>OY997270.1:412781538-413981538 GCA_963921465.1 Triticum timopheevii | reverse complement strand
TATTTGGACGGGAGCCCAGCGTTCAGAGGTTTCATATTGAGATGGATAGTAAAGAGGCGATCTGCATGATCAATGGAGCTAATAGAAACCTCTCTCAGGTGGGTCCACTAGTTGAGGAGATTAAGGGGCTCATGCAAGGGTGGCATGGATGCAAAGTCACCTGGAGAAGAAGGACTGCGAATAAAGCTACTCATTCCTTAGCTAGGTTAGCTGTAGGTGATGGGGTGTGTGTGGAATGGCGGCATGTACCGCCTGATTGTATTATAAGTGTGCTTGCGGATGAGATCCCGGATTGCTTTTAATAATTAATACCTAAAATCTAAAAAGTGGCCGCGGACCAACTAGATCAACCGGGCGACCGGCTCGCGACCGCACGATCGCTCGTGATTGGCATCGCGCGAGTGATACGTCTCCAACGTATCTATAATTTTTGATTGTTCCATGCTATTATATTACCCGTTTTGGATGTTTATGTGCTTTACTTTACACTTTTATATCATTTTTGGGACTAACCTACTAACCGGAAGCCTAGCCCGAATTGCTGTTTTTTTTGCCTATTTCAGTGTTTCGAAGAAAAGGAATATCAAACGGAGTCCAAACGGAATGAAACCTTCGGGAGCAATCTTTTTGGAACAAACGCAATCCAGGAGATTTGGAGTGGACGTCAAGAAGCAGCAGAGGTGGCCACGAGGTAGGAGAGCACGCCCTAGGGGGGTGGGCACGCCCCCCACCCTCGTGGGCCCCTCGTGGCTCTCTTGACCTACCTCCTTCTCCTATATATATCCACGTACCCCGAAAACGTCCAGGAGCACCACGAAAAACTATTTCCACCGCCGCAACCTTATGTATCTGCGAGATACCATCTTGGAGCCTTCGCCGGTGCACCGCCGGAGGGGGAGTCGACCATGAAGGGCCTCTACATCATCTCCAAGGCCTCTCCGATGAGTTGTGAGTAGTTTACCACAGACCTTCGGGTCCATAGTTATTAGCTAGATGGCTTCTTCTCTCTCTTTGAATCTCAGTACAATGTTCTCCTCGATCTTCTTGGAGATCTATTCGATGTAACTCTTTTTGAGGTGTGTTTGTCGAGATCCGATGAATTGTGGGTTTATGATCAAGTTTATCTATGAGAAATAATTGAATCTCCTCTGAATTCTTTTATGTGTGATTGGTTATCTTTGCAAGTCTCTTCGAATTATCAGTTTGGTTTGGCCTACTAGATTGATCTTTCTTGCAATGGGAGAAGTGCTTAGCTTTGGGTTTAATCTTGGGGTATCCTTTCCCAGTGACAGCGGGGGCAGCAAGACACGTATTGTATTGTTGCCATCGAGGATAAAAAGATGGGGTTTATATCATATTGCTTGAGTTTATCCCTCTACATCATGTCATCTTGCTTAATGTGTTACTCTGTTCTTATGAACTTAATACTCTAGATGCAGGCAGGAGTCGGTTGATGTGTGGAGTAATATTAGTAGATGCAGAATCGTTTCGATCTAATTGTTGCGGACGTGATGCCTATATACATGATCATGCCTAGATAATCTCATAACTATGCACTTTTCTATCAATTGCTCGACAGTAATTTTTTCACCCGCCGTAATACTTATGCTATCTTGAGAGAAGCCACTAGTGAAACCTATGGCCCCCGGGTCTATCTTTTATCATATAAGTTTTCCATCTACTTTTATTTGCAATCTTTACTTTCCAATCTATATCATAAAAATACCAAAAATATTTATCTTATCTTATTATCTCAGATCTCACTTTTGCAAGTTACCATGAAGAGATTGACAACCCCTTTATCGCGTTGGTTGCGAGGTTCTTGTTTGTTTGTGTAGGTACGAGGGACTTTTGAGGAGCCTCCTACTAGATTAATACCTTGGTTCTCAAAAACTGAGGGAAATACTTACGCTACTTTGCTGCATCATCCTTTCTTCTTCAAGGGAAAACCAACGCAGTGCTCAAGAGGTAGCAAGAAGGATTTCGGGCACCGTTGCCGGGGAGGTCTTCGCTCACGTCAAGACATACCAAGTACCCATCACAAACTCATCTCCCTCGCATTACATTATTTGCCATTTGCCTCTCGTTTTCCTCTCCCCCACTTCACCCTTGTCGTTTTATTCGCCTTCTCTTTCCCGTTCTCCTCTCTCTTTTGCTTGCCTCTTATGTGCTTGTGTGTTGGATTGCTTGTCGCAATGGCTCAAGATAATACCAAATTGTGTGACTTTTCCAATACCAACAATAATGATTTCCTTAGCACTCCGATTGCTCCTCTTAATGATGCTGAATCTTGTGAAATCAATGCTGCTTTGTTGAATCTTGTTATGAAAGATCAATTCTCCGGCCTTCCTAGTGAAGATGTCACTACTCATCTAAATAACTTTGTTGATTTGTGTGATATGCAAAAGAAGAAAGATATGGATAATGATATTGTTAAATTGAAGCTATTTTCGTTTTGACTTAGAGATCGTGCTAAAATTTGGTTTTCGTCTTTGCCTAAGAATAGTATTGATTCATGGAATAAGTGCAAAGATGCTTTTATCTCTAAGTATTTGCCCCCGCTAAGATCATCTCTCTTAGAAACGATATTATGAATTTTAAACAACTTGATCATGAGCATGTTGCCCAATCTTGGGAAAGAATGAAATTAATGATTCGCAATTGCCCTACACATGGTTTGAATTTATGGATGATCATACAAATTTTTTATGCCGGATTGAATTTTGCTTCTAGAAATCTTTTAGATTCGGCGCGGGAGGCACTTTTATGGAAATCACTTTAGGAGAAGCTACTAAACTCCTAGATAATATTATGGTTAATTATTCTCAATGGCACACCGAAAGATCTACTAGTAAAAAAGTTCATGCGATAGAAAAAATTAATGTTTTGAGTGGAAAGATGGATGAACTTATTAAATTATTTACTACTAAGAGTGCTCCTATTGATCCCAATGATATGCCTTTGTCTACTTTGATTGAGAATAATAATGAATCTATGGATGTGAATTTTGTTGGTAGGAATAATTTTGGTAACAATGCTTATAGAGGAAACTTTAATCCTAGGCCGTTTCCTAGTAATTCCTCTAATAATTATGGTAATTCCTACAACAACTCTTATGGAAATTTTAATAAGATGCCCTCTGATTTTGAGAATAGTGTTAAATAATTTATGGTCTCTCAAAAGAATTTCAATGCCTTGCTTGAAGAAAAATTGCTTAAAGTTGATGAATTGGCTAGGAACGTTGATAGACTTTCTCTTGATGTTGATTTTTTGAAACTTAGATCTATTCCACCTAGGCATGATATCAATGAGTCTCTCAAAGCCATGAGAATTTCCATTGATGAGTGCAAAGAAAGAACCACTAGGATACGTGCTAAGAAAGATTGCTTTGTAAGAGCGTATTCTTTTAGTCTCCATGAAAATAATGATGAAGATCTAAAAGTTATTGATGTGTCCCCTATTAAATATTTTTTTTGCAATATGAATCTTGATAATAATGGGACTGGAGAAGAGTCAACTTTAGTTAAAAGGCGTCCCAATGATTCGGAGTTTTTAGATCTTGATACTAAATTTGGTAAAAGTGGGATTAGAGAGGTCAAAACTTTACATAGCATTGAACCCACTATTATGGATTTCAAGGAATTTAATAATGATAATTGTTCTTTAATAGATTGTATTTCCTTGTTGCAATCCGTATTGAATTCTCCTAATGCTTATAGTCAAAACAAAGCTTTTACCAAACATATTGTTGATGCTTTGATGCAATCTTATGAAGAAAAACTTGAATTGGAAGTTTCTATACCTAGAAAACTTTATGATGAGTGGGACCTACTATAAAAATTAAAATTAAAGATCATGAATGCTATGCTTTGTGTGATTTGGGTGCTAGTGTTTCCACGATTCCGAAAACTTTATGTGATGTGCTAGGTTTTCATGAATTTGATGATTGCTCTTTAAACTTGCACCTTGCGGATTCCACTAATAAGAAACCTATGGGAAGGATTAATGATGTTCTTATTGTTGCAAATAGGAATTATGTGCCCGTAAATTTCATCGTTCTTGATATAGATTGCAATCTTTCATGTCCTATTATTTTTGGTAGACCTTTCCTTAGAACGAATGGTGCAATTATTGATATGAAGGAAGGGAATATTAGATTCCAATTTCCATTAAGGAAAGGCATGAAACACTTCCCTAGAAAGAAAGTCAAATTACCTTATGAGTCTATTTTGCGAGCCACTTATGAATTGAATACCAAATATGGCAATACTTAGATCTATTCTCGCTTTTATGCCTAGCTAGGGGCGTTAAACGATAGCGCTTGTTGGGAGGCAACCCAATTTTATTTTCGTTCCTTGCTTTTTGCTTCTGTTTAGTAATAAGTATTTCTTCTAGCCTATGTTTAGATGTGGTTTTATGTTTTAATTAGTGTTTGTGCCAAGTAGAACCTATAGGATAACCTACGGTGATAGTTAATTTGATTCTGCTGAAAAACAGAAACTTTTGCACGCACGAGAATAATTTTAATAAATAACAGAAACGTGATTTTGTGTTGATTCTTTTTGTGGTAGATCAATAGATAAATCTCCCAGTACTTCCTATTTTGGTAGGAGTTTTAGAGTTCTATAAGTATTCGAAAGTTACAGATTTCTACAGACTGTTCTGTTTTTGATAGATTCTATTTTTCATGTGTTGTTTGCTTATTTTAATGTATCTATGGCTCGTATCGGGGGGTATGAACCATAGAGAAGTTGGAATACAGTAGGTTTAACACCAACACAAATAAAGAATGAGTTAATTACAGTACCTTATGTGGTGGTTTTTCTTTCTTGCACTAACAGAGCTCATGAGATTTCCTGTTGAGTTTTGTGTTGTGAAGTTTTCAAGTTTTGGGTAAAGATTTGATGGACTATGGAATAAGGAGTGGAAAGAATCTAAGCTTGGGGATGCCCAATGCACACCAAGATATTCAAGGACAACCAAAATCCTAAGCTTGGGGATGCCCCGGAAGGCATCCCCTCTTTCGTCTTCGTCTATCGGTAACTTTACTTGGAGCTATATTTTTATTCGCCACATGATATGTGTTTTGCATGGAGCGTCTTGTGTGATATGAGTCTTTGATTTTTAGTTTACCACAACCATACTTGCTGTACACACCTTTTGGGATAGATACACTTGATCCGGAATTTATTAGAACACTCTATGTGCTTCACTTATATCTTTTGAGCTAGACAAGTTTTGCTCTAGTGCTTCACTTATATCTTTTAGAGCACGATGGTGGCTTAATTTTGTAGAAATTGTTGATCTCTCATGCTTCACTTATATCATTTTGAGAGTATTTTAGAACATCATGGTATTTTCGATGGTTATGAAATTGGTCCTAGAATGATGGGCATCCAAGTTGGGTATAATAAAAACTATCATAGAAAGTGCATTAAACACTATGATCAATTTGATGCTTGATAATTGTTTTGAGATATAAAGGTGGTAATGTTAGAGTCATGCTAGTTGGGTAATTATGAAATTGAGAAATACTTGTGTTAAGGTTGGCAAGTCCCGTAGCATGCACGTATGGTAAAAGTTGTGTGACAAATTTGTTGCATGGGGTGCTCTTTTCTTCCTTATGTGTGGAGGTCGGGATCGCGCGATGGATAACTCCTACCAACCCTTCCCCTAAGATCATGCGTAGTAGTACTTTGCTTCGAGGGCAAGTAGACTTTTGCAATAAGTATATGAGTTCCTTATGACTAATGTGAGTCCATGGATTATACGCACTCTCACCCTTCCACCATTGCTAGCCTCTATTATACCGCGCAACTTTCGCCGGTATTATACACCCACCATTTACCTTCCTCAAAACAGCCACCATACCTACCTATTATGGCATTTCCATAGCCATTCCGAGATATATCGCCATGCAACTTTCCACTGTTCCGTTTATTATGACACGCCTCATCATTGTCATATTTCTCTTTGCATGATCATGTAGTTGACATTGTATTTGTGGCAAGGCCACCTTCATAATTTTTCATACATGTCGTTCTTGATTCATTGCATATCCCGGCACACCGCCGGAGGCATTCACGTAGAGTCATATTTTGTTCTAAGTATTGAGTTGTAATTCTTGAGTTGTAAATCAATAAAAGTGTGATGATCTTCATTATTAGAGCATTGTCTCAAGTGAGGAAAGGATGATGAAGACTATGATTCCCCCACAAGTCGGGATGAGACTTCGAACTTTATAAAAAAATAAAAGAGGCCAAAGAAGCCCAAATAAAAAAAGAAAAAAAGAGGCCAAATAAGCCCACCAAATAGAGAGAAAAGAGAGAAGGGACAATGTTACTATGTTTTTGCCACACTTGTGCTTCAAATAGCACCATGATCTTCATGATAGAGAGTCTCCTATGTTGTCACTTTCATATACTAGTGGGAATTTTTCATTATAGAACTTGGCTTGTATATTCCAATGATGGGCTTCCTCAATGCCCTAGGTCTTCGTGAGCAAGCAAGTTGGATGCACACCCACTTAGTTTCTTTTGTTGAGCTTTCATATATTTATAGCTCTAGTGCATCCGTTGCATGGCAATCCCTACTCACTCACATTGATATCTATTAATGGGCTTCTCCATATCTCGTTGATACGCCTAGTTGATGTGAGACTATCTTCTCCCTTTTTGTCTTCACAACCACCACTCTATTCCACATATAGTGCTATATCCATGGCTTGCGCTCATGTATTGCGTGAGAGTTGAAAAAGTTGAAGCGCGTTAAAAAGTATGAACCAATTGCTTGGCTGAAACCGGGGTTGTGCATGATGGGAGTATTTTGTGTGATGAAATTGAAGCATGGCCTAACTATATGATTTTAGGGATAAGCGTTCTTTGGCTATGCTATTTTGATAAGACATGATTACTTGTTAGTATGCTTGAAGTATTACTATTTTTATGTTTTATGGACTTTTATCTTGAATCATTTGGATCTGAATAATCATGCCACAATAAAGAAAATTACATTGAGAATTATGCTAGGTAGCATTCCACATCAAAAATTATGTTTTTATCATTTACCTACTCGAGGACGAGCAGGAATTAAGCTTGGGGATGCTTGATACGTCTCCAACGTATATATAATTTTTGATTGTTCCATGATATTATATTACCCGTGTTGGATGTTTATGGGCTTTACTTTACACTTTTATATCATTTTTGGGACTAACCTACTAACCAGAGGCCCAGCCCGAATTGCTGATTTTTTGCCTATTTGAGTGTTTCGAAGAGAAGGAATATCAAATGGAGTCCAAACGGAATGAATCCTTCGAGAGCGATCTTTTTGGAACAAATGCAATCCAGGAGACTTGGAGTGGACGTCAAGAAGCAGCCGAGGCGGCCATGAGGCAGGAGGGCGCGCCCTAGGGGGTGGGCACGCCCCCACCCTCGTGGGCCCCTCATGGCTCTCTTGACCTACCTCCTTCGCCTATATATATCCACGTACCCCGAAAACATCCAGGAGCACCACAAAAAACTATTTCCATCGCCACAACCTTCTGTATCTGCGAGATCCCATCTTGGAGCCTTCGCCAGCGCTCCGCCAGAGGGGGAATTGACCACGGAGGGCCTCTTCATCATATCCAAGGCCTCTCTGATGAGTTGTGAGTAGTGTACCACAGACCTTCGGGTCCATAGTTATTAGCTAGATGGCTTCTTCTCTCTCTTTCAATCTCAGTACAATGTTCTCCTCGATCTTCTTGGAGAACTATTTGATGTAACTCTTTTTGCGGTGTGTTTGTGAAGATCCGATGAATTGTGGGTTTATGATCAAGTTTATCTATGAGAAATAGTTGAATCTCCTCTGAATTCTTTTATGTGTGATTGGTTATCTTTGAAAGTCTCTTCGAATTATCAGTTTGGTTTGGCCTACTAGATTGATCTTTCTTGCAATGGGAGAAGTGCTTAGCTTTGGGTTCAATCTGGCGGTGTCCTTTCCTAGTGACAGCAGGGGCAGCAAGGCACGTATTGTATTGTTGCCATCGAGGATAAAAAGATGGGGTTTATATCATATTGCTTGAGTTTATCCCTCTACATCATGTCATCTTGCTTAATGCGTTACTCTGTTCTTATGAACTTAATACTCTAGATGCAGGCAGGAGACGATCGATGTTTGGAGTAATAGTAGTAGATGCAGAATCGTTTCGATCTACTTGTTGCGGACGTGATGCCTATATGCATAATCATGCCTAGATAATCTCATAACTATGCACTTTTCTATCAATTGCTCGATAGTAATTTGTTCACCCACCGTAATACTTATGCTATCTTGAGAGAAGCCACTAGTGAAACCTATGGCCCCTGGGTCTATCTTTTATCATATAAGTTTTCCATCTACTTTTATTTGCAATCTTTACTTTCCAATCTATATCATAAAAATACCAAAAATATTTATCTTATCTTATTATCTCAGATCTCACTTTTGCAAGTTACCGTGAAGGGATTGACAACTGAAAGTGCAACTATCCCTAGGTGGTTTTGGTAATTCCTAACAACATATATCTCATTGAGCTAACATCATTCCAAGATGAATATTTCAGGAAAAGCTCAATGAATGGCATGGCATGGATGAGAAAAGTGGATCCCTCAAAATGCTAAGGATAAAAGGATTGGCTCAAGTCAAAAGCTCAAGACTCTACATTTTATATTTTAGTGATCCAAGATCACATTGAGTCTATAGGAAAAGCCAATACTATCAAGGAGGGATGAGGTGTTGCTTAATGAGTTTCTTGCTCCACAGTGCTTAGTGATATGCTCCAAAACCCTCAATCACTTTCTCATATCCACATATGACCTAAACCAAAAGTCAAACTCGGCCCCACCGATTCTTTCTACCCGGTGCACCGAGTTCAGATGTCATAGCCACTGCCACAAACCCTAGGCAAATCGGTCTCACCGATAGGGATCTCGGTCTCACCGAGATGGGGTTGTAATCTCTTTGTTTCCCTTCTTAACGTTTTGGTACCACCGAGATGAGCGATCGGTCCCACCGAGATTGCAATGTAAACTCCCTGTTTCCTTTTCGTAACACTTCGGTCCCACCGGTATGAGTGAATCGGTCCCACTGAGTTTACCTGACCAACTCTCTGGTTAGCTTATTACCAAAATCGGTCTCACCGAGTTTGTGTAATCGGTCTCACCGAGATTACGTTATGCCCTAACCCTAACCATATCGGTCCTACCGAGTTGCATGTCGGTCCCATCGAAAATCCTAACGGTCACTAGATTTGCTGAATCGGTCTGACCGAGTTTACCAATTCATTCCCACCGAGTTTGGCAAGTTGTGTGTAACGGTTAGATTTTGTGTGGAGGCTATATATACCCCTCCACCTCCTCTTCATTCATGGAGAGAGCCATCAAAACAAACCTACACTTCCAACTTGCTGTTTCTGAGAAGGAACCACCTACTCATGTGTTGAGGCCAAGATATTCCATTCCTACCATATGAATCTTGATCTCTAGCCTTCCCCAAGTTGCTTTCCACTCAAATCTTCTTTCCACCATATCCAAATCCTGTGAGAGAGAGTTGGATGTTGGGGAGACTATCATTTGAAGCACAAGAGCAAGGAGTTCATCATCAACACACCATTTGTTACTTCTTGGAGAGTGGTGTCTCCTAGATTGGCTAGGTGTCACTTGGGAGCCTCCGACAAGATTGTGGAGTTGAACCAAGGAGTTTGTAAGGGCAAGGAGATCGCCTACTTTGTGAAGATCTACCGCTAGTGAGGCAAGTCCTTCGTGGGTGACGGCCATGGTGGGATAGACAAGGTTGCTTCTTCGTGGACCCTTCGTGGGTGGAGCCCTCCGTAGACTCGCGCAACCGTTACCCTTTGTGGGTTGAAGTCTCCATCAATGTGGATGTACGATAGCACCACCTATCGAAACCACGGCTCAAAAATCACCGTGTCTCCAAATTGCGTTTGAATTCTCCAAACCCTTCCCTTTACATTCTTGCAAGTTGCATGCTTTACTTTCCGCTGTTCATATACTCTTTGCATGCTTGCTTGAATTGTGTTAAGATTGCTTGACTTGTGCTAAGATAGCTAAAATCTGCCAAAGACTAAAATTGGGAAAAGGATAAGTTTTTATTTGGTCAAGTAGTCTAATCACCCCCCCCCCTCTATACATACTTTCGATCCTACAACAACCCCTTTATCGCGTTGGTTGCGAGGTTCTTGTTTGTTTGTGTAGGTACGAGGGACTTTTGAGGAGCCTCCTACTGGATTGATACATTGGTTCTCAAAAACTGAGGGAAATACTTACGCTACTTTGCTGCATCACCTTTCCTCTTCAAGGGAAAACCAACGCAGTGCTCCAGAGGTAGCAGTGAGCGCCAGGTGTTCCCTGGTCGGTTTCATCCAACCGTACATCGTGGGCGATTTGTCCTTATCCATACGAGCATGGACCCACATGTAAGCGGGCGTGGCGTAGATCGTGGGTGGCGATTTTCGAAACGCGAGCCATTCTCGCCCTTTCTTCCCCTTTATCTCCTGTTCCTTCCCAATTCTGCGCTCCTCTTCTCACCCTCGCTCGCACTCCGCAGCAAAATCATCCCGTTGCTCTCCAAATCTCCGGTGGACCGCGGGGGGATTTGCTGCTGGCCCTCGTCGGCACTGCAGGTACCCAGTGCATCCCTCCTTTCTCTGTCTCGTCACCAGGGGTCTAGGTCGTCTCGAGGTCATCGGTGGCGGAAATGGCGGGCTGGGATTCCTAGGGTTTCTACGGTTTCTTTGGCATCGACTCCCTCGCACAGTCGTTTTGGTGTAGATGTTTTTTGGGTGGGATGGGTGTGCTTCCGTTCGACTCTTCAGTCATTGGATCTGCCTATCTATGCGGCAGCAAGGGACGGTAATGTCGGCGTTGTCGGAACGGGGGTCCCAAGACTTGCTTGCCTGCGGCCAGCGACGTGGCTCAAGCGAAGGCCTAGCGCAGCCCAGCTTCATCAGCTCAAGCTCAAGACCCTCGCGAGGGGCCAAGCCTCGCGGGGTGGACGACAAGAAGCTTCCTCAGGAGTAGCCTCATCAGGCAGGCTCGCGAGGAGGCAGAGAGATCAAGGCAGGGCACATCGCGAGGAGCCCGTGACGCAAGCCATGACGATCGAGACCAGGCGGGCGCCAGGCAGGCGCCGGCCTGCGTAGTGTCCTTATTTCCCCTTTGGTGCAAAGGGGGCAAGAACAGGCCAAGGCATCAGGCAAAGGTTACTGCATCGGTGCAACAAGACCAAGACCAGCAGAGCGGCAGGATGGAGGTCACCATGGAGCCCAGGACGGCGTCACCATCAGAGTCTTTGGCAGTCGAAGACCAACTTTAGTCAGGATAAGTGTACTAGATGTTCCCCTTCAAAATGGCCAATTGTTGGCGCCCTTCCCGCTCATTATTTGGGAAGAGGCCCGGGGCCTACCTCTATAAATAGGACTAGCCACCACAGTAGAAAGGCATCTGATCCAGATTTCGCATAGACTAGAGAGCGAGAGAGAGAGGCGACCGAACTCACCCAAGCAGTTCATCGCACCAGCTCAAGAACAGCCCCTCGCGAGGCTGTTCTCCCTTTGTATTGTTCATCATCAGCCCCTGAGGCAATCCACCACACCACACACTGGAGTAGGGTATTACACCACAATGGTGGCCTGAACCAGTATAAACCTCGTGTCCCTTGTGTGTTCTTCTTTCTAGCCTAGATTCTTTGCGAGGCTTCGAGACGTGAGTTGGTAGGGGAAAGATCTTCGTGTGCACCCCAGAGTTTGAACCTCAAGGGTTTGTCGGAACCCTAAATCCGACATTTGGCGCGCCAGGTAGGGGTGTGCCAGAATCTTTCTTCCGCTGTTCGCGTGTGATCCTCTGTCGTATCCATGGCTGATGCTCGTCGGGTTCGCACCGAGTGTCGGGCTGCTCTCGCCACCCGCATTTCCCAGACGGCGCCCGTCGGCGGATGCCCCCGTCGTTCCCCGTCGCCTGCCGCCAATGCCGCCACCGGCCCGACGGGGAACGAGCAGCAGGCCTCGTCTCTGCATCCTTCGGTGCGGCGGGAAGGCCACACCGCCACCCCATCGTTGACTCCAGCCGGTTCGTCGTCCCACGCCCATCGCGCCACCACGGACATGCACGCCATGCTGCTCCTGGCGCGTGAGCTCCTGCACTACCGTCCCGTCGACGATCTCTACGAGGACTGGCTCGCCCGCATCACTGAGCTCGTCAGCGCCGCAGGGGGATCTCCTATGCCATCCCTCTCGCTGCCTCGCCCTCCATCCTGCGCAGGAGGCGTGGATCAAGAGGTGCCTCCACCACCACCTCCCCAAGAAGGCGCCTTGGCTCCAAGGCGCGCGGCCCAGGACGAGACCCACCGCGTTCGGCGCCTGCACGACAAGAAAGGAGCTGCCAAGAAATCCCTCGCCCCCAAGAAGGTGCCCGCGTGCTCCCGGGACCGGTGCGCCATGACCGCATCCCTGCGCCACCACGTCAAGACCTCGTGCTGCTCCAAGCGGCGGCGCGTGGGAATTTCTAGGAGCAAGCGCAGCACCAGCAAAGGGCTCCGGTGGCCACCGCAGGCTGCCGTGCCTTCATCCCTCCTCGTCATGGAGAGCGCCGGGATGATGAAGATGGCCACCGGTGATGGATTCCCCCTCCGGCAGGGTGCCGGAACGGGCTGCCGAGAGTTTTTTGGTGGCTACAGAGGCTTGCGGCGGCGGAACTCCCGATCTATCTTGATATCTGATGGTTTTAGGGTACGTAGGCATATATAGGCGAAAGAAGTCAGTCGGGAGGTGCTTGAGGGGGCCACGAGACAGGGGGCCGCGCCCTGTAGGGGGGGCGCCCCCTTATCTCCTGGGCTCCTCGAGGACCTTCTGACTTGATCTCCAAGCCTCCAGGATGATAATCTTCCAAAAAAACACGTTGCCAAAGGTTTCATTCCGTTTGGACTCCATTTGATATTCCTTTTCTTCGAAATACTGAAACAGGCAATAAAACAGCAATATGGGCTGGGCCTCCGGTTAATAGGTTAGAACTAAAAGTAATATAGGAATGTATAATAAAGCCCATAATCGTTCAAAACACGTAGTAATATAGCATGAATGCTTCATAAATTATAGATACGTTGGAGACGTATCAGCGGCCGCGGACCTCCTTCGCGAGCTCGTCACGCAGGCCTTGAAGCTCATCCTCCAGCGCCTTGCAGCGGCCCAGGGCATCCGCAGCGTCACCCAAGGCAGCGTCGCGAGCAGCCTTGGCCTGGGAGGCGGCTTGCTTCTCCTCATCGGAGGCAGACACGGCCTGGCCAAAAGGATGCAGACGTCAAGCCTTGGCGACAGAAACAAAGAAAAACACGAATCAAGCACTTACTGGTCATTGTTCGAGGACTCAAGCAGCCTCCGGCCAAACTTGAAGCCCGAGAGCCTACAGCTGGGGTTAGCCTTGGGAGGCCCGGAAGCAGAAGGCGCGTTGGGAGGGCCGGAGCTGGCCTCAGACCGCCCCGGGACCAGAGCAGACCCTGGGGGAACCAGCCCCGACCTACCCTTCCTCGGGATCAAGGGAGAGTCCTCTCCGCCTCGCCTGGCACCGACCTTGTCATCGTCCGGCATGGAGCGGAGGGCGCGGGACCTGCGCCGAGGGAAGGACTCCCCCGACCCCTCGCCGGTCGCCTCAGAGTCAGGCTCTTCTTCCTCCTCCTCTTCTTCCTCCTCACTCCCGCTGGAGTCATCGGAGGACACGTTCACCATCGCCAACGCCGCCAGATCCACGGGAGCTTCTGCAGGCACCAGCCCCTCACCGTTAAAGGTGGGCATGGCGTTCACCACCTGCTCCCAGTCGTCGCGAAGGAACATGGGGACGGGAGTGCCCTCCGGGCTTGCCACGTCTTCCCCAAACAAGGAGTGGAGAGCCGCAACCAGATCTTCGTCGGCCAGGGCCTCAGAGCTTAGGCGAAGGGCGACATCTACTTCCCCAAGTCTCCACAATGGGAGCGAGTGACCCCGGAGTGGAGCCACCCGGTGCTCCAGGAACTCCCTCAGGAGCGTAGCCCCGGTCAGCTTCGTCGCCCCCAAGTTGCCTGGCCTCAGGTCCGCATTCATCCTCTTCAGCACCACCTTCGCACGGGGATCGTCAAGCTCCGCGCGAGACCATGCATCAACGGCCTTGGGCTGCCTTGTAGGAAACACTAGTCGAGGGTGGATGCGCCCAACATCCACCATGACCCACTTACTCTGGAAGCCTTCGATCTTCTTCCCAGGCTTCGAGATGGCATTGGAGTTGGAATATGCGATGAAGCTCGCGCATGCGGTGATGTGGGCACCAGAAACCTAGAGGGGGAAGTAATGACGCAGCAAGGCCACTGAGGGCATCACCCCAACGTGAGCCTCACAATATTAGGCGAAAATCTCTAGGAGAAGAACAGAGTTGGGGTGGAGGTGCAGAGCTTGCAAGTTGTATTGGCGAAGAACAACGAGGAAGAACTCGGAAAAAGTAGGCACCAGACCGGCGATGATGGTGCTCACAAAGAGCGGGTAGAAGGTGCTCCCCTGGCCTTCAGGCTGGGCAGAGCCGACCTTGAGCACAGTCGCCCCCTCGTTGCCCTGCGCCACCGTCATCAGGCGCGTGAGGGCGAGATTCTTCTCCGACACGTTCGGGGGATCCAGAGCCGGCGAGTACCAGGCCTCGGTCGGGGTCTTGCGAGGCGCCATGGCTCGCCGGATGGGAGGGATTGAGACAGATCTGGAGGATTTCGGGAGCAAGAAGGAGAAGAGCGAGAAAGGGGATCTGGAGCAAGGCGAACGAGAATGAAGCAAGTAAGTCTGGCCTGGGTACCTCTTTTTATTAGATGGACGGTTGCCAAGGCATCTTGGTGAAGCAGGGGCGCCCATGTCCAATCAATCGCCATGCGGCGCCCAAGGCCGTAGGCTATTGGGGCCCGCGGCGCTTCGCACTTGCCCCTTCGCTTCTCCGCTAAGCCAAGTCCGAGCGCGCCTTGGGCCCGGGGGCTACTGTCGGCGTTCTGGGAACAGGGGTCCCCAGACTTGCCTGCCTGTGGCCTACGACGTGGCTCAAGTGAAGGCCAGTGCAGCACAGCTTCATTAGCTCAAGCTCAAGACCCTCGCGAGGGGCCAAGCCTCACGGGGCGGACGACAGGAAGCTTCCTCAGGAGCAGCATCATCAGGCAGGCTCGCGAGGAGGCGGAGAGATCAAGGCAGGGCACCTCGCGAGGAGCCCGTGACGCAAGCCATGACGATCGAGACCAGGTGGGTGCCAGGCAGGCGCCGTCCTGCATAGTGTCCATGTTTCCCCTTTGGTGCAAAGGGGGCAAGCACAGGCCAAGGGATCAGGCAAAGGTTACTGCATCGGTGCAACAAGACCAAGACCAGCAGAGCGGCAGGATGGAGGTCACCATGGAGCCCAGGACGGCATCACCATCAGAGTCTTTGGCAGCCGAAGACCAACTTTAGTCAGGATAAGTGTACTAGATGTTCCCCTTCAAAATGGACAATTGTTGGCGCCCTTCCCGCTCATTATTTGGGAAGAGGCCCGGGGCCTCCCTCTATAAATAGGACTAGCCACCACAGTAGAAAGGCATCTGATCCAGATTTCGCATAGACTAGAGAGCGAGAGAGAGAGGCGACCGAACTCACCCAAGCAGTTCATCGCACCAGCTCAAGAACAGCCCCTCACGAGGCTGTTCTCCCTATGTATTGTTCATCATCAGCCCCTGAGGCAATCCACAACACCACACACTAGAGTAGGGTATTACACCACAATGGTGGCCTGAACCAGTATAAACCTCGTGTCCCTTGCGTGTTCTTCTTTCTAGCCTAGATTCTTTGCGAGGCTTCGAGACGTGAGTTGGTAGGGGAAAGATCTTCATGCGCACCCCAGAGTTTGAACCTCAAGGGTCTGCCGGAACCCTAAATCCGACAAGTAATGGTGGGGATTCATGGGTGGAATGCGTTGTTGCTGGTGCAGGTGGTTGTTGGATTTGCGCTTGAGGCAGACGTCCGCGACTGCCCTCTGCTATCCTCCCTCTCTCTGTCTCATAGCCGGGGGCGAGGTGGTGTCTAGGTCGACGGGTGGTGGATGTGGCGGGCTGCATAGAGGGGGGCCCTTGCTGTGCTTTGCTTCTTTTGTGTGCGGTAGTGGTGGTGGTGGTTTTTGTCCCGCGATTCGTCCTTGTTTCGTTGTTCATGGCCGCTGCGGGAAGTTTATGAACTGGTTGGCTATGCATTTGCGGTTCCGTGAACTTGCTGTCTCTTAGTTGTGTTCGAGTTTGTAGAAGTTGCTGTGTAGTTGGTAGACACTTGTGTTCCAGTTGCACAAGTTGTTCGTTCTTAGTTGTATATATGTTTGAACTAGTTGGTATTCATTTTTAGTCCAGTTGCACAAGTTGATGTACCTAGTTGGCTGATTTTGAAGTTGTTGTACAGATATTTGTTAGATGTGTGTAATGTTGTGTGCAATGCATTGGCTAATTTGAAGGTTTTGTACAGAGATTTAGCTAGAGAGGATTTTCTATTAGTTGCACAAAATTCTATCCAGTTAGCTTCATTCATATAGTAGTTGGTTGTCCTTATGTTCTGCAGTTGCACCAGTTTGTGCTAGTTGGGTGTCTACACACTGTTCAGTTGCACAAGTTGCCTGCTCAGTTGGCTGCATCACTTTTACTAGTTGGCTGTCCATATGTTCTACACTTGCACTAGTTGTCCCGCTTAGTTGGTTTGTTGTTTTGTACTAGGTTGACTGTCTATATGTTGTTCATTTGCACAATTTGTCTACTTAGTTGGCTGCATCCATATACTAGTTGGTTATCTATATGCTGTTTTTTGAGTTGCACAAGTTGCTCGGCTTCCGTGTTCGAGTTGCCCCCGTAGGTGTCCTGCTGGTGCACCTAATTGTCCATATATTCCAGTTGGCTATACTAGTTGGTTTTTTGTTTGTCCCAATTGCACAAATTATCATACTCAGCTGGCTGCCTTTAGTTAACTATTTTTCTGCCTAGTTATTTCTTGCCTTAGTGAAACTAGTTGGCTTATAAGTTGTCCAGTTGCATAAGGTTGACTACCCAGTTGGTTGCATCACTGTAGTAGTTGGCTGTCCACATGTTTTACAGTTTTTTGCACTAGGTGTCCTGCTTATGTATAGAGGTCTGCAGATCAAAGCAAGCTTTTTATGTTTTCTCTAGTTCATTTGCGCATCTTCTAACTATGTTTTCTTTTCTTGTATTTCCCTCACTGGCTAAAAATGGTTATAATAGGAGGATATGCGGATGGCAATGAAGAAGATGTATTTTCTCATTTTTTCTGCGTCTTTGAGTTGTTTTTAACTTATCCATGTATGCTTATGTCCTTTTTTTCATGTTTTTTGGTTGCTTAATTAGGGTTCTGGAAGTCAGTCCCTTCGCCGGAACTCGAAGCGTGCTCCTAATCGCCAGTCACGCCCTGCGCGTTGTGTTCAGCAGGGAGAGGAAGTTGAGGTAAGGGCATGCTGATGACACAAGCACCTTATTTGGTTTTGTTTGGGTCATATAATAAAAAAAATCCCATGCCCATGTTTTTTTTTCATTTTCTTAGGATGTTGATCAGTTTTGGGTTGGAAAGCGGACTAGAGGTGTAGCAGCAGCAGGGCGAGCTGAATCATCTACTAGGGTAAGTAAATCCTTGAATATCAATGTTGCTCGCTTTTTTTAGGCACTATGCTTTTTTTAGGCACTAATGAAATTATGCAGCCATTGGCACCACTATTTTGTTCTAGTTGCTCAATAACCATCTTGTAGTTGACATCACTGGTCATCTTGATGTAAATATAGTTTTCGCAGAAGATGACATGAGTTGGCATCTTTGTAGTTGACATCACTGGTCACCATTTTTGTGCAGGTAGCAGTTGGTGGAGGAGCTGCCTCATCTTCCACAGCATATGCTGAGGTATGTGGTTTTTTGTGTGTGTTTATGAGCTATTGAATAGTTTCTTGCAAACCTTTTTTCTTAGTTGTTATCTTCTTGCAATATCATGCTTTATCGTTGCACATCCCCTAGAACTTTTTGTAGTTGTCAGGTCTAGTATGTTTTCTTAGTTTTCTTGTAGGTTGCGCACTGGTAGTCTTCAGTTGCCATGATGAAGTTCCTTAGTTGCACAAAAACATCATATTAGTTGGCATGATCCATTTTATGTTTATATAGTTTTTGCAATACTGATCCAAATGATCATTGCTGGTTTTTTCTCAGTCCAGTTTTCTGTCTTGTGTTTATTTTTTTATTTTTTCATCATCAGGCCAGCGGTGAAGGAGTTGAGGTGGCTGCCCGGGAAGATGTGGAGCGACCATCACAAGCTGACAGGATAAGGGCATCACCAGGGCGGTTTGCGAAGTTCAACAGCTCGCTATCCCCACCGCAAAAGTTTGAGCTAGTTTCAAGGTTGTTTGGGGGCCTCTTGAACTTATCAGATACATTTCCAGGGGACTTCAGTAAATTCCTGGTGCAGTCCTACCAGCCAGAGACCTCTTAAATGGTGTTCCCAGGCAGGGGAAGGATCCGTGTCGATGCTAATAGTGTTCAAAGGGTATTTGATCTTCCTAACAGGGGTTAAAAAGTCAGATATGTAATTTACAAGGATGCAACTAGGAGATTCGGAGAGGCTTTCAACATACCTGGAGATTCTCATCCCCAGATCACTACATGGTGCAAGATGATTAAGGATATGGCGGGAAGAACGGATGACACATTCTTTATGGCATAGCTTGCGGTTGCATTCAGCACTTTCCTAGCACCAACCACAACCCTGAGGTTGAGCCCAAAGTGCTATGGACTCGTGCTAGATCATCCAAACCTCAAGAACACAAACATCTGCCTTTTTGTAGCAGAACACATTAATGAAGCTTTCCGGAACATGGACCAGGCAAAGCAAACTATTTGCTGCTACTTGTGTCACTTGATGGTGAGTGAAAACTAGCACTTCCATGTGTTTTTCTTCTTTTTGTGCAGTTATAGTTTTTGAAATACCCCTCATAATAACTGAAGTTGTGTTTCCTTTTTTGGTTCTACGGCAGATCCTATACCTTGACGCGCTTGTTCATGACATCCCAGTAAGCAACTGCATGATATGAGCGAATGCATGGGACAGTAACCTAATTGCCAAGGTGATCAAGAAGGACTCGATCTCTCCTGGTGTGTTCGAAAAATTACAAGTGAGTTCCCTTTTGTTTTTTTTTTTCAACAGTGGCTATTTTTATGTTCTATTCATTTCTGCTCAGTTTTAATTCCTTGGTAGCTGCATATACGCTTTTGAGATCAGCTTTTCGACACTTTTTGTAGTTGCGCAAAAACTATAATTAGTTGGCACAATAATGCATGTAGTTGCATAGCTTGTAGCTCTAGTTTGGCATCTGGACACATGTTCATTTTTATATGGCACATCATATGTTCAAGTTGCACAGTTTTACTTATCTTGTTGCACAGATGTGTGACATTAGTTGGTAGAAACATTTTTTAGGTGACCTGTGGGGTGCACAGTTTTTTTGGTTTGGGCAGTTGCATACATGTAGAATCCAGTCTGCCCAGCATTTTGTTGTAGTTGCACATGTTATAACATTTTGGTTTTCGTTCAACACAGTATCTGTTTGATAACCTTGTTCTTTTCTTTTCTCTTTTTTACATCAGCTTAAAGAGGAGTATAGGGGCACGAAGCAGACACCACTGTTTGGTGGGTCTTTTGCAAGCTCAAGCATTCGTTGCATCCAAGTTACCACTAATGTACAACCCGCAGGCAAGTCTTTTGCATAAAGGAGTTTGGATCAGTTACTGACATTTTCTTTTTTTAAAATTATTTCTAGTTGAATGAGTACTCAATTTTTTTTGTGTTGATGCAGAAAAAGGAAAAGATTGCCAAAGTGGACAATGACTTGTGAAAGGATCGAGAAGAGGTGTCTAGAGGGGGGGGGGGGTGAATAGACTCTAAGTAAGAAAAGCTGCAGTTTTTAATCTCTTTATGTTGAAGTGGAGTTTTGGCACAAGTTTTAACATTCACAATACATATCAAGCAAGCATGACAAGAGTATATGAGCAGCGGAAAGTAAAGCATGCAAATTGCAAGAATGTAAATGGATGGGATTGGAGTGTGCAAATGCAATTTGGAGACACGGAGATTTTTTATCCATGGTTCCGATAGGTAGTGCTATCGTACATCCACGTTGATGGAGACTTCAACCCACAAAGGGTAACGGTTGCCCGAGTCCACGGAGGGCTCCACCCACGAAGGGTCCATGAAGAAGCAACCTTGTCTGTCCCACCATGGCCGTCGCCCACGAAGGACTTGCCTCACTCGGGTAGATCCTCACGAAGTAGGCGACCTCCTTGCCCTTACAAACTCCTTGGTTCAACTCCACAATCTTGACGGAGGCTCCCAAGTGACACCTAACCAATCTAGGAGACACTGATATGCCTCTGTCGCATCTATAATTTTTGATTGTTCCATGCCAATATTATTCAACTTTCATATACTTTTGGCAACTTTTTATACTATTTTTGGGACTGACATACAGTGCCTAGTGCCAGTTCCTGTCTATTGCATGTTTTATGTTTCGCAGAAACCCCATATCAAATGGAGTCCAAACGGGATAAAAACATATGGATAATTATTTTGGAATATTTGTGATTTTTGGGAAGTAAAATCAACGCGAGACGATGCCCGAGTTGGCCACAAGATAGGGGCCCACGCCCACTCCAGGTGGGCGCACCCCCACCCTCTTGGGCCCCTCGTAAGGCGGTTGATGCCCTTCTTTGGCTGCAAGAAAGCTAATTTTTGGAAAAACATCTGGGCAAAGGTTTCAATCCAATCGGAGTTACGGATCTCCGGATATATAAGAAACGGTGCTAGGGCAGAATTCCAGAACGCAGAAACAGAGAGATAGATCCAATCTCGGAGGGGCTCTTGCCCCTCCCAAGCCATGGGAGCCAAGGACCAGACACCTTCTCCAATCTAGGGAGAAGGTCAAGGAAGAAGAAGAAGAAGAAGGGGGGCTCTCTCCCCCTTGCTTCCGGTGGCGCCGAAACGCCGCCGGGGGCCATCATCATCACCGCGATCTTCACCAACACCTCTGCCATGTTCACCAACATCTCCATCACCTTCCCCCCTCTATCTACAGCGGTCCACTCTCCCGCAACCCGCTATACCCTCTACTTGAACATGGTGCTTTATGCTCATATTATTATCCAATGATGTGTTGCCATCCTATGATGTCTGAGTAGATTTTCGTTGTCCTATTGGTGGTTGATGAATTGCTATGATTGATTTAATTTGCTTGTGGTTATGTTGCTGTCCTTTGGTGCCCATCATATGAGCGCGCGCGTGGATCACACCATAGGGTTAGTTGTATGTTGATAGGACTATGTATTGGAGCGCTAGAGTGGGAGTAGCTTCAACCTAGCATAGAAATTGATGCATACGGGATTGAAGGGGGACCAATATATCTTAATGCTATGGTTGGGTTTTACCTTCATGAACGTTAGTAGTTGCGGATGCTTGCTAATAGTTCCAATCATAAGTGCATAGAATTCCAAGTCAGGTATGACATGCTAGCGGTGGCCTCTCCCACATAAAACTTGCTATTGGTCTAGTAAAGTAGTCAATTGCTTAGGGACAATTTCACAATTCCTGCCACCACTTTTCCACTCTCGCTATATTTACTTTATTGCATCTTTATCTAAACAGCCCCTACTTTTTATTTACGTGTTCTTTATTATCTTGCAAACCTATCCTATCACACCTACAAAGTACCTCTAGTTTCATACTTGTTCTAGGTAAAGCGAACGTCAAGCGTGCGGAGAGTCGTATCAGTGGTCGATAGGACTTGAGAGAGTATTTGTTCTACCTTTAGCTCCTCGTTGGGTTCGACACTCTTACTTATCGAAAGAGGCCACAACTATCCCGTATGCTTGCGGGTTATCAAGACCTTTTTCTGGCACCGTTGCTGGGGAGTCATAGCGTGGGGTGAATATTCTCGTGTGTGCTTGTTTGCTTTATCACTAAGTAATTTTTATTTTCTGTTCTAATTGTTCTCTATCTTTACTTATGGATATGGAATACGAAATACCAAAAAAATTAGGTGTAGATGCTACTCATGGAGATGGGGAACCTCCTAAAACCCTCGATGCTCGTTATGTGAAAGAAATTATGTACTACTTTAATAATCCTGAGAAAACCCCATTCAACTTTGTTATGGGAGACACATTGGATCAACGTGAATACTTTAGGGATTATCGCTTGACACAAAAAGGGGAACTATTATGGGATCAAATTTCTATATTACGTTGGTATGCTCCTCAACTATGCGTGATACATGATTATACTTGTTGCTCTAGGATGAAGGCTCCACACCTTCCCTTTTCATGCAAATTCAATGATAATAAAACCTTAGCTTCTTATGCTAATGGTGTATATGATTACTATGATGTGGAACAAATAGAAGAATTTGTTGCTTTTATGGGTGCCTATGAGATTGAATCTATGTTTAAAGCGTTTGACGATTTTGATGATTCAGTTTATAGACTAGAGAATTTTGCTATACATAGATATTGCTATGAAAATTATGAATACAATTACAATATTAACACTTTTATTGAGAAAGTCTCCGCTGTCCAAGAAGAGACTAATATTTTGCAGGAAGCTATGGAAGAAGAAATTGATGAAAGTGTGAGCTCATTGGCTGAAAAAGATGATGAGGAGAGCGAAGAACAAAAAGAGGAAGAGCGGATTGATCACCCGTGCCCACCTCCTAATGAGAGTAACTCTTCAACTCATACATTGTTTAATTCCCCTTCGTGCTTACCGAAGGATGATTGCTATGATGATTGCTATGATCCCTTGAATTTGTTTGAAATATCCCTTTTTGATGATGCTTGTGGCCAAGATGCCAATATTAATTATGCTTATAGAGATAAACTTGCTATAGTTCCTTATGTTAAACATGAAATTGTTGCTATTGCACCCACGCATGATAGTCCTATTATCTTTTTGAATTCTCCAAATTACACTATATTGGAGAAGTTTGTGCTTATTAAGGATTATATTGATGGGTTGCCTTTTACCATTGCACATGATAATTTTGATGAATGTAATATGCATGTGCTTGCTGCTCCTACTTGCAATTATTATGAGAGAGGAACTATGTCTCCACCTCTCTATGTTTCCAATATGATAGAATTGCAAGAAATTGCTTATACTATGCATTGGCCTTTACTGTGTGTGCATGAATTGTTCTTTTATGACATGCCGATGCATAGGAAGAGAGTTAGACTTCATTGTTGCATGATATATGTTACTTTGTGGTCACTACTAAATCACAAATCATTGTTAATTAAAATTGGCTTTGATATACCTTGGGATCCGGGTGGATTCATTACTTGAGCACTATATGCCTAGCTTAATGGCTTTAAAGAAAGCGCTGCCAGGGAGACAAACTGGAAGTTTTAGAGAGTCATTTATTTCTGTTGAGTGCTTTTATATAGTTTAAAAACAAAAAAATGAATAAAGAGGGGAACCTAAAAAAAATCAAAAAGGAAAGTGAAAGTGAGAAAGACAAGCATTGTCGAAGTGGGAGAGCTCCTTGAACTTTGTTCATGCTCACGGAAACTTTGTGAATCTTTATTACAGAAACTTTTCAACAAAAATAATTATCCCCTTGTACAATTTCATTGTATTATAAAAATAATGTGCTAAGGTATGCCTTTAGGATGTTTACAATGCTTGTTGGTTTGTACGGTGCAGGACAAAAACTTTGGCTGTAGTGCACGATTTTACATTTTTAACTGGAACGTCAAATGGTTCTGATCGATTCCTTTTGCACTGTCTTTCTGTACAACTTGTTTATTTTTGCTAATTCTGATAGTATTTTTGGGGTAACAGAAGTATGGTGGATGTTCAGATTGCTACAAACTGTTCTGTTTTTGACAGATTCTGTTTTTGATGCATAGTTTGCTTGTTTTGATGAAACTATCAATTTATATTAGTGGATTAAGCCATGGAAAAGTTATGTTACAGTAGACACAATGAAAAAACAAAATATGAATTGGTTTTATACAGTACTTAGAGTAGTGATTTGCTTTATTATACTAACGGATCTTACCGAGTTTTCTGTTGAAGTTTTGTGTGGATGAAGTGTCTAATCGAGGATGTCTCGATATGAGGAAAAGGAAGAGAGGCAAGAGCTCAAGCTTGGGGATTCCAAAGGCACCCCAAGTAAATATTCTAGGAGACTCAAGCATCTAAGCTTGGGGATGCCCCGGAAGGCATCCCCTCTTTCTTCAACAAGTATCGGTATGTTTTCGTATTTGTTTCGTTCATGCGATATGTGCAAGTCTTGGAGCGTCTTTTGCATTTAGTTCTCACTTTTCTTTTATGCACCATGCTGGTATGAGATAGTCCTTGGTTGATTTATAGAATGCTCATTGCACTTCACTTAAATCTTTTGAGTATGGCTTTATAGAATGCTTCATGTGCTTCACTTATATCATTTGAAGTCTGGATTACCTGTTTCTCTTCACATAGAAAACCGCCATTTGTAGAATGCTCTTTTGCTTCACTTATATTTGTTAGAGCTTGGGAATATATTTTGTAGAAAGAATTAAACTCTCTTGCTTCACTTATATCAATTTAGAGAGATGACATGAATTGGTCAATCACATGGTTAGTCATAAAATCCTACATAAACTTGTAGATCGCTGAATATGATATGTTTGATTCCTTGCAATAGTTTTGCGATTTAAAGGTGGTGATATTAGAGTCATACTAGTGGGTTATTGTGGATTAGTAGAAATACTTGTGTTGAGGTTTGTGATTCCCGTAGCATGCACGTATTGTGAACCGCTTTGTGATGAAGTTGGAGAACAATTTTATTTATTGATTGTCTTCCTTATGAGTGGCGGTCGGGGACGAGCGATGGTCTTTTCCTACCAATCTATCCCCCTAGGAGCATGCACGTAGTACTTTGTTTTCAATTGCTTTTAGATTTTTGCAATAAGTATGTGAGTTCTTTATGACTAATGTTGAGTCCATGGATTATACGCACTCTCACCCTTCCATCATTGCTAGCCTCTTCGGTACCGTGCATTCCCCTTTCTCACCTCGAGAGTTGGTGCAAACTTCGCCGGTGCATCCAAACCCCGTGATACGATACGCTCTATCACACATAAGCCTCCTTATATCTTCCTCAAAACAGCCACCATACCTACCTATCATGGCATTTCCATAGCCATTTCGAGATATATTGCCATGCAACTTTCATCATCATCATCATATACATGACTTAAGCATTCATTGTCATATTGCTTTGCATGATCGTAAGATAGCTAGCATGATGTTTTCATGGCTTGTCCATTTTTTGATATCTTTGCTATGCTAGATCATTGCACATCCCGGTACACCGCCGGAGGCATTCATATAGAGTCATATCTTTGTTCTAGATATCGAGTCGTAATATTGAGTTGTAAGTAAATAAAAGTGTGATGATCATCATTATTAGAGCATCGTCCCAGTGAGCAAAGGATGATGGAGACTATGATTCCCCCACAAGTCGGGATGAGACTTCGGACTTTATAAAAAAAAGGAAAAAAAGAAAGGCCAAAAGGAAAAAAAAGAGAAAGGCCAAAGAAAAAAAGAAAAAGAAAGAAAAAAAGAAAAGAATAAAAAGAAAAAAATGAGAGAAAAAGAGAGAAGGGACAATGCTACTATCCTTTTTACCACACTTGTGCTTCAAAGTAGCACCGTGATCTTCATGATAGAGAGTCTCCTATGTTGTCACTTTCATATACCAGTGGGAATTTTTCATTATAGAACTTGGCTTGTATATTCCAATGATGGGCTTCCTCAAAATGCCCTAGGTCTTCGTGAGCAAGCGAGTTGGATGCACACCCACTTAGTTTCTTTTGTTGAGCTTTCATACATTTATAGCTCTAGTGCATTCGTTGCATGGCAATCCCTACTCACTCACATTGATATCTATTAATGGGCATCTCCATAGCCCGTTGATACGCCTAGTTGATGTGAGACTATCTTCTCCCTTTTTGTCTTCTCCACAACCACCATTCTATTCCACCTATAGTGCTATGTCCATGGCTCACGCTCATGTATTGCGTGAAAGTTGAAAAAGTTTGAGATTACTAAAGTATGAAACAATTGCTTGGCTTGTCATCGGGGTTGTGCATGATTAAATACTTTGTGTGATGAAGATAGAGCAACAGCCAGACTATATGATCTTGTAGGGATAACTTTCTTCCGCCATGTTGTTTTGAAAAGACATGATTGCTTTATTGGTACGCTCGACGTATTATTGCTTTTATGTCAAATGATAGACTATTGCTTTGAATCACTCATGTCTTAATATTCATGCCATGATTAGATATATGATCAAGATTATGCTAGGTAGCATTCCACATCAAAAATTATCTTTTTTATCATTTACCTACTCGAGGACGAGCAGGAATTAAGCTTGGGGATGTTGATACGTCTCCGTCGTATCTATAATTTTTGATTGTTCCATGCCAATATTATTCAACTTTCATATACTTTTGGCAACTTTTTATACTATTTTTGGGACTAACATATTGATCCAGTGCCTAGTGCCAGTTCCTGTCTGTTGCATGTTTTATGTTTCACAGAAACCCCATATCAAACGGAATACCAACGGGATAAAATCGGACGGAGAATTATTTTGGAATATTTGTGATTTTTGGGAAGTAAAATCAACGCGAGACAGTGCCCGAGTTAGCCACGAGATAGGGCCCACGCCCACTCCAGGTGGGCGCGCCCCCCACCCTCCTGGGCCCTTCGTAAGGCGGTTGATGCCCTTCTTTGGCCTCAAGAAAACTAATTTTTGGAAAAACGTCTGGGCGAAGGTTTCAATCTAATCGGAGTTACGGATCTCCGGATATAAAAGAAACGATGTCAGGGCAGAATTCCAGAACGCAGAAACAGAGAGATAGATCCAATCTCGGAGGGGCTCTCGCCCCTCCCAAGCCATGGGAGCCAAGTACTAGAGGGGAAAGCCTTCTCCCATCCAGGGAGAAGGTCAAGGAAGAATAAGAAGAAGAAGAAGAAGAAGAAGAAGAAGAAGAAGAAGGGGGCTCTCTCCCCCTTGCTTCCGGTGGCGCCGGAACACCGTCGGGGGCCATCATCATCACCGCGATCTTCACCAACACCTCTGCCATCTTCACCAACATCTCCATCACCTTCCCCCCTCTATCTACAGCGGTCCAATCTCCCGCAACCCGCTATACCCTCTACTTGAACATGGTGCTTTATGCTTCATATTATTATCCAATGATGTGTTGCCATCCTATGATGTGTGAGTAGATTTTCGTTGTCCTATTGGTGGTTGATGAATTGCTATGATTGATTTAATTTTCTTGTGGTTATGTTGCTGTACTTTGGTGCCCATCATATGAGCGCGCGCATGGATCACACCATAGGGTTAGTTGTATGTTGATAGGACTATGTATTGGAGGGCTAGAGTGACAGAAGCTTCAACCTAGCATAGAAATTGATGCATACGGGATTGAAGGGGGACCAATATATCTTAATGCTATGGTTGGGTTTTACCTTAATGAACGTTAGTAGTTGCGGATGCTTGCTAATAGTTCCAATTATAAGTGCATAGAATTCCAAGTCAGGGATGACATGCTAGCAGTGGCCTCTCCCACATAAAACTTGCTATCGGTCTAGTAAAGTAGTCAATTTCTTAGGGACAATTTCACAATTCCTACCACCGCTTTTCCACACTCGCTATATTTACTTTATTGCATCTTTATTTAAACAGCCCTAATTTTTATTTACGTGTTCTTTATTATCTTGCAAACCTATCCTATCACACCTACAAAGTACCTCTAGTTTCATAGTTGTTCTAGGTAAAGCGAACGTCAAGCGTGTGTAGAGTCGTATCAGTGGCCGATAGGACTTGAGAGAGTATTTGTTCTACCTTTAGCTCCTCATTGGGTTCGACACTGTTACTTATCGAAAGAGGCTACAACTATCCCGTATACTTGCGGGTTATCAGACACCACTCTCCAAAAGGTAACAAATGGTGTGTTGATGATGAACCCCTTGCTCTTGTGCTTCAAATGACAGTCGCCCCAACACTCAAATCTCTCTCATAGGATTTGGATTTGGTGGAAAGAAGATTTGAGTGGAAAGCAACTTGGGGAAGGCTAGAGATCAAGATTTATGTGGTTGGAATGGAATATCTTGACCTCAACACAAGTGTAGGTGGTTCTCTCTCAGAAAATGTAAGTTGGAAGTGTAGGCATGTTCTGATGGCCTCCATGAATTAAGAGTGGGTGGAGGGGTATATATAGCCTCCACACAAAATCAAACCGTTAGACACAATTTACCAAACTCGGTGGGACCGAATCGTGAAAATTGGCTAGACCGATTTAGTTCATAATGTGACCGTTAGGCATTTCGGTGGGACCGATATGATCAACTCGACAGGACCGATGTGCTAGGGTTAGGGTAAAGCCTCAACTCGGTTTGACCGATTACACAAACTCGGTGGGACCGATTTGGGTAATAAGCGAAACAGAGAGTTGGCCAGGCAAACTCGATGGGACCGATTGCATACCTCGGTGGGACCGAAATTATTGCAATAGGCCACAGAGAGTTTGCAAGCCCATCTCGGTGAGACCAAGATCCCATCGGTGAGACCGACTTGATTAGGGTTTCTGGCAGTGGCTATATCAAGAGAACTCGGTGGCGCCGGATAGAAAGATTCGGTGGGGCCGAGTTTGACTTTTAGTTTGGGACAAATGTGGATGTGAGAAAGTGGTTGAGGGCTTTGGAGCATATCACTAAGCACTTTGAGCAACCAAGCCATTAAGCAACACCTCATCCCCTCTTAATAGTATTAGCTTCCCAATGGACTCAATGTTATCTTGGATCACTAAAAGTAAAATGTAGAGTCTTGTGCTTTGAGCTTGAGCCAATCCTTTGTCCTTAGCATCTTAAAGGGGTTCCACATCCTCTAGTCCATGCCACTCCATTGTTAAACTTATCTGAAACATACTAGGTAAGAGTATTAGTCCAACAAAAGATATGTTGACATTAATTACCAAAATCACCTAGGGAGCTGATACGTCTCCAACGTATCTATAATTTTTTGATTGTTCCATGCTATTATATTACCCCTTTTGGATGTTCATGGGCTTTATTTTACACATTTATATCATTTTTGGGACTAACCTACTAACCGGAGGCCCAGCCCATATTGCTGTTTTATTGCCTGTTTCAGTATTTCGAAGAAAAGGAATATCAAACGGAGTCCAAACGGAATGAAACCTTCGGGTGAAGGTCGAAAAAGTTTGAGATTATTTAAGTATGAAACAATTGCTTGGCTTGTCATCGGGGGTATAGAAGTTGGGAACATCTTTGTGTGACGAAAATGAAGCATAGCCTAACTATATGATTTTGTGGGGATGAACTTCCTTTTGCCATGTTATTTTGAGAAGACATGATTACTTTGATTAGTATGCTTGAAGTGTTACTATTTCTTTTATCAATATGAACTTTTATTTTGAATCATTTGGATCTGAACATTCATGCCACAATAAATAAAATTACATTGAGAATTATGCTAGGTAGCATTCCACATCAAAAATTCTGTTTTTATCATTTACCTACTCGAGGACGAGCAGGAATTAAGCTTGGGGATGCTTGATACATCTCCAACGTATCTATAATTTTTGATTGTTCCATGCTATTATATTACCCCTTTTGGATGTTTATGGGCTTTATTTTACACATTTATATCATTTTTGGGACTAACCAACTAACCGGAGGCCCAGTCCATATTGCTGTTTTATTGCCTGTTTCAGTATTTCGAATAAAAGGAATACCAAACGGAGTCCAAACGGAATGAAACCTTCGGCAACGTGATTTTTTGGAGGATTATCATCCTGGAGGCTTGGAGATCAAGTCAGAAGATCCTCGAGGAGCCCAAGAGATAGGGGCGCCCCCCTACAGGGCGCGACCCCCTGTCTCGTGGACCCCTCGAGCACCCCCCGACCGACTTCTTTCGCCTATATAACCCTACGTACCCTAAAACCATCGAAGATCAAGATAGATCAGGAGTTCCACCGCTGCAAGCCTCTATAGCCACCAAAAACCTCTCGGGAGCCCGTTTCGGCACCCTGCCGGAGGGGGAATCCATTACCGGTGGCCATCTTCATCATCCCGGCGCTCTCCATGACGAGGAGGGAGTAGTTCACCTTCGGGGCTGAGGGTATGTACCAGTAGCTATGTGTTTGATCTCTCTCTCTCTCGTGTTCTCTCTCGTGTTCCGTCTATGGCACGATCTTGATGTATCCCGAGCTTTGCTACTGTAGTTGGATCTTATGATGTTTCTCCCCCTCTACTCTCTTGTGATGAATTGAGTTTCCCCTTTGAAATTATCTTATCGGATTGAGTCTTTTATGAGAACACTTGATGTATGTCTTGCCGTGCATATCTGTGGTGACAATGGGATATCATGTCCCACTTGATGTATGTTTTGGTGATCAACTTGCGGGTTCCGCCCATGAACCTATGCATAGGGGTTGGCACACGTTCTTGACTCTCCGGTAGAAACTTTGGGGCACACTTTGAAGTACTTTGTGTTGGTTGGATGAATCTGAGATTGTGTGATTCATATCGTATAATCATTCCCGTGGATACTTGAAGTGACAATGGAGTATCTAGGTGACATTAGGGTTTTGGTTGATTTGTATCTTAAGGTGTTATTCTAGTACGAACTCTTTTATAGATTGATCCGAAAGAATAACTTTGAGGTGGTTTCGTACGCTACCATAATCTCTATGTTTGTTCTCTGCTATTAGTTGCTTTGGAGTGACTCTTTGTTGCATGTTGAGGGCTTGTTATATGATCTATCTATGTTATTATTGTTGAGAGAACTTGCACTAGTGAAAGTATGAACCCTAGGCCTTGTTTCCTATCATTGCAATACCGTTTACGCTCACTTTTGTCATTAGTTACCTTTCTGTTTTTATTATTTCAGATTACAGAAACCTATATCTACCATCCATATTGCACTTGTATCACCATCTCTTCGCCGAACTAGTGCACCTATACAATTTACCATTGTATTGGGTGTGTTGGGAACACAAGAGACTCTTTGTTATTTGGTTGCAGGGTTGCTTGAGAGAGACCATCTTCATCCTACGCCTCCCACGGATTGATAAACCTTAGGTCATCCACTTGAGGGAAATTTGCTACTGTCCTACAACCCTGTGCACTTGCAGGCCCAACAACGTCTACAAGAAGAAGGTTATGTAGTAGACATCAAGCTCTTTTCTTGCGCCGTTGCCGGGGAGGCTAGGTAAGCGGCACTCACTCACACCCCGTCAACTAAGCTCTTTTTTGGCGCCGTTGCCGGGAAGGTGAGTGCTTGAAGGTATATCTTTAGATCTTGCAATCGAGTCTTTTTGTTTCTTGTTTTATCACTAGTTTAGTTTATAAAAGAAAACTACAAGAAAATGGAGTTAAGTTTGTCTCATACGCTTCGTCTTTTTAATATCTTTCGTGAGTATGATGAAAAGGAAAATTGTGCTCAAGTGCTAGAAGAAGAAGTCTATAAAATGTTTGGTACTAAATCTTTGTATGATGAGCATGATTGCAATGTTGTTAGTATGAATTCCTTGAATATCCATGATGCTAATGATATGCAAAGCCACAAGCTTGGGGAAGCTATGTTTGATGAATATGATATTTTTTGTTCCCCAAGTTTTGATGAGAAAATTTATTTTGATGATAGCATGCCTCCTATTTATGACGATTATATTGATGAAAGTGGGTTTGGAAGAGTGTCAACTTTAGAAATTAGTGATCCCACTATTTTGGAGGATGTTGAATCTTATTGTGATAATTCTGAAAGTGGATTTGGAAGAGTGTCAACTTTATTTAGTGATGATTCCACTACTTCGAAAGAGGTTCCAATTGATTATGAGAACAAGGTTGCTATCTATGATGATTATTGTGATGACTTGTATGCTATTAGGAATAATTATAACCATAAAACTTGTCATCATGATTTTAGTTTTCAATTGGATTATGCCTCACATGATAATTATTTTGTTGAGTTTGCTCCCACTACTATTGATGAGAAGAATTTTGCTTATGTGGAGAGTAGTAAATTTTCTATGCTTGTAGATCATGAAAAGAATGCTTTAGGTGCTGGTTATATTGTTGAATTCATTCATGATGCTACTGAAAATTATTATGAGGGAGGAACATATGCTTGTAGGAATTGCAATAATGTCAAGTTTCCTCTCTATGTGCTTCAAGTTTTGAAGCTATGCTTGTTTTACCTTCCTATGCTAGTTGATTATTGTTCCCATAAGTTGTTTGCTCACAAAATCCATATGCATAGGAAGTGGGTTAGACTTAAATGTGCTAGTCATATGCTTCATGATGCTCCGGTTGTGTTTCAATTCTTATCTTTTATGTGAGCATCATTGCCATCATCATGCCTAGCTAGAAAGGCATTAAAAAAAAGCGCTTGTTGGGAGACAACCCAATATTTATGCTTACAGTTTTTGTGTGTCCACATGATTATGCTACTGTAGTAATCATGTTTTATAGCTTTTGTTTCAATAAAGTGCCAAGTAAGACCTTTAGGATGGCTTATGGTGATAGTTGTGTTGATCCTGCTGAGAATCAGAAACTTTTGCACCCAGTAAATTAGTTTTCTTAATTCACATAAACGTGCTTATGATCTGATTCTTTTTGCTCTGGATTGGTACACCAATTTCTTAGGACTTCCTAATTTGGTAGGATTTTTGGAGTTCCAGAAGTATACGTTTGATACAAATTACTACAGACTGTTCTGTTTTTGACAGATTCTGTTTTCTATGTATTGTTTGCTTATTTTGATGAATCTATGAGTAGTATCGGAGTGTATGAACCATAGATAAGTTGGAATAAAGTAGATATTACACCAATATGAATTTAGAATGAGTTCATTATAGTACCTAAGTGGTTCTTTTATTTTCTTATACTAACGGAGCTTACGAGTTTTCTGTTGAGTTTTGTGTTGTGGAGTTTTCAAGTTTTGGGTAAAGATTCGATGGACTATGGAATAAAGGGTGGAAAGAGCCGAAGCTTGGGGATGCCCCAGACGGCATCCCCTCTTTCGTCTTCGTTCATCGATAACTTTACTTGGAGCTATATTTTTATTCGCCACATGATATGTGTGTTGCTTGTAGCGTCATTTTCTTTTGTTAGTATTTTCTTGCTGTTATTTAGATTAATGTATTGCATCTTTAGTTTCAATAAATAAGTCAAGGATAGCCTTTTTCATGCTTATTTTGCTAGTATACATGTTGCTGTTTGAAAACAGAAAGTTTACCGCTGTTGCAAAAATTCCCTAGAAAAGTCAGAGAATGATATAATGTTGAAACTTTTTGCATAATGAGCTATGATAAATTTATTACAGTGGGAATTTTATTTCATAATGTTTGGAGTTAGTGAAGTATGATGAATCTTGCATTCTTTACAGACTGTATTGTTTTGATAGATTGCTGTTATGTTTGCATTGTTTGCATATGTTTGCTTGTTTAATGACTCTATTTGAGGATAGGAGTGTTAAATATGCATAGGAATTTAGTATGCAATGTTGAATAATAATTTTAGTGATTTGTTACAGTATAAAATGATAAGGTTTTGCATTGGTTTATACTAACCTATCTCACGAGTTCTTGTTGAGTTTGTTGTGAATGAAGCTTTTGATAAAAAGAAGAGAAACCATGATATGAGAGGAATTAAGGAGACACAAAAGTTCAAGTTTGGGGATTTCCAAGGCACCCCAAGATAATATTTCAAGAAGTCTCAAGCATCTAAGCTTGGGGATGCCCCGTTAGGCATCCCACCTTTTTCTTCAACAACTATCGGTTAGTATCGGTTGAGCCTAAGTTTTTGCTTCTTCACATGAGTTGTGCTATCCTTGCAATGTCATTTTATTTTGCTTTGCTTGCTGCTTGATTAGAGTACCAAGATCTGAAATTCTTTAATGTTAGAGAGTCTTCACATAGTTGCACAATTATTCGACTACTCATTGATCTTCACTTATATCTTTCGGAGTAGTTTGTCATTTGCTCTAGTGCATCACTTATATCTTTTATAGCACGGCAGTGGTTATATTTTGTAGAAATTGCTAGTCTCTCATGCTTTACTTATATTGTTTTGAGAGTATTTTAGAACAGCATGGTATTTGCTATGGTTACAAAGTTGGTCCTAGAATGATGAGCATCCAAGTTGGATATAATAAAAACTATCATAGAAAGTGAATTGGAAGCTATGATCAATTTGATACTTGATAATTGTTTTGAGATATGGAGGTAGTGATACTAAAATCATGCTAGTTGGGTGATTATGAATTCAAAGAATGCTTGTGTTGAAGTTAGCAAGTCCCGTAGCATGCACGTATGGTTAAAGTTGTGTAACAAATTTGAAACATGAAGTGTACCTGGCTTGTGCATCCTTATGAGTGGCGGTCGGGGACGAGCGATGGTCTTTTCCTACCAATCTATCCCCCTAGGAGCATGCGCGTAGTGCTTGATTTTTGATGACTTCTAAATTTTTGCAATAAGTATATGAGTTCTTTTGACTAATATTGAGTCCATGGATTATACGCACTTCTACCTTTTCGCCATTGCTAGCCTCTTCAGTACTGTGCATCCAAACCCCGTGATACGATACGCTCTATCACACATAAACATCCTTATATCTTCCTCAAAACAGCCACCATACCTACCTATTATGGCATTTTCATAGCCATTCCGAGATATATTGCCATGCAACTTTCCACCGTTTCGTTCATCATCATCATGACATACTTTACTTTTGTCATATTGCCATTGCATGATCATGTAGTTGACATCGTATTTGTGGCAAAGCCACTATGCATTATTTTTCATACATGTCACTCTTGATTCATTGCACCATTCCGGTACTCCGCTGGAGGCATTCATATAGAGTCATATCTTGTTCTAGTTTCAAGTTGTAATTCATATGTTGTAATCAATAGAAGTGTGATGATCATCATTATTAGAGCATTGCCCAAAAAAAGGCAAAAAGAAAAAAGGAAAGGCCCAAAAAGAAAAAAAAAGGAAAAAGAAAAAAGAAAAAAGAAAAAAGAAAAATAATAAGAAAATAAATAAAAAGGGCAATGTTACTATCTCTTTTTCCACACTTGTGCTTCAAAGTAGCACCTTGTTCTTCATGTAGTGAGTCTCATATATTGTGCTTCAAAGTAGCACCATGTTCTTCATATAGTGAGTCTCATAAGTTGTTTTTTTCATACTAGTGGGAATTATTCATTATAGAACTTGGCTTGTATATTCCTACGATGGGCTTCCTCAAATGCCCTAGGTCTTCGTGAGCAAGCAAGTTGGATGCACACCCACTAGTTTTCTTTTGTTGAGCATTCATTTATAGCTCTAGTGCATCCATTGCATGGCAATCCCTACTCCTCATGTTGACATCAATTGATGGGCATCTCCATAGCCCGTTGATTATCCTAGTCAATGTGAAACTTTCTCTCTTTTTGTCTTCTCCACACAATCCCCATCATCATATTCTATTCCACCCATAGTGCTATATTCATGGCTCACGCTCATGTATTGCGTGAAGGTTGAAAAAGTTTGAGATTATTGAAGTATGAAACAATTGCTTGGCTTATCATCGGGGGTATAGAAGTTGGGAACATCTTTGTGTGACGAAAATGAAGCATAGCCTAAATATATGATTTTGTGGGGATGAACTTTCTTTTGCCATGTTATTTTGAGAAGACATGATTACTTTAATTAGTCTGCTTGAAGTGTTACTATTTCTTTTATCAATATGAACTTTTATTTTGAATCATTTGGATTTGAACATTCATGCCACAATAAAGAAAATTACATTGAGAATTATGCTAGGTAGCATTCCACATCAAAAATTCTGTTTTTATCATTTACCTACTCGAGGACGAGCAGGAATTAAGCTTGGGGATGCTTGATACGTCTCCAACATATCTATAATTTTTGATTGTTCCATGCTATTATATTACCCCTTTTGGATGTTTATGGGATTTATTTTACACATTTATATCATTGTTGGGACTAACCTACTAACCGAAGGCCCAGTCCATATTGCTGTTTTATTGCCTGTTTCAGTATTTCGAAGAAAAGGAATATCAAACGGAGTCCAAACGAAATGAAACCTTCGGCAACGTGATTTTTTGGAAGATTATCATCCTGGAGGCTTGGAGATCAAGTCAGAAGATCCTCGAGGAGCCCAGGAGATAGCCCCCCCCCCACAGGGCACGGCCCCCTGTCTCGTGGACCCCTCGAGCACCCCCCGACCGACTTCTTTCGCCTATATAACCCTACGTACCCTAAAACCATCGAAAATCAAGATAGATCGGGAGTTCCGCCGCCGCAAGCCTCTGTAGCCACCAAAAACCTCTCGGGAGCCCGTTCCGGCACCCTGCCGGAGGGGGAATCCATCACCGGTGGCCATCTTCATCATCCCGGCGCTCTCCATGACGAGGAGGGAGTAGTTCACCCTCGGGGTTGAGGGTATGTACCAGTAGCTATGTGTTTGATCTCTCTCTCTATCGTGTTCTCTCTCATGTTACCTCTATGGCACGATCTTGATGTATCCCGAGCTTTGCTATTGTAGTTGGATCTTATGATGTTTCTCCCCCTCTACTCTCTTGTGATGAATTGAGTTTCCCCTTTGAAGTTATTTTATCGGATTGAGTCTTATATGAGAACACTTGATGTATGTCTTGCCATGCTTATCTGTGGTGACAATGGGATATCCTGTGCCACTTGATGTATGTTTTGGTGACTAACTTGCGGGTTCCGCCCATGAACCTATGCATAGGGGTTGGCACACGTTCTTGACTCTCCGGTAGAAACTTTGGGGCACTCTTTGAAGTACTTTGTGTTGGTTGGATGAATCTGAGATTGTGTGATGCATATCGTATAATCATGCCCACGGATACTTGAAGTGACAATGGAGTATCTAGGTGACATTAGGGTTTTGGTTGATTTGTATCTCAAGGTCATTATTCTAGTACGAACTCTTTTATAGATTGATCCGAAAGAATAACTTTGAGGTGGTTTCGTACCCTACCATAATCTCTACATTTGTTCTCCGCTATTAGTGGCTTTGAAGTGACTCTTTGTTGCATGTTGAGGGATTGTTATATGATCTATCTATGTTATTATTGTTGAGAGAGCTTGCACTAGTGAAAGTATGAACCCTAGGCCTTGTTTCCTATCATTGCAATACCGTTTACGCTCACTTTTATCATTAGTTACCTTGCTGCTTTTTTATTTCAGATTACAAAAACCTATATCTACCATCCATATTGCACTTCTATCACCATCTCTTCGCCGAACTAGTGCACCTATACAGTTTACCATTGTATTGGGTGTGTTGGGACACAAGAGACTCTTTGTTATTTGGTTGCAGGGTTACTTGAGAGAGACCATCTTCATCCTACGCCTCCCACGGATTGATAAACCTTAGGTCATCCACTTGAGGGAAATTTGCTACTGTCCTACAACCCTGTGCACTTGCAGGCCCAACAACGTCTACAAGAAGAAGGTTACGTAGTAGACATCAGGAGCACTTGTGCTTTCAACTTGTGCAAGGCAGTAAACTGAACAGGTTGGCACCTTCATTGAAGCAGTTGCTAAGATTGATGATGAGGAACCAGATATTGATCCATATGTACAGCAGACATCAACGGGAACCGGCATGTCACGCCGTGCTCCAAAAAGGAAGAGACGGGTTTCACCTATACAAGAAGATGAAGAGTTTGATGAGGAGGAGTCAGAAGAAGATGATGAAATGGAAGTACCACAAGAACATACGGAGCAAAATGAGTGAACCTACACTTTAAAATATGTCTACATACGGATGTATGTAGTAGTCCATTTGAAATGTCTAGAAAGACAAATATTTAAAAACGGAGGGACTATAAGCTGCTTTCCCTAAAAAAACACACACACACACAATGTGCATGTGCGTGCACGAGGACGTGCGTAGTGCATGGCTGGTAACAAACAGAAAGCACCCGAGGCATTTTGGCACCAATCAGCCGGCGACGAAAGCGCGCGGTGCGATGATTCCAATGCGGACGGCACCCAATGTGCTCGTTGTTCGTCTCTACCCTGGTCGCGAGTGGTCTTTGTTAGGTCTCGGCATAATCTTTTGACGTCGATTTGCGCCGTGGAGTCTACCGGCCGGCAAGTGGGTCGACAAAGTGCCAAGCCGGCAAAGCTGCGACGGAGACATAAAGAGCCGACGACGCGGCAGCAAGCCATCCCGTAGGTTTAGGACGATCGAGGAGGATGGCACCACCGCGGCGCGTGTGCGTGACCGGCGGCGGCGGGTACATAGCCTCGTGGCTCGTCAAGCTGCTCCTCTCCCGGGGCTACGCCGTCCACGCCACCGTCCGCGACCCATGTACGTGCGCCGCGTCCGATCTGATTCTCCGACGTCGTCGCGTCTCTTCTCCGTCCTGCTCCCACCTCGCCGGTTGACGTCCGAATGTTTGGTTCAGGTGATTCCAAGAACGCGCATCTGATGCAGCTGGACGGGGCGGCGGAGAGCCTGCGGCTGTTCAAGGCAGACGTGCTGGACAGCGCCGCGCTCGCCGCTGCCGTCGAGGGGTGCGAGGGCGTCTTCCACGTCGCCTCCCCCGTCCCCGCGGATAAGATCGTCGATCCTGAGGCTAGTAGTACACATCTGTCGATATCATATTATCAATACCAATTCATGGTGCAGCAATAGAGAATTGTTCAACTGAATTTTGACTTTCTATTCGTCTTTTTTAACTGTCGATGCAGAGATTAATTTACCGTCTATATACGTACCTCCACTTATGTATTTATGTGATTCTTCTAAGAAGTGTGTATTTTCTAGAGTGATAGACTCCTAGGACCTACTGCTGGACGATTACAACTTGTTATTGGAATTGTACAATCCTTTTGACTGTTTCTAATTTTGTGCTAACTTTAACCGTGCAGTCAGAAGTGATGGTGCCTGCTGTGAAGGGCACCGTAAATATTCTTGAAGTTTGTTCATCTATGAAGGTTCAGAAAGTTGTGGTGGTGTCATCCACTTCTTCTGTTCATTTTAACCCCAACTGGCCTCAGGCTAAACCCAAAGATGAGAGTTGCTGGTCCGACAAAAAAATATGCGTGGATAATGAGGTTAGTAATAATATTTAAAGTTAAGAACCAATCACAACTTACATTGTGATGTAAGTAGGCTATTACACATGAGTATATTATTATGGAATCTTTTACATAATATAATTTTGGTATTTCAATTTTCGTTGCTGATCCGTGACATGTTGATTTCTTCAGCATAAGTTGATATTACTCATAAATTACAAATTATTGCAGTGTCTGAGGACTAAGTTCGACCCTTTACAATTTCTGTTGGCAGCTCTGGTACTGTCTTGCTAAAACTGTTGCTGAAGAAACAGCCTGGGAATATGCAGAAAAGAATGGGCTAAATGTTGTTACAGTATGCCCTTGTATTGTTTTAGGCCCACAACTGCAACCCATTGTCAGTACCAGCAGCGAACTTCTCGTCTATGTTATAAAAGGTCATCTTGTTATTTTCTTTTCCTCTTGTCAATTTGTAGGAGCATCACTTATTGGACGAATATGCCATGTCTTTGGGTGGGCAAAATTCAGTAACTACTTGCCAAGCCCTCGGTATCGTAGTGCTCGAAGAATTTTGAAGGATTCAATTCTTGTAGACAGTTTATTCTTGTTTCAAATGTAGTTCTTCATCCCCCGCAAAAAAAATTTAGTCCTTTGAAAGGGAATAATTAGCTTGTTAAAATGAGCACTCCTATGAAAATTCCTACTGAGTGACTCATTCCAATAGAATTTTGAATGAATTCCAACATTAAAAATTCTTACAGTAAGTCGTCGAAAAGCCACTTTTCTTTTTTGGCTGCTGAAATTCTGTTAATTCATTGCAGGAGGTCCTAATGCGATGAAGGACATGCTGTTGCACATAGTCGATGTCCGTGATGTGGCAGATGCTTTGCTTCTGGTATACGAGAAACCAGAATCATCTGGGAGATATATCAGCGCACCAAATTACATTAGCACAAAAGCCATGCTGGAGTTGCTGAAGAAGACGTACCCTGACTACAATTATGTAAACTGGTGGGTATCTTCTCTTATCAAAATGGTACATTTTTTCCTGAACGGCCGTGCCTGTTTACATGGTTTGAACAGCTCTCTTCGCTTTTTGCAGCAAGGCTGAGATGGATCACAACTCTCCTATCACCCCAATCTCGTCGGCAAAGCTGAGGAATCTGGGCTGGAAGCCAAGGGAATTGGAGGAGACGCTCCTGGATAGCATCGAATACTACCGGAAGACGGGAATTCTGCAGGATGGCGAGGGAGAGGGACACGCTTGCCGCTTACCTGATATCTTCCGGATGTTTCATGCCTCCGAGGAATGATATGCCATTCTGCATGTGATGTTGCTGAATATCTAATGACGTTATATTGTAATGACAAAGCTATCACTATCAATCTTCAAGGTTATGCTTGGCCTCCTCCGTCGATCTCCTATCCAACCGTCTACACTGCACCATACAGCTTGGTACCAGGGTGATGTCGTGGTCAACGTTGATCTCCGATCAGACGGCTCCTATTCTCTCTTGGGTGCTGTTTGAAATCCGGCAACGGGTACTGTTTACTTTATGCTTTTAGCTTAATTATGATTACCTGTAGTAGTGCCTGTAAAAGCCACAGATCGGGGCGATTATCCAGAAACTATTTGTACTGGGTTAACACCTAGGTGTCGTTTCCTGGCAGACCTCTTATATGCAACTCTGTGTGCGGCAAGATGAAGGCCAGAGGAATCGAGTGCATAAATCACATGTTTCGCTGTCTCGAATTTCATTTATGTTCGACCCCCCCCCCCCCCCCCCCCCCCCCTCCCAACCCCAAATACAAGAGTTAGACCATATAAGCGAAGCCCTGTCACCACAGCTGTGAACTACTCGCCGGAATCGCTCACGCTCGCCATGGATTGGTATGAATCGAGCTAATAATTTGAATTCGGTAGAGGAAAGCCACCCAACCTCCGCACCTCTATCCGTTACAAGCCACCGGCCTGAGCCGTCCAAATCCTAGCCACCCCCTCTCGAGGGAGAGAGACGTCTATTTAACGTTACACCCGATCAACGGGCCCAGTTCGGGCCTGCAGGCCACTGGGGAAGGTTCTTGGGCCGCGAAGACTTGGGCCGTAGCGTGGGTTCTACATCTGGCTTCCTGTTGCCGGCAACGCCTTGATTTGCTACAGCGCTCTCCTGCGTGTCTTCAGTGTCGGTGCTTGCAGGGTTGCTGACACCCCCCCCCCCCTCTGTTGAGAAACGGCTTGACCCCAAGCCGGAGCACGGGGAAATTGTTGCTTGAGTTATTCCAGGTCCTCCCATGTCGCAGCTTCAGGAGTAGAATCGCTCCACATGATCAACTCTTGTGCGACGGTGCGCTTGCCCTTCTGGCGCACACGCCTCTGAAGCACACTGACAAGAATCTGCAAATGAGAGTTAACAGAGGGTAACGTGCTGGATATAGGACAGGTCGGTGCAACCACTTTCTTCAACTGCGAGACATGGAAAACTGGGTGTATCCTGTTGCCCTTCGGAAGTTCTAGCTTGTAAGCCACCTCCCCAATTCTGCCCACTATTGTGTAAGGACCATAGTATTTGTAAGCTAACTTATGATTTGCTCGGTGCACCACGGAAGACTGGACATAAGGCTGCAACTTAAGGAAAACCAGCTCGCCCACATCAAAAGTTCTCTCAGTCCTGTGTTTATCTGCCAACTGTTTCATTCTCTGTTGAGCTCGTAGCAAGTGTTGTCTGACAGACTCAACTACAACCTGTCGATCTTGCAACCATTGTTGAATGTCCAAAGGAGGAATTGTGTCTGATGGAGAAATACCAAAATACCTGGGAGATTGTCCATACAAAACTTCAAATGGTGATTTCCCCACAGCAGAATGCCAATTGGTGTTGTACCAAAACTCACAGAGCGACAACCATTTACTCCATTTAGTAGAGTGAGAACTGATGAAACTCCGCAAATAGCACTCCACCTGCTGGTTAACTCGCTCAGTCTGTCCATCAGTAGCCGGATGATAAGCCGAGCTCATATTCAGATGAGTGCCAGTTCTGTTAATAAGAGTCTGCCAGAAGTTGCTGGTAAAAACATGATCCCTGTCAGATACAATGAGTTCGGGCATACCATGTAACTTGTAAACATTATCCAGGAAAATCTCTGCAACTTTTTGAGCAGTAAATGGGTGTCGCGGAGCCATGAAATGACCATATTTGGTGAATTTGTCAATAACCAACAGAATGCAATCAAACTGGCAGGAAACTGGCAACCCAATGATGAAATCCATAGTAACAGTTTCCCAGGCTTGTTTAGGAACATGCAATGGAGAAAGAAGGCCTGGATAATGTACTCGTTCAGCTTTAGCTTGTTGACAAACCACACAGGATTGCACTTTGTTTTTGATAAAAGCTTTCATGCTAGCCCAACGAAACAGGGAGTGGATTCTGTTGTAAGTTACTGGGAACCCTGAATGTCCTCCTACAGGACTGTCATGAAACGCAGAAAAGATCTTATGCTGCAGCTCCAGGTTGTTACCAATCCAAATACAACCTTTATACCTCAAGAGACCATGCACAAGTTGATAGTTAGGTTTAGCAGCTGGGTCCATAGACAGTTGCTGCAAAATTTCAGTAATCTTATCATCATGAGCATAACTGTTAACAATTTCCTCCAGCCACACTGGTTGAGCTCTGGATATGTGGAAAACTTGAGGGTGTGGTTTCCTAGAAAGTGCATCAGCTGTAGTGTTGTCAACTCCCTTCTTGTAAACAATTTGATAGTTCATACCCATTAGTTTTGTGAGAGCTTTTTGTTGCCAGATAGTGTGTAACTTCTGATTTTGCAAGTGTATCAGACTTCTTTGATCAGTTTTAATAGTAAACTGCTGCATTTGAAGATAAGCCCTCCATTGTTCCATAGCTAATAGGATAGCCATATACTCCTTCTCATATACTGACAGTGCTCTGTTTTTAGGGCCAAGAGCTTTGCTTACATAAGCCAGTGGATGTCCTTCTTGCATCTGTTTCAATCACAAAGGGCTTATCAAACTGTGGCAATGCCAGGACTGGTGCTTCCACTAGGGCTTGCTTGAGTGTATTGAAAGCTAGATCAGTAACAGAAGTCCACAAAAAAGTGTTGGGGAACGTAGTAATTTCAAAAAAAATCCTACGCACATGCAAGATCATGGTGATGGCATAGCAACGAGAGGGGAGAGTGTTCGTCCACGTACCCTCGTAGACCGTAAGCGGAAGCGTTAGCACAACGCGGTTGATGTAGTCATACGTCTTCACGATCCGACCGATCCAAGCACCGAACGTACGGGGCCTCCGAGTTCAGCACACGTTCAGCTCGATGACGATCTCCGGCCTCCGATCCAGCCGAGCTCCGGAGATGAGTTCCGTCAGCACGACGGCGTGGTGACGATGATGATGTTCTACTGGCGCAGGGCTTCGCCTAAACTCCGCGACGATATGACCGAGGTGGAATATGGTGGAGGGGGGCACCGCACACGGCTAAGGAACGATCCGTAGATCAACTTGTGTGTCATGGGGTGCCCCCCTGCCCCCGTATATAAAGGAGCAAGGGAGGAGGAGGCCGGCCCTAGGAGGAGGGCGCGCCAAGGGGAGTCCTACTCCCACTGGGAGTAGGATTCCTTCTTTCCTAGTCCAACTAGGAGAAGGGGGGAAAGAAGGGAAGTAGAGAAGGAAGGGAGAGGGGGGCCGCGCCCCAAACCCTTTGTCCAATTCGGACTGGGCTTGGGAGGGGCGCACGCCACCTCCTGGCTCCTTCGCACTAAAGCCCATTAAGGCCCAATACTCTTCCCCGTATTCCCGTAACTCCCCGGTACTCCGAAAAATACCCGAATCACTCGGAACCTTTCCGAACTCCGAATATAGTCGTCCAATATATCAATCTTTACGTCTCGACCATTTTGAGACTCCTCGTCATGTCCCCGATCTCATCCAGGACTCCGAACTCCTTCGGTACATCAAAACTCATAAACTCATAATATAATTGTCATCGAAACCTTAAGCGTGCGGACCCTACGGGTTCGAGAACAATGTAGACATGACCTAGAACTATTCTCGGTCAATAACCAATAGCGGAACCTGGATGCTCATATTGGCTCCCACATATTCTACGAAGATCTTTATCGGTCAAACCGCATAACAACATACGTTGTTCCCTTTGTCATCGGTATGTTACTTGCCCGAGATTCGATCGTCGGTATGCAATACCTAGTTCAATCTCGTTACCGGCAAGTCTCTTTACTCGTTCCGTAATGCATCATTCCGTAACTAACTCATTAGCTACATTGCTTGCAAGGCTTATAGTGATGTGCATTACCGAGAGGGCCCAGAGATACCTCTCCGACAATCGGAGTGACAAAACCTAATCTCGAAATACGTCAACCCAACATGTACCTTTGGAGACACCTGTAGAGCACCTTTATAATCACCCAGTTACGTTGTGACGTTTGGTAGCACACAAAGTGTTCCTCCGGTAAACGGGAGTTGCATAATCTCATAGTTGTAGGAACATTGTATAAGTCATGAAGAAAGCAATAGCAACATACTAAACGATCAAGTGCTAGGCTAACGGAATGGGTCAAGTCAATCACATCATTCTCCTAATGATGTGATCCCGTTTAATCAAATGACAACTCTTTTGTCCATGGCTAGGAAACATAACCATATTTGATAAACGAGCTAGTCAAGTAGAGGCATACTAGTGACACTATGTTTGTCTATGTATTCACACATGTATTATGTTTCCGGTTAATACAATTCTAGCATGAATAATAAACATTTATCATGATATGAGGAAATAAATAATAACTTTATTATTGCCTCTAGGTCATATTTCCTTCAGTCTCCCACTTGTACTAGAGTCAATAATCTAGTTCACATCGCCATGTGATTTAACACCAATATTCATATCTGTATATGATTAACACCCATATTTCACATCGTCATGTGATCAACACCCAAAGGGTTTACTAGAGTCAATAATCTAGTTCACATCGCTTATGTGATTAACACCCAAAGAGTACTAAGGTGTGATCATGTTTTGCTCGTGAGAGAAGTTTAGTCAACGGGTCTGTCACATTCAGAGCCGTATGTATTTTGCAAATATTCTATGTCCACAATGCTCTGCACGGTGCTACTCTAGCTAATTTCTCCCACTTTCAATATGTATCCAGATTGAGACTTAGAGTCATCTGGATCAGTGTAAAAGTTTGCACTGATGTAACTTTTACAACAAACTCTTTTATCACCTCCATAATTGAGAAACATCTCCTTAGTCCTTACTAAGGATATTCTTGACCGCTATCCAATGATCTACTATTAGATCAAAATTGTATTCCCTTGCCAAACTCAGAGCAAGGTATACAATATGTCTGGTTCACAGGATAGCATACTTTATAGAACCTATGACTGAGGCATAGGGAATGACTTTTCATTCTTTTTCTATTTTCTGCCGTGGTCGGGATTTGAGTCTTACTCAATTTCATACCTTTGCAACACAGGCAAGAACTCTTTCTTTGACTGTTCCATTTTGAACTACTTCAAAATCTTGACAAGGTTTGTATTCATTGAAAAAAACTTATCAAGCGTCTTGATCTATCTCAATAGATCTTGATGCTCAATATGTAAGTAGCTTTACTGAAGTCTTTCTTTTAAAGAACTTCTTTCAAACACTCCTTTATGCTTTGCAGAATAATTCTACATTATTTCCGATCAACAATATGTCATTCACATATACTTATCAGAAAGGTTGTAGTGCTCCCACTCACTTTCTTGTAAATACAGGCTTCACCGTAAGTCTGTACAAAACTATATGCTTTGATCAACTCATCAAAGCGTATATTCCAACTCTGAGATGCTGGCACCAGTCCATAGATGGATCGCTGGAGCATGCACATTTTGTTAGTACCTTTAGGATTGACAAAACCTTCTGGTTGCATCATATACAACTCTTCTTTAATAAATTCATTAAGGAATGCAGTTTTGACATCCATTTGCCAGATTTCATAAAATGTGGCAATTGCTAACATGATTCGGATAGACTTAAGCATCGCTACAGTTGGGAAAATCTCATTGTAGTCAACACCTTGAACTTGTCAAAAAACCTTTTTGCGACAAGTCGAGCGTTGTAGATACTAACACTACTATCAACGTCCGTCTTCCTCTTGAAGATCCATTTATACAATATGGCTTGCCGATCATCGGGCAACTCCACCAAAGTCCACACTTTGTTCTCATACATGGATCCCATCTCAGATTTCATGGCCTTAAGCCATTTTGCGGAATCTGGGCTCATCATCGCTTCCTCATAGTTCGTAGGTTCATCAAGGTCTAGTAACATGACTTCCAGAACAGGATTACCATACCACTCTGGTGCGGACCATACTCTAGAAGACCTACGAGGTTCTGTAGTAACTTGATCAGAAGTTTCATGATCATCATCATTAGCTTCCTCACTAATTGGTGTAGGAATCACTGGAACTGATTTCGTGATGAACTACTTTCCAATTCGGGAGAAGGTACAAATTACCTTATCAAGCTCTACTTTCCTCCCACTCACTTCTTTCGAGAGAAACTCCTTCTCTAGAAAGGATCCATTCTTAGCAATGAATGATTTGCCTTTGGATCTGTGATAGAAGGTGTACCCAATAGTTACCTTTGGGTATTCTATGAAGACGCACTTCTCCGATTTGGGTTTGAGCTTATCAAGATGAAACTTTTTCACATAAGCATTGTAGCCCCAAACTTTAAGAAACGGCAACTTGGGTTTCTTGCTAAACCATAGTTCATATGGTGTCGTCTCAACGGATTTAGATGGTGCCCCATTAAACGTGAATGTAGCTGTCTCTAATGCATAACCCCAAAACGATAGTGGTAAACCGATAAGAGACATCATAGATTGCACCATATCTAGTAAAGTATGATTATGATGTTCGGACACACCATTCCATTGTGGTGTTCCAGGTGGCGTGAGCTGTGAAACTATTCCACATTCTTTTAGTTGAAGACCAAACTTGTAACTTAAATATTCGTCTTCGCGATCAGATCGCAGAAACTTTATTTTCTTGTTACGATGATTTTTCTACTTCACTCTGAAATTCTTTGAACCTTTCAACTATTTCATACTTATGTTTCATCAAGTAGATATACCCATATCTGCTCAAATCATCTTGTGAAGGTCAGAAAATAATGATACTTGCCACGAGCATCAAGACTCATTGGATCGCATACATCGGTATGTATTATTTCCAATAAGTCAGTAGCTTGTTCCATTGTTCCGGAGAACGGAGTTTTAGTCATCTTGCCCAAAAGGCACGGTTCGCAAGCATCAATTGATTCATAACCAAGTGATTCCGAAAATCCATCTTTATGAAGTTTCTTCATGCGCGTTACACCCATATGACCCAAACGGCAGTGCCACAAACAAGTTGCACTATCATTATTAACTTTGCATCTTTTTGCATCAATATTATGAATATGTGTATCATTACAATCGAGATCCAACAAACTATTTTCATTGGGTGTATGACCATCGAAGGTTTTATTCATCTAAATAGAACAACAGTTATTCTCTGACTTTAAATGAATAACCATTTTGCAAAAAAACATGATCAAATCATATTCATGCTCAACGCAAACGCCAAATAACATTTATTTAGGTTCAACACTTATCTCGAAAGTATAGGGAGTGTGCGATGATGATCATATCAATCTTGGAACCACTTTCAACACACATCGTCACTTCACCCTCAACTAGTTTCTGTTTATTCTGTAATTCCTGTTTCGAGTTACCAATCTATAGCAACCGAACAAGTATCAGATACTCAGGGGCTACTATAAACACTAGCAAGGCACACATCAATAACCTGTATATCATATATACCCTTGTTCACTTTGGCATCCTTCTTATCCATCAAATATTGAGGGCATTTCCGCTTCCAGTGACTATTTCCTTTGCAGTGTAAGCACTCAGTTTCAGGCTATGGTCCAGCTTTGGGATTCTTCGCAGGAGTGACAACTTGCTTGTCTTTCCACTTGAAGTTCCCTTTCTTTCCCTTTGCCCTTCTCTTGAAACTAGAGGTCTTGTCAATCATCAACACTTGATGCTCTTTCTTGATTTCTACCTTCATCGATTTCAACATCACGAAGAGCTCGGGAATCGTTTTTGTCATCCCTTGCATACTATAGTTCATCACGAAGTTCTAGTAACTTAGTGATGGTGACTAGAGAATTCTATCAATCACTATCTTATCAGGAAGATTAACTCCCACTTGATTCAAGCAATTGAAGTACCCAGACAATCTGAGCACATGCTCACTAGTTGAGCGATTCTTCTCCATCTTTTAGCTATAGAACTTGTTGGAGACTTCATATCTTTCAACTCGGGTATTTGCTGGAAATATTAACTTCAACTCCTGAAACATCTCATATGGTCCATGATGTTCAAAACACCTTTGAAGTCCCGATTCTAAGCCATAAAGCATGGTGCACAAAACTATCAAGTAGTCATCATATTGAGGTAGCCAAACGTTGATAACGTCTGCATCTGCTCCAGCAATAGGTTTGTCACCTAGCGGTGCATTAAGGACATAATTCTTCTGTGCAGCAATGAGGATAAACCTCAGATCGCGGATCCAATCCGCATCATTGCTACTAACATTTTTCAACACAATTTTCTCTAGGAACATATCAAAATAAACATATGAAAGCAACAACGCAAGCTATTGATCTTACAACATAATTTGCAAAATACTACTAGGACTAAGTTCATGATAAATTTAAGTTCAATTAATCATATTACTTAAGAACTCCCACTTAGACAGACATCTCTCTAGTCATCTAAGTGATCACGTGATCCAAATCAACTAAACCATAACCGATCATCACGTGAGATGGAGTAGTTTTCAATGGTGAACATCACTATGTTGATCATATCTACTATATGATTCACGCTCTACCTTTCGGTCTCCGTGCTCTGAGGCCATATCTGCATATGCTAGGCTCGTCAAGTTTAACCTGAGTATTCCGCGTGTGCAAAACTGGCTTGCACCCGTTGTAGGACGTAGAGCTTATCACACCCGATCATCACGTGGTGTCTAGGCACGACGAACTTTGGCAACGGTGCATACTAAGGGAGAACACTTCTTGATAATTAGTGAGAGATCATCTTAAAATGCTACCGTCAATCAAAGCAAGAATAAGATGTATAATAGATAAACATCATATGCAATCAAAATATGTGACATGATATGGCCATGATCATCTTGCACCTTTGATCTCCATCTCCAAAGTACTGTCATGATCTCTATCGTCACCGGCACGACACCATGATCTTCATCATCTTGATCTATATCAATGTGTCTTCACATGGTTGTCTCACCAACTATTGCTCTTGCAACTATTGCTATCGTATAGCGATAAAGTAAATCAATTATTTGGCACTTGCATCTTATGCAACAAAGAGACATCCATAGGGCTTCTGCCAGTTGCCGATAACTTCAACAAAACATGATCATCTCATACAACAACTTATATCTTATCACGTCTTGACCATATCACATCACAACATGCCCTGCAAAAACAAGTTAGACGTCCTCTACTTTGTTGTTGCAAATTTTACGTGGCTGCTACGGGCTGAGCAAGAACCGTTCTTACCTACGCATCAAAAGCACAACGATAGTTTGTCAAGTTAGTGCTGTTTTAACCTTCGCAAGGACCGGGCGTAGCACACTCGGTTCAACTAAAGTGAGAGAGACAGACACCCGCCAGCGACCTTTAAGCACGAGTGCTCATAACGGTGAAACCAGTCTCGCGTAAGCGTACGCGTAATGTCGGTCCGGGCCGCTTCATGTCACAATACCGCCGAACCAAAGTATGACATGCTGGTAAGCAGTATGACTTGTATCGCCCACAACTCACTTGTGTTCTACTCGTGCATATAACATCAACGCATAAAACCTGGCTCTGTTACCACTGTTGGGGAACGTAGTAATTTCAAAAAATTTCCTACGCACATGCAAGATCATGGTGATGGCATAGCAACGAGAGGGGAGAGTGTTCGTCCACGTACCCTCGTAGACCGTAAGCGGAAGCGTTAGCACAACGCGGTTGATGTAGTCGTACGTCTTCACGATCCGACCGATCCAAGCACCAAACGTATGGGGCCTCCGAGTTCAGCACACGTTCAGCTCGATGACGATCTCCGGCCTCTGATCCAGCCGAGCTCCGGAGATGAGTTCTGTCAGCACGACGGCGTGGTGACGATGATGATGTTCTACCGGCGCAGGGCTTCGTCTAAACTCCGCGACGATATGACCGAGGTGGAATATGGTGGTGGGGGGCACCGCACACGGCTAAGGAACGATCCGTAGATCAACTTGTGTGTCATGGGGTGCCCCCTGCCCCCGTATATAAAGGAGCAAGGGAGGAGGAGGCTGGCCCTAGGAGGAGGGCGCGCCAAGGGGAGTCCTACTCCCACCGGTAGTAGGATTCCTTCTTTCCTAGTCCAACTAGGAGAAGGGGGGAAAGAAGGGAAGTAGAGAAGGAAGGAAGAGGGGGGCCGCGCCCCAAACCCTTTGTCCAATTCGGACTGGGCTTGGGAGGGGCACGCGCCACCTCCTGGCTCCTTCCCACTAAAGCCCATTAAGGCCCAATACTCTTCCCCGTATTCCCGTAACTCCCCGGTACTCCGAAAAATACCCGAATCACTCGGAACCTTTCCGAACTCCGAATATAGTCGTCCAATATATCAATCTTTACGTCTCGACCATTTCGAGACTCCTCGTCATGTCCCCGATCTCATCCAGGACTCCGAACTCCTTTGGTACATCAAAACTCATAAACTCATAATATAATTGTCATCGAAACCTTAAGCGTGCGGACCCTACGGGTTCGAGAACAATGTAGACATGACCTAGAACTATTCTCGGTCAATAACCAATAGCGGAACCTGGATGCTCATATTGGCTCCCACATATCCTACGAAGATCTTTATCGGTCAAACCGCATAACAACATACGTTGTTCCCTTTGTCATCGGTATGTTACTTGCCCGAGATTCGATCGTCGGTATCCAATACCTAGTTCAATCTCGTTACCGGCAAGTCTCTTTACTCGTTCCGTAATGCATCGTTCCGTAACTAACTCATTAGCTACATTGCTTGCAAGGCTTATAGTGATGTGCATTACCGAGAGAGCCTAGAGATACCTCTCCGACAATCGGAGTGACAAAACCTAATCTCGAAATACGCCAACCCAACATGTACCTTTGGAGACACCTGTAGAGCACCTTTATAATCACCTATTTATGTTGTGACGTTTGGTAGCACACAAAGTGTTCCTCCGGTAAACGGGAGTTGCATAATCTCATAGTTGTAGGAACATTGTATAAGTCATGAAGAAAGCAATAGCAACATACTAAACGATCAAGTGCTAGGCTAACGGAATGGGTCAAGTAAATCACATCATTCTCCTAATGATGTGATCCCGTTTAATCAAATGACAACTCTTTTGTCCATGGCTAGGAAACATAACCATCTTTGATAAACGAGCTAGTCAAGTAGAGGCATACTAGTGACACTATGTTTGTCTATGTATTCACACATGTATTATGTTTCCGGTTAATACAATTCTAGCATGAATAATAAACATTTATCATGATATGAGGAAATAAATAATAACTTTATTATTGCCTCTAGGGCATATTTCTTTCAAAAAGGAACCCCCTTCTTTAACAGATCTGTCAGGGGCCTACTAATAATGCCATACTATTTGATGAACTTCCTGTAATATCCACTGAGCCCTAAGAATCCTCTGACCTCCTTGACATTGCTGGGAGTAGGCCAGTTTTGTACTGTTTCTACCTTGCTAGGATCTGTTGAAACTCCCTCAGCACTAATGGTGTGACCCAGATAATTAATCTGTTGTTGGGCAAAAGCACATTTAGTGAGTTTAACCTTCCACTGATCAGCTCTCAAAAGACAGAGTACCTCTCTGACATGTTTTAAGTGCTCTACGTATGTTTTTCTGAAAACCATTATATCATCAAAGAAACAGAGAGTGGTTTTCCTATTAGTAGGAGTGAGTGTAGTATTCATGGCCCCCCTGTAAGGTGCCAGGTCCTCCAGCAAGCCCCATGGCCAACACAGTGAATTCATAATGACCGTCATGGGTTTGGAAAGCAGTTTTGTATTCCTCTCCCGGGGCTAGTCGGATCTGATGATAACCTGCTTTTAAATCCAGTTTAGTAAACCAAGCAGCTCCTGACAACTCATCCAGCAATTCATCAATAACTGGCAGAGGAAACTCACCCTTGAGAGTGATGGCATTTAACATTCTGTAATCAATCACCAATCTCCACTCTCCACCTTTTTTCTTAACTAGTAGTATTGGAGAGGAAAATGGACTGTTGCTAGGCCTGATTATCCCAGCCTTGAGCATTTCTTTAATTTGTTTCTCCAGCTCATCCTTGAGTTGTGGCACAATTCTATAAGGTCTCATGGATATAGGCCTTTGTTGGGGAACGTAGTAATTTCAAAAAAATTCCTACGCACACGCAAGATCATGGTGATGGCATAGCAACGAGATGGGAGAGTATTGTCCACGTACCCTCGTAGACCATAAGCGGAAGCGTTATGACAACGCGGTTGATGTAGTCATACGTCTTCACGATCCGACCGATCCAAGTATCGAACGTACGGCACCTCCGAGTTCAGCACACGTTCAGCTCGATGACGATCCCCGGGCTCCGATCCAGCAAAGCGTCGGGGATGAATTCTGTCAGCACGACGACGTGGTGATGATGATGTTCTACCGGCGCAGGGCTTCGCCTAAACTCCACGACGATATGACTGAGGTGGAATATGGTGGAGGGGGGCACCGCACACGCTAAGGAACGATCCGTAGATCAACTTGTGTTGTTGTTCCTAGAGGTGCCCCCCTGCCCCCGTATATAAAGGAGCTAGGGGGAGGGGTTCGGCCAGCCAGGAGGGGCGCGCCAGGAGGAGTCCTCCTCCCACCGGGAGTAGGACTCCCCCCTTCCTTGTTGGAGTAGGAGAGAAGGAAAGAGGTGGAGAGGAGAAAGGAAAAGGGGGCTGCACCCCTTGTCCAATTCGGACCAGAGGGGGGCTGCGCCCCTCCTTCCTTTTGGCCTCTCTCCTCTATTCCCGTATGGCCCAATAAGGCCCATATACTCCCCGGCGAATTCCCTAACTCTCCGGTACTCCGAGAAATACCCGAATGACTCGGAACCTTTCCGAACTCCGAATATAGTCGTCCAATATATCGATCTTTACGTCTCGACCATTTCGAGACTCCTCGTCATGTCCCCGATCTCATCCGGGACTCCGAACTCCTTCGGTACATCAAAACTCATAAACTCATAATATAACTATCATCGAAACCTTAAGCGTGCGGACCCTACGGGTTCGAGAACTATGTAGACATGACCTAGAACTATTCTTGGTCAATAACCAATAGCGGAACCTGGATGCCCATATTGGCTCCTACATATTCTACGAAGATCTTTATCGGTCAAACCGCATAACAACATACATTGTTCCCTTTGTCATCGGTATGTTACTTGCCCGAGATTCGATCGTCGGTATCCAATACCTAGTTCAATCTTGTTACCGGCAAGTCTCTTTACTCGTTACGCTATGCATCATTCCGTAACTAACTCATTAGTCACATTGCTTGCAAGGCTTATAGTGATGTGCATTACCGAGAGGGCCCAGAGATACCTCTCCGACAATCGGAGTGACAAAACCTAATCTCGAAATACGCCAACCCAACATGTACCTTTGGAGACACCTGTAGTACTCCTTTATAATCACCCAGTTACGTTGTGACGTTTGGTAGCACCCAAAGTGTTCCTCCAGTAAATGGGAGTTGCATAATCTCATAGTTATAGGAACATGTATAAGTCATGAAGAAAGCAATAGCAATATACTAAACGATCAAGTGCTAGGCTAACGGAATGGGTCAAGTCAATCACATCATTCTCCTAATGATGCGATCCCGTTAATCAAATGACAACTCTTTTGTCCATGGCTAGGAAACATAACCATCTTTGATAAACGAGCTAGTCAAGTAGGCATACTAGTGACACTATGTTTGTCTATGTATTCACACATGTATGATGTTTCCGGTTAATACAATTCTAGCATGAATAATAAACATTTATCATGAAATAAGGAAATAAATAATAACTTTATTATTGCCTCTAGGGCATATTTCCTTCAGTCTCCCACTTGCACTAGAGTCAATAATCTAGTTCACATCGCCATGTGATTTAACACCAATATTCATATCTGTATATGATTAACACCCATAGTTCACATCGTCATGTGACCAACACCCAAAGGTTTACTAGAGTCAATAATCTAGTTCACATCGCTATGTGATAAACACCCAAAGCGTACTAAGGTGTTATCATGTTTTGCTCGTGAGAGAAGCTTAGTCAACGGGTCTGTCATATTTAGAGTCGTATGTATTTTGCAAATATTCTATGTCCACAATGCTCTGCACGGAGCTACTCTAGCTAATTGCTCCCACTTTCAATATGTATCCATATTAAGACTTAGAGTCATCTGGATTCGTGTAAAAGCTTGCATCGTTGTAACTTTTTACGACGGGCTCTTTTATCACCTCCATAATCGAGAAACATGTCCTTAGTCCTCACTAAGGATATTCTTGACCGCTGTCCAGTGATCTACTCTTAGATCAAAATTGTATTCCTTTGTCAAACTCACAGCAAGGTATACAATAGGTCTGGTTCACAGCATAGCATACTTTATAGAACCTATGACTGAGGCATAGGGAATGACTTTTCATTCTTTTTCTATTTTCTGCCATGGTCGGGTCTTGAGTCTTACTCAACTTCACACCTTTGCATCACAGGCAAGAACTCCTTCTTTGATTGTTCCATTTTGAACTGTTTCAAAAATTTATCAAGGTATGTACTCATTTAAAAAAAATCTTATCAAGCGTCTTGATCTATCTATATAGATCTTGATGCGCAATGTGTAAGCAGCTTCACCGAGGTCTTGCTTTGAAAAACTCCTTTCAAAACACTCCTTTATGCTTTGCAGAATAATTCTACATTATTTCCGATCAACAATATGTCATTCACATATACTTATCAGAAATAATGTAGTGCTCCCACTCACTTTCTTGTAAATACAGGCTTCTCCAAAAGTCTGTATAAAATCATATGCTTTGATCAACTCATCGAAACGTATATTCCAACTCAGAGATGCTTGCACCAGTCCATAGATGGATCGCTGGAGCTTGCACACTTTGTTAACATCTTTAGGATTGACAAAACCTTCTGGTTGCATCATATACAACTCTTCTTTAATAAATCCATTAAAGAATGCAGTTTTGACATCCTTTTGCCAGATTTCATACAATGTGGCAATTGCTAACATGATTCGGACAGACTTTAAGCATCGATACGAGTGAGAAAAAACTCATCGTAGTCAACATCTTGAACTTTGTCAAAAACCTTTTTCGACAAATCTAGCTTTGTAGATAGTAACACTACTATCAACGTCCGTCTTCCTCTTGAAGATCCATTTATTTTCTATGGCTTGCCGATCATCGGGCAAGTCAATCAAAGTCCACACTTTGGTCTCATGTATGGATCCCATCTCAGATTTCATGGCCTCAAACCATTTCACGGAATCTGGGCTCATCATCGCTTCCTCATAGTTCGTAGGTTTATCATGGTCTAGTAACATGACTTCCAGAATAGGATTACCGTACCACACTGGCGCGGACCGTACTCTGGAATACCTACGAGGTTTTGTAGTAACTTGATTTGAAGTTTCATGGTCATCATCATTAGCTTCCTCGCTAATCGGTGTAGCAATCACTGGAACTGATTTCTGTGATGAACAACTTTCCAATTTGGGAGAAGGTACAATTACCTCATCAAGTTCTACTTTCCTCCCACTCACTTCTTTCGAGAGAAACTCCTTCTCTAGAAAGGATCCATTCTTAGCAATGAATGTTTTGCCTTCAGATCTGTGATAGAAGGTGTACCCAACAGTTTCCTTTGGGTATGAAGATGCACTTTTCCGATTTGGGTTCGAGCTTATTAGGTTGAAAACCTTTTTCATATAAGCATTGTAACTCCAAACTTTTAAGAAACGACAGCTTAGGTTTACTGCTAAACCATAGTTCATACGGTGTCGTCTCAACGGATTTAGATGGTGCCCTATTTAAACGTGAATGCAGCTGTCTCTAATGCATAATCCCAAAACGATAGTGGTAAATCAGTAAGAGACATCATAGATCGCACCATATCCAATAAAGTGCGGTTACGACGTTCGGACACACCATAACGTTGTGGTGTTCCAGGTGGCGTGAGCTGTGAAACTATTCCACATTGTTTTAATTGAAGACCAAACTCGTAACTCAAATATTCGTCTCCGCGATTAGATCGCAGAAAACTTTATTTTCTTGTTACGATGATTTTTCCACTTCACTCTGAAATTCTTTGAACCTTTCTACTATTTCAGACTTATGTTTCATCAAGTAGATATACCCATATCTGCTCAAATCATCTTGTGAAGGTCAGAAAATAACGATACTTGCCACGAGCATCAACACTTATAGGATCGCATACATCGGTATGTATTATTTCCAATAAGTCAGTAGCTTGTTCCATTGTTCCGGAGAACGGAGTTTTAGTCATCTTGCCCAAAAGGCACGGTTCACAAGCATCAAATGATTCATAACCAAGTGATTCTGAAAATCCATCTTTATGGAGTTTCTTCATGCGCTTTACACCGATATGACCCAAACGGCAGTGCCACAAATAAGTTGCACTATCATTATTAACTTTGCATCTTTTGGCATCAATATTATGAATATGTGTATCACTATGATCGAGATCCAACAAACTATTTTCATTGGGTGTATGACCATTAAAGGTTTTATTCATGTAAACAGAACAACAATTATTCTCTGACTTTAAATGAATAACCGTATTGCAATAAACATGATCAAATCATATTCATGCTCAACGCAAACGCTAAATAACATTTATTTAGGTTTAACACTTATCCCGAAAGTTTAGGGAGTGTGCGATGATGATCATATCAATCTTGGAACTACTTCTAACACTCATCGTCACTTCCCCTTCAACTAGTCTCTGTTTATTCTGTAACTCCTGTTTCGAGTTACTAATCTTAGCAACCGAACAAGTATCAAATACTCAGGGGCTACTATAAACACTAGTAAGGCACATATCAAGAACCTGTATATCAAATATACCTTTGTTCACTTTGCCATCCTTCTTATCCACCAAATGTTGAGGGCATTTCCGCTTCGAGTGACCATTTCCTTTGCAGTGTAAGCACTCAGTTTCAGGCTATGGTCCAGCTTTGGGCTTCTTCGCAGGAGTGACAACTTGCTTGTCTTTCCACTTGAAGTTCCCTTTCTTTCCCTTTGCCCTTTTCTTGAAACTAGTGGTCTTGTCAATCATCAACACTTGATGCTCTTTCTTGATTTCTACCTTCGTCAATTTCAATATCACGAAGAGCTCGGGAATCGTTTTCGTCATCCCTTGCATACTATAGTTCATCATGAAGTTCTAGTAACTTAGTGATGGTGACTAGAGAATTCTGTCAATCACTATCTTATCTGGAAGATTAACTCCCACTTGATTCAAGCGATTGAAGTACCCAGACAATCTGAGTACCTGCTCACTAGTTGAGCGATTCTCCTCCATCTTTTAGGTATAGAACTTGTTGGAGACTTCATATCTCTCAACTCGGGTATTTGCTTGAAATATTAACTTCAATTCCTGGAACATCTCATATGGTCCATGACGTTCAAAACGTCTTTGAAGTCCCGATTCTAAGCCGTTAAGCATGGTGCACTAAACTATCAAGTAGTCATCATATTGTGCTAGCTAAACGTTTCATAACGTCTGCATCTGCTTCTGCAATAGGTCTCTCATCTAGCGGTGCATCAAGGACATAATTCTTCTGTGCAGCAATGAGGATAAACCTCAGATCACGGATCCAATCCGCATCGTTGCTACTAACATTTTTCAACACAATTTTCTCTAGGAACATATCAAAATAAGCATATGAAAGCAACAACGCGAGCTATTGATCTACAACATAATTTGCAAAATACTACCAGGACTAAGTTCATGATAAATTTAAGTTCAATTAATCATATTACTTAAGAACTCCCACTTAGATAGACATCCCTCTAATCCTCTAAGTGATTACATGATCCATATCAACTACACCATGTCCGATCGTCACGTGAGATGGAGTAGTTTCAATGGTGAACATCACTATGTTGATCATATCTACTATATGATTCACATTCGACCTTTCGGTCTCCGTGTTCCGAGGCCATATCTGTATATGCTAGGCTCATCAAGTTTAACCTGAGTATTCCGCGTGTGCAACTGTTTTGCACCCGTTGTATTTGAACGTAGAGCCTATCACACCCGATCATCACGTGGTGTCTCAGCACGAAGAACTTTTGCAACGGTGCATACTCAGGGAGAACACTTCTTGATAATTAGTGAGAGATCATCTTAAAATGCTACCGTCAATCAAAGCAAGATAAGATGCATAAAGGATAAACATCACATGCAATCAATATAAGTGATATGATATGGCCATCATCATCTTGTGCTTGTGATCTCCATCTTCAAAGCACCGTCGTGATCACCATCGTCACCGGCGCGACACCTTGATCTCCATCGCAGCATCGTTGTCGTTACGCCATCTATTGCTTCTACGACTATCGCTACCGCTTAGTGATAAAGTAAAGCAATTACAGGGCGTTTGCATTTCATACAATAAAGCGACAACCATATGGCTCCTGCCAGTTGCCGATAACTTCGGTTACAAAACATGATCATCTCATACAATAAAATATAGCATCACATCTTGACCATATCACATCACAACATGCCCTGCAAAAACAAGTTAGACGTCCTCTACTTTGTTGTTGCAAATTTTACATGGCTGCTACGGGCTTAGCAAGAACCGTTCTTACCTACGCATCAAAACCACAACGATAGTTCGTCAAGTTAGTGCTGTTTTAACCTTCGCAAGGACCGGGCGTAGCCACACTCGATTCAGCTAAAGTGAGAGAGACAGACACCCGCCACGAGTGCTCGTAACGGTGAAACCAGTCTCGTGTAAGCGTACGCGTAATGTCGGTCCGGGCCGCTTCATCTCACAATACCGCCGAACCAAAGTATGACATGCTTTTAAGCAGTATGACTTGTATCGCCCACAACTCACTTGTGTTCTACTCGTGCATATGACATCTACGCATAAAACCTGGCTCGGATGCCACTGTTGGGGAACATAGTAATTTCAAAAAATTTCCTACGCACACGCAAGATCATGGTGATGGCATAGCAACGAGATGAGAGAGTATTGTCCACGTACCCTCGTAGACCGTAAGCGGAAGCGTTATGACAACGCGGTTGATGTAGTCGTACGTCTTCACGATCCGACTGATCCAAGTACCGAACGTACGGCACCTCCGAGTTCAGCACACGTTCAGCTCGATGACGATCCCCGGTCTCCGATCCAGCAAAGCGTCGGGGATGAGTTCTGTCAGCACGACGGCGTGGTGACGATGATGTTCTACCAGCGCAGGGCTTCGCCTAAACTCCGTGACGATATGACTGAGGTGGAATATGGTGGAGGGGGGCACCGCACACGGCTAAGGAATGATCCGTAGATCAACTTGTGTTGTTGTGCCTAGAGGTGCCCCCTGCCCCCGTATATAAAGGAGCCAGGGGGAGGGGTTTGGCCGGCCAGGAGGGGCGCGCCAGGAGGAGTCCTCCTCCCATCGGGAGTAGGACTCCCCCCTTCCTTGTTGGAGTAGGAGAGAAGGAAAGAGGGGGAGACGAGAAAGGAAAAGGGGGCTGCACCCCTTGTCCAATTCGGACCAGAGGGGGGCTGCACCCCTCCTTCCTTTCGGCCTCTCTCCTCTATTCCCGTATGGCCCAATAAGGCCCATATACTCCCCGGCGAATTCCCGTAACTCTCCGATACTCCAAAAAATACCCGAATGACTCGGAACCTTTCCGAACTCCGAATATAGTCGTCCAATATATCGATCTTTACGTCTCGACCATTTCGAGACTCCTCGTCATGTCCCCGATCTCATCCGGGACTCCGAACTCCTTCGGTACATCAAAACTCATAAACTCATAATATAACTGTCATCGAAACCTTAAGCGTGCGGACGCTACGGGTTCGAGAACTATGTAGACATGACCTAGAACTATTCTTGGTCAATAACCAATAGCGGAACCTGGATGCCCATATTGGCTCCTATATATTCTACAAAGATCTTTATCGGTCAAACCGCATAACAACATACGTTGTTCCCTTTGTCATCGGTATGTTACTTGCCCGAGATTCGATCGTCGGTATCCAATACCTAGTTCAATCTTGTTACCGGCAAGTCTCTTTACTCGTTACGTTATGCATCATTCCGTAACTAACTCATTAGTCACATTGCTTGCAAGGCTTATAGTGATGTGCATTACCGAGAGGGCCCAGAGATACCTCTTCGATAATCGGAGTGACAAAACCTAATCTCGAAATACGCCAACCCAACATGTACCTTTGGAGACACCTGTAGTACTCCTTTATAATCACCCAGTTACGTTGTGACATTTGGTAGCACCCAAAGTGTTCCTCCGGTAAACGGGAGTTGCATAATCTCATAGTTACAGGAACATGTATAAGTCATGAAGAAAGCAATAGCAATATACTAAACGATCAAGTGCTACGCTAACGGAATGGGTCAAGTCAATCACATCATTCTCCTAATGATGCGATCCCGTTAATCAAATGACAACTCTTTTGTCCATGGCTAGGAAACATAACCATCTTTGATAAACGAGCTAGTCAAGTAGAGGCATACTAGTGACACTATGTTTGTCTATGTATTCACACATGTATGATGTTTCCGGTTAATACAATTCTAGCATGAATAATAAACATTTATCATGAAATAAGGAAATAAATAATAACTTTATTATTGCCTCTGGGGCATATTTCCTTCAGCCTTGCCCCTGGAATAAGAGGAATTTTATGATCACAATGCTTCTGGGAGGAAGCTCAATTGGAGTAGCAAAAACATCAGCAAATTCCTCAACAAGCAATTGCATCTCTAGAGGTATTTGATCTGGTTCACCCATCTGAATAGCAGAAAGAGCTACACAAGTATAGCTATGTTCTTCAAAAGAAATTCCTTGCAAAGTAACAGTTTGGCCCTCTTTAGTAATGACACCCACTTTTCTACCCAATCAACATACATTGGACTATGCTGTGCAAGCCAATCTAGTCCCAGTATTCCATCATAGGTTTGCAATTGCAATAATCTGAAATCAGAGGAAAACCCATGACCATTGCATTGCCAGTTACAGTCAGTTATCTGATGCAGACACTGAATTGTTGTTCCACCTGCAACAGTAACTGTGATAGGTTTGATAGGAGAAACACCCTGAATATAAGAATACTTGGCATCCAAGAAGGAATGTGTACTCCCAGAATCTACTAGGAATTGCAGTACTTGGCCTTGTAGTACAACTTCTAGTTGCAGCATTGGTGCCTCTGGTTCCTTACCCAGAGCTGCTGCAGACAACTTGATTGTGTGGATAGAGGAAACTGACTATTGATCATTATCAGATTCAGATTCTTAACTGTAACTAGACTGCATTTGTTCAATCATCTCTTGCACAAAATGCAACTGAACTGTAGGCTTACAGACATGATCCATTGCCCACTTCTCTCCACACACGAAGCACAAACCTTTAGATTTCCTGTAGTTTCTCAGTGCTAACCATTTGTCATCAGTTGGAGTACTTTTAACAGTGTCCTTCTTCTCCTCTGGTGGTCTGCCCTTGCTGTTGCCATAAGAAGGAAGAGTAGTACTTCTCCTAGACACTGAACCTGATGAATTACTAAAAGTTTCTCCCAATTCCTCATGCAGTAATGCCAGTTCATAAGCTGCATCAAGGTCTTTGGGTTTCCGTAATGCAACAGCTATCCGAACTCCGGGTTTCAACCCATCCAGGAACCTGGTAGTGTAACGGACAGAGTTTGGAGCGTCCTCATATGCTGTCAACTGATCATATAGCTCTGCAAATCGTTCAACATAATCCTCCACACTGCTGTCCGGAGTGATGCGGGACAATTTTCTGAGGAGCGTCTGATGCTGGTTGCGACCAAACCTACTCTGCAAGGCATTACAAAATTTAGTCCAGGATGAATTTGGCATGCGTCGCTGAACAGACTCCAACCATCTGGCTACCGTGCCTTCAAACTGAGCTGTTGCCAGAGAAATCCATCGGTGATGTGGTGTATTCCATAGACGGAACTGGTCCTCACACCGATTTTGCCAGAGACGGGGATTGGAGCCATCGAATTTGGGCATTTCCAGTTGAGAAGAAAAGGATGAATGATTAGAAGCATCCACAGACCGAAATTCACGGGGAGAAAAAATTCGGGGAGACTAGTGAATCACGCGCACCTCTGACTGGAGGAGGTACATAAACATTATGTGCCTTCCCCCGGTTTTCGTTGTCGAAGCCAAGGGCGTTGGTCGTGCATCCATGACCTCGCCCAGCACCGCGCAAACCTTGGCCGGAGTCGACCTTCGGATCCGGCTCAGCTTCCTCGTGCTTGTACAGATCCGTCCTCAATTGCTCCAGGTCAAGGGCGATCTCGTCCCGGATGCGGTCCGCCCGCGCGGTCATAAGCTTGTCGAGGGTGGTGTTGTTCGCGTCGATAATTTTGCCCATGGACTGGAGCAGCGTCTCACCTTGCGTCTTCAGCTTTCGATCCAGGTCGTCGGCGAACTCATGACGAAGCAGCTCATAGACGGTGTGGCTCTCGGGGCTGAGTTCCTCCATCGCCTGGCGTCGCCGCCGATCGCTGTAGCGCGTGCGGTGGCGGTGGATTGGAAGCTCCAGGACGGAGGCTCTGATACTAGATGTGAACTACTCGCCGGAATTGCTCACGGTCGCCATGGATTGGTATGAATCGAGCTAATAATTTGAATTTGGTAGAGGAAAGCCACCCAACCTCCGCACCTCTATCTGTTACAAGCCACCGACCTCAGACGTCCAAATGCTAGCCACCCCCTCTCGAGGGAGAGAGACGTCTATTTAACGTTACACCCGATCAACGGGCCCAGTTCGGGCCTGCAAGCCACTGGGGAAGGTTCTTGGGCCGCGAAGACTTGGGTCGTAGCGTGGGTTCTGCATCTAGCTTCCTGTTGCTGGCAACGCCTTGATCTGCTACAGCGCTCTCCTGCGTGTCGTCAGTGTCGGTGCTTGCAGGGTTGCTGACAACAGCTGACTCACTGATCACCAAGTCAGACGGAAGCGATGCCGGCAAGGAAGCGCAACTGAATCCTGCACCAACCTGGCTTTCCTACAGCAGTCAATGCTGTCAAAGAGCAGAAGGGTTTCTTGTGATCATGAAGAGACTGAAGGACCAATATATTCATAGATCTAAAACATCTTATATTCCATTCATCCCAAAATAAGTGTCCCAACCTTAGTACAACTTTATACTAAAGTTAGTACAATGCCGAGACATTTATTTTGGGACGGACAGAGTATTAATTTACAGAGGAAGTACATACATGTGTTGAAGCAAACCGAAGGATCCCTAACCGACGTACGGAGGGCTGCCTCATTGAGGCGGGCGGATGTCATGCCCAGACTCATGGGCCGAGCTACGAGGGGACATGGGTGTATATATGTACACCCATTAATTCTGATAAGAAAGCATATACTCCCTTCGTCCGGAAATACTTGTCATCAAAATGAATAAAAGGGGATGTATCTAGATGTATCTTAGTTCTAGATACATTCCTTTTTATCCATTTTGATGACAACTATTTTCGGACGGAGGGAGTACTAGGTAGATAAGACATATAGATGAGAAAATAGCTATGGAATTCATGAAATCTTGAACTTTGTACACCCATTTCGGTGTACTTGGCTCTGCCACTGCCCAGACAACGGGTCGATAAGTGTTGATCATGGAAAACTAAGATCGGTCAGGTTGCATGAAACGGGCGGTGGAGATTCTCTGACTTGCTGAGGTGAAGCCAAAGAGCAACACTGCCTCTAACTTTGCTCATCTTCTTGGCCGTTGGATCGAGAACTGAGATGCCCAGATCCGATGCAAGAGTACTACCACTGAAACAGTACCCGAACAGTGATATGAACAGTTACAGGTACTGTTGCCTCCGACTTTACTACAAGACTTCGTCCCATCTGGATGGTTGTCTTTTGATCCAACGGCTCTCCGAGAACGTCAGTGGTACTGTTGCCTCAGACTTTGCTTCTCCACGTTAGGATAGAAGTTACGTACGTATAATCTGTCTCCAGTACAGTATGTACAGTACATCTTTGTACGTACCATCTGATCCACGCCAGTGTCACCGTCACCGTCAGGCACCCCGATTCGGAGCATGGGACGGGATTTTGCCGTGAACACCAGTATCGGTGAGCACACACATGACACATATACGTATTAATATATGCCAGCAGCGTACTTACTCGGAAGAGTTGTTAATTAACCAAGCATGCCGACAAGCAAGCTTGAAGGTGGCTTCGTAGTAGGTTTGTGTTGAAGAGACATATCGCCGGCTGAAAGCTGTTGGGTAAACTTCAAAAGTTCAGGTTTAGGGTTTTAGGTGTCGATAGGTTCAGTTTCGTGAGTAGTTTCAGTTTGTCAGATAAAGCCCGAGCTGCGTTTCGGTTCTGTTAGAGTTTTTAGCGGTGCCCTGACCCGATCGTGGGATGGCACGAAAGCACGGTCAAGGCGCCATGGCGGGCGAAACGCGAGGGGCGCTGGGATGGCGGCGTCCACTACTCGCACTAGCTCCGCGTTTCCGTTTGTAATTCGGTTGCAGTCTCTGAATAAAAGCAACAAACACAGAAAAGCTGCAGTAGTTCGCAGCGCAAAAGTGCCTCTCTCCCTCTCTCGCATCCACTCTTGAGAATCTCCGGTGATCGCCGGAGCAAGAGCCGTCGAGGTTGCCTGACAATTGGTATCAGAGCCCCGTTGCTCGATCACCTGTGAAGATGGCAGGACCTGACAGCCCGGGCAAGACCGTGGTGGATTCAGGGAACAGTGGCGGCGGCGGCGCCATGGTTGTACACCAGCGCGTCGTCCGCGACACCGGCGGGGCCTGGCCCATGCTGACGCGCACGAACTATGCGGACTGGGCCCTCCTGATGCAAGTGATGCTGGAGGCGCGCCAGCTCTGGGTCGCCGTCAATGATGGGACGCCGGAGCGAGAAACAGATCGCACGGCAATGGAGTGCCTGTTGCGATCAGTGCCGCCGGAGATGACGTCCACGCTCGCCGTCAAGTGCACTGCGAAGGACGCCTGGGGCACGATCAAGACCATGCGACTGGGCGTGGCACGCGTTTGTGAGGCCAAGGCGACGTCACTGCGCCGGCAGTACGAGGCGATCAGGTTCAACGACGGCGAGAGCATCGACGACTTTGGTATGCGCTTATCCTCTCTGGTAACACAGCTTGAGCTGCTTGGTGACAAGATTGGCGAGCCCGCTGTCGTCCGCAAGTTCCTCTCGGTCGTTCCCAAGGCCTACTCGCAGATGGCGTGTGCGATCGAGATGCTGGTCGACCTCAACACGCTGGCACTCGAGGAGCTCATCGGGTGGCTGAAGGCCGCCAAGGAGAGGTACGACCTGGACGGCACTCCCTCCGGGGGTGATGGCGGCGGTGGCAAGCTGCTCCTCACGGAGGAGGAATGGTTTGCACGTCTGAAACTGTGTGAAGGGGACGGATCGTCCAGCAGCAACGGCCGTGGCCGTGGGCGCGGCAGAGGGCGCGGTCGGGGACGCGGCGGCCGTGGCCAGAGCAGCGGCCGGGGCACCAGCAGCGGGGACAAGTCCAAGGACATCTGCCGCTCCTGCAAGCAGGTGGGGCACTGGGCGCGCGAGTGCAAGGCCCGGTTCAAGGAGCAGGCGATCCTCGTCCAGGCCGGCGGCGAGGACGAGGAACAGAGCCAACTGATGGCCCAAACCTGCGGGCTCTCCGACCATGAATCCATCAGCAAGGACGCCGCAACGATCCACCTCGTCGAGGACGTTGTCCAGGTACACCTCGGGCATGAGGGGAGCAGCGGCGCCGGAAGCGCGTGTGGTACCTGGACACAGGCGCTTCCAACCACATGACCGGCGATCGCGCCGTCTTCGCCGAGCTCGACACGGCGGTCACAGGCACCGTCAAGTTTGGCGAAGGCTCGGTCGTCAACATCTGCGGGCGGGGAACCATCCTGCTGGCGTGCAAGACCGGCGAGCATCGGGCAATCACTGGGGTGTACTACATCCCGCGCCTGCGCTCCCACATAATCAGCCTGGGCCAGCTCGACGAGAGTGGCTGCCAGGTGCTGATCCAGGATGGCGTTCTGCGCGTGCGCGACTGGGAGCAGCGCCTCCTTGCCAAGGTACAGAGAGCCCCGAATCGTCTGTACTCAGTTGCGTTACGGATCGCGCAGCCTGTGTGTCTTGCAGCGCACAACGGCGGGGACACGGCGTGGACCTGGCACGCGCGCTACGGGCATCTCAACTTCGACGCCCTGCGCAAGCTAGTGCGCCAGGACATGGTGCAAGGCCTTCCCATGCTTGAGCATGTCGATCAGCTGTGCGACGCGTGCCTGGCGGGCAAGCAGCGGCGCTCCCCATTCGCACAACAGGCCAAGCACCGTGCACAGGAGCGGCTGGAGCTCGTGCACGGCGACCTCTGCGGGCCGATCACGCCGACGACACCGAGCGAGAAGAAATACTTCCTCCTGCTGGTGGACGACGCCACCAGGTTCATGTGGCTCGTTCTGCTCGCAACAAAGGACGAGGCCGCAGGAGCGATCAAGCGCGTGCAAGCTCTCACGGAGTTCGAGTCAGGGCGCAAGTTGCGGACGCTGCGGTCGGACCACGGCGGAGAGTTCACGTCCGACTCCTTCACGGCGTACTGCGCCGAGCTGGGCGTCAGCCGCCACCTCACCGCCCCGTACTCACCACAGCAGAACGGTGTGGTGGAGCGTCGAAACGGCACGGTGGTGGGCATGGCCTGGAGTCTCCTGAAGGCCAAGTGCGTCCCCGGCGAGTTCTGGGGCGAAGCGGTCACGACGGCGGTGTTCCTTCTGAACCGCGAGCCCACCAAGAGCCTGGATGGCGTGATGCCATTCGAGGCATGGCATGGACGCAAGCCGAACGTGCATTATCTGCGCACCTTCGGGTGTGTAGTGCATGTGAAGGACACACGCCCCGGACTGAAGAAACTCGACGATAGCAGCCGGCCGATGATCTTCGTCGGCTACGAGCACGGCACGAAGGGCTACAGGGCCTATGATCCGACAACTGGGCGCGTGCACATCACGCGCGACGCAGTGTTCGATGAAGGAGCGCACTGGGACTGGGCAAAAGAGGAAGGCGCCGTCAACACATTCAGCGGCGCCGACACATTCGTGGTCGAGCACCTGGTGAGCAAACATCCAGGGGCGACAGATGGGGGAAGTGCGGCCACCACACCTTCGGCCACACCACCAGCGTCTCCAGCACCATCAACTGCAGGATCGTCAAGCCCAGCACCGACAACTCCAGCATCTATCAGTCCAGGGGGGTGGAGCTGGTGTCGCCACCGACGTCGTTCAGCGACAACGTGCTCGATGCGGCTGACGACATAGAGCACGAGCATCGATTCCGCACCCTGCAGAACGTGCTGGATTTTGGCCCGGCTGACGATCCAGACGAAGAGCTTCACCTGCTGGCTACCGAAGAACCAAGCTCATTCACTGAAGCAGAGCAAGAAGCAGGTTGGAGGGGCGCCATGATCGAAGAAATGACCTCGATCGAGGACAATCAAACATGGCAGCTCACATCTCTCCCTCCAGGGCACTGCGCCATTGGCTTGAAGTGGATCTACAAGGTCAAGAAGGATGCGCGCGGGGAAATACTCAAGCACAAAGCCCGGCTCGTGGCGAAGGGCTATGTACAGCAGCACGACATCGACTACGATGAGGTGTTCGCCCCAGTAGCGCGCCTCGAGTCAGTACGGGTGCTGCTGGCACTCGCGGCGAATGCAGGCTGGGCCGTTCATCACATGGATGTCAAATCGGCATTCCTGAATGGCGAGCTCCAGGAAGAAGTCTATGTCCAGCAGCCACCGGGGTTCGTCGTCGCCGGCAAGGAGCACCTTGTCCTGCGCCTGAGCAAGGCGTTGTACGGTCTGAAGCAGGCTCCCAGAGCGTGGAACACCAAGCTGGACACGTGTCTAGGCAAGCTGGGGTTCACGCGCTGCCCGTCAGAGCACGCAGTGTACGCACGGGGCACGGCGACCACTCGCCTCATCGTGGGCGTAGATGTGGACAACCTGGTGATCACCGGATCGGACACAGAAGAGATCACCAAGTTCAAAGGAGAGATGCAGAAGCTGTTCAAGATGTCTGACCTGGGTTTGCTAAGTTTCTATCTTGGAATTGTGGTGAAGCAGACAGAGGATGGCATTGTCATCTCGTAGAGCGCGTATGCACGGAAACTCCTGGAGAAGAGTGGCATGGCTGGCTGCAAGCCCTGTCACGTACCCATGGAGCCTCGCTTCAAGCTATCGAAGGAGAGCACGGCGCCACCAGTGGATGCGACGGAGTACCGCAGCGTCGTCGGCAGCCTACGTTATCTGGTGCACACGCGCCCTGACCTGACCTTCTCGGTTGGGTACGTCTCGCGCTTCATGGAGGCGCCCACTGAAGAACACCGCACTGCCGTCAAACACATCTTGAGGTACATTGCCGGCACCCTGCATCTGGGCTGCAAGTACAACAGAGGAGCTGGTGAGCCTGAACTCACCGGATACATCGACAGTGACCTTGGCGGCGATGTGGACACCCGCAAGAGCACCTTCGGGACCCTGTTCTTGCTCGAAGGAGGAGCGATAACCTGGCAGTCGCAGAAACAGAAGATTGTGGCACTCTCTAGCTGCGAATCAGAGTATGTCGCAGCAACCACAACTGCCTGTCAGGGAATATGGCTCGCGCGCCTGCTCGGGGAGTTCAGAGAAATGGAGGAGAAGACAGTGAGACTCAAGGTCGACAACAAATCCACAATCTCCCTGGCGAAGAACCCAGTGATGCATGATAGATCGAAGCACATCGAGCTCAGGTATCATTTCATCAGAGATTGCGTGGAGACAAAGAAGATCGAACTTGAGTATGTGGCAACAGAATTTCAACTTGCTGACATGTCACCAAGCCCCTTGGCCACGTTCGACTGCAGCAGCTCCGCTCAAGCATCGGCATGATCGAGGCAACACCCTGAACGTTCAGTTTAGGGGGTGATTGTTGGGTAAACTTCAAAAGTTTAGGTTTAGGGTTTTAGGTGTCGATAGGTGCAATTTCGTCAGTAGTTTCAGTTTCGTTAGATAAAGCCCGAGCTGCGTCTCGGTTCTGTTAGAGTTTTTAGCGGCGCCCTGACCCGATCGAGGGATGGCATGAAAGCACGGTCAAGGCGCCATGGCGGGCGAAACGCGAGGGGCGCTGGGATGGCGGCGTCCACTACTCGCACTAGCTCCGCGTTTCCATTTGTAATTCGGTTGCAATCTCTGAATAAAAGCAACAAACACAGAAAAGCTGCAGTAGTTGGCAGCGCAAAATTGCCTCTCTCCCTCTCTCGCATCCACTCTTGAGAATCTCCGGTGATCGCCGGAGCCAGAGCCGTCGAGGTTACCTGACAAAAGCTGATATGTAGATACGATCAATCTGCTAGCTGGCGGCTATACTAGCGCGTTTTTGACTTGCAGTACTTGGTATGCCGGGTCCATGGACTCGACGTCAGTAAACAGATGCAACGAGAACTAGTTAAGTGGACTCAGTTAGGTCAACAAGTCAATCCATCAGCTGCTGGCTGCTATACAATGCCAGTGTGTTATGGCATGTTTGGATGCCATATAGTTATATATGGTTCTAGTGAGGGCCCTACCTCACAAATTCGATGCTGAGAGCATCTCCAGCCTCCGTTCGCCCCCCCAGGATGCCGAAAAAGAGCCACCTGGGGGCGGACCGGCGTTTGTTGGCGCATTGGGGACGATTGTGTCCCAGTCGTCGCCCCAAGGCCGCCCCAAGAAACGCGTAAACTATGTGAATTTTCATGCAAATTTGTGCAACTCGGTGACCTGGTACAAACTTGACGATAATTCATAGAAATTTGTACAAACATGAAAAACTACGCCTAAAACATGCAAACTACTGCTACTGCTACGCCGCGGCCACCGTCCACCTTCTCCATGCCGAGAAGCTTGTAGAATCGTGTGTAGTCGCCGCTGCCGTCGTCATCGTCGCGTGCCCCGCCGTCCCTGCTGAACCCTGGACGGACCGGCCTCATCCTCCTCGTCGCTGTCGAAGACAACGACGCCGCCCTCCACGCGTGGTCCGTGCGCGGCCTGGCGCCGGGCCTGGAGCTCCGCGTATGCCCGGTGCTGGCGGAGCACCAGCTCGCGGACGTAGTCCTTCCTCGCCCACTTGAGGGCGGCCTCGTCGTCGGCGGCCATCTCTGCGTACTCCGTCTTCGCGGGGAGCAGCCCCGGCTCGGTCTTCGGCCGGACCAGGCGGAGAGAGCGCGGGGAGGGGCGGCCGCCCTCGTGGATGACGAGGGCACCGCTGCGGGTGCGGCGATGTAGCGGTGTCTCCTCCTCCGGCTCTGGCTTGACGAGGCGGAGAGCCGGCGAGCTGGAGGAGAGCGAGCCGGAGCCCGACGAGGAGGACGTCCCAGGCTCCATTCACCGCGGCGTCCAGGAGCTTCCGCGGTGGTGTGAGAACGACGGGCGCGGTGGGTACTCGAGGCACGGCGTGTTGCCGATCTCGATGTGGTCGAGGACGGCCTCGAGGATGCGGCCGGGCGCGCCCCACCACTCGCGTCGCCCGTCGGTGTTGAGGCGGCCGCGGGGGATGGTGCCATTCGCGGAGGCGATCTGCTCCTCGCGGCGCCGCTCGAAAAACATCGTCCACAGCGTGTGGCTGTCGACGGCGTATCTCGGCTCGTTCCGTTGCTCCTCCGGCAGCGACGGGCGGATGCAGGCAATCTCGGCCCACCACGCAGCCCCTTCGGGCACCGGCGGTACCGGGACGCCACCGGCACTGAGCTTCCACGAGCCCGGCACCCGCATGTCCGAGGGCGTCGGGTAGTCGGTCTTGTAGAGGAGGCATGCCTCGTCTTTGTGGAGATGGCGTTGGCCGAAGCCGTTCGCCACCTCGGCGTTGCCGGGATACCTCTCAGCCATTGCTCGTCGACGGGGAAGAGGGTGGAGAGTTTCTCTGAGGGGGAGGGAAGGCGAGTTGCTGATTGTGGCATCGTCCACCAGCGGGGAGGACGGCTTTTATAGCCGAAGTTGGGGGTGGTGAACTTGCTTGCCGGGCGACGCGTGGCGGGAGCGGGTGGGACGCGTTTCGATGGCGCCTTCACTACGCCGCCCGTGAGGCATCAATGGAGGCTGACCGACGCGGCCGCACCGCAGCCTTGGCATTGATTTCCGCGGGAACTGAGGCGATGATGACGACGAGGCGCGTGGGTCGCCGACTCGGCGGGCACGTCTTTCTCTCGCGCCAAATTCGTTCACCCCAGCGCCCCTCAGCGCGCCGGGTTCAACCTGGGTCCGCTGGCATCAATTTCGGCCCTGGCAAAAAACAGGCTCCTGGGGGCGCGACTAGGCCAATTTTTTGGCGCCGGCGGCAAAAAAAACGGCCGGAGACGGCCTGTTGGGGCGACTGGAGATGCTCTGAGGAGGGTGGTTGTACCCTCAACCCACTAAGGATCAGACCTCATGTTTGACACACGTGTGTCTTATAAATATAGAATATTCTTTTGATGGAGACTTTGTTAATATCCATAGGAGGTGCTCATAGGATATGATATGGGTACGTCATTTACAAGGATGAGGAATGGGTGTATACAAACATTTGTGTTTTCACTGTGTTTCTAAAATAAAATAAAATAAAATAAAGCAACAAACTAATATAAAAACAAAGCTAAAAAGGGACTAAGGGCATCTACAATGCCGGCCCTCAAAGGGGACACATCATCTGTCGCAAGCTGGTCATCCAAGCATGGCCCTAATTGAGTGCCCATGTTTTTTCCATTTAAGTCCGCACACTCAAAATAATTATAGAAAATAGCACAATTCATCCATAATTAACTTACAAATATCCATAGTATAACAATAGTTCGAATGGAAATATTATATCCGAAATGACCAGATGTTCAACAAGTTTCTCGAATCATCGATTCCAAATTTAGTGATACTCGAGTCATAATCGGTACAAGTCATCCCACACACTATGGCCCTTGAGCTTAATCCAACAATGTATGAATGTAAATGGCCTCCCCTCGGTCCTATGGTATACCACGACAACCGTCCGGACTATATGATGTGATGATTATGAAGTTGCAACATTCAGTGAATCAATGAATTGACCAACATGTAGACCTACAAGAGGAAAAACTTACGACATCCATTGACGAGCCTGGTGGTCATCTCTCTACTCATGCAGGTGCACTGCAAAATGATACGCCTCAAACGTATCTACTTTTCCAAACACATTTGCTATTGTTTTACCTCTAATTTGCATGATTTGAATGAAACTAATCCGGACTGATGCTGATTTCAGCAAAATTGTCATAGTGTTATTTTTGTGTAGAGGTAAAATTGTTGCAAATTGGACAGGAATTTTTGATGATTTTTTTTGAAAAAGTAGAAGACCGGAGGACCGAAGATGGACCAAATGGGGGCCACTAGGGCTTCATGCGGGTAAGCCCTGGCCGCGCCACGTGGTCGCGTGGGCTCATGGCAACTCCTCCACCGACCTCCTTTCGCCTATAAATCCCATCTATCGTATAAAAACTCATAGAAAATCCATGTTGCTTTTTACGACACAGAGATGCCATTACCTATTTTCTTCCTTGGAGATCCAACCCGGAGTCTGGTTTAGGCTCCGGAGAGTGGGATTCATCATCGTCATCGTCACTAACTCTTCTCCAATAACAATCCACTACTAGGGAAAACCTTATACACAGAAATTTAGCAACAGCGCGGGTCAAAAAACTGCGCTAGTGCTATGTAGCAGTAGCGATCGAATAAAAACCGCCCTACAGATACAAACTTAGCAGTAGCGCTTGTGGTAAAGAAAGCGCTACTACTAATATTTCCATTGGCAGAATGCTAGGCTACGCATATCAGTAGCGGGCTTCGAAGAAACGCGCTACTGCTAGAGCATAGTTAGCAGCGCGTTTCCTAGGAAGAGCGCTACTACTAACGGAAATAAAATAAGATGAAAAACAAATAGAAATGTAAATGAAAATGAAAGAAATAGAAAAAGGAGAAAGGGAAAAATAAAATGTAAAGCAAAATAAACAAAAAAGCGAAAAATCGGAGGAAGGCATAGCAGCAGCGTTTGTTTGTAAGAGGCGCTATAGCTAACGTAGCTGCAGCGCGTGTCCTAGACCCCCGCTATAGAAACAGAATAGGAAATTAAAAAAGGAAGAAATTTACATAGCTATAGCAGCAGCGCGTTTTGCAGAAACCGCTATAGCTATCTTAGCTATAGCGCGTTTTGCGAAACGCGCTACCGCTAAGTTTGACTTAGCCAAAAAACCGTTTCCCCCCGGCCACCACTTCTTCCCCAAATCCCTCAACCCACCCCGCGCGCGCGCCGCCATCTCCCCCGATTCACAGTCGCCCCACTTCGCCGCCGCCGACGACGCCACCAGAGCCGTGCGCCGTCGACGACACCGGAGCCGCCCCCAATGCCACGGAGCCGCGCGGCCTCATCAACGCCACCGGAGCCGCCGTCGACGCCACATTCCTCGCCGTCAGCGGAGACGCCCCTGCCTCCCTCGCCGTCACCGGAGACGCCCCTGCCTCCCTCGCCACCACTGCCTCCGTCGCCACCACCGGAGCAATCATCTGTAAGCCCCCACCCCTCGTCTCTCTCTCATGCATAGGTTAGCCAGTTTAATTAGGTTAATTATCTAGGTTAGGGCAAAAATTTAGTTAGGGCATTGACAGAGAAGTAGTTAGGTTAACTAGTTTAATTAGGTTAATTATCTAGGTTAGTGCAAAAACTTAGTTAGGGCTTTGACAGAGAACTAGTCAGGTTAACTAGTTTAATTAGGTTAATTATCCATGTTAATTAGTGCAAAAATTTATTTTAGGCTTTGACAGAGAACTAGCTGCGTTAACTAGTTTAATTAGGGTTAATTATCTAGGTAAACTAGATTAACTAACTAGGTTAAATAGGTAGGTTAATTAGGTTCGTTGGATTAACAAGCTAGGTTAAGTAGATTGGCAAAGGTTTTTGATTTTTGAAAATACCACTATTTTTCAAGGAAAAGAATTTAGGCAAATTTTATTTTTCATTGAAGTGGTCATGTTATATCTTTTCATTGAAGTTGTTTGATTGTGCCGAAGTGGCTTTGTTGTTTCCAGGGAATGATGCTGAGTGGCCTATGTTTTGCCGGAATGTTGATTCATTTCTGTTCCGGCAAATTTCAGGCTCTCGATTTGTCCACTTTTTAGCAAAGGTCATGCCGAAATTTCCCGTGAATTTCGGCATGACTTGTGCTACAAACTAGGACATATCGAGTGCCCGGGATTTGCCGCACCAGGAAGGAGTCAACATTCCTGCAAAACAATTGTCCTTTTTTATGTTATTATTCATTTTATTAGGTCTAGAATTAATTGACTAGATTTAATCATAGGAAACATGGCTAGCAACGATGAAGGACAGGGTTCTGGTGATTGCGACGACGTCTATCGGGCGGCAGACGAATTTTTTAGCCTTACCGACGATCAACAGATGTTGTTGCTGGGCCCACCAGTGGCATCGCGGACTGAGACCGACACGCAGACCGGTGCTGAGATCGACACGCAGACCGGTGCTGAGACTGAGACCGGCGCTGAGATTTAGACCGGCATCGAGACCGGCGCTGAGACCGGTGCTGCCTCGGGGAGCGGAGCCGATGTAGAACCAAAAGCAAAGAGGCAACGGGTTCCTAACAAACTCAGGACTACTAGACTGGTGGTCACGGAGGTGGACAACGGCAATTTTGAGCCAAAGGCGCCCGAGGAAGCGCGCGCGTGCTACGGCAATCAAATAGGCTGCATCATACGGACAACCGCCACCATCAACGATGAGAATCTAAAGAAGATAGAAAATATGACGAGCTCCCTCCTAAAGAAGTTTCACCAGATATTCTTGTTCCCGGGCCGGAATGAGAAGGATTATGAAGATCCAGACAAGGACCCGGCAATGAAGAAGATAAACAAACACGCCATGACCAAGTTTACCAACGCGTTGGCCGCCTGGAAAAATCGAGTGAAAGCAAAGATCAACGACGGGGAACCCTACTCTGAGATTGTAAAGGAAAGTCCGACAATCACGGAAGAGCAGTTTCAAATATTCAAGGAGGCTTGCGAGGCCGAAGCTGCCAAAGAAAAGTCTAAGTACATGAAGGGGCTTCAAAAGAGGAACATTGGGACCCACCACCTCGGAAGCCGTGGTTACGGCGGAAAGAGGTCCAAATGGGCCAAGGAGGACGCGGAAGCCGCGAGTCTGGGCATCCCAGACCCCTTGGCGGATTTCACTGTCCTGCAGGAGCGTGACGTCCTGAGGGCCTGCCACCGTTGGGACCCACTGAAGAAGGTTTATGAGACAACACCAGTCATTACGGAGTTCATGAGACTGCTGGTAATTTTAGTTTCTGATCAATTCGACTGCACACGTTAGTCATATTTGTAAACGATCCTTGTGCCTTTTGCAGAGACAACAGCACCGGATTGCGGCCGAAAGCGACTCACCGTCTGAGGCATTGGCGAGGCCCAAGTGGGACACTGCATTCAACCGGGCGTTGAACATATTGAAACAACAACCGGTGGATACTCGACCGTCGTATGGACGCGTGCACGGTGTCGGAGATGGCGCCACGTGGAAGAAGTACTACTGTGAGACCACGGAGGAGAAAAAGGAAAGACGGAGGTTAACTGAAGAAAGCATCGATAAGAAGGTTGAGATTGCGGTTGAGAAGAAATCATCTCAGACAATCGCAACAGCGGTAGCTGCCGCAAAACATGCGATTGCAGATATATCTACTTCCTTGGTGACGGGCATTCACTTTTGGACAAGGGAGAATCCAAAAAAAATGCAGAGGACTTTCCCCTTGCTGACTTCTTGGCAGCACATGCTCCCGCACCGGCTCCCGCACAGGCTGCCGCACCGGACGTGCTCAGTGGTGCCTCCTCTTTGGCTGAGCTCGACGCCCTCACATTATCTGCCACACCGGCCCCCTTCAATATAAATGTATAATCTCCCGTTTTCGTTGCCTTTCGGATGTCTCACATCGCAGACTTTTCTTTGCAGGCCGACGAAACCCCGTACACCATATTGTACACCATCGGCAAACAGAAGGTGGACGTGGGGAAGGGGACGATAATGGAGCCGAAGGAACCATTGTTCCACAGCCGGTCGATCCCCCCGAACGTCTTCAAGGTTTCCGTGGCCAGTGTCAAACCAGGCCACGAGAATTTGCCTCCTCTAATACTAGTGGGGGATGACGACGAGACCCCGCGACGGCTTGGTGATTGTTGCAATGGGTGGGTTCTGTTGTGGCCAAAGAGTCTGCTTCGTCTGGAGGCGGCCGGGAGCACACCCACGAGCACGCAGCCTCAGCAAGGTATGAACATCAACACCCCACCTACCCAATTAGCGTCGGGTGTCGGGTTGGGTGATAGCGGACGGGGTAAGCAGGTGGCTCCATTAGTCGCTGATGACATCACCATGGATGAGGATGAGGATGACGATGGCACTGAACAGTATGTCTATACTGGCGCCTCCTCAGGGTTTGAGCATCATGAGTCGGTGCCTGAATTACCATCTCAACGTGTTATTGACGACCATCCGGTGGTAAAGAAGCCTAGGAAGAGAGCGAGGAAAGGCAAAAAAGCTGATTCTATGATCCAGCCGCCTCAGCAGCCTCGGCTTCAGGACCGTGTAGATATCCCCGATGCGGATAAATGGCATATCCCCGGTCGACCAATCCTACCTGAAACAGCGCTACGGGCCAGATTCGGCGATCTAAGGAGACTTCATGACGATGTTCTGCGGGTAGAGAAAGGCCTCATCGCCTCGAAAGATCCAGGATACCCACTCTACGTGGTTAACGTTCCGCGGCAAATGTCGTACGTCGACTGCTTCCCCGCGGATAAGTTCTTCCTCCGATTCGATTACATATTCGACATGTTTCACGTGAAGAAGCTGGATTTTACTTTTGTCCGCCTTTATGCCTTGCACATGAACTGCATCATTGGGGTTGAGCAGATACGTTTTATCTGTGTCGCTGACCCGTACCACATGCACGAGGGCTTCTTGGGAGTCTGTGCACAGCATCGTGAATACGCGAGGGATTACATCATCAGTTTCATGCTCGCCAATAAGGACAAGGAGGCGATTCTCGTGCCTTATCATTCCGTGTAAGTCATCCGCGCTCCTATCCTTCCTTCGATTTCAATAATTCATTTGCACTGTGGAGGCTAATTAATCTGAGGTGTACTTATTTTGCGCAGCAGCGGGCGCACCGTCCTCATCATCCTCTACCCCCGATTCTCCCACGCTCTTTACTTGGACTCGTCGAAGAACATTCACAAAAAGGATTACACCCACATCAAAGATGTTCTCGACAGTGCTATGTTTTACTACCAAGCAAGGGGTTGAGATGTTAGGGACAAGAAGAGAAGGGGCGGCAGGGCCGCCTTCAGCCATAAGACCGACTTGTGCTGCATCCAGCAACCAAACGATTCTCTTAATGATGGATTCTATGTCCTACACCACATGCTGGAGTACCGACGGGATCACCAGAACCTTCACATGGCACCTAGATCTGGCGATGCCCATATTCTGCAATGGGCAAAGGACATAGGAGATATCGAGGATCATCGACTTCGAGCTGAGTTCTATAACATCCAGCGCGAACTTGCCCAAATCATCATGAATGAGGTCATCAGAAAAACAGGGATGTTCCATGCAGAAGGACAAATGTCGCTTGGAAGACGTCCGAACATGGATAGCCTATCAGCGTCTCGACATGAAGCCTTTCACTAAGCTCGATGACTATCTCCCTGACTTGGATGGATGGCACGACATGATGGAGTGATTGTCGATATATGACAATGTGTCCGTTTAGTCCATACTTTCTTTTATGACAAAACTTTGAGTTATGCACGGTGAAACTTTATTTGTGATGTAATTAAACCGTCCTCCTCCTCGACTAGCGAAAATCACTCTAGTTAGGTCATTTTGGGTACGATGAACTTTGTTATTTATGCTTATGATATGTTGTTTCTATTTTTGCCAAGTCTGTCTCTTTGTGTTGCTCAACTATATATGTTGCATATCATCGACTCATGTGACGATGCAGGTGCATAGATCATAGATGGCGAAGAAGTGCTACGCCAGGAGTATATATACGACAAGTGGCCGGAGTGTCAGGCCCAGGTGTACCGGTTTTTGGTTTCCGAGCGACACGCAGTACTTAGTTTAGGTTCACGCTAATGCGAGAGAGGGATACGAACTCATGTACTCAAAGTGATAGCTATTCTCGCGTATATCATTGTTTAGATGGATGACGATGTATTTGCAAGTAATCGAGACTTGTATCGCTATTTTCGAGATTGATGACAAGAGACCACTTTGTGTTGGATGATGATTATGATGATGACATGATTTGATGAGACTAATTGTATGTATATGCTATGATTACATTTGTATGTGGATGATATGCTAAAGATTATTGCATAAAGCCTATTCAAATGCAAAACAAATAAAAAACAAATATGCAGGGAAAAAAACTAATAAAACTAGTAGTAGCGAGGGGGGGGGGGATTTAGCAGTAGCGCCGACTTACCAATAGCGCTTCCCTGTAAACGGCGCTGCAGATAATATCAGTAGCGTCCTTTTCTAAAGAGCGCTGCAGCTATTCATCTGTAGCAGTAGCATGGGTCAATAGGCGCTACTGCTGTACGTTAGCTGTAGCGCCTTATTAGTAGCGCCGGTACCCGCGCTACTGAGAGGGCCAAAACCCGCGCTGCTGCTAGGCTTTTCCCTAGTAGTGATCTCATGATGCTTCCACCCATGTGTGAGTAATTCCCCTGTAGGCACATGGAGGTAGGGGTAATTGGATGAAAATTCTGATGTAATAGATGTCAGATTTGTTAGGGCTTGATGCCTAGTATCCATTAAGTTCTGAGATTGATGTTGCTATGACTTTTTGCCATGCTTAATGCTTGACATTAGGGCCCAAGTGCTACGATTTCAAATCTAAACCCTTTATGTTTTCATGAATATAATTGTTTTTAGATCATACTTGCAAGTTGTATGGACTTGTTAATGTTCTGAACCCGAGACCCCAAGGTGGCAATAATTGGAATATCAACGGGGATGACTTTACCTTATGATACAATATGCTTTACAATTTATAATTATAACCAACTTGAGGAAGAGTGCTCCTTCAAGATTTGGGGAGGTTTTGTGCATTGCTTCGAGCTTGTCGAGATCACACAATAAAAAGAATGAATCATTTGATATCTTTTATAATGAACTAACCACTGAATCTAAGAGTGATGGTTGTGTTTCATGGAAAGGAGAGTTGAACAGGCTGAACAACTATTGAGTAATATGATGATTGGACTATTCTTAAACCTCCACCTAAACCAACTTTGAAGAAGAGAGGTATAGGTATTAAATATGAAGATGTTAAGAATTTACCTTCTATTGAAGAATTATGTGAACCAACCACTACATGCAAGGTAGTTGAGGTAAATTCTCTCTATAAATTTGATGAAGCTGATGTTTCTTATAATAAATCTCTGAGCCTGTGCCTAGAGGAATTTGATAATTTGTTGTTAAACAACATCACTTTGATATCCAATTACATGACCACATACAACAAATTCTAGTATCATTGAATGTTTGCATGAAGTGTTGGAAAGGACTGCTAACAATGTTAAAGGTTTATGTAAGCATTTCTTCATGGTTCAAACTCGACGTCAACAAGTCACTAGAGCTCAACAAGATTTTCTTAGAGATATGTCTAAACATCATAATGAACATGCTTATGGAGTATATACTAGGGGTGTAGCAACCACTCAAGACCTACTATATCCTGAAGTTCATTCTAAAATAATTCAACAAGATTCTCAAATAGTTGATGATAGTGTTCCTAGTTCTCCTAGAAAGAAGGAAAATAATAGAAAGCCAAAAGTTTGCACGTTTCTAGGGAACCTGATATTGAGAAAGAACCTATTGAGAGTCCTAATAATGTTTCTATCTCTGATGCTAAGACCCAGTATCATGAAGAACATGAACCTGTCAGGATAATAATGATAACAATGATGCTTCACCTAATGAAAATGAATCTGAAAAGGAGGAGGTAGAAGTAGAACATGATGACCCACCTCCTAAGACTAAAATATATGATAAAAGATAATTCTTTTGCTAGGAAACATGGTAGAGAAAGAGAACCTTGGGTGCAGAAAAATCCATGCCTTTTTCCTATCAAAACATAAATCCAGATAAGATAATTTTTTTAGTAGATTTGTTAAATATCGTGGACCTCCTTTTCTGTGAATTCCTTTGATCGATGTTATTAAGATTCATCTTTATTCTAAATATATGAAATATATTTTCACTAATAAAAATAAATACCTATAAAACAAAGATCTAGTATGCTTGCCAATTATCCTTTTAAAGGAAAAATACCTGAAAAGCTGGGAGATCCAGGGATACCCACTATACCGTGATCCTTTAAGAATAATTATGTTAAAACTGCCTTATGTGATTTGGGTGCTGGAGTTAGTGGTACGCCATTTTCTCTTTATAAAAGACTTGATTTGAACAAGATGACACCTACTGAGATATCTTTGCATATGGCTTACGAAACTACTGCAGTACCTATATTGTCATATGTGAGGATGTTTCAGTTATGGTTGCTAATGTTATGATATTAACTAACTTTGTTATATCTGAGAACTCTAAGGATGACAACATGTCTATTATCCTCTGTAAACCTTTTCATAACACTGCAGGGGTTGTTATTGATTGTATAAAGTAAAGTTACATTTCATGTCAATGGCAATGAGCATACAGTTCATTTTACTAAGGCAAACCAGGATATGGAATCAATTGTATTGAAAAAATTATGACTATTACTACTGGAGAATTTAAATTCCCTATTTCAATGTCAGAAAAGAAATATCAAACTATTATGATTGGAACCATGCCTATCCAAGTTGATAAAAAATAATTTCTTCTGAAGTTATTCGGTTTCATGTTGATAAAAAGTAATTTATTAATAAGACTTGATCAACCTTATTGATGGGTTCTTTCTGAAAAACATATGATCAATGAATTCCATGAACACCAACTTATGTTCCATTATTTTATTTTTTGTTTAGTTACGTTTTATTAGAGTTTAATTGTTTTAGAATAATTATTTTACCCAGAATCTGAGTTCTATACACAATAAAAAGGGGCAAAAATAAAAGTTCCTGAAAAATTCTAGGAATTTTACAGGAATTATTGCAAAAATACGAGAGAGAGAGAGAGAGAGAGAGAGAGAGTGGCACATAGGGCCACCCAAGGGACCCACCAGGCACCCACGTGGGTTGGCTGTATGGGGCCCACAAGGCTCCCGTCAAGTGGTGCTCGTGCCCCCGTCTTCTCGCACCTCTAGAAAAATTCCACAAAATTGTCTAGCTCGTGTTCTTCATGGTTTGCGAACAATCTTCGATCTCTGTGCTCAGAGCACCATTTTTTGAGAGATTGCTCCTTGGTATGTGACTCCTCCATTGATACAATTAGTTTTGTGTTTAGTGCACTATACTTATGATATACCACGAGATCTCCCATCATCACCCATTATCAGTATTGTCATATTATGTGTGTACATATACTCAAATACTTAAACCATTAGAATATCATGAACTTTCATACCATACGGTTACTTTGGGTTGCCAAATCTTATTTGTGAATGGGTTATCATAACGATAACTTTCAGGTGCATCGGAAAAATATGTAAAATGGACTCAGTAGTTCAAGACTACGATTAGCACCAACGACCATGGAGAGATACTCTCTGGGCCCGCTCGGTATTATAGTATCCATAGTCGTCCCAACAAAAACAACGTGATAAAGATCACATGCATACTAGAACAGGGAAATGAGAAAAGAGAACAAAACAGACAATGAGAATAAGTTGGTATTCTGATCAAGTAGTTGCTTCACAAGGATACCACTAAAAGTCTCACCTCAGGTTTTGTTATGTATCACGAAGAAAAGAGAATTTTGTATGGAAATAAAAAGTTCACTCGCTAAAGGTTTTCGTGTGTATGTGGGAATTAATATGGGTGTCCAGACCCCATAGTTAATTATTGACCTGAAGGTGTTCCGGGTGATGTCCATATATTACCGAACCTGCACGGTCACCGCTTAACATTTAGTGGTTGATAGAGTACTATGAGTTCATAGGAGAATGAGAGGAAGGTACAGAATGTTTTCAGAAGTGTTCCGAGAGTGTATTAGTAATACCAGGAGTGTCCTGGAGCTGCCCGGCCGGGAAGGTCCCGGAAAGACCTTGGAAGTTTTGAAATCTTCTGGATGGTTCTAAAAGAGCCTAGTGGGTTTCTCCGATTGGGCATAGTGGTGGCACCCACGTGGGCCATAAGGCCCAAGGTGGTGTGCACCCACTTGGCTTGGACGCCAAGCCAAGAGGTGCGACTGTTGGGAAACATAGCATGCAATTTCAAAAAAAAAATCCGACGCTCATGCAAGATCTATCTAGGAGATGCATAGCAATGAGAGGGGGAGAGTGTGTCCACATACCCTCGTAGACCGAAAGCGTAAGCGTTAACTTAACGTGGTTGATGTAGTGGAACGTCTTCTCGAATCAACCGATCAAGTACCAAATGTACGACACCTTCAAGTTCTGCACACGTTCAGCTCGATGACGTCCCTCAAACACTTGATCCAGCAGAGTGTTGATGGAGTCAATGAGTTCCGTCAGCACGATGGCGTGATGACGGTGTTGGCGATGTGATCCGTGCAGGGCTTTGCCTAAGCACTACTATGATACTATTAGAGGAGTAAATGGTGGAGGAGGGCACCGCACACGGCTAAGACAATGTTGTCCCTTTGGCGTGCCCCCGCCCCATATATAAAGGAGGGGAGGAGGAGGCGGGCCAACAAGGGGCGCGCCATGGGGGGGAGTCCTACTAGGACTCCACTCCTAGTAGGATTCACCCCCCTTTTCTCCTTCCTTCTGGAGTAGCAAAGGGGAAAGGGAGAGGGAGTAGGAGAGGGAAGGGGGGCGCCGCCCCCACCCCTTGTCCAATTCGGATTGGCAGGGGGGCGCCACCTCCTATGGCCGGTCATCTCTTCTCCACCAAGGCCCATGTGGCCCATTAACTTTCCCAGGGGGTTCCGGTAACCTCCATGTACTCCGAAACTTATCCGAAACTTCCCGAAACCATTCCGGTGTCCAAATGTAACCTTCCAATATATCAATCTTTACCTCTCGACCATTTCGAGACTCCTCGTCATGTCCGTGATCTCATCCTAGACTCCGAACAACCTTCGGTCACCAAAACACATACCTCATAAAATATCGATCGTCATCGAACGTTAAGCGTGCGGACCCTACCGGTTCGAGAACTATGTAGACATGACCGAGACACCTCTCCGGTCAATAACCAATAGCAGAACTGGGATGCTCATATAGTTTCCCACATATTCTACGAAGATCTTTATCGGTCGAACCGTAATGTCAATATAGTTATTCCCTTTATCATCGGTATGTTACTTGCCCAACATTCGATCGTCGGTATCTTCATACCTAGTTCAATATCATTACCGGAAAGTCTCTTTATTCGTTTTGTAGTGCATCATATCGTGAACAACTGATTAGTCACATTGCTTGCAAGGCTTCATACGATGTGCATTACCGAGAGGGCCCAGAGATACCTCTCCGATATTTGGAGTGCCAAATCCTAATCTCGATCTATGCCAACCCAACAAACACCTTCGGAGATACGTGTAGAGCATATTTATAATCATCCAGTTATGTTGTGACATTTGATAGCACACAAGGCATTCCTCCGGTGTCCGGGAGTTGCATAATATCTTAGTCGGAGGAATATACATTTGACACGAAGAAAGCAGTAGCAATAAAACTGAATGATCATTTATGCTAAGCTAACGGATGTGTCTTGTCCATCACATCATTCTACTAATGATTTGATCCCATTATCAAATGACAACTCATGTCCATGGCTAGTAACTTAACCATCTTTTGATCAACGAGCTAGTCTAGTAGAGGCATACTAGGGACATGTTGTTTTGTCTATGTATCCACACATGTATCAAGTTTCCGATTAATACAATTCTAGCATGAATAATAAACATTTATCATGAATAAGGAAATATAAAATAACAACTTTATTATTGCCTCTAGGGCATATTTCCTTCTGTCTCCCACTTGCGCTAGAGTCAATAATCTAGATTACATTCTAATGAATCTAACACCCATGGAGTCATGGTGTTGATCATGTTTTGCTTGTGGAAGAGGCTTAGTCAACGGGTCTGCAACATTTAGAGTCATATGTATTTTGCAAATCGCTATGTCTCCCTCCTTGACCAAATCTCGAATGGAGTTGAAGTGTCTCTTGATGTGTTTGGTCTTTTTGTGAAATCTAGATTCCTTTGTAATGGCTATTGCTCCAGTATTGTCACAAAAGATTTTCATTGGACCCGATGCACTAGGTATTACACCTAGATCAGATATGAACTCGTTCATCCAGACTCCTTCGTTTGCTGCTTCCGAAGCAGCTATGTACACCGCTTCACACATAGATCCCGCCACGACGCTCTGCTTGGAGCTGCACCAACTGACAGCTCCGCCATTCAATAAAAATACGTATCCGGATTGTGACTTAGAGTTATCCGGATCAATGTCAAAGCTAGCGTCGACGTAACCATTTACGACAAGATCTTTGTCACCTCCATAAACGAGAAACATATCCTTAGTCCTTTTTAGGTACTTTAGGATGTTCTTGAAGGCTGTCCAGTGATCCACTCCTGGATTACTTTGGTACCTCCTTGCTAAACTTATAGCAAAGGCACACATTAGGTTTGGTACACAACATAACATACATGGTAGAACCTATGGCTGAAGCATAGGGAATACCTTTCATTTTCCCTCTATCTTCTACAGTGGTCGGGCATTGAGTCTGACTCAACTTCACACCTTGTAACACAGGCAAGAACCCTTTCTTTGACTGATCCATTTTGAACTTCTTCAATAATTTATCAAGGTATGTGCTTTGTGAAAGTCCTATCAAGCGTCTTGATCTATCTCTATAGATCTTGATGCCCAATATGTAAGCAACTTCACCGAGGTCTTTATAGAAAAGCTCTTATTCAAGTGTCCTTTTATGCTATCCAGAAATTCTGCATCATTTCCAATCAACAATATGTCATCCACATATAATATTAGAAATGCTATAGAGCTCCCACTCACTTTCTTGTAAATACATGCTTTTCCAAAAGTCTGTATAAAACCATATGCTTTGACACCTCATCAAAGTGTATATTCCAACTCTGAGATGCTTGCACAAGTCCATATGGATCGCTGGAGCTTGCACACTTTGTTAGCACCTTTAGGATCGACAAAACCTTCTGGTTGCATCATATACAACTCTTCTTTAAGAAATCCATTAAGGAATGCAGTTTCGACATCCATTTGCCAGATTTCATAATCATAAAATGCGGCAATTGCTAACGTGATTCAGACAGACTTAAGCATCGCTACGGGGGAGAACGTCTCATCGTAGTCAACTCATTGAACTTGTCGAAAACCCTTTGCAACAAGTCGATCTTTATAGACAGTAACATTACCATCAGTGTCAGTCTTCTTCTTGAAGATCCATTTATTCTCTATGGGTCACCGATCATCGGGCATATCCACCAAAGTCCACACTTTGTTCTCATACATGGATCCTATCTCAGATTTCATGGCCTCACGCTATTTATCGGAATCTGGGCTCATCATATCTTCTTCATAGTTTGTAGGTTCGTCATGGTCAGGTAACATGACTTCCAGAATAGGATTACCATACCACTCTGGTGCGGATCATGATCTGCCAGACCTACGAGGTTCTGTAGTAACTTGAACTGAAGTTTCATGATCTCTATCATTAGCTTCCTCTCCAATTGGTGTAGGCATCATGGGAACAGATTTCTCGGATGAACTACTTTCCAAATTGAGAGCAGATACAATTACCTCATCAAGTTCTACTTTCCTCCCAATCACTTCTATCGAGAGAAACTCCTTCTCTAGAAAGGTTCCGTTCTTAGCAACAAAAATCTTGCCTTCGGACTTGTGGTAGAATGAGTACCCAATTGTTCCTTAGGGTATCCTATGAAGACACATTTCTCCAATTTGGGTTTGAGCTTATCAGGCTGAAGCCACTTGACATAAGCATCACATCCCCAAACTTTAAGAAATGACAACTTAGGTTTGTTACCAAACCACAGTTCATACAGTGTCATCTCAACGGATTTTGACGGTGCCCCGTTTAAGTGAATGCAGCTGTCTCCAATGCATAACCCCAAAACGATAGTGGTAAATTGGTAAGAGACATCATAGATCGCACCATATCCAATAAAGTGCGGTTATGACGTTCAGACACACCATTACGTTGTGGTGTTCCAGGTGGCGTGAGTTGTGAAACTATTCCACATTGTTTTAAATGAAGGCCAAACTCATAACTCAAATATTCTCCTCCACAATCAGATTGTAGAAATTTTATTTTCTTGTTACGATGATTCTCTACTTCACTCTAAAATTCTTTGAACTTTTTAAAAGTTTTAGACTTGTGTTTCATTAAGTAGATATACCCATGTCTGCTCAAATCATCTATGAAGGTCAGAAAATAACGATACACGTGATACATCTCCAACATATCTATAACTTTTGATTGTTCCATGCTATTATATTACCCCTTTTGGATGTTTATGGGCTTTATTTTACACATTTATATCATTTTTGGGACTAACCTACTAACCGGAGTCCCAGCCCGTATTGCTGTTTTTTTGCCTATTTCAGTATTTCGAAGAAAAGGAATATCAAACGGAGTCCAAATGGAATGAAACCTTCGGGAGCGTGATTTTTGGAACGAACATGATCCAGAGGACTTGGAGTGCAAGTCAAGAAGCAGACGAGGCGCCCATGAGAGGGGAGGGCGCGCACACCCCTACAGGGCGTGCCCCCCTGTCTCGTGAGCCCCTCGGGCGGCCACTGACGTACTTCTTCCTCCTATATAAGCCTATGTACCCCGAAAACATCCAGGGAGCCAACGAAACACAACTTCTACCGCCGTAACCTTCTGTATCCGCGAGATCCCATCTTGGAGCCTTCGTCGGGGCTCCGCCGGAGGGGGAATCGACCACACAGGGCTTCTACATCAACACCATAGCCCCTCCGATGTGTTGTGAGTAGTTTACCACAGACTTTCGGGTCCATAGTTATTAGCTAGATGGCTTCTTCTCTCTTTTTGGATCTCAATACAATGTTCTCCCCCTCTCTTGTGGAGATCTATTTGATGTAAACTCTTTTTGCTGTGTGTTTGTCGAGATCCGATGAATTGTGCGTTTATGATCAAGTTTATCTATGAGAAATATTTGAACCTCCTCTGAATTCTTTTATGTATGGTTAAGTTATCTTTTCAAGTCTCTTCGAATTATCAGTTTGGTTTGGCCTACTAGATTGATCTTTCTTGCCATGGGAGAAGTGCTTAGCTTTGGGTTCAATCTTGCGGTGTCCTTACACAGTGACAAAAAGGGTTGCAAGGCACATATTGTATTGTTGCCCTCGAGGATAAAAAGATGGGGTTTATATCATATTGCATGAGTTTATCCCTCTACATCATGTCATCTTGCTTAATGTGTTACTCTGTTCTTTATGAACTTAATACTCTAGATGCAGGCAGGAGTCAGTCGATGTGTGGAGTAATAGTAGTAGATGCATGCAGGAGTTGGTCTACTTGTTGCGGACGTGATGCCTATATACATGATCATACCTAGATAATCTCATAATTATTCGCTTTTCTATCAATTGCTCGACAGTAATTTGTTCACCCACTGTAATACTTATGCTATCTCGAGAGAAGCCTCTAGTGAAACCTATGGGCCCCCGGTCTATCTTTTATCATATAAGCTTTCAGTCTTCTTTTATTTGCATCTTTACTTTCTGCATCTATATTATAAAATACCAAAATATATTTATCTTATCATACTATCTCTATCAGATCTCACTTTCGCAAGTGGCCGTGAAGGGATTGACAACCCCTTTATTGCGTTGGTTGCGAGTTCTTTGTTTGTTTGTGTAGGTGCGTGGGACTTTTGAGGAGCCTCCTACTGGATTGATACCTTGGTTCTCAAAAACTGAGGGAAATACTTATGCTACTATTGCTGCATCACCCTTTCCTCTTCAAGGAAAACCAACGCAAGCTCAAGACGTAACAAGAAGGATTTCTGGCACCGTTGCCGGGGAGGTCTTCGCTCAAGTCAAGACATACCAAGTACCCATCACAAACTCATCTCCCTCACATTTACATTATTTGCCATTTGCCTCTCGTTTTCCTCTCCCCCACTTCACCCTTGCCGTTTTATTCGCCCTCTCTTTACCAACCATTCTCTCTCTTTTTCGCTTGCCTTTTCTATTTGCTTGTGTGTTGGATTACTTGTTGCCATGGCCCAAGATAATACCAAATTGTGTGATTTCTCGAATACCAATAATAGTGATTTCCTTAGTACTCCGATTGCTCCTCTTAATGATGTTGAGTCTTGTGAAATCAATTCTGCTTTGCTGAATCTTGTTATGAAAGATCAATTCGCCAGCCTTCCTAGCGAAGATGCCGCTACTCATCTAAACAACTTTGTTGATTTGTGTGATATGCAAAAGAACAAAGATACGGATAATGATATTGTTAAATTGAAGTTATTTCCGTTTTCACTTAGAGATCGTGCTAAAGTTTGGTTTTCGTCTTTGCCTAAAAATAGTATTGTTTCTTGGAACAAGTGCAAAGATGCTTTTATCTCTAAGTATTTTCCTCCCGCTAAGATCATCACTCTTAGGAACGATATTATGAATTTTAAACAACTTGATCATGATCATGTTGCCCAATCCTGGGAAAGAATGAAATTGATGATTCGCAATTGCCCTACTCATGGTTTGAATTTATGGATGATCATACAAAATTATTATGCTGGTTTGAACTTTGCTTCTAGAAACCTCTTAGATTCGGCCGCGGGAGGCACATTTATGGAAATCACGTTAGGAGATGCTACAAAACTTCTTGATAATATTATGGCTAATTATTCTCAATGGCACACCGAAAGATCTTCTAGTAAAAAAGTGCATGCTATAGAAGAAATCAATGTTTTGAGTGGAAACATGGATGAACTTATGAAATTGTTTGCTACTAAAAATACACCTATTGATCCCAATGATATGCCTTTGTCTACTTTGTTTGATAATAATAATGAATCTATGGATGTGAATTTTGTTGGTAGGAGTAGTATCGGTAACAATGCTTATAGAGGAAACTTAGATTCTAGACCGTTCCCTAGTAATTCCTCTAACAATTATGGAAATTCCTACAATAATTCTTATGGTAATTTTAATAAGATGCCCTCTGATTTTGAGAATAGTGTGAAAGAATCTATGATTTCTCAATAGAATTTTAATGCTTTGCTTGAAGAAAAATTGCTCAAAGTTGATGATTTGGCTAGGAACGTTGATAGACCTTCGCTTGATGTTGATTCTCTTAAACTTAGATCTTCTCCTCCTAAGCATGATATCAATGAGTCTCTCAAAGCAATGAGAATTTCCATTGATGAGTGCAAGGAAAGAACCGCTAGATTGCGTGCTAAGAAAGATAGCTTTGTAAAGGCGTGTTCTTCTAGTTTGCATGAAAATAATGATGAAGATCTTAAAGTTATTGATGTGTCCCTTATTAGATCTTTGTTTTGCAATATGAATCTTGATAATTATGGGACTGAAGATGAGTCAACTTTACCTACAAGGCGTCCCAATAATTCGGAGTTTTTAGATCTTGATGCTAAATTTGGTAAAAGTGGGATTGGAGAGGTCATGACTTTAAATAGTATTGAACCCACTATCTCGGATTTCAAGGAATTTGATTATGATAATTTTTCTTTAGAAGGTTTTATTTCCTTGTTGCAATCCGTTGTTAATTCTCCTCATGCTTATAGTCAAAATGAAGCTTTTACCAAACACATTGTTGATGCCTTGATGCAATCTTATGATGAAAAACTTAATTTGGAAGTTTCTATACCCAGAAAACTTAATGATGAGTGGGAACCTACTATAAAGATTAGAATTAAAGATCATGAGTGTTTTGCTTTGTGTGATTTGGGTGCTAGTGTTTCCACGATTCCGAAAACTTTATGTGATATTCTAGGTTTCCATGATCTTAATGATTGCTCTTTAAATTTGCACCTTGCGGATTCCACCATTAAAAAGCCAATGGGAAGGATCACTGATGTTCTCATTGTTGCAAATAGAAATTTGGTGCCCTTAGATTTTATCGTTCTTGATATAGATTGCAATCTTTCTTGCCCTATTATTCTTGGTAGACCTTTCCTTAGAATGATTGGTGCGATTATTGATATGAAGGAAGGGAATATTAGATTCCAATTTCCATTAAAGAAAGGCATAGAGCACTTTCCGAGAAAGAAAGTCAAATTACCTTATGAATCTATCATGCGAGCTACTTATGAATTTAGTGCCAAAGATGGCACTACTTAGATCTATCTTCGCTTTTATGCCTAGCTAGGGGCGTTAAACGATAGCGCTAGTTGGGAGGCAACCCAATTTTATTTGTGTTTTTTGTTTTTGTTCTTGTTTAGTAATAAATTTTGCATCTACCTTCTGTTTAGATGTGTTTTTATCTTTTAATTAGTGTTTGTGCCAAGTAGAACCTATAGGATAACCTATGATGATAGTTGATTTGATTCTGCTGAAAAACAGAAACTTTGCATGCACGAATCTAGTTTTGTTAAATCACATGAACGTGATTTTGCGTTGATTCTTTTTGCTGCTGATGAATAGACAAATTTTCCAGGATTTCCTAATTTGTTAGAATTTTAGAGTTCCAGAAGTTTGTGTTAGTTACAGATTGCTACAGACTGTTCTGTTTTTGACAGATTCTGTTTTTCGTGTGTTGTTTGCTTATTTTGATGCATCTATGGCTAGTAAAATAGTTTATAAACCATAGAGAAGTTGGAATATAGTAGGTTTAACACCAAAATAAATAAATAATGAGTTCATTACAGTACCTTATGTGGTGGTTTTGTTTTCTTTCACTAACGGAGCTTATAAGATTTCCTGTTGAGTTTTGTGTTGTGAAGTTTTCAAGTTTTGGGTAAAGCTTTGATGGAGTATGGAATAAGGAGTGGCAAGAGACTAAGCTTGGGGATTCCCAAGGCACCCCAAGATATTCTAGAATATCCAAAAGCCTAAGCTTGGGGATGCCCCGGGAAGGCATCCCCTCTTTCGTCTCTGTTCATTGGTAACTTTACTTGGAGCTATATTTTTATTCACCACATGATATGTGTTTTGCTTGGAGTGTCGTGTATTATATTATTCTTTGATTTTTAGTTTACCACAATCATCCTTGCTGTACACACCTTTTGGGAGAAGCCTACTTGATTAGAATTTGTTAGAATACTCTTTGTGCTTCACTTATATCTTTTGAGCATGATAGTTTTTGCTCTAGTGCTTCACTTATATCTTTTAGAGCACGGCGGTGACTTATTTTTGTAGAAATTGCTAGTCTCTCATGCTTCACTTATATTATTTTGATAGTATTTTAGAACAGCATGGTATTTGCTATGGTTATAAAATCGTTCCTAGAATCGCAGGCATCCAAGTTGGGTATAATAAAAACTATCATAGGAACTGAATTGGATGCTATGATCGATTTGATACTTGATAATTGTTTTGAGATAGGGAGGTAGTGATATTAAAGTCATGCTAGTTGGGTGATTATGAATTTAAAGAATGCTTGTGTTGTAGTTAGCAAGTCCCGTAGCATGCACGTATGGTTAAAGTTGTGTAACAAATTTGAAACATGAAGTGTACCTAGCTTGTGCATCCTTATCAGTGGCGGTCGGGGACGAGCGATGGTCTTTTCCTACCAATCTATCCCCCTAGGAGCATGCGCGTAGTGCTTGATTTTTGATGACTTCTAAATTTTTGCAATAAGTATATGAGTTCTTTTGACTAATGTTGAGTCCATGGATTATACGCACTTTTACCTTTCCGCCATTGCTAGCCTCTTCGGTACCGTGCATTGCCCTTTCTCACCTTGAGAGTTGGTGCAAACTTCGCCGGTGCATCCAAACCCCTTGATACGATACGCTCTATCACACATAAACCTCCTTATATCTTCCTCAAAACAGCCACCATACCTACCTATTATGGCATTTCCATAGCCTTTCCGAGATATATTGCCATGCAACTTTGCACCGTTCCGTTTATCATCATCATGACATACTTTACTTTTGTCATATTGCCATTGCATGATCATGTAGTTGACATCGTATTTGTGGCAAAGCCACCTTGCATAATTTTCATACATGTCACTGTTGATTCATTGCACCATCCCGGTACACCGCCGGAGGCATTCATATAGAGTCATATCTTGTTCTTGTTTCGAGTTGTAATTCATATGTTGTAATCAATAGAAGTGTGATGATCATCATTATTAGAGCATTGCCCAAAAAGAAAAAAAGAGAATAAAGGCCAAAATAAAAAAAGAAAGGCCCAAAAAACATAAAAAATAAAAATAAAAGGGGCAATGTTACTATCTCTTTTTCCACACTTGTGCTTCAAAGTAGCACCTTGTTATTCATGTAGTGAGTCTCATATTTTGTGCTTCAAAGTAGCACCATGTTTTTCATATAGTGAGTCTCATAAGTTGTGTTTTCATACTAGTGGGAATTTTTCATTATAGAACTTGGCTTGTATATTCCTACGATGGGCTTCCTCAAATGCCCTAGGTCTTCATGAGCAAGCAAGTTGGATGCACACCCACTAGTTTCTTTTTGTTGAGCATTCATTTATAGCTCTGGTGCATCCGTTGCATGGCAATCCCTACTCTTCATGTTGACATAAATTTATGGGCATCTCCATAGCCCGTTGATTATCCTCGTCAATGTGAGATTTTCTCCTTTTTTGTCTTCTCCACACAATCCCCATCATCATATTCTATTCCACCCATAGTGCCATATCCATGGCTCACGCTCATGTATTGCGTGAAGGTTGAAAAAGTTTGAGATTATTTAAGTATGTAACAATTGCTTGGCTTGTCATCGGGGGTATATAAGTTGGGAACATCTTTGTGTGACGAAAATGAAGCATAGCCTAACTATATGATTTTGTAGGGATGAACTTTCTTTTGCCATGTTATTTTGAGAAGACATGATTACTTTGATTAGTATGCTTGAAGTGTTACTATTTCTTTTATCAATATGAACTTTTATTTTGAATCATTTGGATCTGAACATTCATGCCACAATAAAGAAAATTACATTGAGAATTATGCTAGGTAGCATTCCACATCAAAAATTCTGTTTTTATCATTTACCTACTCGAGGACGAGCAGGAATTAAGCTTGGGGATGCTTGATACGTCTCCAATGTATCTATAATTTTTGATTGTTCCATGCTATATATTACCCCTTTTGGATGTTTATGGGCTTTATTTTACACATTTATATCATTTTTGGGACTAACCTACTTACCGGAGGCCCAGCCCGTATTGCTGTTTTTTTTGCCTATTTCAGTATTTCAAAGAAAAGGAATATCAAACGGAGTCCAAACGGAATGAAAACTTTGGGAGCGTGATTTTTGGAATGAACGTGATCTAGAAGACTTGGAGTGCAAGTCAAGAAGAAGCCGAGGCGGCCACGAGAGGGGAGGGTGCGCCCCCTCTCTCTTGGGCCCCTCGGGCGGCCATCGACATACTTCTTCCTCCTATATAAGCCTACGTACCCCGAAAACATCCAGGGAGCCAACGAAACACAATTTCCACCGCTGTAACCTTCTGTATCCGCGAGATCCCATCTTGGAGCGTTCGCCGGCGCTCCGTCGGAGGGGGAATCGACCACAGAGGGCTTCTACATCAACACCATAGCCCCTCCGATGAGTTGTGAGTAGTTTACCATAGACCATCGGGTCCATAGTTATTAGCTAGATGGCTTCTTCACTCTTTTTGGATCTCAATACAATGTTCTCCCCCTCTCTTGTGGAGATCTATTCGATGTAAACTCTTTTTGCGGTGTGTTTGTCGAGATCCGATGAATTGTGGGTTTATGATCAAGTTTATCTATGAGAAATATTTGAATCTCCTCTGAATTCTTTTATGTATGATTGAGTTATCTTTGTGTTGGTGTACTAAAGTAGGGGGGTACCTTAGTACCCCGAACTTGTGCACGGGCAGTCGCAGCGACCCGCGGCAGGGCTTGCCGGGCGTCCGCCAAGATCCTCCACGGCTACTTTGATGCCATTCAAGAACAGAGTACTCAAGCTAAAGCCCCGGCAAGAGGAGCTTGCCGGGAAGGCCAACCAAGGCCCCGGCAAGAAGAGCTTACCGGGAAGAAAACAAAGGCCCCGGCAAGAGGAGCTTGCCGGAAAGGCCGACCAAGGCACCTCCAGAGGACTCGCCGCGGCGCCCCGCGCGTCCCGGCAAGGCCCGACGGCCGGCAAGCTTGCCGGCACGACAAGAGGAGGACCACGGCAAGGCACTTGCCGCGGCAAGATTGCCAACCAAACTCCAGCACATCCGGCGACGTGTCATCACAAGGCCATCTCAAAGGCACGTGGCGAGGCACTACGCAGCCATGCGGGGCGAGGTGGCAAGCGGAGCTGACAGAGACGCCATCGTGGCAACTGGAGGCTCACTTGACGGTCGCTTCTCTGCACTGTTGGGGTGACCGGACGGGCATTAAATGCCCTTGTCCCCTTCCATCAGAGTTAGGTAGGGGACACTGGTCGTCACTGTTACACCAACCTGCGTTTTTACCTATCTACCCCCTCTTCTTACGCTGCCACCTGTTGGTGCCCCCTTTAGACTATAAAAGGGAGGCCCATGCGCACGTAGAAGGGGTTGGTTTGGTTCATCTTGGGACACAGGATTAGGGTTCGTTCGGCATAGGGTTCGGTTCAACACACACACACCACACCACCGTGCGCTCGCATTCGAGCAAGATCAAATAAAAACACAAAGCAGCAGTAGGAGTTTTATCTCTCCGGAGAGCTCCGAAGCTGGGTAAAAATCGCCTGTCTCCCCAGCGCGCGCCCGGACCTCGATCCGCTCTGCGCGCGGCCTCCGCCCCCCTCGCCGGACTAGAAGGGGCCCCCCGTGCCCCATAGGTGCTCGTGGCCACAGAGAGACCAGACCCCGACATCTTTGGCGCGCCAGGTAGGGGGTGCGTCGAGGTCGTGAGCATCCGATCCGGTCTCCGCGCGCGCTGCATCAACGCCTTCATCAACATGCCACCAAAGAAGAAGCCTTCGGAGGTAGCCGCTCCGTCTACATCGATTCTGCCGCCATCGCCGGAGCGAACGGGCGGTGGAGTGGACGCCAGCGGAGGAGCGGGCGCCGACGGTGGGACTCACGTCGTCACCAGATCCAAAAACAAGGCCCCGCAAGCGTCGGCGACCATGCAGACACCGCACCCTTCCCAGGAAGTGCAAGGTCGACAACGCCCCGGTGCTCCTAGCACCGTGCTCGCGTTGGAACAAGGCCAAGCTGGCAGGTCGCGAGACGCTCGAGGTCAGCATGCTCGCCCGCATGCTGGCGTGAGCGAGGTACGGTCGCTAGGACGGGGTGTTGCACCTCCCAATCCAGTTGGGAGTCCGAGCACATCCCGCTCCTCGCGCTGCTCGTCGCCGCCACCACCCAAGACAGCAGAGGAAGCGCTGGCCCGAGCCCAGCTGCTCCTAGACTACCCTCCGGCGCCGCACAAGATCGACGACTGGAGGATGACCATATACAGTCTCATCGCCTTCGCCAACGGCGACAAGCCCCGGCAACCGAGCGCATCGAGGCCCCGGCAAGGCGTCCAAGCGCAAGCCGACACCGACAAGATGGCTGGGGGGGCGACCTCCGTGCACTCCCAGCCCCGAAGGCCAAGATCGCCGGCTCGTCGGATCAACCCCGACGGCGACTCCACCACGTCATCGGACCCACGAACCCGACGCGATCAACGCCACGTTCTCCAAGAACGGCAGCACGAAGACGCTCGCACTCGCATCGAGCGCAGAAGGGAAACGCGACGTCAATCTGACCAGCGTGCCGGGCCCACTGTCGACATGCATGCACTAGGGGAGCCAGGCGACTTGCCGTACGCGGCAGGTTGCCCTGCGTTCACCCGCGAGCTGCGGCAAGTCCAGTGGCCCAAAACCAAGAACTTCAAGCCAGACGTACCCGGGAAGTACGATGGTAGGATACATCCATCGGAGTTCCTCAGCATCTACACCATCGCGGTGCAGGCTGCCGGAGGGCGCGATGAGAAGATCCTCGCCAACTACTTCCCGCTGGTGCTCAAGCCCAATGTCAGATCTTGGCTCATGCACTTGCCGGACGGTTCCATCTCTTCATGGGCGGACCTGTGTCACCAGTTTGTCGGTGCCTTCACGGGTGGCCACAAGCCTCATGGCCAGGAGAGTGACCTCCACTTGCTCGTCCAAAAGGAGGGGAAGCCCCTGCGCAAGTACATACAGAGATTCAGCCAGGTGCAACGCAACATCCCAGACGTCCACCCTGCCGCAGTTATCAGCGCCTTTCATCAGAACGTGCGTAACCGCAGGATGAGGGAGGAGATGGTGATGTGCAAGATCAGAGACGTCAGCGAGCTCTATGCTCTGGCCGACAAGTGTGCACGGGCTGAGGAGGGGAGGAAAATCCCCGGAGAGGTTGCAGGAGCAGAAGGATCTGACAGTGAGGATACCGCCCCGGCAAGGAAGAACCGGAGACGGAACAATATGAAGAGAAAGACTAAGGATGTGCTAGCTGTTGAGCATTCCGGCAATGGAGGCGGCTCCGACAAGGCCAAGGCCGATGACTCTGGCGAGGCTGTGGTGGCCGCCAACAAGCAGGATGGCTCTGGCAAGCGGTATTGCAAGATCCACCGCACCAAGGGCCACGATCTCCAAACCTGCAAGAAAGTCGAAGAGATGGCGGAGCTGCAGAAAGCTGAGTACGAGCGCCGCGATAAGGAGAGAGCCAAGGGAGGTGGCGGAGGATCCGGCAAGAAGCTTCCCGCCCGGGGAGGACACCGCGGCAAGGCCAAGCCGCGGCAAGGAGATAGTGTCACATCCCTAGCTTCTAGCAATGCACTGGGCTAGCTTCATGTGTGCATCATGTTTAAATTCTATGAAACTTTGAAATGGGGGATGATCAAACCCTAGCACCTTGAAATCCAAATAGGTCCAGCTTAAATAAACTGCATTCAAGAACCCAAAATGCTCTTCTTTGATGTTTGATATTTTTGGCAATGGTTTTGATCCATACCAAAAATAATGAACATTTTTAGGGAACAAGTTGGGCACTGAATTTAAGTCATAAATATTTGAATTGGGGCATTTAATTGCTAATAATATTATTAAATGCTCCAACAATTCTGGAAATATCTAAGGGCCTCTGAGATAATTCTGTTATTGCCCATATTAATTTCAGGATTTATAAAAAATGATTTGGTATAAAATCAAATCAAAACAAATTAAACAAAATAGAAAACAGGAACAGAAACTCACCTGGAAACTTACCTGGCGCTCACCGAAGCCCACCTGGGCAGCCCAGCCCACCAGCGCCTCCCTGTCGTCTTCCTCCTCGGGACAGTAGGACAAGGGCGTGTGCCCGCGGCGCGCACGCACACGCAGCGCCACCTCCTCCCTCCCTGCCTGCCTGCCCCCCCTTCCGCGACGCCGCTGCGGACGCCACGACACCTCCTGGACCCTTCTCGCTCTCTCCCTCACCCTCACTTTTCCCCTGGATCCCTCTCTCTTCCCCGCCGAGCGGAGCTCGTCGCCGCCAACGTCGTTTACCGCGGCCACAGCCACCCCCTTGCACCCTCTCTGCATCCCTGGGCTCCGCCCTGACATCGTGGAGCTACACCCCCGACGCACGCGACCAGAGGAGGTCCCAGTCGACCGGAGCGTCGTCGTTTTCATCTCCGGTGCCCGGAGATCGCCGTCGTCAATTCGCCGTCGCCGAAGCTTCCCCGAGGCCACCGAGCTTCTCTCCCGACCCCTTGTGAGCTCCTACGCTTTTCCCCTCTCTCCTCGCAGTCTAACTCTCCCTTTAGCGCTAGCGCTGCCACGCCCGAGAGCTTGCCGCCGCTGTCCATGGCGCCGTCGCAGCCACAGCTGCTGCCACCCGCGTCCAAGCGTTGCCCTGTGATCAGCACTCCCCCAGGAGCCGGGCGCGCCCGGCCATTCGACCTGTTGTGTCCCCTAGCGCCAAACCGAACCCATCCGAACTCCGGCCGCCGCCGATTTGGTCGCCGCCGTCGATCCCGACCACCACAGCTCCTACCACCGCCTCCAATGGATGCGCCTCACTCCCAGGAACCCATAGGTGCAATCTGCGCTTCGAATGGTGCCCTGTAGTGCATTTCCGAGCCGCTCCGCCGTCTCTGTCGTCGCCGGCGGCTAAACGCCGGCGGGTTGACCGCTTTGACCGGCGAGGTTTGACCCCTCTCTCTCACTGACATGCGGGCCCCGGCCCCTGTTAATTAGCTAAGTGTTAAAATTAACTTAAGCTAATCCCATAGTCACTGACATGTGGGTCCAGGGACTAATTAGCCAAGATTAACTTTTAGTTAGTACTAATTAACCCTGTTAGCTGACTGAGTCACTGACTAGTGGACCCCACTGGCCAGGTTTGACCTGGACCAGCCACGTTGACCTGCTGACGTCACTGATACGTCATGCTGACGCAGTATTTGTTTTTGGAATTAAAATAAATCATAAATGATTTATAAATTTCAGAAAATAACCCAAACTTCTAAAATTCATAGAAATTCAACCGTAACTCGAAATGAGATAAATTATATATGAAAAATTATCAGAAAAATTCAAGGAATCCATCTGTACCATTTTCATGCATGTTTGAACAATGTTTGTCCTCTGTTTTGGACAAAACAAATAAAGGGCATTTAAATAATCATATATGGAGTTTGAATTTGGATCATGTATTCAAACCAACTTCATTTAAATCATAGCTAGATGCATTAGCTCAAATCACAGCATATTGCCATGTCATGATCATGCATCATATTGTAGCATTGCATTGATTGTGTTCTTCCTCAGTTGCCGGTGTTGTCCCCTCTCGATAGACGTGGTTCCGACGATGTGATCGATGACACCGATGAAGAACTATATTATCTTCAGAAGTGCCAGGCAAGCAAAACCCCCCTGTTCATTCCGATACAATCCCACTCTCTCGCTCCTGCTCTCTTTTACTGCATTAGGACAACAACGATTCAACTGTTACTTGCTGCGGTAGCTGAACCCCTTTATCCTTTGCATGACCTGTCATTCCAAAGTAAATAGATGAAACCCACTAGCATGAGTAGGAGTTGTTTGAGCCCTGTTGTGCCTACTCATTAATGCTTGTTTGTCATGCCTGCTACTGCTTAGAGTTGAGTCAGGTCTGATTCATCGGGGGTGAATCAGGTGTGTGTGAACATGTCCTACTGTGTGTGAGCTAAGTGTGTGAACACGATTTGGTAAAGGTAGCGGTGAGAGGCCATGTAGGAGTACATGGTGGGTTGTCTCATTGCAGCCGTCCTCAGGAACTGAGTTCTGTGTTTGTGATCCATGATTCAGCTACTACCACGCATTGGGCCCGAAACCAATGGACCCTCTCGGCTTCTTAATCACCCTTGTCCTCTGTCCAGGAGTTGCAAGTAGTTTCTGGTGTTTGTAGTATGCTGGAGGCCGTGCGCAGCGCTGACCGTAGGGGTGGGCTGTGATGCGGTAGGCACGTGGCCGGGTAAACCGGGCGCCCGTTTGGTGTCACGGAACCCTGTTCACATCATTTGGGGCTGTGAGCGAAACTTCGGCCGGATCTCCTCACGGATGGAACCCAAATAGGCGATAAACCTGGACTAGGGACCTGAGTGTTTAGGTAGGTCGTGGCCGACACCCACGTTGGGCTTCCGCTTGAAGGTTGCCGAGTACATGTCGTGTAAACGGCGGTAAGTGGTGAGAGCGTGTGTGAAGAAGTACACCCCTGCAGGGTTAACATTATCTATTCGAATAGCCGTGTCCGCGGTAAAGGACTTCTGGGTTGCCTATAATAGTTCATAGACAAGTGAAAGTGGATACTCTAAAATACGCAAGATAAGTGTGAGTGCTATGGATGGCGTTCTCGTAGGGAGACGGGAGCGGATCCATAGTGGTGTATTGATATGGTGAATATGTGGACTCGTGTGCGCCACCTCAAAGAGTTACTTGCAGTCGTAGTTCAGGATAGCCACCGAGTCAAAGCTGGCTTGCTGCAGTTAAACCCCACCATCCCCTTGTTGATAATGATGCATATGTAGTTAGTTCTGGTGTAAGTCTTGCTGGGTACATTTGTACTCACGTTTGCCTATTTCATGTTTTTGCAGAGAGACTTCAGTCTCGCTAGTAGTTCCACGTGGACTTCGACGTTTAGCTTGTTACCTCAGCTACGATCTTGTGCCCTCGGCAGGATCTGGTAGATAGTCAGGCTTCTAAGCCTTTTTCATTTGTAGATGTCTGTACTCAGACATACTAGCTTCCGCATGTGCTTTGATTTGTATGCTCTGAATGTTGGGTCATGAGACCCCTGCTTGTAATATCTCGCTCCTCGGAGCCTAATGAATAAATACTTGAGTCGTAGAGTCATGATGTGATGCCATGTTGTATTTGCACATATCGAGCATATTGTGTGTATGTTAATGAAATGCTTGGTATGTGTGGGATCTGACTATCTAGTTGTTTTTCCTTAGTAGCCTCTCTTACCGGGAAATGTCTCCTAGTGTTTCCACCGAGCCATGGTAGCTTGCTACTGCTCCGGAACACTTAGGCTGGCCGGCATGTGTCCTTCTTCGTTCCTGTGTCTGTCCCTTCGGGGAAATGTCACGCGATGAATACCGGAGTCCTGTTAGCCCGCTACAGCCCGGTTCACCGGAGTCCTGCTAGCCCAGTGCTACAGCCCGGAACTCACTCGCTGATGACCGACACGTTCGATGCTGGGTCATGGATGCCTGTCCCTGTAAGTCTGTGCCACTTTGGGTTTACGACTAGCCATGTCAGCCCAGGCTCCTTATCATATGGATGCTAGCGACACTATCATATACGTGTGCCAAAAGGCGCAAACGGTCCCGGGCAAAGGTAAGACGACACCCGTGGGAATACCGTGCGTGAGGCCGCAAAGTGATATGAGGTGTTACATGCTAGATCGATGTGGCATTGAGTCGGGGTCCTGACAGCTTTGGTATCAGAGCTTGACTGCCTGTAGGATTACCAAGCCAAACTGGTCGAAGTTGAGTCTAGAAATGTTTTAGTTATATGTAGGGGAATTGATTGTGGGATGGAACGTAAGGCTCTTTTTACTCCTTTACCTCATGGCCTTCTGATCTGAGTCAACCTCTTCTCTTCTACGGGGATTAAGAACTAGGCCTTCTCATCTATCTATCAGGATGACGTGTTACTAATCCATAGACTTACAGAATTGATAGTTTCAATTCTTAGTTCAATTTTTACTACTTCCGTATGTTCATAACTGTTGATCTCGAAACCGTGATATTGTGCTTCGGAGTGGCTATGCCACCATTTTTGCAGGATGTCTCAAATCTTTTTGAGCATTTACAGCCGTTATGCTGTCCGAGTCATCCCAGGTCTCTAAATAGTCTGATGCATTTGCAAACTCCCTTCCTCCCGTTCCGATGTCCCTTTGGGCCAGATTAACCACACTAATCGGTGAGTTGAGGTACTTTGTTGCCTTAACATATATGTCGGAGTTATTATTATGACCCTAGGTGTCTAGAGTATCATCTAGTACTCTAGCCACGTTTTGTGTCCCATTGTGAGGATTCTGGCCTTTATTCTCGAAAGCATCCCGTGATGCCATTTAGTTAGTAGGTAATCTACTTCTGGGTTTTGAACCCGAGATTCACCCCACTTACCTCATGTTGATAGTGTTTGCTAGTTCCTTTAGGAAATTAGTAACCTTTGCATTAGTCCTCGAGGTCCGTGGTATTTCCTTCTTCCAAATACTATGAACCACTTATGGCAGAAGTTCTTTGAACCAAAAGATCACAATAAGAATGCTCTTGATGAGTTCTTCATTTTATATTGTGACTCCGCCAGTTCTACCTTTCCACATGGATTATCTGGAAGAAAAATGTTGAACTTGGTTCGACATACTAATCTATGCATCCACAACTCAGAAAATCATATGTTCCTTTGAGTTGTCCCCCTTTAGTTGTATTCTGACCCTTGTCTATCAGTTGGTAGTCAAGAGTATGCGAGCATTCGATTATCGATGCCTATTACTCTTGTGGTCCGTCAAGCCATTCTATCCGGAATGACTAGGAGAAACAAACTCCAGTACCTCATCCATATCCAGGATTGGGTCAAAGAAATTGCGCTCCGCAGATCAAATTGCTAATCTAGCCTTTGCTCTGTTCTACCTTGAAGTATTGCCCTCTTTATGTCAGGACTGTCATGAGAATTGCACCATTTCTCACGAATTCTTGACATAGTGATACTTCTCGCTATCATTTTTCATTCCTCGGCCCCGTGTTATTGTAACCGGAATGCCGACAAGTGAACTGTGATGTGTGAAATCGATACTTCTAGCAACCTCGTTGCTTGGTAGTAAATGGACAATATTCTCATTCTTAGCATGTTGGTTATTGAATCATCATCTTAGGATTGATCGTGCCACCTAGTCCATTTTCCCTGGTGCACTCCTCTATCGATGAGTTAGGTTTATTTCAAATTTTCGCTCTATTGATCATATCGTCTTGCCCTGAAAAGCAAGATTGCTCTCGAGCTTAGTAACATACCGGTGGTTCGTGATTTTCCGTATATCTTCTCGGAAGTATTACCAGGTTGTCACCTGACCGCTATGCTGAGTTCGTGATCAAGTTGGTTTCTTGTAACCACCCCTTCTCCAAGAATCTGTGTTGTATACCCCTGAGCTAGTTGGTTAAGCTAAACAACAACTTGGAGAGTTGGAAGATAAAAGCTTGTCCGACTTAGCTCATGTTAAGGGATATCCTGTATATGTGTTGAAGAAAGATGATATCCCCATTGATTGGTCCTCGCGATCAGTTGTTGGATCTATTGCGTTGTCAAAACTTTGACTTGAGTATGGGCTATTCTCAAATCAAATCAGTACCAATGATGTTCGTAATGTTGTCTTACTCGTGGATTTTCCTTGAGCATACACCATTATATCTTTTAGGTCTGACCAATGCTATCACTTGTTCACATAATTATGGAATTCCATCTTCATGGGAATCTTGATGAATTGTTGTTGAGCCCATCGACAACATCCTTGTCTTCTCCATAATTTTGTTGAACATTAAGCTAGTGTTGGAAACTTTTTAAAGCATTTGTTCATGCTAGCTCATGAAGCATATGTTCGGATGTAAGAAGTGACTTCCTCCAGTTCATGTGCATTTGATGCAAGTTGCCGTCGTGAATTCGAGAAAGTCAATGTTGCTTCCTTTGGAATCATCCCAAATCATGCATGCATACGTGCTAAGTATTCTGTGGTTCGAAGACTTGCAACCTTCATTCTATATGTATCCCTAGCACACCAAGCCACTGATTGATTTGTTCAAGGAGAATAAGTTCCTTCTTAAGAGCATGCCTTATGCAAGGACTTCAATATCCTCAATGATGATTCCCAACCAGAACTCGGTAGTGTTTTGTTGTAAGACTACTATGTGGTCATGCTTGTCTGGGACAGCGTGTTCGCATGTTTGTAGCAGAACCGGCTCATATTTTGGAGCTTACTACCGTAGTCCATTTCCCAAGAATCTCGCAACGTCTTCTCGTCGACTTGTGTTGCAAACTTTCATTTTACTTTCTAGACTTGATGAGTCTGGAATACTCTGACGCCAACCAGATCTGAATCTCAGGCAGATATGATGGATGGAACATCTCCCAAGAACTATAATATTGGTCTCTCGATAACCGGTAAAGAGGATGTCATGGCCAACACACCCAGCTGGAAGACCTATTATTGTGGTATCTTGATTGAGAAAGTTGGCCACCTCCCCATAAGGACTTCGTAGGATTTACTCCCTAGTTGTCCCTTATGGATTTTTGTGCTCCCGAAGTCCGACCTTTACTTGATGTTCTAGATACCAAACCATATCTATGAATGGGATACGCTAGTACATCAACGAGAACATTAGAAGCGGAGTGCTAAATGTCTCTCGGTCGATCATCCAGATTTTGTTTCCTTGGCCCCGCTAAGGTGAAATCTGAGAAGGTTATCTTCCTTTGCATCTGCATCGTGCATTGAAATCCATCATGGTAGTATGTTGTGTTGCCAGGATCCTTGACACGGATATTGGTAAAACCTTGATGAATATGGAAATGCTCAAGTTCTTGAGAGCACGCGCAACTGCTAGGTTTGATCGTCGGCATTAATTGCATAGTGCTCTCAGTTTCCTCGGAAATTCTATGACCCTTTCAAACAGTGGAATTATGCTACTGCTAAGCTTCTCCCCAGTTACTAGAATCATTCCCATCATTTGCATTTTGTTCCCAGCTTGCACTGCTATCGTGCCACCCTACTCTGGATTACCCTTCTCAGTAACTTTTGTTCAGGATCGTCCTCAAAAGTGGTCCTACCATGGGTCCCATCCATTTCCGATGATAAGCAAAATCATCCCTTGTGCTGTCTTCAACAAGGTAATCCACATCATCCATTCTGGCCCGAGAATGTTATTCTTTCGGACTCCTTCAAATGATCGATTGTGAATTGCCTTAGGCTGGTATAAAGATTTTCAATGATCTCTGAATCAAAGGTAATTCTTTTTGCCACTTAAGGGGATATCTCTACAAGTCACCCCCTCTAAGGTATCATGGCAACTCAAACTCTCACTACGTTGACAACCGTTCACCACCCTCTTAGGTGTGGAATTGTTGTCTACCTAGTGAACCTTCGTCATCTGCTACACCCCCTTCCTATGGATGTGTGTTTCGTGTCTCAGCCCGTGAGATGTTTCTATGTCTCATTCCGTGAGTGATCCTGAGTTGCTTGATCTCCGAGGAGATCGTTCCTTCTAGAGTTTTCTCTTTCTTCTTGTCGTCATGTTGAATGAAGATCTCGAAAGCAAAGACGTCAAGATCGATTTGAAGCAATGATCCAACATCTTCAAGAAGGGCAAATGGATCATGGAGATTGTGATAGTTTTGTGACCCCCTTTTCCTCTTACCTCACGTCTTGAATCTCGGGGCGAGATTCTTGTTTAGTGGGGGTGAGTTGTCACATCCCTAGCTTCTAGCAATGCACTGGGCTAGCTTCATGTGTGCATCATGTTTAAATTCTATAAAACTTTGAAATGGGGGATGATCAAACCCTAGCACCTTGAAATCCAAATAGGTCCAGCTTAAATAAACTGCATTCAAGAACCCAAAATGCTCTTCTTTGATGTTTGATATTTTTGGCAATGGTTTTGATCCATACCAAAAATAATGAACATTTTTAGGGAACAAGTTGGGCACTGAATTTAAGTCATAAATATTTGAATTGGGGCATTTAATTGCTAATAATATTATTAAATGCTCCAACAATTCTGGAAATATCTAAGGGCCTCTGAGATAATTCTGTTATTGCCCATATTAATTTCAGGATTTATAAAAAATGATTTGGTATAAAATCAAATCAAAACAAATTAAACAAAATAGAAAACAGGAACAGAAACTCACCTGGAAACTTACCTGGCGCTCACCGAAGCCCACCTGGGCAGCCCAGCCTACCAGCGCCTCCCTGTCGTCTTCCTCCTCGGGATAGTAGGACAGGGGCGTGTGCCCGCGGCGCGCACGCACGCGCAGCGCCACCTCCTCCCTCCCTGCCTGCGTGCCCCCCCTTCCGCGACGCCGCTGCGGACGCCACGACACCTCCTGGACCCTTCTCGCTCTCTCCCTCACCCTCACTTTTCCCCTGGATCCCTCTCTCTTCCCCGCCGAGCGAAGCTCGTCGCCGCCAACGTCGTTTACCGCAGCCACAGCCACCCCCTTGCACCCTCTCTGCATCCCTGGGCTCCGCCCTGACCTCGTGGAGCTACACCCCCGACGCACGCGACCAGAGGAGGCCCCAGTCGACCGGAGCGTCGTCGTTTTCATCTCCGGTGCCCGGAGATCGCCGTCGTCAATTCGCCGTCGCCGAAGCTTCCCTGAGGCCACCGAGCTTCTCTCCCGACCCCTTGTGAGCTCCTACGCTTTTCCCCTCTCTCCTCGCAGTCTAACTCTCCCTTTAGCGCTAGCGCTGCCACGCCCGAGAGCTTGCCGCCGCTGTCCATGGCGCCGTCGCAGCCACAGCTGCTGCCACCCGCGTCCAAGCGTTGCCCTGTGATCAGCACTCCCCCAGGAGCCGGGCGCGCCCGGCCGTTCGACCTGTTGTGTCCCCTAGCGCCAAACCGATCCCATCCGAACTCCGGCCGCCGCCGATTTGGTCGCCGCCGTCGATCCCGACCACCACAGCTCCTACCACCGCCTCCAATGGATGCGCCTCACTCCCAGGAACCCATAGGTGCAATCTGCGCTTCGAATGGTGCCCTGTAGTGCATTTCCGAGCCGCCCCGCCGTCTCTGTCGTCGCCGGCGGCTAAACGCCGGCGGGTTGACCGCTTTGACCGGCGAGGTTTGACCCCTCTCTCTCACTGACATGCGGGCCCCGGCCCCTGTTAATTAGCTAAGTGTTAAAATTAACTTAAGCTAATCCCATAGTCACTGACATGTGGGTCCAGGGACTAATTAGCCAAGATTAACTTTTAGTTAGTACTAATTAACCCTGTTAGCTGACTGAGTCACTGACTAGTGGACCCCACTGGCCAGGTTTGACCTGGACCAGCCACGTTGACCTGCTGACATCACTGATACGTCATGCTGACGCAGTATTTGTTTTTGGAATTAAAATAAATCATAAATGATTTATAAATTTCAGAAAATAACCCAAACTTCTAAAATTCATAGAAATTCAACCGTAACTCCAAATGAGATAAATTATATATGAAAAATTATCAGAAAAATTCAAGGAATCCATCTGTACCATTTTCATGCATGTTTGTCCTCTGTTTTGGACAAAACAAATAAAGGGCATTTAAATAATCATATATGGAGTTTGAATTTGGATCATGTATTCAAACCAACTTCATTTAAATCATAGCTAGATGCATTAGCTCAAATCACAGCATATTGCCATGTCATGATCATGCATCATATTGTAGCATTGCATTGATTGTGTTCTTCCTCAGTTGCCGGTGTTGTCCCCTCTCGATAGACGTGGTTCCGACGATGTGATCGATGACACCGATGAAGAACTATATTATCTTCAGAAGTGCCAGGCAAGCAAAACCCCCCTGTTCATTCCGATACAATCCCACTCTCTCGCTCCTGCTCTCTTTTACTGCATTAGGACAACAACGATTCAACTGTTACTTGCTGCGGTAGCTGAACCCCTTTATCCTTTGCATGACCTGTCATTCCAAAGTAAATAGATGAAACCCACTAGCATGAGTAGGAGTTGTTTGAGCCCTGTTGTGCCTACTCATTAATGCTTGTTTGTCATGCCTGCTACTGCTTAGAGTTGAGTCAGGTCTGATTCATCGGGGGTGAATCAGGTGTGTGTGAACATGTCCTACTGTGTGTGAGCTAAGTGTGTGAACACGATTTGGTAAAGGTAGCGGTGAGAGGCCATGTAGGAGTACATGGTGGGTTGTCTCATTGCAGCCGTCCTCAGGAACTGAGTTCTGTGTTTGTGATCCATGATTCAGCTACTACCACGCATTGGGCCCGAAACCAATGGACCCTCTCGGCTTCTTAATCACCCTTGTCCTCTGTCCAGGAGTTGCAAGTAGTTTCTGGTGTTTGTAGTATGCTGGAGGCCGTGCGCAGCGCTGACCGTAGGGGTGGGCTGTGATGCGGTAGGCACGTGGCCGGGTAAACCGGGCGCCCGTTTGGTGTCACGGAACCCTGTTCACATCATTTGGGGCTGTGAGCGAAACTTCGGCCGGATCTCCTCACGGATGGAACCCAAATAGGCGATAAACCTGGACTAGGGACCTGAGTGTTTAGGTAGGTCGTGGCCGACACCCACGTTGGGCTTCCGCTTGAAGGTTGCCGAGTACATGTCGTGTAAACGGCGGTAAGTGGTGAGAGCGTGTGTGAAGAAGTACACCCCTGCAGGGTTAACATTATCTATTCGAATAGCCGTGTCCGCGGTAAAGGACTTCTGGGTTGCCTATAATAGTTCATAGACAAGTGAAAGTGGATACTCTAAAATACGCAAGATAAGTGTGAGTGCTATGGATGGCGTTCTCGTAGGGAGACGGGAGCGGATCCATAGTGGTGTATTGATATGGTGAATATGTGGACTCGTGTGCGCCACCTCAAAGAGTTACTTGCAGTCGTAGTTCAGGATAGCCACCGAGTCAAAGCTGGCTTGCTGCAGTTAAACCCCACCATCCCCTTGTTGATAATGATGCATATGTAGTTAGTTCTGATGTAAGTCTTGCTGGGTACATTTGTACTCACGTTTGCCTATTTTATGTTTTTGCAGAGAGACTTCAGTCTCGCTAGTAGTTCCACGTGGACTTCGACATTTAGCTTGTTACCTCAGCTACGATCTTGTGCCCTCGGCAGGATCTGGTAGATAGTTAGGCTTCTAAGCCTTTTTCATTTGTAGATGTCTGTACTCAGACATACTAGCTTCCGCATGTGCTTTGATTTGTATGCTCTGAATGTTGGGTTATGAGACCCCTGCTTGTAATATCTCGCTCCTCGGAGCCTAATGAATAAATACTTGAGTCGTAGAGTCATGATGTGATGCCATGTTGTATTTGCACATATCGAGCATATTGTGTGTATGTTAATGAAATGCTTGGTATGTGTGGGATCTGACTATCTAGTTGTTTTTCCTTAGTAGCCTCTCTTACCGGGAAATGTCTCCTAGTGTTTCCACCGAGCCATGGTAGCTTGCTACTGCTCCGGAACACTTAGGCTGGCCGGCATGTGTCCTTCTTCGTTCATGTGTCTGTCCCTTCGAGGAAATGTCACGCGATGAATACCGGAGTCCTGTTAGCCCGCTACAGCCCGGTTCACCGGAGTCCTGCTAGCCCAGTGCTACAGCCCGGAACTCACTCGCTGATGACCAACACGTTCGATGCTGGGTCATGGATGCCTGTCCCTGTAAGTCTGTGCCACTTTGGGTTTACGACTAGCCATGTCAGCCCAGGCTCCTTATCATATGGATGCTAGCGACACTATCATATACGTGTGCCAAAAGGCGCAAACCGTCCCGAGCAAAGGTAAGACGACACCCGTGGGAATACTGTGCGTGAGGCCGCAAAGTGATATGAGGTGTTACATGCTAGATCGATGTGGCATTGAGTCGGGGTCCTGACAGATAGGCCTCCCCGCGGCCGCGACAAGGACGAAGATGAGGATGAGATGGATGAAGATGAGACCGATGACCAAGAATTTCAGAAGGCGACAGAGGTGCCGTGCATCAACGGCGGCGCCTCTCTGCACGCCTCGCACCGCCAACTCAAGCAGTGGGTGCGAGAGGTGAACGCAGCGGAGCCGTCCGTCGAGGCACGCAAGCCTCTGAAATGGTCCAGCACGCCCATCATTTTCGATGTTGAGGACCACCCTGATCGCATCTCTGCGGTCGGGTGCTTGCCGATGTTGGTCTCACCAACAATCCGCAACCTCAAGGTCACGAAGATGTTGGTTGACGGCGGGGCCGGCCTGAACCTGATTTCCTCCGCAGTACTCAAGAAGCTCCAGATCCCCGACAGCGAGCTCGAAGAGACTGGTACCTTTCAAGGGATAAATCCGGGAAGAAGCAAGCCCAAGGGGAAGATCATGTTGCCAGTGACGTTTGGCAGCGAGCTGAATTTCAGGACAGAGAGGGTCACCTTCGATGTCGCTGATATCCCATTACCCTACAATGGGATACTCGGCCGACCAGCGCTTGCCAAGTTCATGGCAGCCTCTCACTACGCATACAACGTGCTCAAGATGCCTGGCCCGATGAGTGTCATTTCTGTCCAGGGTGACAAGAGGGATGCACTCATCTGCGTCGACAAGATCTACCGGGAAGCAGCAGCCGCAGCAGAGCGCGAGCCACTTGCCGCTGAAGCTCCCTGGGGGAAGGAGAAACTCAAGTCCGGCGAGTGCAGCCCTGATGCCCACTCCGGCAAACACACCTCCCCGGAGTGCTGCGCTGCCGTCGAGAGCGCACCATCGAGCTCCACCGGCAAGTGCAAGAAAGCAAAGGCAGATCCGCCAAAAACCAAGCCCGGCAAGAACAGCTCTGGTACCTGCTCCGGCAAGCACGCCTCCCCGGAGTGCCGCGCTACCGTCGAGGATGCACCATCGAGCTCCACCAGCCAGTAGGGCGAAGAAAGCGTCCAGTTTCAAGCTTTTGGATTGTACTCCCTGAGAATCCGTACCTTGTACGAAGAACCTGTGTGCAGAAGGGTCGAATCGTGGCTAAGTTGCGCCCTTGATCCGTTTCGAGTCCGCTCAACGACGAAAGCGCGCCGCAACTAGCCCGACGAGTTCTTCCTGCCGGAAGCAACACCGCCAGCGGGCTGCTGATGTCCCGCACTCAGCAAGTGTGTTTGCGCCGGCAGGTTCCCTGAAAGCGCGGGGGGGTGAAAACGTACAAGGGAGGAAGTCAAGGGAGGAGCGCGGCTTCGCCGGACCGCGGAAGACAGAAAAGCTAAGTCACTCGAGCTTGAGTGCATAGCTCTTTTTTATAGTTTTAAGCGCTTATGTTATGTTCCTCGAACGTTCGTCCCTTGTACAAAAAACCCGTGCGCTGCGGAGCCAACTCATGGTTAAGTTGCACCCTTGCTTTGTTTTCGAGTCCGCTCAACAATACAAGCGCGCTGCAACTGGCCCGAGAAGGTTTCTTGCCGGGTACAACACCGCCAGCGGGCTGCTGACGTTCCGCACTCAACAAGTGTGTTAGCACCGGCAAGTTCCCTAGAAGCATAGGGCAAAAACGTACAAGGGATGTAATGAAGTCGAGGATGTAACGTAGCAAGCCTTGCCATGGGACGTCCTTTGTATGAGAAACTTGTGCGCAGAGGAGCTAACTCGTGGTTAAGTTGCGCCCTTGCTTTGTTTTCGAGTCCGCTCGACAATGCAAGTGCGCTGCAACTGGCCCGAGGAGGTTTCTTGCCGGGTACAACACCGCCAGCAGGCTGCTGACGTTCCGCACTCAGCAAGTGTGTTAACGCCGGCAAGTTCCCTAGAAGCGTAGAGTGTAAACATACAAAGGGCGAAACATGGCGTCGCATTGCCCAACTTGAAGTTACATTGCAAGGAGTAACTTATTACAGCACTGTCTTAGTTATTTTTGTGACTATAATAACAGCGACAAGGAGAAACCAGAAGGGCGCACTGGCGAAGAGGCCCCGGCAAGCCGATTTCACTGGGGGCTGCGATTGCCAAGATCCCTACGCGGCAAGTCAGGGTCCCCGGGGGCTACAACGCTGGCGGCAAGGACAGAGCAAGGCGCACTGGCACCTAGGTCCTGGCGGAGCCAAAGTTGCCGGGGGCTGCAAATATCAAGATTCACCCCCGGCAAGCCAGAGTCGCCGGGGGCTGTAATACCAGATAAGTTTTTCATCCCTCGTCATGCATCCTCTTATGGGCTGGGGAAAGCGAGGCCGCGTCTCTGAACGATCATGCCTTGTACAAAAAAAACCTGTGCGCGGAGGAACCAGTTCGTAGCTAGTCGCGCACCAACCATTTTTTCGAGTCCGCTCGACAATATTGGGTAAACTGCAGCTAGCTCAACGACAAGGTTTCTTGCCGGTCGCGGCACCGCCGGCAGAGAACCAACTCGTAGCTAGTTGCCTTACTGTCGTTTCGAGTCCGCTCAACGACTTAAGTAAGCCGCGACTAGCTCCGCGACAAGGTTCCCTGTCGGTTGCAATTCCATTGCTGACGTTCTGCACTCGGCGCTCACGGCAAGGTGCCCGCGCCAGCAAGTTCCCTAAAAGCATAGGGTGAAAACGTACAAGGCACACAATCAAGTAAAGGACTTAATCCGGCAAGCTTTCCCCTCTTTTCATTAAAAAACATCCCAATTTAGTGCAAGTCCATGGAGGATGAAAAACATGATAGAGAGGATTACAAACTTTAAATACAGTTAAGGCCCGAAGGCTTACAAATTAAAAGATAAGATGCCCGTAATCCCTCTCCTGTTTTTCTCTTCAGGAGGTAGGTCAAGGAGGCCCCGGCAAGAGAAGCTTGCCGGGGAGGGCAAAATAAGCGCCTAGGCGAGCTACGGATGCCAGAAGACACCAAGAGAACTTCCCGGGGACCGGCCAGGAGCTTGGCGGAGACGGAGGCGCCGGAGGCAGAGCTCGAAGCCGGGGCGGCAGGACGTCAGCACGCTGTCGAGGGCACCTCGCCCTCATGCTCCGACTTGACGGCCTTGCCGCCACCCCTCTTCCTCTTCCGCCGCCTCCCTACGCCAGCCGCCCAAGGAGACGGCCCCGGGGAGTTCAGAAGGCGGCGACCCGGATGATGGGGTCGCCGGTGGCACGCGCGAGGCAGCGTCCGACGCCTAGTCGGACCCGCCGTCCTCGTCGTCGCTGTCGCTCCCCTCCTCGTCACTCTCGCTCGAGGAGGGACCTTCGCTATCGGAGGAGCTGTCCACGCAGCATCTCGCCCGGATGCCGGAGTCCCCGAAGACTCTGATGGCGAGAAGGTTGCCCTCCATTAACTTAAAATGGAGGGTAAACCCCGCCGTCAAGCTATGGATGCGGGCGAACGTCTTCCACCCTCGATCGAAGTACATCACGCCGGGGGCTGGGGATACGACACTAACTCGAGTGCCGCTGATCCCGCAGCCCCTCATGCGTAACTCCAGCATCTCGGGCGGGTCCGGTTCCATCGCACTCGCAAACGGAGCCGGAAGCCGGAGGCGTCGACGAGGTGCCCGGCGCAGCTTGACGAAGAACTCCCAGGGGTCGTCCCCAATGTGGACCGCCTCGAGGAGAGGAGCCGCCGGCGGAGACGGGGGTGGCGCACCACCCCGGCCGCCTCTCCCCCGAGCGCCTCGGCCACGCCCTCGACCTCGTCCTCGGCCTCGCCCCCTCCCTCTTCCCCTCGCGGCCGGCTCCGCCACCGCAGGGGCGAGAGAGGGAAGGATGCGCTGTCTGGCGGCAACCCTCGCCGCCACCGACGAAGGGCCAGGGTTCCCTTTCTCCATGGCGAGTGGGAGAAAGGGGAGCAGAAGTTAAAAAGAAAAGAAGGAGATGAAGGAGTGTGGGCTTCTGTGCCCCCCTCCCTGCCCTTTATAAAGGAGCAGGGTGGGAGCCCGGCCGCCCCGCTCGGTGAATCAAGGCACGGGAGAGCGGGGAATCGGGGCCGACCCGCTGCCTCTGCTCACACCGGCCCCGGATTCCCCAATCTCACCGTCCGTGACCCCAAGCGCATGGGAGCCGCGTGGCAGGGATGCAGCGCCGAGTGGACGGGTGAGGCGGTCTCGCCCCACCCCGTGAGCATGGGAGCGGACGCCTCAAAAGCCGCGCACTGGCCCCGTCCAGTAAATGCACCACGCCCCCACGCCTACCTCCGTTTAGGTAGGAGGGCGTGGGCCGTCCCCCTTCATCATGGCTTGATGCATGCTCGCGAGGCTCAGCCCCGCACGCGTCGCCCACGATGCCGCGTTTGACGCGTGCCACTCCGAGCGTGCACGGTGGAAGCGGAGTCCGATTCTGTGTGGACCCAGGCCACGCGTGCCCGTGCACTGTTTTGGGCCTGGCCCAACAACGCTCGGCACCGTGTATGGCCCAGGCCCGGGGGCTACTGTCGGTGTACTAAAGTAGGGGGGTACCTTAGTACCCCGAACTTGTGCACGGGCAGTCGCAGCGACCCGCGGCAGGGCTTGCTGGGCGTCCGCCAAGATCCTCCACGGCTACTTTGATGCCATTCAAGAACAGAGTACTCAAGCTAAAGCCCCAGCAAGAGGAGCTTGCCGGGAAGGCCAACCAAGGCCCTGGCAAGAAGAGCTTACCGGGAAGAAAACAAAGGCCCCGGCAAGAGGAGCTTGCCGGGAAGGCCGACCAAGGCACCTCCAGAGGACTCGCCGCGGCGCCCCGCGCGTCCCGGCAAGGCCCGACGGCCGGCAAGCTTGCCGGCACGACAAGAGGAGGACCGCGGCAAGGCACTTGCCGTGGCAAGATTGCCAACCAAACTCCAGCACATCCGGCAACGTGTCATCACAAGGCCATCTCAAAGGCACGTGGCGAGGCACTACGCAGCCATGCGGGGCGAGGTGGCAAGCGGAGCTGACAGAGACGCCATCGTGGCAACCGGAGGCTCACTTGACGGTCGCTTCTCTGCACTGTTGGCGCGACCGGATGGGCATTAAATGCCCTTGTCCCCTGCCATCAGAGTTAGGTAGGGGACACTGTTGGTCACTGTTACACCAACCTGCGTTTTTACCTTTCTACCCCCTCTTCTTACGCTGCCACCTGTTGGTGCCCCCTTTAGACTATAAAAGGGAGGCCCATGCGCACGTAGAAGGGGTTGGTTCGGTTCATCTTGGGACACAGGATTAGGGTTCGTTCGGCATAGGGTTCGGTTCAACACACACCACACCACCGTGCGCTCACATTCGAGCAAGATCAAATAAAAACACAAAGTAGCAGTAGGAGTTTTATCTCTCCGGAGAGCTCCGAAGCTGGGTAAAAATCGCCCGTCTCCCCAGCGCGCGCCCGGACCTCGATCCGCTCTGCGCGCGGCCTCCGCCCCCCTCGCCGGACTAGAAGGGGCCCCCCGTGCCCCATAGGTGCTCGTGGCCACAGAGAGACCAGGCCCCGACACTTTGCAAGTCTCATCGAATTATCAGTTTGGTTTGGCCTACTAGATTGAACTTTCTTGCCATAGGAGAAGTGCTTAGCTTTGGGTTCAATCTTGCGGTGTCCTTACCTAGTGACAGAAAGGGTTGCAAGGCACGTATTGTATTGTTGCCATCGAGGATAAAAAGATGGGGTTTATATCATATTGCATGAGTTTATCTCTCTACATCATGTCATCTTGCTTAATGCATTACTCTGTTATTTATGAACTTAATACTCTAGATGCAGGCAGGAGTCGGTCGATGTTTGGAGTAATAGTAGTAGATGCAGGCAGGAGTCGGTCTACTTGTTGCGGACGTGATGCCTATATACATGATCATGCCTAGATAATCTCATAATTATTCGCTTTTCTATCAATTGATCGAAAGTAATTTGTTCACCCACCGTAATACTTATGCTATCTTGAGAGAAGCCTGTAGTGAAACCTATGGCCCCCGGGTCTATCTTTTATCATATAAGCTTTCAATCTACTTTTATTTGCATCTTTACTTTCTGCATCTATATTATAAAATACCAAAAATATATTTATCTTATCATACTATCTCTATCAGATCTCACTTTCGCAAGTGGCCATGAAGGGACTGACAACCCCTTTGTTGCATTGGTTGCGAGTTCTTTGTTTGTTTGTGTAGGTGCGTGGGACTTTTGAGGAGCCTCCTACTGGATTGATACCTTGTTTCTCAAAAACTAAGGGAAATACTTACGCTACTACTGCTGCATCACCCTTTCCTCTTCAAGGAAAACCAACGCAAGCTCAAGACGTAGCAACCTGCCACGAGCATCAACACTCATTGGACCTCATACATCGCTATGTATTATTTCCAACAAGTCACTAGCTCGTTCCATTGTTCCAGAGAATGGAGGTCATCTTGCCCATAAGTCACGGTTCACAAGTATCAAATGATTCATAATCAAGTGATTCCAAAAGTCCATCTTTATGGAGTTTCTTCATGCACTTTACACTGATATGACCCAAACGATAGTGACACTAATAAGTTGCATTATCATTATCCACTTTGCATCTTTTGGCATCAATATTATGAATATGTGTATCGTCACGATCAAGATTCAACAGAAATAGACCAATCTTCAAGGGTGCATGACCATAGAAGATATTGCTCATATAAATAGAACAACCATTATTCTCTGATTTAAATGAATAACTGTCTCACACTAAACAAGATTCAGATATAATGTTCATGCTCAACGCTGGCACCAAATGACAATTATTCAGGTCTAAAACTAATCCCGACGGTAGATCTAGAGGTAGTGTGCCGACGGCGATCACATCAACCTTGGAACCATTTCCGACGTGCATCATCACCTCGTCCTTAGCAAATCTTCATTTAATCCATAGTCCCTGCTTTGAGTTACAAATATGAGCAATCGAACCGGTATCAAATACCTAGGCACTACTACGAGAATTAGTAAGGTACACATCAATAACTTTTATATCAATTATACCTTTGTTCACCTTGCCATCCTTATTATCCACAAAATACTTGGGGCAGTTTCGCTTCCAGTGACCAGTCCCTTTGCCGTAGAAGCACTCAGTTTCAAGCTTGGGTCCAGACTTGGGTTTCTTCCCGGGAGCGACAACTTGTTTGTCAGTCCTTTTGAAGTTCCCCTTCTTTTTACCCTTGCCCTTTTTCTTGAAACTAGTGGTCTTGTTAACCATCAACACTTGATGCTCCTTCTTGATTTCTACCTCCGCGGCCTTTAGCATTGCGAAGAGCTCGGGGATAGTATTATTCATCCCTTGCATATTGTAGTTCATCAACACGCGACTGCAGGCATTCACAATGTCTGCAGTTGCTGGGGCAGGTGGTACACCGAGCGATGCATCAAGGACATAATTCTTCTGTGCAGCAATGAGGATAATCCTCAAGGTACGGACCCAGTCCGTGTAGTATCTTCCATCATCTTTCAACTTAGCTTTCTCTAGGAACACATTAAAATTCAAGGGAACGGTAGCACGGGCCATTGATCTACAACATAGATATGCAAAAACTATCAAGACTAAGTTCATGATAAATTAAGTTCATTTAATCATATTACTTAATAACTCCCACTTAGATAGACATCCCTCTAGTCATCTAAATGATACGTGATCCAAATCAACTAAACCATGTCCAATCATTGATAACCCACAAGTATAGGGGATCACAACAGTTTTCGAGGGTGGAGTATTCAACCCAAATTTATAGATTCGACACAAGGGGAGCCAAAGAATATTTGAAGGTATTAGCAGCTGAGTTGTCAATTCAACCACACCTGGAGATTAATTATCTGCAGCAAAGTGATTAGTAGCACAGTAGTATGATAGTTTTGATGATAGCAGCAGTAGGAACGGTAACAGTAACAATGATAGCAGTGATATTGTAGCAGTAACGATAGCAGTTGCAACAGTAGTAACTTAGCAAGAACAATGTAAGATAAATTCATAGGCACTGGATCGGTGACTCGTTGGATGATATTCATCATGAGACAGTTATAACCTAGGGCGATATAGCAATAGCTCCAGATCATAAATATAATGTAGGCATGTATTCCGTAAATAGTCATACATGCTTATGGAAATAACTTGCATGACATCATTTGTCCTACCCTCCCGTGGCAGCGGGGTCCTATTGGAAACTAAGGGATATTAAGGCCTCCTTTTAATAGAGAACTGGAACAAAGCATTAGCACACGGTGAAAACATGAACTCCTCAAACTACGGTCATCACCGGGAGTGGTCCCGACAATTGTCACTCCGGGGTTGCCGGATCATAACACCTAGTAGGTGACTATAACTTGCAAGATAGGATCTAGAACATGGATATAATGGTCATAATATAAACGGTTCAGATCTGAAATCATGGCACCCGGGCCCAAAGTGACAAGCATTAAGCCTGGCAAAGTCATAGCAACATCAATCTCAGAACATAGTGGATACTAGGGATCAAGCCCTAACAAAACTAACTCGATTACATGATGAATCTCATCCAACTCCTCACCGACCAGCAAGCCTACGAAGGAATTACTCACTCCCGGTGGGGAGCATCATGGAATTGGCAATGGAGATGTGTTGGTGATGATGAAGATCGAAGATCCCCCTCTCCGGAGCCCCAAACTAACTCCAGATCTTCCCTCCTGAGGAAGAACAGGGCTTGGCGGTGGCTTCGTCTCGTGAAACGCGATAATTCCTTTTCCTTGATTTTTTTCTGGAAATATGAGATTTATAGCATCGGTTTGGTGGTCAGCGGGGCCACCAGGTGGGCAACACCCACCAGGGCGCGCCGGGGGGGGGGGGGGGGGCTGGCGCGCCCTGGTGGGTTCTGCCCACCCAGGTGCCCCGCTCAGATCCCTCCTGGCTCCAGAAATTCTCTTATTTGATATAAATAATCCTCGCAAAGTTTCGTTCCATTCTGAGAACTTTTATTTCTGCACAAAAATAACACCATGGTAGTTCTGCTGAAAACAGCGTCAGTCCGGGGTTAGTTTCATTTAAATCATGCAAATTAGTGTCCAAAACAAGAGGAAAAGCGTTAGAAATAGTAGATACGCTAGAGATGTATCAACTCCCCCAAGCTTAAACCTTTGCTTGTCTTGAAGCAATTCAGTTGTTAAACTGAAAGTGAAAAAGAAAAACTTTTACGAACTCTTTTGCTCTTGTTTCGTAAATAAGCTTAAGCAACACCTAGGTTTTCAGCAAGGATTATAACTAACCATGTCAACAATAACTCTTAAAAATTATATTAACTCATATCAAGGACATAAACAACGAGAGAGCAAGAATAAGATATCTCAAATAGCAACACGTTGTCAAAATAGCCATGATATAATATGACAATAATGGTATCTCGCTAGCCCTTTCTGAGACCGCAAAACATAAATGCGGAGCACCCCCAAAGTTCAAGCAGCGACTAAACATTGTAATTCATGGTAGAAAAGATCCAGTCATGATGCACCCAACATTAACTATAGACAATGCATCATCATGACAGCAGTCCTCTCAGGTTCTGGCGCTTATTGAGAAGGTGATGACACAACATAAAAGTAAATAGATAGTCCCTTCGCAGAGGGAAGCAGTGATTTGCAGAGGTGCCAGAGCTCAAGTTTTTAAAACAGAGGTACATAAATGATATTTTGAGACATGCACCCTTCTCATTCACTTCACGACCATCAGTTATCAATATCTTCCATGCTAAGCATGCTAGTGGCGGTTCCCAAGCGGAAATGTAAAGGTTATGACTCCATTGGGAGTTTTTGTTTGATTATTTGTAAGCTATTTTCTTTTTGTAGTTTGGGACTAGGCATCCCTATTACCGCCCTTTTCTCGTGCAATGGCGAGTGAATAAACACTCGACCTGAGAATAAACCACTTAGCATGGAAGATACGGACTACCTCTTGTCATTCCATGAATGATCCAGGCACACAAAAATAATATTTATTTGAAGTTTTTAGAGGTGGCACATGCACATTTACTTAGGACGGCAGGGTAATACCGCATATAGGTAGGTATGGTGGACTCATCTGGAATAACTTGGGTTTCAGGTTTTTGATGTACAAGCAGAGTTCCAACTGAGTACAGGCGAAGGCTAGCAAATAGGTTGAGAAACGGCCAGCTAGAGAGAAACAACGGTCATGAACATGCATTATGCATAAGTAACATTGGAAACTAGCATGAGTAGGATATGAACACCATGGACATAAATATCATAGAGGCTATGTTGGATTTGATTCAACTACATGCATGAACATGTGCCAAGTCAAGCCACTCTTACATTCAGAGGAGGATACCATATCATCATACTACATCACAATCATTTTGACGCAATGTTGATACCCAAGATAAGTCATAATTCACTCCTAGCTACTTATGCATGGAATGAGAAACTATAATCTCTAATTGTCATTGCAAACATGTTTGATCATAATAGGCTGAAACATGGATACTAGGTTAAACATATTTACAAGCAAATGACCGAATGATATTCCCCCTATATGAACTTATGAGTGGCGGTCGGGGACGAGCAATGGTCTTTTCCTACCAATCTATCCCCCTAGGAGCATGCGCGTAGTACTTTGTTTTCAATGACTTGTAGATTTTTGCAATAAGTATATGAGTTCTTTATGACTAATGTTGAGTCCATGGATTATACGCACTCTCACCCTTCCACCATTGCTAGCCTCTCTTGTGCCGCGCAACTTTCGCCGGTACCATACACCCACCATATACCTTCCTCAAAACAGCCACCATACCTACCTATTATGGCATTTCCATAGCCATTCCGAGATATATTGCCATGCAACTTTCCACCGTTCCGTTTATTATGACACGCATCATCATTGTCATATTGCTCTTTGCATGATCATGTACTTGACATCGTATTTGTGGCAAAACCACCTTCATAATTCTTCCATAAATGTCACTCTTGATTCATTGCATATCCCGGTACACCGCCGGAGGCATTCATATAGAGTCATATTTTGTTCTAAGTATCGAGTTGTAAGTAAAAAAAGTATGATGATCTTCATTATTAGAGCATTGTCCCAAGTGAGGAAAGGATGATGGAGACTATGATTCCCCCACAAGTCGGGATGAGACTTCGGACTTTATAAAAAAAAAGAGAAAGGCCAAATAAAAAATAGAAAGGCCAAATAAAAAAAGAAAAAAAAGAAAGAAAAAAAGAAAAAAATGAGAGAAAAAGAGAGAAGGGACAATGCTACTATCCATTTACCACACTTGTGCTTCAAAGTAGCACCATGATCTTCATGATAGAGAGTCTCCTATGTTGTCACTTCCATATACTAGTGGGAATTTTTCATTATAGAACTTGGCTTGCATATTCCAATGATGGGCTTCCTCAAAATGCCCTAGGTCTTTGTGAGCAAGCAAGTTGTATGCACACCCACTTAGTTTCTTTTGTTGAGCTTTCATACACTTATAGCTCTAGTGCATCCGTTGCATGGCAATCCCTACTCACTCACATTGATATCTATTAATGGGCATCTCCATAGCCCATTGATACACCTAGTTGATGTGAGACTATCTTCTCCTTTTTTGTCATCTCCACAACCACCATTCTTTTCCACATATAGTGCTATGTCCATGGCTCACGCTCATGTATTGCGTGAAAGTTGAAAAGGTTTGAGAATAATAAAGTATGAAACAATTGCTTGGCTTTTCATAGGGGTTGTGCATGATTAAATACTTTATGTGATGAAGATAGAGCATAGCCAGACTTTTGTAGGGATAGCTTTCTTTAGCCATGTTATTTTGAGAAGACATGATTGCTTTTGTTAGTATGCTTGAAGTATTATTGTTTTTATGTCAATATGAACTTTTATTTTGAATCATTTGGATCTGAAAAATTCATGCCATAATAAAGAAAATTACATTGAGAATAATGCTAGGTAGAATTCCACATAAAAATTCTGTTTTTATCATTTACCTACTCGAGGATGAGCAGGAATTAAGCTTGGGGATGCTTGATACGTCTCCAACGTATCTATAATTTTTTATTGTTCCATGCTATTATATTACCTGTTTTGGGTGTTTATGGGCTTTACTCTACACTTTTATAACATTTTTGGGACCAACCTACTAACTGGAGGCCCAACCCGAATTGCTGTTTTTTTGCCTATTTCAGTGTTTCGAAGAAAAGGAATATCAAACGGAGTCCAAATGGGATGAAACCATCGGGAGCGATCTTTTTGGAACAAATGCAAATCAGGAGACTTGGAGTAGACGTCAAGAAGCGAACGAGGCGGCCACAAGGGTGCCCGGCGCGCCCTAAGGGGGTGGGCGCGCCCCCCACCCTCGTGGGCCCCTCGTGGCTCCACCGACCTACTTCTTCCTCCTATATATACCCACGTACCCCGAGAACATCCAGGAGCACCATGAAAACCTAATTCCATCGCGCAACCTTCTGTATTCGTGAGATCCCATCTTGGAGCCTTCGCCGGCGCTCCGCGGAGGGGGACTCGACCACGGAGGGCCCTCTACCTCATCTCCAAGGCCTCTCCGATGAGTTGTGAGTAGTTTACCATAGACCTTCGGGTCCATAGTTACTAGCTAGATGGCTTCTTCTCTCTCTTTGAATCTCAATACCAAGTTCTCCTCGATCTTCTAGGAGATCTATTTGATGTAACTCTTTTTGCGGTGTGTTTCTCGAGATCCGATGAATTGTGGGTTTATGATCAAGTTTATCTATGAGAAATAATTGAATCTTCTCTGAATTCTTTTATGTGTGATTGGTTATCTTTGCAAGTCTCTTAGAATTATCAGTCTGGTTTGGCCTACTAGATTGATCTTTCTTGCAATGGGAGAAGTTCTTAGCTTTGGGTTCAATCTTGCGGTGTTCGTTCCCAGGGACAGCAGGGGCAGCAAGGCACGTATTGTATTGTTGCCATCGAGGATAAAAAGATGGGGTTTATATCATATTGCTTGAGTTTATCCCTCTACATCATGTCATCTTTCTTAATGCGTTACTCTGTTCTTATGAACTTAATACTCCAGATGCAGGCAGGAGTCGGTCGATGTGTGGAGTAATAGTAGTAGATGCAGAATCGTTTCGATCTACTTGTTGTGGACGTGATGCCTATATACATGATCATGCCTAGATAATCTCATATCTATGCACTTTTCTATCTATTGCTCGATAGTAATTTGTTCACCCAGCATAATACTTATGCTATCTTGAGAGAAGCCACTAGTGAAACCTGTGGCCCCCGGGTCTATCTTTTATCATATAAGTTTCCAATCTACTTTTATTTGCATATTTTTACTTTCCAATCTATTTCATAAAAGTACCAAAAATATTTATCTTATCTTATTATCTCTATAAGATCTCACTTTCGCAAGTTACCGTGAAGGGATTGACAACCCCTTTATCGCGTTGGTTGCGAGGTTCTTGTTTGTTTGTGTAGGTACGCGGGACTTTTGAGGAGCCTCCTACTGGATTGATACCTTGGTTCTCAATAACTGAGGGAAATACTTACGCTACTTTGCTGCATCACCCTTTCCTCTTCAAGGGAAAATCAACGTAGTGCTCAAGAGGTAGCACCCACCAGGGTGCGCCTGGGGTGCTGGCACGCCCAGGTGGGTTGTGCCCACCTGGTGCACCTCCCGCTGATATTATTTGCACCAGAAATTCATAAATATTCAGAAAAAAATCATATTAGATTTTCAAAGCATTCTGAGAACTTTTATTTTTGGGTCATTTTTTTATTGCACGGAAAAAGAAGAAAACAGATAAAGCATGGAATTTTATTTTATTTAACTACTGAAAAAAACAAAAGGTATAGGGTCATAAGGTAGTGCTTAGTAAATTCATCAACTTCATACCTCTAAAAACTGATCCATTAATAAGGTTGATCAAGTCTTATTAACAACCATTTTCGATTAGCATGAAACCGAAGAACTTTCGTAAATCACTAAGTTACCTCAATGGGGATATGAATGTCCCCAACAATAAGCATTTCATGTTTCTTTTTGACAATAGGTAGAGGTAGTTGAAAACTTCCAATAGTGATTGTCGGAGATTTTTCAATAACATTAATACCATTCACTTGGAATTGTTTCTTCGGAAAGTGCACTGTATGCTCATTACCATTGATATGAAAAGTGACCTTGCTTTTATTGTAAAAAATAACAGCCCCTGCGGTATTCAAGAAGGGTCTACCAAGGATAATCGACATGTTTTCATCCTCGGGCATCTCAAGTATAGCAAAGTCAATCAAAATAGTAACATTAGCAACAACGACGGGCACATCCTCACAAATACCGATAGGTATGATAGTTGATTTATCAGCCATTTGCAATGATATTTCAGTAGGTGTGAGTTTATTCAAATCAAGTCTTTTATATAAAGAGAAAGGCATAACACTAACACCAGCTCCCAAATCACATAAAGCAATTTTCACATAGTTTCTTTTCATGGAGCAAGGTATAGTTGGTATTCCCGGATCTCCAAGTTTTTTAGGTACTCCATCTTCTAAAGTGTAATTATCAAGCATAGTGGAGATTTCAGCTTCCGGTATTTTTCTCTTATTAGTGATGATGTATTTCATGTACTTTGCATAAGGAGGCATTTTCAAGATATCAGTCAAGCGAGTACACAAAAAGACTGGCCTAATCATTTCAGCAAAGCGTTCAAATTCTTCATCATCTTTCTTGTTAGTGGACTTAGGTGGAAAGGGCATAGGCTTTTGAACCCATGGTTCTCTTTCCTTTCCATGTTTTCTAGCAACAAAGTCTCTTTTGTCATATCTTTTATTCCTAGGTTGTGGGTTATCAAGATCAACAGCTTGTTCTATCTCAACATCATTATCTGGTTCTTTATCATTAGGTTGAGTGTTTTCATGAACCTCATCATTATCTTTTTCATTATTAGAAGATGAGTGTTCATTACCATATTGAGTTTCAGCATTAGAGATAGAAACTTCATTATCATTATCAGGAGGTATTTCTATTTCAAGTTCACTAGAAGCAGGCAAAGTCTTATCATTTTTCTTTTTCCTTTTCTTTTTAGAAGAACTAGGTGTACTGGTGTTGTTCCTTTGAGAATCTTGTTCAATTATCTTTGGGTGTCCCTCAGGATAAAGTGGTTCTTGAGTCATTTTACCTCCTCTAGTTGCTACTCTAACAGAAAAGTCACTTATATTGTTGTTCATTTCATCAAGTAACTCTCTTTGAGATTTAGCAACTTGTTCTAATTGAGTTTGAACCATAGAGGCATGTTTTCCCACACCTCTAACATCATTTGAGATTGTAAATAACAAGTCACTTAAGTGAGCAATCATATCAGAGCTGTATTTCAATTGTTTCTTAACATTTGCATTGAAGTGATCTTGCTTTCTAATGTAATTATCAAACTCATAAAAACATTGACTAGGATGTTTATTACGAGGATCATCACTATCATTGAATTTCATTAAAGATTTTACCTCTACCACCTTGGGTGGTGGTGGTGCTTCAAGCCCATGCATTTCTTCGATAGGTGGTAAATTTTTAACATCCTCGGCCTTAATACCTTTTTCCTTCATAGATTTCTTTGCCTCTTGCATATCTTCAGGAATGAGATATAAGATACCCCTCTTCTTCAGAGTGGGTTTAATAGGTATTTCAGGAGGAGTTAAATCATCATAATTTTTCAATATGTTATTCAATAATTCTTCAGCTTGCCCAATAGTTCGTTCCCTGAAAACACAACCAACACAACTATCTAGGAAGTCCCTAGAAGCATCGGTTAGTCCGTTATAGAAGATATCAAGTATTTCATTTTTCTTAAAAGGATGATCAGGCAAAGCATTAAGCAATTGGATAAGCCTCCCCCAAGCTTTTGGGAGACTCTCTCCAATTTGCACAAAGTTAAATATTTCCTGCAAGGCAGCTTGTTTCTTATGAGCAGGGAAATATTTTTCAGAGAAGTAATAAATCATATCCTGGGGACTACGCACACAACCAGGAGCAAGAGTATTATACCAGGCTTTAGCATCACCTTTTAATGAGAACGGAAATAACTTGAGAATGTAGTAATAGCGAATCTTCTCATCATGAGCAAAAAGGGTAGCTATATCATTCAACTTAGTAAGATGTGCCACAACAGTTTCAGTTTCATAACCATGGAAAGGATCAGATTCAACCAAAGTGATTAACTCTGGGTCGACAGAGAATTCATAATCCTTATCAGCAATAACAATAGGTGAAGTAGCAAACTCAGGATCACATTTCATTTTAGCATTCAAAGATCTTTCTTTATACTTGCATAATAATTTCTCTAGATCATTTCTATCCTTACAAGCAAGAATATCTCCAGTTGCCTCCTCACTCATAGTATAACCTTTCGGTAACTTTAGCAATTCATATCTAGGAGGACTAGTTCTAGTTGGTGTTTCAGTATTTTCAGTTTCAACTTCATCATCAGATTCAACAATATCATGATGTCTTACTTTAGCAATTTGTTCATCAAGAAATTAACCTAGTGGCACATCATCATCAAGCAAGGTACTAGCATCATCATGAGTAACATTCATAGCAGAAGTAGCATCATCAATAACTTGCGACATATCAGGATGAATAGCATGTTGTGGTGTTGCATGTTTACTTATAACAGGAGGTGAATCTAAAGCAGAACTGGATGGCAGTTCCTTACCTATCCTCGTCTTTGAGGGAAAAATCGTAGTCTTAGCATTCTTTAGATTCTTCATAGTGATAGTATGATAATAATCCCAAGTGACTCAAAAAATATAGCTATGCTAGCTCCCCGACAACGACGCCAGAAAAAGGTCTTGATAACCCACAAGTATAGGGGATCGCAACAGTTTTCGAGGGTAGAGTATTCAACCCAAATTTATAGATTCCACACAAGGGGAGCCAAAGAATATTTGAAGGTATTAGCAGCTGAGTTGTCAATTCAACCACACCTGGAGATTAATTATCTGTAGCAAAGTTATTAGTAGCATAGTAGTATGATAGTTTTGATGATAGCAGCAGTAGTAACGATAACCGTAACAATGATAGCAGTGATATTGTAGCAGTAGCGATAGCAGTAGCAATAGTACTAACTTAGCAAGAACAATATAAGATAAATTCATAGGCATTGGATTGGTGACTCATTGGATGATATTCATCATGCGACGGCTATAACCTAGGGCGATAAATATAATGTAGGCATGTATTTCGTAAATACTTATACATGCTTATGGAAAAAACTTGCATGGCATCTTTTGTCCTACCCTCCCATGGTAGCGGGGTCCTATTGGAAACTAAGGGATATTAAGGCCTCCTTTTAATAGAGAACCAGAACAATGCATTAGCACACGGTGAATACATGAACTCCTCAAACTATGGTTATCACTGGGAGTGTTCCCGTCTATTGTCACTCCGGGGTTGCCAGATCATAACACGTAGTAGGTGACAGGCATTAAGCCTGGCAAAGTCATAGCAACATCAATCTCAGAACATAGTGCATACTAGGGATTAAGCCCTAAGAAAACTAACTCGATTACATGATGAATCTCATCCAACTCCTCATCGACCAGCGAGTCTAGGAAGGAATTACTCAGTCCCTGTGGAGAGCATCATGGAATTGGCGATGGAGATGTGTTGGCGATGACGAAGATCACCCCCTCTCCGAAGTCCCAAACGGACTCCAGATCTGCCCTCCTGAGGAAGAACAGGGCTTGGCGGCGGCTTTGTCTCGTTAAACGTGATAATTCTTTTTTCCCAATTTTTTCTAGAAATATGGGATTTTATAGCGTCGGTTTGGGGGTCAGCGGGTCCACCAGGTGGGAAGCACCCACCAGGGTGCGCCTGGGGGGCTGGCGGGCCCTGATGGGTTGTGCCCACCCAGGTGCCCCCTCAAGTCACTCCCGTCTCCAGAAATTCTCTTATTTGATATAAAAAATCCTCGCAAAGTTTCCTTCCATTCTGAGAACTTTTATTTCTGCACAAAAATAACACCATGGTAATTCTGCTGAAAACAGCGTCAGTCCGGGGTTAGTTTCATTCAAATCATGAAAATTAGAGTCCAAAACAAGAGGAAAAGCGTTAGGAAAAGTAGATATGCTGGAGATGTATCAATCATCACGTGAGATGGAGTAGTCTTCAATGCTGAACATCACTATGTTGATCATATCTACTATATGATTCACGTTCGACCTTTCGGTCTCCAGTGTTCCAAGGCCATATCTGTATATGCTAGGCTCATCAAGTTTAACCCGAGTATTCTGCGTGTGCAAATCTGGCTATCACACTTGATCATCACGTGGTGTCTCAGCACGAAGAACTTTTGCAATGGTGCATACTCGGGGAGAACACTTATACCTTGAAATTTAATAAAGAGGGTATCTTATAATGTTACCGCCGTACTAAGCAAAATAAGATGCATAAAAAGATAAATACATGCAATCAAAATATGTGACATGATATGGCCATCATCATCATGTCCTCATGATCTCCATTACCGAAGCAATGTCATGATCTCCATTGTCACCGGCTTGACACCTTGATCACCATCGTAGCGTTGTGGTCGTCTCGCCAACCATTGCTTCTATGACTATCACTACCGCTTAGTGATAAAGTAAAGCAATTACATAGCACTTGTATTTCATACAATAAAGCGACAACCATATGGCTCCTGCCGGTTGCCGATAACTTTTACAAAACATGATCATCTCATACAACAATCTTTATATCACATCATGTCTTGACCATATCGCATCACAACATGCCCTGCAAAAACAAGTTAGACATCCTCTACTTTGTTCGTTACAAAATTTACGTGGCTGCTACGGGCTACTAGCATGAACCATACATACCTACGACACAAAAACCACAACGGTGATTTATCAAGTTTGTTGTTTTAACCTTCACAAGGACCGGCCGCAGTCAAAGTCGATTCAACTAAAGTTGGAGAAACAGACACCCGCCAGCCACCTTTATGCAATGTTGGGGAACGTAGTAATTTCAAAACATTTCCTACAAACACGCAAGATCATGGTGATGCATAGCAACGAGAGGGGAGAGTGTTGTCCACGTACCCTCGTAGACCGAAAGCGGAAGCGTTAGCACAACGCGGTTGATGTAGTGGTACGTCTTCACGGCCCGACCGATCAAGCACCGAAAACACGGCACCTCCGAGTTCTTGCACACGTTCAGCTCGATGACGTCCCTCGAACTCTGATACAGTTGAGTGTCGAGGGAGAGTTCCGTTAGCACGACGGCATGGTGACGATGATGGTGTTCTACCGTCGCGGGGCTTCGCCTAAGCACCGCTACGATATTATCGAGGAGGACTATGGTGGAGGGGGGCACCGCACACGGCTAAGAGATCAATGATCAATTGTTGTGTCTATGCGGTGCCCCTCTCACCCATATATAAAGGAGTGGAGGAGGGGCCGGGCAAGGGGAGGATGTGCGCCCAAGGGGGGGAGTCCTACTCCCACCGGGAGTAGGACTCCTCCCTTTCCTATTTGGAGAGGGAGAGGGAAGGAAGAGGAAGAAGGGAGGAAGGAAAGGGGGGGCGGGCCCCATCCCAATTCGGATTGGGCTTGGGGGGGGCGCCCCCTCCCTTGCTCCTTTCCCCTCCTTTCCATTAAGGCCCATTAAGGCCCATGTACCTCCCGGGGGGTTCCGATAACCTTCCGGAGCTCCGGTATTGTCCCAATCTCACCCGGAACCTTTCCGGTGTCCAAATATAGTCATCCAATATATCAATCTTCATGTCTCGACCATTTCGAGACTCCTCGTCATGTCCGTTATCACATTCGGGACTCTGAACAACCTTCGGTACATCAAAACACATAAACTCATAATATAACTGTCATCTAACTTTAAGCGTGCGGACCCTACGGGTTCGAGAACTATGTAGACATGACCGAGACACGTCTCCGGTCAATAACCAATAGCGGAACCTGGATGCTCATATTGGCTCCTACATATTCTACGAAGATCTTTATCGGTCAAGCAGCATAACAACATACGTTGTTCCCTTTGTCATCGGTATGTTACTTGCCCGAGATTCGATCGTCGGTATCTCAGTACCTAGTTCAATCTTGTTATCGGCAAGTCTCTTTACTCGTTACGTAATGCATCATCCCGTAACTAACTCATTAGCTACATTGCTTGCAAGGCTTATAGTGATGTGCATTACCGAGAGGGCCCAGAGATACCTCTCCGACAATCGGAGTGACAAATCCTAATCTCGAAATATGTCAACTCAACAAGTACCTTTGGAGACACCTGTAGAGCACCTTTATAATCACCCAGTTATGTTGTGATGTTTGGTAGCACACAAAGTGTTCCTCCGGTAAGCGGGAGTTACATAATCTCATAGTCATAGGAACATGTATAAGTCATGAAGAAAGCAATAGCAACATACTAAACGATCAAGTGCTAAGCTAACGGAATGGGTCAAGTCAATCACATCATTCTCCTAATGATGTGGTCCCGTTAATCAAATGACAACTCATGTCTATGGTTAGGAAACTTAATCATCTTTGATTCACGAGCTAGTCAAGTAGAGGCATACTAGTGACACTATGTTTGTCTATGTATTCACACATGTATTATGTTTCCGGGTAATACAATTCTAGCATGAATAATAAACATTTATCATGATGTGAGGAAATAAATAATAACTTTATTATTGCCTCTAGGGCATATTTCCTTCAGTCTCCCACTTGCACTAGACTCAGTAATCTAGATTACACAGTAATGATTCTAACACCCATGGAGCCTTGGTGTTGATCATCTTTTGCTCGTGGAAGAGGCTTAGTCAACGGGTCTGCAACATTCAGATCCGTATGTATCTTGAAAATCTCTATGTCTCCCACCTGGACTTGGTCCCGAATGGAATTGAAGCGTCTCTTGATGTGCTTGGTTCTCTTGTGAAATCTGGATTCCTTTGCCAAGGCAATTTCACCGGTATTATCACAAAAGATTTTCATTGGACCCGATGCACTAGGTATGACACCTAGATCGGATATGAACTCCTTCATCCAGACTTCTTCATTTGCTGCTTCCGAAGCAGCTATGTACTCCGCTTCACATGTAGATCCCACCATGATGTTTTGTTTAGAACTGCACCAACTGACAGCTCCACCGTTCAATATAAACACGTATCCGGTTTGCGATTTAGAATCATCCGGATCAGTGTCAAAGCTTGCATCGATGTAACCATTCATGACTAGCTCTTTGTCACCTCCATAAACGAGAAACATATCCTTAGTCCTTTTCAGGTATTTCAGGATGTTCTTGACCGCTGTCTAGTGATCCACTCCTGGATTACTTTGGTACCTCCCTGCTAAACTAATAGCAAGGCACACATCAGGTCTGGTACACAGCATTGCATACATGATAGAGCCTATGGCTGAAGCATAGGGAACTTCTTTCATTTTCTCTCTATCTTCTGTAGTGGTCGGGCATTGAGTCTGACTCAATTTCACACCTTGTATTACTGGCAAGAACCCTCTCTTTGCTTGATCCATTTTGAACTTTTTCAAAACTTTATAAAGGTATGTACTTTGTGAAAGTCCAATCAAGCGTCTTGATCTATCTCTATAGATCTTGATGCCCAATATGTAAGCAGCTTCACCGAGGACTTTCATTGAAAAACTTTTATTCAAGTATCTTTTTATGCTATCCAGAAATTCTATGTCATTTCCAGTCAATAATATGTCGTCCACATATAATATTAGAAATGCTACAGAGCTCCCACTCACTTTCTTGTAAATACAAGCTTCTCCAAAAGTCTGTATAAAACCATATGCTTTGATCACACTATCAAAGCGTTTATTCCAACTCCGAGAGGCTTGCACCAGTCCATAAATGGATCGCTGGAGCTTGCACACTTTGTTAGCATCCTTTGGATCGACAAAACCTTCTGGTTGCATCATATACAACTCTTCTTCCAGAAATCCATTCAGGAATGCTGTTTTGACATCCATTTGCCAAATTTCATAGTCATAAAATGCGAAAATTGCTAACATGATTCGGACAGACTTAAGCATCGCTACGGGTGAGAAAGTCTCATCGTTGTCAACCAATTGAACTTGTCGAAAACCTTTCGCAACAAGTCGAGCTTTGCAGACAGTGAAATTACCATCAGCGTCAGTCTTCTTCTTGAAGATCCATTTATTCACGATGGCTTGCCGATCATCGGGCAAGTCAACCAAAGTCCACACTTTGTTCTCATACATGGATCCCATCTTAGATTTCATGGCCTCAAGCAATTTTGTGGAATCTGGGCTCATCATCGCTTCCTCATAGTTCGTAGGTTCGCCATGGTCAAGTAACATGACCTCCAAAATACGATTACCGTACCACTCTGGTGCGGATCTTACTCTGGTTGACCTACGAGGTTCTGTAGTAACTTGATCTGAAGTTTCATGATCAACATCATTAGATTCCTCACTTATTGGTGTAGCCGTCACAGGAACCGGTTTCTGTGATGAACTATTTTCCAATAAAGGAGCAGGTACAGTTACCTCATCAAGTTCTACTTTCCTCCCACTCACTTCTTTCGAGAGAAACTCCTTCTCTAGAAAGGATCCATTCTTGGCAACAAATGTCTTGCCTTCGGATCTGTGATAGAAGGTGTACCCAACAGTTTCCTTTGGGTATCCTATGAAGACACATTTCTTCGATTTGGGTTTGAGCTTATCGGGTTGAAGCTTTTTCACATAAGCATCGCAGCCCCAAACTTTAAGGAACAACAACTTTGGTTTCTTTCCAAACCACAGTTCATAAGGCGTCATCTCAACGGATTTTGATGGTGCCCTATTTAACATGAATCCGGCCGTCTCTAAAGCATAACCCCAAAACGATAGTGGTAAATCAGTAAGAGACATCATAGATCGCACCATATCTAGTAAAGTATGATTACAACGTTCGGACACACCATTACGCTGTGGTGTTCTGGATGGCATGAGTTGCGAAACTATTCCGCAAGGCTTTAAATGTAAACCAAACTCGTAACTCAAATATTCTCCTCCACGATCAGATCGTAGAAAGTTTATTTTCTTGTTACGATGATTTTCAACTTCACTTTGAAATTCTTTGAACTTTTCAAATGTTTCAGACTTATGTTTCATTAAGTAGATATACCCATATCTGCTCAAATCATCTGTGAAGGTGAGAAAATAACAATACCCGCCGTGAACCTCAATATTCATTGGACCACATACATCAGTATGTATGATTTCCAACAAATCAGTTGCTCGCTCCATAGTTCCGGAGAACGGCGTTTTAGTCTTCTTGCCCATGAGGCATGGTTCGCAAGTACCAAGTGATTCATAATCAAATGATTCCAAAAGTCCATCAGTATGGAGTTTCTTCATGCGCTTTACACCAATATGACCTAAATGGCAGTGCCACAAATAAGTTGCACTATCATTATCAACTCTGCATCTTTTGGCTTCAACATTATGAATATGTGTATCACTACTATCGAGATTCATCAAAAATAGACCACTCTTTAAGGGTGCATGACCATAAAAGATATTACTCATATAAATAGAACAACCATTATTCTCAGATTTAAATGAATAACTGTCTCGCATCAAACAAGATCTAGGTATAATGTTCATGCTCAACGCTGACACCAAATAACAATTATTTAGGTCTAAAACTAATCCCGAAGGTAGATGTAGAGGCACTACAAAAAAATACACTTCCGTGATGACACGTGTTTATCACAGTAGGTCGCGTTTTTTGTCATGCATGTACATCCATGACGATTTTATGACAGAATCAAGATAGTCATACCTGTGCTGTCGTAGAAGTGTTCCATGACATTACCAAAATTATCATCATGGAAGTGTCCACTTCCACGAAGATAAATCGCGCATCACAGAAGTGCTTTCGTCAAGGGTGACCGACATGTGGCATCCACCATAACGGAACGTCGTTAAGCTATCGGGTCGGGTTTTGGATCCGATAACCCGTTAACAGCCCTGACCAATGGGGATTTTCCACGTGTAAAATCATCATTGGCTGGAGGAAACACGTGTTGGCTCACAGTTGGGACAGATGTCATCCGCTCATTGGACCGAAGGCGCCTATGATACGGCGACACATGGCACGGTCCAACAGAGGCCCATTCCTATGAAAAGGCTGGCCCGTTTGACTTGGTCAAAAGGTGGCGGGCCGGCCCACGGAAAGCCTGTTAACGGCATGTTCACATATAGCCCATTTACAGTCCCCTAACCCAGGGCCCGTTACGCCCTATCCGAATTAGGCCCAGTAGCGTCATCTGGGCCGTCCAATATGATTCCAGCCCATTTTAACTTCCGGCCCATGTGTGGCCCATGACTTCTTTCGGCCCATATGAGGCCCTTTGTAACTCTTGGCCCATTAATGGCCCATGGTGAAACTGGCCCATAATGAACAGTGTATCACTTTATACCCATTAACGGCCCGTTATTCTATTGGGCTGTTTCCAGCCCAAGTTATCTTTCGGCCTTCTCAGGGCCCATTGATTCTTGGGCTCATTTGTAGCATTCGGTTACATACGGCCCGTTACTGTCATTTTCTGCTTGTGGGCCAAATTCAGCCCGTCGTTACAGTCGGCCCGTTTGTGGACCATTAATACGTTGGGCCATTTTCATGTCAAAAAAACCGTTGGGCTGTTTTCATAGAGTTATCAAATACGGTCTATTAACGGCCCGTTATGGTCCACGAATTGTACGACCATGATTGGCGAAATGATGATACGCCCCGTAGAAGGCCCATGGATCTATGGCCCATATGAGGCCCATGGATCTACGGCCCATAGAAGGCCCATGGGTCGTACGGCCCGTAGAAGGCCCATGGACCCTACGGCCCGTAGAAGGCCCATGGACCCTAAGGCCCATATAGAAGGCCAATGGATCCTACGGCCCGTATAGAAGGCCAATGGATCCTACGGCCGGAAGAAGGCCCATGGATCATACGGCCTGCAAGAGGCCCATGGTTACAATAGTCCGTGTGTTGCCATGATTATTTTGGCCTAGTTACCAAAAATAGGCTATTGTGGCTACTAGAAAAACAAAGAAAAAGAACTGCAGTGACTACAAGCAAACAACTAAACAAGACAATAAGGAAATAAATAAGCAAGCAATTAACGCTATTACACATGTTACATCCACTAGGCATCAAAGTTCGCCAGCAGTGCAAATATAGGGAACAAAGCAGCATATTACATACACTGGCCGTCAAATTTGGCCACCAGTGCAAATAAAAGCGGTAGCCAAACAAGAGCATAACTGAAACAACTTCAGAAGAGCTCAAGAAACGTTATCCGGGGTATCCACCATGCTGGCAATAATCTAGCAGGCTGATTAGCTTTGTCCTATTTGGCGCTAAAATCCTCCAACGCTTGCTGTTGCACCAGAAAGTATGCATCTGAATGCTCCATGGACTTCCGCAGTCCTTCCGCTTCTTGTCGCAGCACAACTGATCGATGTCTTTCAGCTTGTAGTTGAGACTCAAGAAACTGAACTGATTCAGACAGTGAGTTTGAATAGCTTGTGCAAGCGGTAGTGGCCAGTAACTCGAACACTAAACCAAGACAGGACTTTGGGGTTGTCTCGCTGTCTTCAAGATAGTCTTCCTTAGCTGTTTTATCAGTTTTTTGGAGACCAACAAGGATGTGTCACTATCCTAAACCTTATCTGCATTACTTCCTTTACCATTGCTTAATAAGGCACTCTTCCCCAATATTTTGTCAGCATTCTAAAAGAAGAAACAAGTAGACACATAACAAGTTTAGCATGTACTAGTATATGAAACTCATTTCGGTGAACCAGTTCATTAGTAAGGTGGACAGGATTAAACTACCAAGTCTTCTATTGCCAAGTACTAGTACATAATAAAAGCATCAAACAAACATATATCTATGTCCTATGGTCACTGCATTGTCTTGCCAAATCAAAATAGAGACACGGTTCAAATCATATCAGTTCAAGACAAAGCAGAAGTGAAAGAATACAAAGCATGGGAAACTACACGGCACAACAAGATTTCAGATGGGTACCACGGGTCTACATGTACAACAACACTATTGGCTCTGTTGTGATGCTAGTAATGTGCATGACATGAAAGTCAACTGTATACACAATTGAAATTGAAATTAAAAGAGCTATTGATAAGAGCAAACCTGTTAAAGAAACATGCGTGAACATACCTGCTGTGCCATTTGAGTTTCAATTGGATCCTTCAATTTAAAAATAAGTTTGTATGAGTAAATACAGTGATACAAGAGCAAAGCAATCATAGTTAAAAAAGGCGCGCCTAAGCGAGCGCTTAAGAGCGCCTAGGCTCTAGGCGTTGGCAAAACGCATTGCGCATAACTACGCTTAATCTATGCATAACTACGCATAAGCATGCGCTTTGGTCAGTAAAGCGCAAGGCGGTGGCAAAACGCACAATTAATGCCTAGCGCTTTTTTGAACTATGATAGCAATGGAATCTTAAATTAGAACAGTTGTTCTTCAGGTTTAGGCACTTGTTCTACATGAACAGAGTACAGTAAGACGCAAGAATATAATACTTAAAAATAGAAAATGAGCTCATAGACCTTACCACATTCTTGGTTCGGGACCAGTACAGAACAAGGCGTTCCCAGTCATCGTCCAGTAAATGTGTCTCAGGAGAACGTAAGGGAATTTGATGACTTTCTTTGCCGGTGAAGTACGTTTTCTTCAGGTAATTCCGATACTGCCACCAAGCATTCTTGAAGATAGCAGAGGTATTAGCAAAGGCTACCTCATCCTGAGTTTCCAAATCGGTCCTTCTCTATAGAGAAAAATGGGAAAATTTGCTGTATTATAACCATCATGGAGGTAGGATGTATGGGACGAAGCAAAGTAATTGCCATGAATAACATTACTTACACATAACTCCTAGACAAACACCTGCAACTGACATTTTCCTTCATCTTCAGTATAATATTTCCAAGATGGGAAGATACACACATACGATTTAACAACATTAAATGCGATAGATGCTAAACTACGACAAGCTGGTTGTGCTTCCTCCACAGGAATAGGCGTACTAACTAGTGGAGTTGGGGTTCGCCGTGATAGTACTGGCCCTTAATTTGGGCACTGGAGCTACCTTACTAACTGCTCTTGTTTGGGAGCTCTGTGGTGGAGATGGTGTTGTGTCAATAGGAACTGGGTTACTATCGGCTGGGGTTGGGGTTAGATTGGGTGAAGCTGGTTGTCTATCCATCGCAGTAGGGGTACAATCTGTGAGAGTTTGGGTTATGTGTGGTAGGGCCGGTTCTTGTGCATGTACAACCGGGGCGCTATCTCCACCAAGAGGTAGCACTGTTTTATTTGAAGACCGTTTTTTTATTCCGCTAGATATTGGCATCACCCGCTCCAATTCAAATGGCTGATAAACAGGAAACATAGTTGAATGTACAGACATTGTATGAGAGACAGATGCAATAGATAGTGTGGAGAAAAGAGGGCATGAAATAGTTGACATGTATATTGTTTAACTAAAATGGATAGCATGACATAATTTCACATATATGATGTCTATCTAAACTGGATAGCATAGCATAACATAATTCAAAGATATGATGAATAACTAAATAGGATCGCATGACATAATTCACCTACATGTTATCTAAGTAATCAGGATCGCATCATTTAATTCACATATGTGATTTATATGATAAACAGAGGGCATTCGATATGATGTCTGAACTAAAAACATGGTGTTGAATATTATGTATATGATGTCTAAACTATGCAATGCAAGACACCGTATGCATGATATGAGCAGTATAACCATGCCAAGTTAGAGCATACACCTCAGTGGGGGGATAAGACTGGTCATCTGTCTCTAAATCCATCTCTGAGGAGCTATCGGGACCCAACAAGAGATCTGCTTCGACAGGTAGCACTGTCTGCTCTGAAGGCCTTGTTTTCACTCCAGATTTTTCCATTTCCCACCCAAATGGCTGATTCACAGGAAGAGTAGTTTAATGTACAAACATTGTCGAAAAATGGAAATGTAATGAAGAAAAGGATGGGCAAGATATCATTCAAATATATGATGCCTGGTTAAATAGGATGGCATTGCACATTTCACATATATTATGGCTGGCTAAAAGACATGAGACTGCATAATTCCCATATATGATATCGAAACTAAACATGTGGCATTATAGAACATGTCTAAACTAAGCAGATGACATATATGATGTCAAAAGTAGGCACTGCAAGGCAACATATGCATGATATGACTAACATCATCATGCCAAGGTAGAGCAAACACCTTGGGGGGGGGGGTAAATAGGAGTGGTCAGCAGCGTCTGAATCCGCCTCAGAACAGATATCTTCCTCTGGATTACAATCTGGAGAGGGGTGGGGAGGGTTTTCCATTGAACCCACCATGGAGCGATGTCTGCATGACATTGTATAGCTGCGCAAAACTCTTCTCTTTTTCTCTACATGTTCAGCATGACTGTGTACAATATCTGACATGCATACGAAAAAATATGGTGAGATTATGTAAGGAGAGCATGCAGAAATTTAGAGTGATGGTAACAACCAGTGGATGGATCCAAAAATAATGATAGCAGGCTGATGATTGCTTTAAATTAATAAAAAGACAGATGATGATTGCTTTACTATTTGTTTCCCACCCAAGATGAAAAACATATGCATACCCTAGGTGAACCAAATATTAGACCAATGTACTATTCATTACTGCCTCGATATGTGCCCCACAACTAATTTAGAACTCAAGTTTGAACATTAATTTGGACCTGACTTGCGAGTCCAAGAGCTGAACAAGACGATAAAGTAGCAGGTAAGTTTAAGCAATGCATAACATAAGCAGAAAAAAAAGAGTGCGACCTCTCTTGTGGACCCGTGTACTCCTCAGGTGCATCTGCTCAGTCGATGATGGTGATGCCGTTGGGGTGGGTGCCGGCGGCAGGGAAGGAGATCTGAGGTGGCGAAAGACAGTCAGGAGTCGTGATGTCTGGTTTGGTGGATGCTTCTGTCGATGGAGCAGCTTAGGTGAGGTGGACGATGTCGCGGCAGGAGCAGGACAAACCACACAAAGTTCCCTTCGACACGTACCTGTAACTGAAGTAATTCTTGAAAGTGCGTTATATCGACTAGAGGGGGGGGGTGAATAGGCGATTTTTATGATTTCTTCCCTGAGAAATTTGCCGGTGAGGAAATTCCCTAGCGAAGAACTACTTGCAGCGGAATAAGTACTCAGAAGTAAGCATGACAGAATACAAACATGGTCATCATGATGAAATGAAGACAATCAAACACAGAGTACAGAAAGCGTAAACACAGGATAACACAAGATGAAGACAAACAGACTGAAGAAATTGAACTGAGGAAATTGAGAAAGTCTTCAGTCAAAGTCTTCAAACACAGATATGAACAATCACTCAACACAGTAATGAGGAAATGAATGAGTTGAGGAAATAGAACCAGTAAGGTTGGTGAAGACAATGATTTGGTAGACCAGTTCCAACTGTTGTCTTAGTTGTACATCTGGTTAGAGTGGCTGAGTATTTAAACTTGAGGACACACTGTCCCGGACACCCAGTCGCTGAGCACGCAGCTCGGGACACCAAGTCCTCACCGTATTCTCCTTGAACTAAGGTCACATAGACCTCGTCCAATCACTCGTGGTAAGTCTTCAAGCGACTTCCAAACCTTCACAGACTTCGGTCACTCGGCGATCCACAATTCCTCTTGGATGCTCTAGTCCATGACGCCTAACCGTCTGGAAGAAGCACAGTCTTCAAAAGTAACAAGCGTCGGATCCACGCAGGATCAATCTCTTCAGTGATGCTCAATCACTTTGGGTTTGTAGGTGTTTGGGGTTTGGGATTTTCCTCACTCGATGATTTTCGCTCAAAGTCCTCGGAGGATGGGTTGCTCTCAAATGACAAGTGTCAGTTTCTCTCGGAGCAGCCAACCAGCTAGTGGTTGTAGGGGGCGGCTATTTATAGCCTAGGGAGCAGCCCGACATGATAAGACATAAATGCCCTTCAATGATATGACCGTTATGTGGATAAGATATTTTGGGACAGCTCGCGCGTAGCACAGCAACGATCGGAAATTTGACTCTCAAATTCCTCAGGGCTATCATGTTCCTCACTGTGTAGGCAATCCGCACAGGCGAATTCCTAACTCCTCAATCAGAACAAATTCCTCAGCGACCAGAAGAACTTCGTTTCTGTCACTGAAGAAATTGACTGAACTGTATGAGATTTCCAATGGCTTCACTCGAAGGTATTGGTAGGTGTAGGATTTTGAGTTGAGCATCACATTGAAATTTTTCCTTAGTATTTCCTCGACCCCCTTTAACAGTACGGTGTTTCCTATGACTCAAGAAGGAGAAAACCAAAACTATGAAAACGAAAGTCTTCAAGCTTCATATTCCTCGCATGAATATCAAGTCTTCACGGACACACCAATTTCTTCACTTTCAAAGTCTTCATGAAAGTCTTCAGGAATACCAAAATCTTCAGTCGAAGATATTCATTTTTAGGGGTCGACTTTCTCTACAAATATCAAACTCCTCATAGACTTATAGACCTGTGTACACTCATAAACACATTAGTCCCTTAACCTATAAGTCTTCAATACACCAAAATCACTAAGGGGCACTAGATGCACTTACAATCTCCCCCTTTTTGGTGATTGATGACAATATAGGTTAAGTTGTCAACGGGGATAACCATATGAAGTGTAAGTACTGATATTGAGGAATTTGATTGCAAGATATAGAAGAACTCCCCCTGAAGATGTGCATAGTGAGGAATTTGCTTTTGAAGCAATGCACACTTGAAGAGTTGAATCATGGAGATCTCCCCCTATATCTTGTAATTCATACATGCATTTGACAAATAATATGAGGAATTTGAAATGCATGATGAAATATGGTGCCTGAAGAAATTCAGCATGCGTGCAATAATATTAACGAGGAACAAGCATGCAGAATAACGCATCAAAATCATCAGAGCATAGTGCATCAAAAGTATCACAGCACCATCGGGTTTAAGATTACAACTCGATCCAATAAAAGTTTTAGAAGAGCAAGAGTTGTAACTTAGCAAAAAACGCCCATATAATAGACCCGCTTGAAGACTAACTCAGATTTATCCCCCTTTGTCATCGAATGACCAAAAAGATCGAAACTGAGGACTAAAGCCCCTGAAGAATATCAAGTTGATGGAGGAGCGCCAGCGTTGTCGGGGTCGGTTGTCGTAGTAGGGCCTGCCGCAGTGTCATCCATGTCTTCATTTTCATCAGTTTCGCGCGATGAAGAATAGGAGCTGGTCACCGAGGAAGGAACCTTGACCTTCTTGAATTTCTTCGGTGGAGGTGCAGACCAGTCAAATTCTTCCTTGAGACCCATGCTCTTCAGATCTTTGGCGCTGTAGATATGAGATAGAACAGCCCAGGTACGGTTGAAGGTTTCATGGAGGTATTATTGGTTTTTCTTCACTGCATTGTGTGTTGAGGTCATGTTGTAAAGAATTCAACCAAACTGACGCTTGACCCATTTATGATTGCGATCAACTTTCTGATGAAGACTGAGGAGTAACTCCCGATCAGTCATCACCCTGGGTGCTGTGGCTTGAGGAATTTGCTTGGCAGAGGTGTTGGCGGCAGAATCATGTGTGGCAGAGTCATCATTGGTCGAGTAGGATGCAGCCTTGCAAAATTGACCATCCAATGGACGAATGCCTTCATCTATCATAGCAGTTGCCTTGCCTTTGTCATCAGCTGAGGAAAATGTCCGTTTGAGGACTTCAATTGAAGGCAAGAAACTGCCATGGTTCAGAGTATCAGCCTTGTAGTTGAGTGAAGACCTTGTCCTGATGAATTTCATAATCCATGGTGCATAAGGCTTCATCTCAAATGGTGACATAGCAATATTTGCCAGAGTCCTCATGAAGAAATCATGGAAGTTGACGGGAACGCCATGAATGATATTGAAAAGCATATTCTTCATGATGCCAACGACTTCTTCATCATTTGAGTCGTGGCCTTTGATAGGACTCATTATCTTTGTCAGAATGCGATAGACAGCCCGTGGCACATACAGTAATTCCTTGACGAGGAATTTGGTTTGAGGGGCCTGCCCTGGCTTCAAAGGCTTCATCAGCACTTGCATGTAATGATTTGTAAGCTCAGGTTCATTGTAGATGCAACGTGCACCATCAAGGGGAGGACTGAGTGGAAGGGCACGAAGCAATTCAGTTGCTGGTGCCTTGTAGTGAGTATTTTCTGACATCCAGTCCAGCACCCATGAGTTCACATCTTCAGAATTTCCTGTGATGTGCAGCGTCGCATAGAATTGAAGAATTAGTTCTTCATTCCAATCACAGATGTCAGTGCAGAAATTCAGTAATCCAGCATCGTGAAGAACACTGAGGACTAGCTCGAAGCACGGCAGAGATTCCATGTCCACGTGAGGAATGTGTGAATGATCAAAGACTTTGTCTTTGTTGAATAGTACAGAGGAATAGAAATTTGCTTGACTAGCAGTCCAGAAACGCCTCTTCCTTATGCGAGCAGAATCATAGAGATTATAGTCAGTAAAGAACACATGCTCGTTGAAGAAATCAACAGACTTGAACTTTTGCTTCTTTGAGAATGGATCCTTTGGCTTGGGCACAGGAGTGTCAGTGAGTTGCATCACAACCTCAGGAATCACAATCTCCGGTTCTTCAGGCTGAGGAATTTCTGGTTCCTCTTCAGTGGCAGTCTGCATGTTCAAGGTATCAGCAGCAGCAGTTTCTTTAGCACTAGTGGCTAGAATTTCTTCATGCACAGATGAGGTGGGATGAGTTTCTTCAGAGCCCATTTGAACGGTTGGTGCAGGGGACTGAGGTATTTGCTGTAGAGGGGTGAAGTGTGGAGAATTGGGATGCTGACTTTCCCAAAAGTCATCATTCATCACAGGCGTGGTGCATCCAATATCCACGTCTTCATCTTCAATTTCTTCAACGCCAGCCTCTTCAGCTGTGAACTGAGGCATGGGCGAGGAAGCAATAGGTGTTGAAGGGATCGCATCCACTTCAATTTCTTCATCAATCTGCTCTGATGAAGCAACAGAATGATTTTCTTCATCAGATCCGCTAGGGATCACATATTCTTCACCATAAGGAACAAGGTAGTTTGATGGCATGGTGAAAATCAGAACAGCATCAATTGGATTCTCAAGTGAGCTGGTCAGAGTCTTCATTTTCTTCGGAGCTGAAGAATCTGAAGCAGATGATGCTTTCATTTTCTTCACTGCAGCTTTCTCTACAACCTTGGTCTTCCTTACATCTGATGTAGATGGAAGTGTAGGAGTTGGGGTAGGCGCAGTAGGAGCTGAGGAATCTGTTTGTATTTCCTCAGGCGCAACTGATGAAGTTGCCCTAACTTCTTCATTTTCTTCAGGCGCACCACTAGTGGATGCCCTGGCAGTTTCTTCAGTGGCTAGAATGGAGTCATCAGCCCTGGAACTAGCATTTTCTTCAGTAGCCTGAATGTCATCAGCGGTGCTGGCATGTTCTTCAGTTTGCTGAGTAGAGGCTTCAGCTTGAGGAATTTCTTGTTGCGAAGGGGCTGCAACATTGGTGAAGTTCTCAGTCAGTTTAACGAACCTGACTTTGGCTCCTTGCCAATCAGCATAATAAGCATTGAAATCATCGCTGAGGGCTTTGATTTCAGACTGGACCGTGAGGAGTTCATCAGTTGTCATTTTGACAACGTTGTTCCTCAGGAACTTCTCTTTCCTGAACTGAGCCTCCTTGATTTGCCTGGACTTCTCAAATTTCCATTTCTCTTCATTGATGAAATGGGTCAGCACGTGACTCTAGCCAGGAGTCAAATGAAAATCAGGCATAGGAGTGTTTGGGTCCTTGTGCCAGAGATCAATGTAGTCGAGGATCACCTTTGGATCCAAAAGTAGTGGCACATTTGTGCCTTTGGCTCTAGTGGCCCTTTCTTGCCTGTCTCTGATGATTTCTGCAAGTTCATCATCATCAGATGGCACTTGGAAGGCAACTTGTTCTTTCTTCGGACTAGGCCGAGGACCTCGTCTAGCAGTGGCCTTGGTCTTCAGCAGAGTGGGGCCTGATGAAGAATTTGGTGCAGCTGAGGAACTTGCTGAAACACCAAAGGCAATGGTGATGCCTGCAGTCCTTTGGCATGTGGCCAGATGTACAGGTGTTGAGGACTTTGTCGGAGCAACTGAGGACTTTGGAGGAGTAGGAGCAGCGTGAGGAATTGGCCGTGAGGGCTTTGAAGAAATTGGTCATGAGGGCTTTGAAGATTCTGGCCGTGAGGGCATTGCTGAGGAACTTGGCCGTGAGGGCACAGTTGATGAAGCACTTGGCTTGTGAGAAGGCTTCTTTGCCATTGATTTTCTAGGCTTGTCAGAGGCCTTTGTGGCAGCAGCAGCAGCAGAGTCTTCACTAAATTTCCTCACTGCTTCTTTGGCTTGTCTTGCCAACTTGGCTTGGCGTTTGGCCCATTCTTCAGGAAAATCCTCACCGCGCTTGAGGCTGGTGGGATCAGCTTCTTGACCAGGTGCCAATGGAGCTCTTGGGCATGGAGGATTTAGAGCGAATTTCTTCATATACTTTGGAGTTACATATCTGTACTCCCTCCATTCGCTTGCCCATCTCCTTTCAATCCTCTATATGCGCACCTTGCGCTGATTTTTGTTCTCCTTTCCGAACTTGGCCTCATCAGGTGTGCAATAGTCAGCATAGATGTTCTCAGGTATTTCAAATGCAGTCATGACCTCAGGCTTCTTTCCTCATTTCTGGGGTTTCTTACCTTTTGCCATATTCTTCAGTTGAGGAATTTGAACAATCAAATTCTCTGAAGAAGTATGCAACTTTTCTTCAAGGAACGCTGCAAATGAGTTAAGTTGATGAGAACCTAGTGATTCAGCAGCGGACATGAGTACCTGTGAACAGAGTATAGTTGCGAGGAATTTGAAGAGGTCATATGCGTTCTCAGAAGGTTTTCAAAATGAACAAGTTTGAGGAATTTGACCAGATGAGTCTTGAAAAATTTCACTAAGCGTACTTTGTCTTAGGTTCCAGAGTTGTATAGATCAACGATCCACACAATTGAGGAATCTTGAAGAAAAATGATGCTTAGGGAAACGAATCAAGAACAGATGACTAGTGAGGTGTTTTGTGTGTGAGGATTTAAAGAATAAAACACCTTTGAAGATTTTGTGGAGAAATTTTGAATCAAAGAGGGCAGTAAAAGTAACTTTTAATTACCCTTGATGAAGAACACGACGAACTGAGAAGTGTAGATTTGAAGCTCGTCAGTTCAGATCTTCCACGCCCTAACTTGGTGGAGGAAGAAAGCTACAGCGGCGGCAGAGTGAAGATTTCCGCGGCCGGCGCGAGTACGACGGCAACGAGGTCGAGGCAGTGAAGCTCTTCCTCACCGGCGACGATGGAGTAGCGGCGCCGCTAGGGTTTGAGAAGCTCGAGCGAGAGAGAGAGCGGTCGAGCGGAGTAAAGGAAGTGAGGAAGGGTGAGGGGGTATTTATAGTCGCAGTGAAAAACTGTTCGCTCGAAGATTTAGGACAAACGTGCCCCTGGCCCTTCTCATTCACTTGACATGTGTCACCCATGTACTGAAAAGTGGAGATCGTGTTAGATCGTGGGTGAATAGATAAGTCTATCGTGGGATACTGGACGGTTTGAGCGGCAAAACTGAAAACTTGGATAAGATTAGTTTTAAAGTTCTGTTCACAATTTCTTCAGCTGACAGGACACAGTGAAGATTTTGAACGAGTTTCAAATAGAAGCACATGAAGAATTTGTGAATAGATTGGGTTGAGTATAGCATAGAGGGGGAAGGGTCCGATCACATTCACTTAGCAGAAAATGCAACTTGAAGAAATAGCCATAAGTGAATGTTGTAGAGGACATAAACCCATATATATATATATATATAGCCAATGAAGAAAAACGATGAAAAGAGTGAAGATTTTGCTAAGTTGAAGAATTTGAAAAACTGAAGAATTTCAAAACTGAGGAAAAACTCAAATTGAAGATTTTCAACTTTGGTGGTGGTGTGACCCACCGTATAAGAACGATGATTTTAGACACCGCGTACAATTGTCGTAGGGTTCTGAGAATCAAATTCTTCTTTAATTTATTCACACTTAGAGTGTTATTCTTCATTGATTGAAGAAAAACGTTTCTTCATGTGCTGCACATCTAAGTCATCAATTTTGCATAAGTGTTAGAATGTGTGTCCTTTTCAAAGAACATTCGAAGACTCTAAGATATTTAGCTCACACCGCAACTTGCTAAATCTCTTCTCATCCAAGCGCTTTGTGAAGATATCGGCTAGCTATTCTTCAGTCTTCACATGCTCAATAGAAATGTCGCCCTTCAACACATGATCACGAAGAAAATGATGACGAATCTGAATGTGCTTTGTCTTCGAGTGCTGAACTGGGTTGTGAGCAATTTTGATGGCACTCTCATTGTCACAGTAGAGAGGCACGTTCTTCTTGTTGATGCCGTAGTCCTTGAGAGTTTGCTTCATCCACAGCAATTGAGCACAGTAAGAACCAGCAACAATGTACTCAGCTTCCGCAATAGATAGTGATACGCAGTTCTGTTTCTTCGAGGACCAACAGACCAGAGATCGTCCGAGGAAATGACAAGTACCAGATGTTGACTTGCGGTCCACACGATCACCAGCATAGTCAGAGTCAGAATATCTAATGAGATCAAAAGTAGAGCCCTTGGGGTACCATAATCCTAGTGTTGGTGTGTGAGCTAGATATCGAAGAATATGCTTCACAGCCTTATGGTGTGATTCCTTCGGTGTAGCTTGAAATCGGGCGCACATGCAAACACTAAGCATTATATCTGGCCTAGATGCATATAAGTACAATAAAGAACCAATCATGGAGCGGTATACCTTGTGATCGAAGTCAATACCATTTTCATCAGTGCATAGATGGCCATTTGTGGGCATAGGAATTTTGACTCCTTTGCAATCTTGCATGCCGAATTTCCTCAGAACATCCTTGAGGTATTTCTCCTGAGATATGAATATGCCATTGTGCTGTTGACGAATTTGAAGACCTAAGAAGAATTTCAACTCTCCCATCATAGACATTTGATATTCTTCACTCATCATATAGGCAAATTCATCACTATAACGTTGGTCAGTACAGCCAAAGATAATATCATCAACGTATATTTGGCACACAAACAGTTCACCATCATAAGATTTAGTAAAGAGAGTAGGGTCGAGTGAACCGGGTGTGAAGCCATTCTTCACGAAGAATTCCTTCAAAGTATCATACCACGCCCGAGGGGCTTGCTTGAGGCCATAGAGGTCCTTGTTGAGTCTGAAGACTTTGTCAGGATTCTTTGGATCTTCAAAACCTGGGGGTTGAGCAACATATACTTCTTCCTCAAGCTTACCATTGAGGAATGCACTTTTCACATCCATTTGATATAAAGTGATATTATGATGGTTATCATAAGCAAGTAATATGCGAATAGCCTCAAGTCTAGCAACATGTGCAAAAGTTTCATCGAAATCAATTCCTTCAACCTGTGTGTAGCCTTGAGCTACAAGTCGTGCCTTATTCCTCACCACAAGGCCATTTTCATCTTGCTTATTGCGGTAGATCAACTTTGTGCCGATGATACTATGCTTGCGAGGATCTGGACGTTTGACCAGTTCCCAGACATTGTTGAGCTCGAACTGATGTAATTCTTCTTGCATGGCCTGAATCCACTCAGGCTCCAGAAATGCTTCATCTACCTTAGTGGGCTCCGTGATAGAGACAAAAGCATGGTGCCCAAAAAAGTTAGATAAATGTGAAGCTTTTGAGCATGTGAGAGGACCTGGTGCTTCAATGTCATCGATGATCTTTTCAACTTGCACTTCTTTTGCAACACGAGGATGAGCTGGTTGTCGTCGAGGAATTTGATCAACATTTTCTCCAGCACCATTTTCTTCAGCATTTTCCTCAGGTACATCAGCTCGACGATCTTCGCGTTCTGGAATGAATTCTTTAGTAGATTCTTTGGTAGGAATGACATCCTCAGTAGCCTTGAACTTGATAGAATCTTCAGGTGCTGATTCATCTATCACAGAAGGTAGGTGCTCTCTTTGCGAGCCATTAGTTTCATCGGACCGCACATCTACAGTTTCAACAATCTTGTGAAGAGCGATGTTGAAGACCCTGTAGGTGTGCGAGTCCTTTCCGTAACCAAGCATAAAACCTTCATGTGCTTTCGGTGCCAATTTGGCATTGTGATGAGGATCCCTAATCCAACATTTAGCACCAAAGACTTTGAAATAACTCACATTGGGTTTCTTGTCAGTGAGGAGTTCATAGGCAGTCTTCTTGAAGAATTTGTGAAGATAAACTCTGTTGATGATGTGGCACGCGGTATCAATTGCATCAATCCAAAAACGATGAGGCGTTTTGTATTCATCAAGCATAGTGCGAGCCATCTCAACAAGAGTTCTGTTCTCACGCTCCACGACGCCATTTTGCTGAGGAGTATAAGGAGCAGATAACTCATGAGTAATACCAAGTTCATCAAGATAGTCATTAAGACTGGAATTCTTGAACTCAGTTCCATTGTCAATCCTGATGTGCTTGATCTTCACACCAAAGTTGGTTGAAGCCCTCGAGGAAAATCGTTTGAAGACTTCCTGCACTTCATGTTTGTAAGTAACAATGTCTACCCATGTGTAACGAGAGTAATCATCAACAATAACAAAGCCATATAGAGATGCATCATTAGTCACAGCAGAATAATGATTAGGACCGAAGAGATCCATGTGAAGCAATTCAAATGGTCGACGGTGGTCATGATAGTCTTCACTGGATGCTTGGCCTTAGTCATCTTCCCAGCTTCACAGGCTCCGCACAAGTGATCCTTGAGGAATTTGACATTCTCAATGCCAATGACATGCTTCTTCTTCGCAAGCGTGTGCAAATTCCTCATGCCTACGTGACCAAGTCGTCGATGCCATAGTCAGCCTTCTGAAGCTTTTGCAAGTAAGCACACGGTAGGTTGTGGTCCTGTAGAGAAATCAACAATGTACAAGTCTCCTCTCCTAAAGCCTTCGAAGACTTTGGAATTGTCAGCTTCCATGATCACAACACAACGATACTTGAAAAAGACAACAACCATATCAAGATCACAAAGCATTGAGACAGACATGAGGATGTATCCTAAGGACTCGACAAGCATGACTTTGTCCATGTGTTGATCCTTAGAGATCGCAACCTTACCTAGACCCAATACCTGACTTTTGCCTTTGTCAGTGAAGATGATATGCTTCAGATGTGACGGTGTTAAGGGAGCATCCATCAAAAGATTCTTGTCACCAGTCATGTGATTTGTACATCCACTATCGAGGACCCACTTGTTTGCTTTGGGTTGATCATCGTGCAGATGAATTAGTGCAGCTTACAAACTCATATACTTCATCAGTGAAGAATATGACATCAGTATCATCAGTTCAATTTCATCAAGCAATAGCACAAATAAGCAGTGTGAGGACGTGTGAAATGAAAGTTCATTTCATCATGATTCGCCTACGTACTTTCAGGCACTGTTCAGGTCTTCAGCAAATTCTTCAGTCGTTTTGAGAACGACTGGAGACCTGACCCTGCATAAGAGATTAGTTCTTTTTCTTCACCACCCACATCTGGAGGAGTGGCAAAGAATTCATCACTCTGCGAGCACCATATGAGAAAGGTGGCATGGACGCCAGTCCACTTCGTTTCACATAAGAGGGGTTAGGGTAAGCATATGAATAAGCAGAGAAATTCTTCGAGGACTTATGAACATAATGATTTGAAGAATAATGCACATATTCATAGCCCTTAGCTCTACCCTGTGAAACAGAGTTGTTAGCATGATGATGTTCATATGAGGATTTTGATCCTTTTGAGGAATTTGGTCCATGTGAGGAATTTGGTCCGTATGAGGACTTGGATCCATATGAAGAATTTGGTCCATATGAAGAGTTTGATCTGGGGTTCCTATTCTTCACTGGTGGTGTCATGAGGACATTCACCTGAAGACTTTCAACATAAATTTTGGGAACCCAGATTTTCTTCATAGGGGAACCGTTCCTGCAGTTAGTGCCAACATATCTAGCAAATACTTCACCATTCTGATTTTTGAACAGTTTATTGTTGGAGTCAAATGACTCATCAGAAGAATGAGGAGATTCACATGTAAAGCCAGATAAGTTAGATGGATCAACTGGATGTTCCTTTGCAGCAACCCATGAGATTTTGGGGTACTGCTCAGGCTTCCAATATGTTCCATCAGCATTGAGTTTCCTCTCAAAGGCAATACCCTCTTTCCTAGGGCTTCTATTGAGGATCTGCTTTTTAAGCACATCACAAAAGAGTCTGATGCCCTTTGAGGCTTTTGTACATGCCTGTCTTATACAATTCCTGCAGCCCTGCATCGTCAGTGATACTAGCAATGTCCTCAGATGAGGAATTAGTGATAGCAGAGACAGGTGAAGAATTTGTAACATTTGAAGCATTTGAACATTCAGGTGAAGAATTAGTAGATTCACGTTCAATGCACTTTAAGCATGGAGGATCAAATTATTCCTCAGTAGCGCTGATTTGTTGAGCAAGTAATGAATCGCGCTCCTTCTGAAGATCTTCATAACTCACTCTTAGCTTCTCAAGATCTTGCTTTCTTTGAAGAAATTCAGAAGAAAGCTTCTCGTGATCAGACAAGAGAGTATTATGTTGATCTTGAAGGGCGTCAAACTTGGAATGAAGTCTCTGAAGACTCTCAGCCAATGCTTTTGACTGGTCCATTTCTTCACCCAACATATCATCGCTCTTATTAAGCATGTATTGAACCTTTTCCAAGGCTCTTTGTTGTTTAGTGGCAAGGGAAGCAAGTTTGACATAGCTAGGTCCAAATTCATCGCCAGGTTCATCATCACTAGATTCAGATAGGTAGGATTCGGTTACCTCAGCACCGTTTGCCATAAGGCAGGGGGTAGACGATGATGATTCTGGTTCGAATGTCATCGCATTGAGAGATTCCTTGTAATCCTCAAACCAAGGATCATGACGAGTCCGATGACCTTCATAGACCTCAGAGAGACGGTCCTAGATTAGCTTCGCATGATGTTCCTGAACTGATTTCGGGATAGACTAGAGCAGATGACATCCTTCGCTATGAGGTTAAGCAGTGTGTACTTGCGAATGTCATCAGCCTCAGCCATCTTGCATAGATCGGTAAGACCGATCTCGGTGACGGTCCACAGTTCGTTGTCCATAGCCATGAGTCGCTTTTTCATCATGGCCTTCCATCGAGGATACTCATGACCGTTAACGATGGGTCAGGAAACGTTCCTCGATCCTGCAGTCGACATAACTAGAACTCCAGGTGGTTAAACCAAAATCACATAGAACAAGGGAGTACCTTGCTCTGATACCAGTTAAAAGTGCGTTATATCGACTAGAGGGGGGTGAATAGACAATTTTTATGATTTCTTCCCTGAGGAATTTGCCGATGAGGAAATTCCTTAGCGAAGAACTGCTTGCAGCGGAATAAGTACTCAGAAGTAAGCATGGCAGAATACACACATGGTCATTATGATGAAATGAAGACAAACACAGAGTACAGAAAGCGTAAACACAGGATAACACAAGATGAAGACAAACAGACTAAAGAAATTGAACTGAGGAAATTGACAAAGTCTTCAGTCAAAGTCTTCAAACACGGATATGAACAATCACTCAACACAGTAATGAGGAAATGAATGAATTGAGGAAATAGAACCAGTAAGGTTGGTGAAGACAATGACTTGGTAGACTAGTTCCAACTGCTGTCTCAGTTGTACGTCTGGTTGGAGCGGCTGAGTATTTAAACTCGAGGACACACAGTCCCGGACACCCAGTCGCTGAGCATGCAGCTCAGGACACAAAATCCTCACCGTATTCTCCTTGAACTACGGTCGCACAGACCTCGTCCAATCACTCGTGGTATGTCTTCAGGCGACTTCCAAACCTTCACAGACTTTGGTCCCTCGGCGATCCACAATTCCTCTTTGATGCTCTAGACCATGACGCCTAACCCTCTGGAAGAAGCACAGTCTTCAAAGGTAACAAGCGTCGGATCCACGCAGGATCAATCTCTTCAGTGATGCTCAATCACTTTGGGTTTGTAGGTATTTGGGGTTTGGGATTTTCCTCACTCGATGATTTTTGCTCAAAGTCCTCGGAGGATGGGTTGCTCTCAAATGACAAGTGTCAGTTTCTCTCGGAGCAGCCAACCAGCTAGTGGTTGTAGGGGGTGGCTATTTATAGCCTAGGGAGCAGCCCGACATGATAAGACATAAATGCCCTTCAATGATATAACCGTTATGTGGATAAGATATATTGGGACAGCTGGCGCGTAGCACAATAACGGTCGGAAATTTGACTCTCAAATTCCTCGGGGCTATCATGTTCCTCACTGTGTAGGCAATCCGCACTTGCGAATTCCTAACTCCTCAGTCAGAAAAAATTCCTCAGCGACCAGAAGAACTTCGTCTCTGTCACTGAAGAAATTGACTGAACTGTATGAGATTTCCAATGGCTTCACTCGAAGGTATTGGTAGGTGTAGGATTTTGAGTTGAGCATCACATGGAAAATTTTCCTTAGTATTTCCTCGACCCCCTTTAACAGTACGGTGTTTCCTATGACTCAAGAAGGAGAAAATCAAAACTATGAAAACGAAAGTCTTCAAGCTTCATATTCCTCGCATGAATATCAAGTCTTCACGGACACACCAATTTCTTCACTTTCAAAGTATTGATGAAAGTCTTCAGGAATACCAAAATCTTCAGTCGAAGATATTCATTTTTAGGGGTCGACTTTCTCTATAAATATCAAACTCCTCATAGACTTATAGACCTATGTACACTCATAAACACATTAGTCCCTTAACCTATAAGTCTTCAATACACCAAGATCACTAAGGGGCACTAGATGCACTTACAATCTCCCCCTTTTTGGTGATTGATGACAATATAGGTTAAGTTGTCAACGGGGATAACCATATGAAGTGTAAGTACTGATATTGAGGAATTTGATTGCAAGATACAGAAGAAATCCTCCTGAAGATGTGTATAGTGAGGAATTTGCTTTTGAAGCAATGCACACTTGAAGAGTTGAATCATGGAGGTCTCCCCCTATATCTTGTAATTCGTACATGCATTTGACAAATAATATGAAGAACTTGAAGAGTTGAAATGCATTTGTAAACACAGGATTTCTGTCAACTTGGGTGTTTGGTTTACAGGAATTGGAAGAGCAAAGGAATGCAAAGAAACATGGCCAAAATAAAGAGAAACCATATGAAAGCGTGTACAGTTAGAATGTTATTCTGGCACTAATGCACTTGGTCTTGTTTTCATGCATAGGATTTTGAAAAGTAGGTCCAGGTGGATGTTTTGCTTCATTCCTTTCAACAAAATGCATCAATAATTGAATAGTAGAGTGCCATTGGAAAATTCCCTATTGCTATGTTTTTCGGTTGAACCAAAATAGCCCTAATGGATCGACGTGAATGTATAGTAATAAGTGATGCAACAAGTGTACAACCTCTTTGCCGTAGCCATGTCGACCTCAGCATCATTGAGTTGGTCGCTGAAGCAGTTGAGGCAGAGGTGGCTATCGGAGGTGTGGAGGAAGATCTGAGGAATCTGTAGACGGCGTCCAGGGCACTGCTCTGTTGTGATGGATCGTTTTGTTGTTGGAGCAGCTATGGTGAGCCGTAAGACGTCAAGGCTGAAGCACCACAAGACAGACATCATCAATCTCAAGTGGGATTCTAATAGCATCTCTAATAGATGATGTAAAATGGATGTAAATTAACATCACGAAAAACCACCTGACTACCACAGATGAGGTAAAAACTGTTGACTCTGAACTTAACTCTCGAAACTGAAATTTACTGTGGAGTCTGAATGCTACTGTCGAAACTGAATGCAATGGTAGCAGAGAGGCACTTGACATGTAGTTTAGGGAGGGCCTGCGGTTCATCTTCAACCTGCACCCCCCTGAGCCGCCTGCCACCATCGGCTGAACCGCCGGCCCCAGCGCCGCCTCGCTGCCCCGAAACAACTCGCCACGGCCGCCATGGCCAGCCCTCTAGGCCCCCCGCCCCCACCCTGAACCCTAAGATAGATAGTGGGGTACCTCTCTGGCGAGCCCCCGTCCCCGCTGTGGGTGGTTCTTCCTTAACTCCAGCGAGCCCCCCAACCCCTGAAAATCGACTGACCCAAAAGTTGATTCAGTCGATTGAAGTGTGGCTTAATCGGAGCAGAGCGGCAGCATGAGCGAGGGGGGGAGCAGCAGTAGCAGCTGGGCAAGCGAGCGATTGAGCGAGAGCCGGAGCAGCAGAAGTAGAGCGAGCGAGTGAGCGAGTGCCGGAGCAGCAGCAACAGATATGGCTGGTATGGACGCCGCCGCCGAAGGGGCCTCGCACTGGGGGAGAGCTGTCGTGGAGATGTCGCTTGTGGAGCTGGCTTCAAGGTAGCCGCTCCATGGTGGTGCGGGATGGAGCACCGTCGGCGCCGGGAGGTTGAGTTAAGGAGAAGGTGCTATGTGATGAGTGTACAACCTCTTTGGTGGCGCCGAGTAGGCCTCGGCTTCGTCCGAGGAGTCGATGAGGATGTTGTGGTTCCGATGGAGCAGGTTAAGGCGGCGCTGTGGGGATGGAGCAGCCGTGATAGATGAGGCAATCGTCGGAGCAGCTCCTTGGAGGTGGAGGACGGGGCGACTGAACCGGCGGGACGGCGAGATGGACGACGGATCCTCATCCGGGGAGGTGGACGAGGGACGTCGAGCTATTGCGGTGGACGACGTCGTCGGGGAAGAGGCTCCGACTGGGCAGCAGTGACGTGGCGGACGGAGGAGGGTGGGGTTTCGCGGCTGGAGCGGAGAGGTTATGGCGGCCTGGGATTTCGAATGGCGAAAAGGGGGCGATGGGAGGGGGTGAAGCATCACTTAGGGACGCGCTTGTCCAAAATGTAGGGTGTGTTACAAAAGTACCCCCCACCGATTTGAACTAGCAGCCCTTTCGGCTCAGGGTTAGAAGGGGGATTTCGCGTGTTGGGATTTGGCAGCTGGAGGGAGTTTTCGCGCGCGTTGTAATTTCGGGATAGCGAGGCGCGGGTTTTGAAGGCGCCAGTTTTGGGAGCACGATATCTGAATTTTTGGGATATAACAAGACGTGGGTTGAATTTTAGGGACGAGCATAATGTGTAGTAATATTGTACTTGTACATACCAAATCAATTCGCACTTCCCTCAACCAAAAAGAAAACGAAAAAAATAAAACTATTCACACCACACAAAGAGAGAGTCTTGCCCCGTTTTACTATACAAATGCTATTCAAAGCTACTCCGTCCTTCCATCTATATAGGGCCTAATGCGTTTTTCGATGCTAACTTTGACCAAATATTAGAGCAATGATATATGACATGCAACTTACACAAAGCACACCGTTAACTTCGTCTGTGAAAGGTTCTTTCAATGATATAATTTTCACATTATGCATGTCATGTACTATTAATCTTGTCAATAGTCAAAGGCGGTCTTAAAAATCTCATTACGCCCTATATAGATGGAAGGAGGGAGTATGAATCCATGTTATGTCCAATTAAATTTTTTTGCTTGCTGTATAATGCATGTAACCTACTCATACCAACATTTTAGTGCATTCCAAATGTCTATAGTACCGCTGCAATTCGAACTAAATTTGAATTCGTTTCTCTATTTCAATAAGAATCTACAATCATGATTGTTGCCAACTTCAACCATCATTCGTGTATTACCTTAATAACACACCACATGATTACTATAGAGATAGATATGAACTATGTGAACTACATGAACTCGAATTCTATTTTTTGAATACACTTGATGTTGATTCCAAATAATAGTACATTTGATGTACTAACTATATATTCCATACGTACACCGTGTTTATCACACAAAGTATAGTGCCCCACCCCCTACATTATGACAAGTATTTAGACCCGAGTTGCAAAAGCCACACATTAGCCCAAATTATAATCAATGTTCTACATTATGATATCTTCTTCAAGTATCCGTATTCACTTTTTTATAATGAATTATGATCTTTGTTCGTCTTTTACACCTTCACGTTCCTCTTCTATTTGTAGCTAGCTAGCGCTAACTTTCTATCGTGCATGCACACGCCTGCCCCCCTCAAACACCCTTAGCGTCCCCTCCATCGCGCACGTTCGTTATTTCTCTTTAGGTCGTCCACCAGCGGTTTGTGTAGGCCCCGGCTCCTTCTTTCTGGCACACATCGGTCGATATACCTCTCTAGCCAAGTGTGGCTACAACAAACACATATATACTTCCCCTCTTCTCTTCTCACCGTCCATGCCCCCATATGTCCAATACGATTCCACGCAAGTGCACACTCCCGCCCATCTTTTCATTAATCACATGCTCACACACTCCTCCCCCCTCGACATGGTAGGCCTCTCGCACCACCTCCTAGCCACACCCTCTCCCCCTGTCTGCCTGTCTGGACCTTATTTGCTTCTAACACATGCAGGCGTGTATATGAACTGATCTCCCTACATATAGCCAGGTCGACTATAATTCGTTTTCACCAAGCACCGATACACTTACCTTGCTAGTTATGTCTCTCCTTTTCTCGGACACACGACGGTTCATCTTCCTATGTAGTTACGCATGCTTACCACAACCATATCTTCTCCCCTCATCATCCTTGAATACCTCCCGACCTGTCTCTCACACGCACGTGCATAGACAGACAGACATCCCCTGCCCTCTCTTATTGATATTGCACTCATACCCTCTGTTTGTCTAGCAGGCCTCTCCCACCATTTGTGAGACACCACTCCACCACCAACCCTCCGACGCTCTACCTTTGTCTTTTTCCATGGATGTTGATTGATCTCCCTCAATACATATCTAGGTCTCGCTCCTTCCCCACACATATACTAGTCGACCGGTCTCTACCCCCCCCCCCCCCCACACACACACACACCGATAGTCGAATGTTGTAGGTAGGTATCCATGCCACGGAGAAGAACTGCACCTCTGCCCTCTCAAATTCCAGTAGGCCAGCCGCCCTATATCTTTGACGTGGGCAAACACAAATTCGATGGCACTCTTTATCGATCGCGCAGCCACACACTTCATCCCTGTTTTCAGTTCTATCGATATCTCACGTCCATGACTCCGTTTCACAAACATTGCATATGTTACATTTTTCTGATTGAGATATCATCAACACATTGCCTCTGTTTCACACAAACCATCTCTATCACACCCACCCACATACGTACCTGCACCTAAAGAAGAAGTGCACGCAGGACGCACATACTCACGTCTCATTCCCGGCCACACCCGCCCGGGTACATGGTGGAGTTCGTTTCTATATGAAAAGGCAGCCCACGTGATAATCTGACGTGTGTAGCAGTTGTTTACTCGAAGGAGGGTCGGGTACCACGCCTACAATATAAAACGATTGCCGTGGGGAAAATGGAAAAATGGGTTTATCTCTCGTGAGTCTCGTCACACCATCTCACACAAGGCCGCTGTCGGTGTCAAGACCGGCAGATCTCGGGTAGGGGGTCCCGAACTGTGCGTCTAGGCAGATGGTAACAGGAGACAAGGGACACGATGTTTTTACCCAGGTTCGGGCCCTCTCGATGGAGGTAAAACCCTACTCCTGCTTGATTGATATTGATGATATGGGTAGTACAAGAGTAGGTCTACCACGAGATCAGAGAGGCTAAACCCTAGAAGCTAGCCTATGGTATGATTGTTGTTCGTCCTACGGACTAAAACCCTCCGGTTTATATAGGCACCGAAGAGGGTTAGGGTTACACAGAGTCGGTTACAATGGTAGGAGATCTACATATCTGTATCACCAAGCTTGCCTTCCACGCCAAGGAAAGTCCCATCCAGACACGGGACGAAGTCTTCAATCTTGTATCTTCATAGTCCAGGAGTCCGGCCAAAGTGATAGTTCGGCTATCCGGACACCCCCTAATCCGGGACTCCCTCAGTAGCCCCTGAACCAGGCTTCAATGGCGATGAGTCCGGCGCGTAGATTGTCTTCGGCATTGCAAGGCGGGTTCTTCTCCAAATCCTGTGTACCTGTTGAATAGCGTCAGGCTTCCTGTGAATATCGTGCTCCTCGGCTTCCATGCCCAATAATGGCCGTCTTCCACGTGTTGAACGAATGCGAAAAGTTAGGGTATTTTTACATTTACCCCCTAGCTGCGCAAATGGGCTGCCTATAAAAGAGACAAGGATTTAGATCTGAACCACACCATCCTCCCTTCACAAGCATTCATCAGAGCGCATCTGACAGAAATCCACTCCATCATGGACAGTCAACGCGGCTCCTCCTCTCGCCCTCCCAGCCCTCGGCCTGGAGATTGGGAGAGATGCTTCGTCCCGTACAGCGAGTTAGTGACGCTCCAAACCAAGGGATTTCTTCCCCCAGTCTTCATGGTTCTGGTTCGAGCTGGACTCACCACCTATAAGGGCGGAAAGCAAGCGGAGAGCGTCCCCAGCCCCTCCAAAGGAGAGCGGGTATGCCTTGTCTCTTATTTGATAAGAGGGCTCGGATTTCCAATTCATCCGTTTCTCCGGGGGCTCCTGGAGTTCTACGGCCTCCAGTTGCACAACCTTACGCCTGCCTCCATTTTGCATATCGCGGGCTTCGTGGCCCTTTGCGAGCTGTTTTTGGGCATCGAGGCCCATTTTGCACTGTGGAAGAAGCTGTTCTGCCTTGTGCCCTGTTCTCAAGAGGGGTCAATATATCAAGTGGGCGGAGCCGAACTATGGCGCATCGCCGTGACCGGATATCTATCTGGAACCCCGAAGAAGGCGTCCGAAGACTGGCCTTCGGAATGGTTTTACATAGAAGATGTCCCCCTGCCGGACCCTATTCGGATCGGCCTCCCTGAGTTTAATAACGCTCCTTTGAAGAAACGCCTAAGCTGGCGCCCACGGAGCCCTCAGAAGGAAAATGACAGGGACTTCCTTTACCTGATGAGCCGAATTAGGCTGTTAGCTCATTCCGGACTGACCATGATCGTGGTCACATGGCCACATGCATTATGCGGGGGGTGCAGCCGCTCCAGTATAGAGGCCACCCCATGTGGGATTTCAACGTGGAGGATGATGCCACCCGCCGCGGCCGTAAGGGGCCGGGATCGGTTGCCGCTGCGGCGGGTTTTCTATGAACAATCCTCCAAGCTGGGTAAGCAGACATTTATTTTTGCCTATCCGATCCATACTCCCATAGTCAAGTATCTCATTTTGTGATTTCGGCGCAGGAACTGCGCCGGGCCGTAAAGGATATAAGCAGCCCGCCTCCACAACCCAAGGATCCGGAACGGTTCCTCGATCCGACCTCCCAAGAGGATCCGGACATATCGGTGGAGTTGATCGACGGGGTATTTCACCAACTGAGTATCGATAATGCCTTGGTCGCCATTACGGCCGATTACCCCGGAATACTTCCCGCCTCGCAGGTAACTGAGACTGAAGTCCCAATACTTTGAAAATGACCCATCCGTGCGTGTTTTTGATCACCGTATACCAATGGTGTTTCGCAGGGGAAGTCCTTGAGGCGGAAGGCCGATCCTGCGACGGCCAGTCAACAAGGGACAGCTAGGCCCAACAGGCTGAAAAGAAGTGCAGTCCAGATTGAAACACCGGTGCAACGGTATGGCGTGTCATCTTGCTCCTAGGTTTTATTCCCGGGAGGCATACTAATGCTCGTGCTTTTTCAGGAAGAAGAGCGCTCGCCGGACTATATCCAGAGAGGTTGCCAATCAATCCTCCGCTCGCCAGGCTCCAAAGCCAGGTCCAGAAGCGGAGGCGAACACGAGGCACGCGTCGGATGCTCCTCCGACAGAGGATGCTGACAGGTTATCTGCCACCAATTTCGAGGTGGAGAGTGCCATGAATCATAGGCGTCACCGGACAGTTCTTCGTGACGCATGTTTCTCCCGAGAGGCATTGGATGCCTTTGATTCGGGAGATGCACACCTCCGTGCCGCTCAAAATGGTCTAGCCAGAGCCATGGAGCAGTATGTAAAAGACATACGGGTGAGAAAATTTGACAGTTATATATGCCAGTAGCCCCCGAGACTTGAAATAGTTAGAATAACTGATTTAAGGATCATTTATTATGCAGGATCTTACGGAAAAGAATACAAAACTGTCCCAGGAGCTGGAGGAGTGCAAAGCCCAACTTGAGGCTGCACTAGCCGCAGCGGGGGAAGCCAAAGAGACTCCCTCCAGTAATATATGCTTCCAAAGATGAGTAATTTGTGAAGTGCGGCGTGTGTATAAGTCTGACTATACTATTGCAGATGGCGCCGGGATAGATCCGGACAAGCAACAGCTCATGCGCCGGTTAAAGGCCGGCGAGAATGTGCTTACAAGGGTGAGGCAAGAGAAAAATAACCTCCAAGATGCCAACACCCAGCTGGGTGAGGAACTAAAGGATGTTCGTGCCCAGCTGTCTGACTCCGTTAAGGAGAATCGGCGGCTTCGACGCGGCATTTTTAGTAAGTGCTTGAACGAACTTTGAAAAAAGAGTTCGGCGAGGAAGTCGACTAACAGAGTTATGTCTGTAGGTATGCTCACAGGCCGTCCTGCAGAGGAAATGCCCGGTTCTACGGGTGACCTTCTTCCCGAGCTCTTGCAACTGCACGAACGAGTTCGGCAGGTGATGAAGGGCGTCTCCCAGGCCTTGTGGCCATTTGTCTCCCTACCCGAAGGCCTTGGAGAGCTTGCAGAGAGGCTTCAGGGAGCGCAGTAGCGCTTCCGCTTATGGAAGATATTAGCGTGCCGTCAAGGCGCCAGGGAGGCCTGGGCCATGGTGAAGACGCGGTACACGAAGGCTGACCCAAACCACATGGCCGAGGTCGGACCTGCGGGGCCTGATGGGAAAGAGATCCCTGTGAGCTTAGTGTACGGCCAAGTAGAATTGGCCGCAAAGTATTCCCAACAGGACTGTAAACTAGACAACCTGCTGGATGGCATTGAAGAGGAATATGCCCAGTCAAGTTGACCATGTAATTTAAGATGACATGTAAAATGCCTTCTAGCCGGATTGTAGATCGTTTGTCATAGCGGACCTTTTCGCTTCAACCTCGGGACCCAATAGTCTGGAGTGTGTCCGAATACCCTCGCGGTTATATAAGAACCGGGGCATGCGTGGAGACCAGGCGTAGGGGTCATTAGTGCTTTATCAGACAAGTGCCCAACTAGTTATGTTATATTACATGGTTAGTAAGAAACATCTTCCAGGGAGAATAGTTCTGTTAGGGGTTCCTTTCCCTGGGAGGCATGCCCTAAAGTGCATGTCCGGACTGCGAAAAAAGAAGAAAAACATCTGGGGTAGATAAATAAATAGATAAGAATTCGTCTTTTAGTCACCGACCGAATATTCCCTTAAGAATGCTAGCTTTCGGCTTCACCCAGTCTGAGGTACACATCCGGCTGACACGGCAGTAACAATCGCAGAGGTGCTCCCTTTACCGCCTAGCCGAACAATCGGGAACGTAGGGGTAAGCACAGGAGCCAGGCAGCCCAGCTTGGCCAAAACTTAAGTCATATCGATGCATATAATGGTGAATAAAAGGTACATGTGGAAGTGTCACACATGTGTTGGGCATGAAGCCCGTATAAATAAGCTTCTGTTAAAGAAGCCCCCAGGTATAATGAGCGCGGATAGCGCGTCAAGTGTGTGCGAACAATGCGTGAACAAGCTTTCAAAGGCTGTAATAGGAAAGGAGGGAGAAGGAGAGAAACAGAAGACAGCTAATATGTAAAATATAGACAGAGGAAGGAGACGAACTCAGAATCCGGCGCTAGGTGTAGAATCTTCGGAGACGGGTTGCGTTCCATGTGTTCGGCTCGAGTCAGTTATCCGATGCATCTCGCAGACGGTACACTCCACCAGTCAGGACTTGGTCGATGATAAAGGGACCTGCCCATTTGGGCTTGAGTTTGTCCTTTTTCTTGTCCGGCAGGCGTAGAACTAACTCGCCAACGTTGTAAGTTTTGGCCCGTACTTCTCTGCTTTGATATCTTCGAGCTTGCTGTTGATAGAATGCGGAACGGGCTTTTGCCACGTCACGCTCCTCCTCCAATGCGTCCAAACTGTCCTGCCGATCGAGCTTGGCTTCTCTTTCTTCGTACATGCGCACGCGAGATGAGTCATGAATTATGTCACAGGGCAGAACTGCCTTTGCGCCGTATACCATAAAAATGGTGTAAATCCGGTGGTGCGATTCGGAGTGGTCCGCAGCCCCCAGAGTACGGAGTCGAGCTCCTCTACCCAGTGCGTGTTAGATTCCTTGAGGGACCGCACTAATCTGGGTTTGATGCCGCTCATGATTAGACCATTTGCTCGCTCGACTTGACCGTTAGTTTGAGGGTGATAGACTGAAGCATAGTCGAGCTTGATGCCCATGTTCTTGCACCAGAACCTTGTCGGTCGTAAAGTTCGTGCCGTTATCAGTGATGATGCTATGGGGGACGCCGTAACGGTGTACGACTCCTGATATGAAGTCTATCACCGGTCCGGATTCGTCTTAACAGGTTTGGCCTCTATCCATTTGGTGAATTTATCCACCATGACTAGTAGGTATTTTTGCTTGTGGGTTCCTCCTTTAAGGGGTCCAACCATATGAAGCCCCCAGACCGCGAAGGGCCAGGTTATGGGTATAGTTTTGAGGGCGGTGGGTGGCATGTGACTTTGATTAGCAAAGAGCTGGCAACCGACGCATCGTTGGACTAAGTCCTGAGCATCTGCCCGGGCCGTCGGCCAATAAAATCCTGTATGGAAGGCCTTGCCTACAAGGGTCCGGGCTGCGGCGTGGTGCCCACTGAGTCCGGCATGAATTTCAGCTAGAAGGTTCCGCCCTTCCTCTTCGGAGATACACCTTTGAAGGACTCCGGTTGTGCTTTTTCTTGTAAACCTCTCCCTCATGGACTTTATAGGCTTTGGATCGCTGCATTATGCAGCGGGCCTCGTTTTGGTCCTCGGGAAGTTCCTGCCTGGTTAGGTAGGCTAGGAATGGTTCCGTCCACGGGGCGATGACTGCCATTATTACGTGGGTTGAGGATGTTACTTCGTTGGCAGGACCACCAATTGTGTCAGAATGTTCGGTGTCGGGCAGTGCGGTTGGGTCCTGGTTGTTATTTCTGGACTCCCCCTCCCATAGTACGGATGACTTGAACAGCCTCTCTAGGAAGATCTTGGGAGGGACGGCATCGCGCTTTGCGAAAATGCGTGCCAATACGTCTGCTGCCTGGTTGTTATCTCGGGCTATATGGTGAAATTCGAGCCCCTCAAACCGAGCTGACATTTTTAGTACGGCGTTCCGATAAGCTGCCATTTTCGGATCCTTGGCATCGAAGTCTCCATTTATTTGGGATATCGCGAGGTTCGAATCGCCGCGCACCTCTAAGCATTGAATGCCCATGGAGACTGCCATCCGGAGGCCATGTAGAAGGGCCTCGTATTCGGCTGCGTTGTTGGAGTCCGTATACATTATCTGGAGTATGTATTGAATTGTATCTCCGGTAGGGGACGTCAGAACGACGCCAGTCCCCAGACCAGACAACATTTTGGAGCCGTCGAAGTGCATGATCCAGTTGGAATATGCGCCGTACTCTTTAGGGAGTTCGGCTTCAGTCCATTCGGCGACGAAGTCGGCCAAAACTTGTGACTTACTAGATCATCGTGGCTTATAGGTTATGTCAAATGGGAGGAGCTCAATGGCCCATTTGGCAATCCGGCCCGTTGCGTCGTGGTTGTTCATAATGTCATTAAGAGGTACTTCGGAGGCTACTTTTATCGAACACTCTTGAAAGTAGTGTCGCAGCTTCCAGGATGCCATGAACACCCCGTACGCTATCTTTTGATAATGCGGGTACCGTGACTTGCATGGAGTTAGGACAGTGGACACGTAGTAAACTGGTTTTTGAAGGGGGAACTTGTGTCCGTCCGTTTTTCGTTCGACAACGAGCACCGCGCTCACAACTTGATGAGTTGCCGCGATATATAATAGCATTGGTTCGCCCATGTTGGGCGCGGCCAGGACCGGATTTGTTGCCAATATGGCTTTTATTTCATCGAGTCCGGCCGTGGCGGCATCCGTCCACTCGAAGTGTTCGGTGCGTCGGAGGAGGCGATACAGGGGTAATGCCTTTTCTCCTAAACGGGAGATAAAGCGGCTTAAAGCCGCCACGCATCCCGTCAATTTTTGTATTTGTTTGAGGTCCTTTGGGATATCCAATTGTGACAAAGCTCGGATCTTGACTGGGTTTGCTTCAATTCCTCTACCGAATACAATGAAGCCCAAGAGCTTTCCGGCTGGTACATCGAAAACACATTTTTCTGGGTTAAGCTTAATGTCATCTGTTCGAAGATTATCGAACGTGAGCTTCAAATCGTCTACTAGAGTTTCGACGTGCTTGGTTTTGACGACCACATCGTCTACGTATGCCTCCACTGTTTTGCCGATCTGGTTTGCCAGACATGTCTGAATCATGCGCTGATATGTTGCACTGACGTTTTTGAGCCTAAAGGGCATTGTGTTGAAGCAGAATGGGCCGTATGGGGTGATGAATGCCGTTGCGGCCTGGTCAGGCTCTGCCATTTTAATTTGGTGGTAGCCGAAGTATGCGTCGAGGAAACACAATGAATCGTGTCTTGCGGTAGCGTTGATAATTTGATCGATGTGGGGGAGGTGGAAGGGATCCTTTGGGCAAGCCTTGTTAAGGTCCTTGAAATCGACGCATAGGTGCCAGGATTTGTCCTTCTTTGGTACCATCACCAGGTTTGCTAGCCAGTACGGATGTTTTATATCTCTGATGAATCCGGCCTCCAATAGTTTGGCTAGCTCCTCTCCCATGGCCTGTCTCTTGGGTTCGGAGAAATGTCGAAGAGCTTGTTTGACTGGCTTGAATCCTTTTAGGATGTTTAGCCTGTGCTCGGCCAGCCGGCGTGGGATTGCTGGCATGTCTGAAGGGTGCCAGGCAAAAATGTCCCAATTTTCGAGTAGGAATTCTCGTAGTGCGGCGTCTACATCAAGGTTTTATTGTGCCCCGATGGAGGCCGTTTTTGTAGGGTCCGTTGGATGGACTTGGAATTTGACTATTTCGTCCGCCGGTTTAAAGGAGGTGGACTTGGATCTCTTATCGAGTATCACATCGTCCCTGTTTACCATGGAGCGCAGCGCAGTGAGTTCCTCGGCCGCTAAGGCTTCGGATAGTGCCTCAAGGGCTAGTGCGGCTGTCTTGTTTTCGGCGTGGAGTGCTATGTCCGGGTCACTAGCAAGAGTGATGATTCCATTGGCCCCGGGCATTTTGAGCTTCATGTACCCGTAATGGGGTATTGCTTGAAAAATTGTGAATGCCTCTCGCCCTAATAGAGCATGATATCCGCTGCTGAACGGGGCCACTTGGAACATGACCTCCTCGGACCTGTAATTATCCGGCGTGCCGAACACCACGTCCAGTGTGATTTTTCCAGTACTGCAAGCTTCCCGACTGGGGATTATTCCTCTAAAGGTTGTGCTGCTTCGCTCAATGCGGCTCCAGTCTATTTCCATTTTTCTGAGGGTTTCCTCATAAATGAGGTTGAATCCACTGCCACCGTCCATGAGTACCTTGGTAAGGCGAAAGCCTTCCACTATTGGACTGAGGACCAATGTGGCTGGTGCTCGGGCTGTTCGGAATTTAGGTTCGTCATTGGCATTAAAGGTAATAGCCGTGTCACTCCATGGGTTTATTGTTGCTACTTGGTAGACTTCGGCAAGGCTGCGGAGTGTTCGTTTCCGCATATTATTTGATGTGAAAGTCTCTAAGACTGTTAATACCGTACTGGTATCCTTGGGCTGGTGCTCTGGAGTTAGAAGCTCTTCTCCACTTTTGGCCACTTGCCGTAGTATCCAACATGCTCTAAGGCTATGAGTTGGAGTGGCGCCCTCTGTACTATGAATTTTGCAGGGTCCATTGAGACATCCTTCCAGTACGGTTCCATGCCCTATAGAGGGTTTTTGCTTTTTGGTGTTTAACCCAGGGGCCTGGCGATAGTGCACCCTTTTATTTCGGACTGGGGTTGTATTGAGGGCCGGATTGTCCCAAAATTTGATTTCGGTTTTCCAGGCGCTTTCCATCGCACAGTACTTTCGTACTATGGACGCCAAGTCAGCAAAGTGTGTAATTTCATGATGACTTACAGCGTTAAGGATTCCCTTGGGTGGGCGAGCAGGATTAAATTCGGAACCCCGTCCAATCTAAGATTCAGGGGCCAAGAAGTTTCCAAATTTGGAAGCTTGGGTTCTTGGATGTTGTCCAGTGAATCTAGCCCGTTGCCTGACTTTAGGTTCACGGCTTGAGTGAAGTCCTCCCCTCCGCGGGAATCCGGCATGGAGGGATCGGGAATCCGAACATAGCTAGTCCTTAAAATAGAGGAAGGGTCGCCGTATTGTTCCTCAACCACAGCAACATGGTGGGTAACCTGGGAAGAGTTGATTTCTCTCAGATCGGGTTTAGGCCCAATCTGATCGTAGTCTATAGCGACTCCTAGGGTGGCGATGCGATCCAAGAGCTTGTTTAAGGAAGAGAGCTCCATTGGATCTAACTGCTCGGCAAGTTCCGAGCTAACGTGAAGATTGCTTTCGATGACCCGAGAAGTCATCGTCGGCGCGGTGACCGGACATGCGGTCATAAGGAAACCGCCTAGCCGGAGAGTTTGGGCGATAGCTAGAGCTCCTTTAGCAACAGTGTCGTCTTTAAAGACGGGATGAGGCATCCTTCCTGATGGCGATGGCACAGAGGAACTCTCAATGAAAGCACTAATGTCGGTGTCAAAACCGGCATATCTCGGGCAGTGGGTCCCGAACTGTGCGTCTAGGCGGATGGTAACAGGAGACAAGGGACATGATGTTTTTACCCAGGTTCGGGCCCTCTCGATGGAGGTAAAACCCTACTCCTGCTTGATTGATATTGATGATATGGGTAGTACAAGAGTAGATCTACCACGAGATCAGAGAGGCTAAACCCTAGAAGCTAGCCTATGGTATGATTGTTGTTCGTCCTACGGACTAAAACCCTCTGGTTTATATAGGCACCGAAGAGGGTTAGAGTTACATAGAGTCGGTTACAATGGTAGGAGATCTACATATCCGTATCACCAAGCTTGCCTTCCACGCCAAGGAAAGTCCCATCTGGACACGGGACGAAGTCTTCAATCTTGTATCTTCATAGTCCAGGATTCCGGCCAAAGGTGATAGTTTGGCTATCCGGACACCCCCTAATCCGGGACTCCCTCAGCCACCGTGGCCTCTCTCTCTCAGCGTTGGTCAGTGATCCGGCCACATCCCGGCCGCCGGCGAAAAGGGAGGATGTGCATTGTCTCTCCATTCGACAATGTTGAGGCAGCTCGTCCCGATCTGCGGTACCCGCCGTTCTCTCTGACCAAGCTCCGGCGCGGTAGGGACTTCGCCACTTGCTCGCTGCCGCAGTATGGGCAGATCTCGGCCGCCGGCGCCCTCCTAGTAACATCCCGACGACCCTTAGGTACAGCTTCCTCCGGCCTTGCTCCACTGCCCATCTTCCCACGTTGCTGCATGTGCATCTTCTTTAGTTGTTTGCTTAAATCGTATCTCGGTCGGCGTACTTTCCATCTTGCAATCTCGTCCTCAAACCATTTTCGATAAACCACCATGTGCTATCTTTCCCTTTTTACATGGAACATGCTTCTTGATATGTTTCTGTCGTATCTACTTTTCCAAACACTTTTGCCCTTGTTTTAGACTCTAACTTGTATGATATGAATGTAACTAACCTGGACTGACGCTGTTTTCAGCAGAATTGCCATAGTGTTATTTTTTGTGCAGAAAATAAAAAAAATTGGAATGTCCTGAAACTCCACGGAACACCTTAGAAAAAATAAAGAAAAATCCTCGCAAAAGATGAAGACCAGGGGGCCCACAACCTGCTCACGAGGGTGGGGGGTGCGCCCCCCTAACTCGTGGGCCCCCTGGTGGCCCTCCGACGCCAACTCCATCTTCATATATTGGCTTTCGGGGAGAAAAAAATCAGAGAGAAGAAATCATCGCATTTTACGATACGGAACCGCCGCCAAGCCCTAATCTCTCTCGGGAGGGCTGATCTGGAGTCCGTTCGGGGCTCCGAAGAGGGGGATTCGTCGCTGTCGTCATCATCAACCATCCTCCATCACCAATTTCATGATGCTCACCGCCGTGCGTGAGTAATTGCATCGTAGGCTTGCTAGACGGTGATGGGTTGGATGAGATTTATCATGTAATCGAGTTAGTTTTGTTAGGGTTTGATCCCTGGTATCCATTATGTTCTGAGATTGATGTTGCTATGACTTTGCTATGCTTAATGCTTGTCACTAGGGCCTGAGTGCCATGATTTCCGATCTGAACCTATTATGTTTTCATGAATATATGTGTGTTCTTGATCCTATCTTGCAAGTCTATAGTCAGCTACTATGTGTTATGATCCGGCAACCCCGAAGTGACAATAATCGGGACCACTCCCGGTGATGACCATAGTTTGAGGAGTTCATGTATTCACTGTGTGCTAATGCTTTGTTCCGGTTCTCTATTAAAAGGAGGCCTTAATATCCCTTAGTTTCCAATAGGACCCTGCTGCCACGGGAGGGTAGGACAAAAGATGTCATGCAAGTTCTTTTCCATAAGCATGTATGACTATATACGGAATACATGCCTACATTACATTGATGAGCTGGAGCTAGTTCTGTGTCACCCTATCTTATGACTGCTACATGATGAACCACATCCGGCATTATTATCCATCGCTAATCCGGTGCCTACGAGTTTTCCATATACTGGTTCTCGCTTATTTACTTTTCCGTTGCTACTATTACAATCACTACAAAATACCAAAAACATTACTTTTGCTGTCTTTACTTTTGTTACCATTACCACCACTATCATATTACTTTGCTACTAAACACTTTGTTGCAGATACTAAGTTTCCAGGTGTGGTTGAATTGACAACTCAGGTGCTAATACTTGAGAATATTCTTTGGCTCCCCTTGTGTCGAATCAATAAATTTGGGTTGAATACTCTACCCTTGAAAACTATTGCGATCCCCTATACTTGTGGGTTATCAAGACCTTTTTCTGGCGCCGTTGACGGGGAGCATAGCTCTATTCTTTGAGTCACTTGGGATTTATATCTGCTGGACACTATGAAGAACTTGAAAGATGACCGAACTACTATTTTGCCCTCAACTACAAGGGGAGGTAAGGGATTGCCATCTAGCCTTGCACTAGATTCTCCTTCTGTTATGAGTAAGTTTGCGACACCTAAACCTACTACTGCTATTGATTCTGATATGTCGCATGTTATTGATGATGCCACTTCTGCTATGCATGATACTTATGATGAAACTACTTCTGTGCTTGATACTACTGTGCCACTTGGTGAATTTCTTGATGAGCAAATTGCTAGGTCTAGAGAAAGAGAAATTATTGAACTTGAACACGATGATGTTAGTGAAGATGAACCTATGCCTGCTATTCCTGAGGGTTATCTTTTTAATGCTGAATCTTCTACAGCTATTCTTGCTTGCCAGGATAAACGTGAACTTAAGAGGTTGCTAGTTAAATGGAGTAAAGAATCTTTTAGAGATAGAATGAAACCCGACCCTGCTTTTGCTACTTCACCTATCTGTGTTCCTGATCAGGATTATTATGATTTTTCTATTGATCCAGATATAATTACTTTGGTTGAATCTGATCCTTTTTATGGCTATGAATCTGAAACTGTTGTGGCACATCTTACTATGTTAAATGATATAGCTGCCATGTTTACAAATAATGAGAGATCGCGCTACCTTTATTTACTCAAAATATTTCCGTTCTCATTAAAGGGTGATGCTAAGATATGGTATAATTCTCTTGATCCTGGTTGTGTGCAAAGTCCCCAGGATATGATTTATTACTTCTCCGCTCAATATTTCCCTGCTCATAAGAAACAAGCTGCCTTGAGGGAAATATAAAATTTTGTGCAAATTGAAGAAGAGAGTCTCCCACAAGCTTGGGGGAGGCCTCTCAAGTTACTTAATGCTTTGCCTGATCATCCTCTTAAGAAACCTGAAATATTTGATATCTTTTATAATGGACTAACTGATACTTCCAGAGATTACCTGGATAGTTGTGCTAGTTCTCTTTTCAGGGAAAGAACACCAGATGACGCTGAAATTCTATTGAATAATATGTTGGCTAATGAAAATAATTGGGCACCTCCCGAGCTACCTCCTGAGCCAGTTCCTGAGCCAATTACTGAGCCTATTCCTAAACCAACTCCGAAGAAGAGAGATGTTCTATTTCTCAGTCCCTAAGATATGCAAGAGGCAAAGAAATCTATGAAAGAAAAAGGTATTAAAGCTGAAGATGTTAAGAATTTACCTCCTATTGAAGAGATACATGGTCTTAATTTACCGCCTGTTGAAGAAGTATATGATCTCAATTACTTATTCACTGAAGAACCTCTCGATATCCCGACACAGGTAGTAAAGGTAAATTCTCTCTATAGATATGATAAAGCTGAAGTCCCTCCTACTAAAATTACTAGTCAGTGCTTGGATGAGTTTGATGACTTTATGTTTAAGAAAGATGACTTTAATGCTTATTTTGGTAGACAATTAAAATAGAATACCTTTATGATTAAACGCTTGGGTGATTATATGGCTGATATTAGAGGTGAACTTAAACTTGTTAGCAAACATGCTTCTATAGTTACCACTCAAGTAGAACAAGTACTTAAAGCTCAGAAAGAAGTGCTTGCTGAAATGAATAGTAAGAAAAATGATTATGCTGTTAGAGTGGCTACTAGAACTGGTAGAATGACTCAGGAACCTTTGTATCCTGAAGGCCACCCTAAGAGAATCGAGCAAGATTCTCAAAGAAACAATATTGATGTACCTAGTTCTTCTAAAAGGAAGAAAAAGAAAAATGATAGGACTTTGCAAACTTCTAGTGAACCTATTGATGAACCACCTGAGAATCCAAATGACATCTCTGTTTCTGATGCTGAAACACAATCAGGTGATGAACATGAACCTAGTGATAATGTTCATGTTGATGCTCAACCTAGTAATGTAGAAGTTGAACCTGCTGTTGATCTTGATAACCCACAATCAAGGAATCAACGTTATGATAAAAGAGACTTCGTTGCTAGGAAACATGGTAGAGAAAGGGAACCATGGGTTCAGAAACCCATGCCTTTTCCTCCGAAACCATCCAAGAAAAAGGATGATGAGGATTTTGAGCGCTTTGCTGAAATGATTAGACCCATCTTTTTGCGTATGCGATTAACTGATGTGCTCAAAACAAATCCTTATGCTAAGTATATGAAGGATATCATTACTAATAAAAGAAAGATACCTGAAGCTGAAATTTCCACCATGCTTGCTAATTATACTTTTAAGGGTGGAATACCAAAGAAACTTGGAGATCCCGGAGTACCTACTATACCTTGCTCCATTAAGAGAAATTATGTTAAGACTGCTTTATGTGATCTTGGAGCCGGTGTCAGTGTTATGCCTCTCTCTTTATATCGTAGACTTGACTTGAATAAGTTGACACCTACTAAAATATCTTTGCAAATGGCTGATAAATCAACTGCTATACCTGTCGGTATTTGTGAGGATGTGCCTGTTGTGGTTGCAAACGTTACTATTTTAAAGGACTTTGTTATTCTTGATATTCCCGAGGATGATAGTATGTCTATTATTCTTGGAAGACCTTTCCTTAATACTGCAGGGGCTGTTATTGATTGCACCAAAGGCAATGTCACTTTTCACGTTAATGGCAATGAGCACACGGTACATTTTCCGAGGAAACAACCTCAAGTTTATAGTATCAACTCTATTGGAAAAGTTCCATCGATTATATTTGGAGGTTTAGAATTTCCTCTCCCTACTGTCAAGAAAAAGTATGATATTCTTATTGTTGGGGATTTTCATATCCCCGTTGAGGTAACTTAGTGTTATTCGATATTTCTCCGTTTCCGTGATTATTCGGAATGAGTTTGTTAACAAGACTTGATCAACCTTGTTAGTGGGTTCATTTTGATGATCACGAGATGGATGAAACTAGAAGCACAACCTTCTGTACCATCTTTATATTTTCTGTTATTTAGTAGAAACAAAAGTAAAATAGTATTTTTTCTGTTTGTTTCCTGACTTATCCGTGCAATAAAAAAATATCCCGAAAATAAAAGTCCTCAGAATGCCATGCCAATTTAATATGATTTTTTCAGGAATATTTAAGAATTTATTGTGCAAAAATTACCACGGGGGGAGCTGCCACCTGGTCACTAGGGTGCAGGGCGCGCCCTACCCCCCTAGGCGTGCCCCCCTGCCTCATGGGCCCACGGTGGCCCTCCTCCACTTATTCCTGCACCCATCTTCCTCCTCTGCCTCACACAAACACGAAAAACCAACTCAAGCACGAGTTCCAGCCCCCGTTGTTGTGATTTTCGATCTCCTTGCTCAAAGCACCTCTCGCAAAGCTGCTTGGGGAGATTGTTACATGGTATGTGACTCCTCCATTGGTCCAATTAGTTTTTGTTCTAGTGCTTTATTCACTGCAAATTTGTGCTGCATAGGTGACCATGTTCTTGAGCTTGCATGTCAAATTTATATGGTTCCAAGTAGTTCTAATGCTTGATATAGGCCCTAGGCACTTGTGGGAGTTGTTACTATCAATCTTATTGAAGTTGGTTCACTTTTATTTGAAGTTACTAAAAATTTCAGATTGTTTCAGAAATAATGAAGAGACTTTTGAGGGGCTCATCGAGCCGAAGCTGTAAGGAAAAACAAAAGGAAGAAGAGGAGAAGCCCAAATTTAATTTGCCTCACACCGCGGAGGTCCGGCCATGTGAATGGCCCTCCGATGACTTCTTGAGGAGAGCCGGGATTTATGAGGATTTCTATTTATTGATTGAGAACACTGGCCTCACCAACTTCCTCCACGACCAACGTCATCAGTATCTCTTACTCACAAATACTTTTGTGCAAAACTTATACCTTTTCCCTAAGAAATCACCTCCAACAGTAGAGTTTCATTTATATGACGTTGTTAAAGAGATGACATTAGCTGAATTCTGCGAGGTTTGCAGAATACCCTTTGAGGGCACCTTAGATGAACCCCACCGTAATGAAGTAGAAGCTTTTATTAACACTATCACGGTGGGAGAAACCAGGAAGGTTTCTGACGTGAGGATCACTAGCATACATTATCCTGTTTTACGCTACTTTGCCTAATTTACTAGTTGTTGTTTAATTGGACGCGGAAACTGTGGGAACCTTAGTATTCCTGATATTATTATTTTGCTCCATGGTTTATACCGCAATAACTCTGTTAGTATGGGTGGAATTGTTGCTAGACGGTTAAGTCTGAACCATACTAAGGGCCCCATCTTTGGAGGCATTTATGCTTCACGCCTAGCTGAACATTTTGAAATACCTATTAGGCATGCGGAGAAAGAAGAAACAGCGCTGCCCCGTGCTTATTTAGATTATAAGAGTATGATAGCGCATGATTTTCTTGTTAAGAGTCGCGATGGGGAGCTCAAATATAAATTATACTTTGATAAACATCACCCTGAGACTATTACTTTGCCTGCTCCTTCTTTGTTTAACCTGTATGCAGAGCCTCACATTGTTCCGTGGTCGGCTGTTCAAGCTTATCGGAACCCTGCACCAGCCCCGGAGCCGGAGCCACAAGATGAGCCTCCACGACTATCTATTTATTCTTGGGATCCAGAGGAGGCTGCCAGCCAGTGGCAGTCAGAGTCTTCTTCGTCGCAGTATAACCCCGGCTTCACCTACGGATATCCGCCAGGCTATCCCTGGCAATAGACCAACTTAGGCCAAAAGCCTAAGCTTGGGGGAGTACGTATTTCCCACCGACATTACATTTATGTTCACACACACTCATTGCTAGATGTCGGTGCTCATACTCTTTCACTGTAATATCCATGCTAGTTTATTTTCTTTTTCCTACTTTCTTCTTGTGTGTTTGATAAACCTTAAGAAAAAACCAAAAATAATTTAGTAGTAGTTTATTTCTTTGCTGTAGTAATTAAAAATAAAAACCCAAAAATATTTCTTGTTCTTCTTTTACTTGTTGGGAGCTTTCCCGTGTAAATAGTTTTTATTTTCTTTCTTCTGGGGGTTGAGAAGACCATATTGAAAATGCTTAGTGGCTCTTATATGCACGATTGTTTATTTAACTTAGAGCCCATATTACTTGTCTTCTCTCTTGAGTTGAATGCTTGCAGATTCCAGCCTAGTCCAATGCACGTGCACTCTTATTATTATACACACCATTCGGTCGTGCAAGTGAAAGGCAATGATGATGATATATGATGGACTTATTGGGAAGAGAAAAGCTGGTATGAACTCGAGCTCTCTTGTTTTTGTAAATATGATGATTCATCGTTCTTGATTCAGCTATTATGAAGTAAACATATTTGCAATGAAATTTAGAGATTATAGTTGCTTGTGCCATGCTTGATTAGCTATGAGTTATAATGGTTTACCTTGCGTGCCAACATGCTATTAGAATGATTATGATGTGGTATGATGGGATGGTATCTTCCTTTAAATGTATTGAGTGACTCGACTTGGCACATGTTCACGCATGTAGTTGAATCCAATCAACATAGCCTTCATGATATTTATGTTCATGGTGGATTATATCCTACTCATGCTTGTACTCGGTGTGAATTAATTTTAATGCATGTTTACGACTGTTGTCGCTCTCTCAGTTGGTCACTTCCCAGTCTTTTTCTAGCCTTCACCTGTACTAAGAGGGATAACTGCTTGTGCATCCAAACTCCATAAACCCCAAAGTTATTCCATATGAGTCCACTATACCTACCTATATGCGGTATTACCTGCCATTCCAAGTAAATTTGTATGTGCCAAACTCTAAACCTTCAAATAAACATTCTGTTTTGCATGCTCGAATAGCTCATATGTCAACTAGAGCTGCCCTCATCTTCCGTGTTAGGCGGGTAATTCTCAAGAGAAGTGGACTCCGCTCCTCATTCACGAGAAAATGGCTGGTATCCGGGATGCCCAGTCCCATGCTTTATGCAAACTAAATCAAAATAACTGCAAACAAAACTCCCTTTGGGACCCGTTGAATGTTGGAGGCACTCGTTGTTTTGAGCAAGCCATGGATTGATGCTTGTGGAGGAAGGGGAGTATAAACTTTACCATTCTGTTTGGGAACTACCTATAATCTATTTAGCATGGAAGATATCGTCGTCTTTTAGTTGTTATGTTGACAATGAAAGTATGCCGCTCAAAATATAATTTATCTCTATTTCAAAACAGAGCTCTGGCACCTCTACAAATCCCTGCTTCCCTCTGCGAAGGGCCTATCCATTTACTTTTATGTTGAGTCATCACCCTTCTTATTAAAAAGCACCCACTGGAGAGCACACTGTCGTTTGCATTCATTATTATTGGTTTATATTGGGTATGACTTGACTGGATCTCTTTTACCATGAATTACAATGTTTAGTCAGTCCTTGATCTTTAAAGGTGCTCTGCATTTATGTTTTGCGGTCTCAGAAAGGGCTAGCGAGATACCATTTTGTTATATCATGTTATGATTATTTTGAGAAAGTGTTGTCATCCGAGTTTTATTATTATGGCACGCTAGCTGATTATGCTATTGATATGAGTAATTGTGAAACCTACGTGTCATTGTGAGTATGGTTAGTTCATAATAATTGCTGAAACTTGAATGCTAGCTTTTCATGTTTACAACAACAAGAGCAAACAGAGTTTGTAAAAGTTTTTCTTTTTCTCTTTTAGTTTGTCAACTGAATTGCTTGAGGACAAGCAACGGTTTAAGCTTGGGGGAGTTGATACGTCTCTGTCGTATCTACTTTTCCAAACACTTTTGCCCTTGTTTTGGACTCTAACTTGTATGATTTGAATGGAACTAACCCGGACTGACGCTGTTTTCAGCAGAATTGCCATAGTGTTGTTTTTTGTGTAGAAAATAAAAATTCTCGGAATGTCCTGAAACTCCACGGAACACCTTAGAAAAAATAAAGAAAAATCCTCGCAAAAGATGAAGACCAGGGGGCCCACACCCTGCTCACGAGGGTGGGGCCCCCCCTGGGCGCGCCCCTCTACCTCGTGGGCCCCCTGGTGGCCCTCCGACGCCAACTCCAACTCCATATATTGGCTTTCGGGGAGAGAAAAATTAGAGAGAAGAAATCATCGTGTTTTACGATACGGAGCCACCGCCAAGCCCTAATCTCTCTCGGGAGGGCTGATCTGGAGTCCGTTCGGGGCTCCAAAGAGGGGGATTCGTCGCCGTCGTCATCATCAACCATCCTCATTCACCAATTTCATGATGCTCACTGCCGTGCGTGAGTAATTGCATCGTAGGCTTGCTGGATGGTGATGGGTTGGATGAGATTTATCATGTAATCGAGTTAGTTTTGTTAGGGTTTGATCCCTAGTATCCATTATGTTCTGAGATTGATGTTGCTATGACTTTGCTATGCTTAATGCTTGTCACTAGGGCCCGAGTGCCATGATTTCAGATCTGAACCTATTATGTTTTCATGAATATATGTGTGTTCTTGATCCTATCTTGCAAGTCTATAGTCACCTACTATGTGTTATGATCTGGTAACCACGAAGTGACAATAATCGGGACCACTCCCGGTGATGACCATAGTTTGAGGAGTTCATGTATTCACTGTGTGCTAATGCTTTGTTCCAGTTCTCTATTAAAAGGAGGCCTTAATATCCCTTAGTTTCCAATAGGACCCCGCTGCCATGGGAGGGTAGGACAAAAGATGTCATGCAAGTTCTTTTCCATAAGCACGTATGACTATATACGGAATACATGCCTACATAACATTGATGAACTGGAGCTAGTTCTGTGTCACCCTATGTTATGACTGCTACATGATGAACCACATCCAGCATAATTATCCATTGCTAATCCGGTGCCTATGAGTTTTCCATATACTGGTTCTTGCTTATTTACTTTTCCGTTGCTATTGTTACAATTTCTACAAAATGCCAAAAACATTACTTTTGCTGTCTTTACTTCTGTTACCATTACCACCACTATCATATTACTTTGCTACTAAACACTTTGTTGCAGATACTAAGTTTCCAGGTGTGGTTTAATTGACAACTCAGCTGCTAATACTTGAGATTATTCTTTGGCTCCCCTTGTGTCGAATCAATAAATTTGGGTTGAATACTCTACCCTCGAAAACTATTGCGATCCCCTATACTTGTGGGTTATCACTTCTTTTTTGTCGGCGTATCTGTCTTCAACTCGTGCTATTGGGCAGTAATTGTTTCCTTTCGACCTCGTTTTGCAAACAGGGCTATCCATTTTCACCTCGTTGCTATTGCGACCTTTTGGTGAACTGCACAAATCACTTTTCTGAAGAGTGTTTTGTGCAGTTCCGTCAAAATGTCACACGGGCAACGTTTTTACATTTCTGTGGGACTGGGGAATGGGAGATTGGTTTTGCTATCCTCCTCATCCAACTCTGTGCCTAATCTTCTCCAACAAGAAATTAGTCCTAAAGAGAGATCATACAGGTGATCGGCTTCTATTTATGTGTGTTATGTTTCATCATCTAGGTCCACTATTATTGTAATCACACTGACTGGATATCTTTGCAAACAGGTATGGTCCGCCCGATTTTAGTGGATCTGCACAAAATGATCGAATTGTGGTGTCCTTCATAAACCTCTTTTTTGGCTACAGAGCTGGGTGAAACTAGCTGCCAAGCAATGAACATTGTGCCAAGGAAATGGAGCCATGCCTATGAATAGCATCGATCAATTATATATTTTTTCTTTATTTGTACACCTTCTCACAACTTTGTCTTCAGTTGTGATGTGAATATTGGCGCTGATCTGCAAACCATTGAGATGCATTAGCCATGGTAGTTTCATTTGTATCTGATGGAATGTTGTAACGAGATAATCTCGAGGCAAGACACATGAAACCTAGGTTGAAACTTTTTTTTCCTACGAGAACCAGAGTTGAAACCTTCATAGCATCACAGTACAATTTCATCAAAATTATGCGTACATATAAACAATCCTGAAGGATTGATAGCAATGCCAGAAACAATTCAACTTCGTTTCGCCGACATGTTGGACATCCTTCATCCGGCTCCACCTGCCATGCAGCAATATTGAGTGCACAACACAACTTCAGGGAAAGATTCACCCCGGTCGTTGTGCCGCGGTAGTAATGACTAGTGAGCAGTCAAATCACAAAGCCCCACCTTCGCCACAGTAAGTTGCTCGGATGAAGCAACCATCATTTCTCTGTTCCTTGATTCGCTGGTACTCCCATATTCCCACAGTAATAAGTTGCTCGGGCGAATCAACCATCACTATATCCGATCACATGTGATGACCACAGGAGCTATCCATTCAGATTGCATGTTAAAAAAATAAAGGTCGGTAACTAATGCGGCAAACTTTCAAAAAAAAAAACTAATGCGGCACCTCGGGCCAACGCGGCCAGATCGCATTTTGCACAAGAAATTACACACCATGCTTCGTTGACATGTGGTGGAGGAACTCATTGATCAGTGCGATGTCATCACCTCGGCTAGCATGGCAGGTTCGTTCAAGCCCATTCTTGACTCAACTAATAACATCATTACAAGGAACCCAAGAGTCAAGGAGCGGTTTGATCTCCCCTATCTTCTTCGCAGTGACCCTGATGACTGGCGCCGTCACGACGGAGGCCTCGCCCTGTGCAAGTTGATGCCGCTTGATAATGATACGTATGATGTTAAGATGCCATCACTTGAGGGCAAGGCTTGGGTAGGCACAAATGGAGATTGGGTTGTTTACATTGGGTCCAACTGCGAGTGGGAACTTGTGAATGTGTACACTCGTGACCGGGTTCCACTTCCAAAAATCTCAGCAGACTGCCCAGAGGTTGAGCACACCGGTATTGTACGCACGTTCAAATACAATCATGGTGATTGTCTTCTACGGAAGATAGCAATTTCTCGATTTCCCACCCGCTCTTGGAATTACAACAACTATGAAGTTGTTGCTATCTTCGACAAGCTTGTTGCCATCGTTACTGGTTTGACTCGATGGACATTGCTCAAAAATCAGTTTTTGTACACGCATGAGTACTGTGATGCAATTCAATACGTGGGCCTTGTGTTTGCTGCCACCACTCGTGGCACTGTTTTTGCATGGAATCGTTATGATTTCAATATGTTTGTCTTCCACCATAATTATAATTGTTTCATCCACATGCATGCGGGTTAGCAAGTTTCCCTTTACTAATTAACCTTCTTCTTGTGTTTCCAAGGTCCTGTGAACATTCCACCACCTATACTTGAAAATTTTTATAACCAAGGGGAGATGACGATGGTGATGATCACGAGCATGAGGACGAGCAGCGCCCATATACTCGTTGGCGCCTAACAACTAATTCCAATGGATCACCTCTTCTCGTGTGTATATAGCCCACTGATGATGTTATTGCTAAGGAAGCAGGTGTAGTCTCCCATGGTCGCACTCTCCGGACCGATTCCAACACCCGTTGCATGGTATTCGGGATGGATACTAGTGTGCTAGCGCCAACACCTTCTCCCTAGTACAGAATTGATAGTCTTGGAGAAAACTTCCTCTTCCTTGGACAAAACTATCTGATGATGGTGAAAGGCGATCCAACTGCTATTGACAACGTTACTAGCACCATTTATGAGAAGAAATTGTGTCTATACCTCGGACATTAGCGTGGTTCCCTACCCTGGTACTGATATAGTAGGCCGCTTCAGCCTGGATGATCAGTCCTGCGTTGGTCTCGAGATCGACAATAGATGCCCCATCCCAGAGAATCACTTGTGGTTCAAAGCAAGCGTTTCCAATGCCGAGGAATGGTTGAGTTGAAGTTCATTTCATTGCTTGTTATTTGTTGTGTGGTGAAAACTTTAGTATTTATAATGTATCCTCGTTGTCGATGTGGGTTGATGACCTGTTGTATGTAATAAAATGATATGCCTGTGATAAACATACTAAATTTATGAATGCCTTTCGAGTTGCTTCTGTGAGTGAGTGGTGCGACGAGGCAAAAAAATATTTTCCGAATACATAATTGTACATGCATTGCAACAGGTTATCGGATGAGGCCAATCAACAATAGTAGTACACTATTTGTACAAGCTTCACATGCTTCGCGCGTCGTGCGGGTGTTTTTACTGTAGCCATATTGTACGTAACCAGCACCTCGAATCCTCGATACTAGTACTATATAGTAAGTAGTAGGAGTAGTAGGGTGGCATGGGCCAGAACAAGCATTCACGTCCAGGAGTACGGCACACGCCACCAGCACGACTTCCATCTGACACCATATTTCTTGGAGTCCGTGCTAGAGCAATCTCTTCAACCTCATCATTTCTCTAACTCAGCCATCGCGCGGCGGGTGAGGTGGGGGTTTGCCGATAGTCAGTTTCCTCAACTGCGGTCCCACTTGTAAGGCCAACTCCAACGCTCTATCAATATATGGATGTACTCTTCTTCCCAATACAAAAACTTGCATCCATTCTACTCCCTCCGTTGCACAATACATGCCTTCTACTACCTCCATCCTGTTTTATAGGTCCCCTTTGTAGTTTGTGTCAAATTTTGACTAAAGATTTAACTAACAAAATGTTAATGCATGTCAAGAAAAATTATCTCATTGGATTCATATTTGAACATAGTTTTCAAAAATATAATGTTTGGTGACATGCGTAAACATTTTGTTAGTTTAATGTATGGTCAAAATTTGGCACGAAATATAATGGGGACCAATAAACCCGGACGGAGGTAGTATTTGTCAAAATATATATGTATCTAGATATGTTTTAGTATATAGGCACATCCATTTTTGGACAAATGGAAGTCAAGTATTTTGGAACGGAGGGAGTACACAATAAAAATTTTAAGTTAGCACAACTAGTCTAATCCGAGAGCACAACCAAAGATTTGGTCGGGTTCTTCCTCCTTTTGCCGACACGTGGGACATCCAGCATCCAGGTCGTGTCATGAAATAAAATAGAGTGGTAGTTGATAAGTTGGAGCCACGAGATGTGCATCTTGGGTTAAACTGTAAATAGAATCTTACTACTCTTGAGTAACTCCAAAAGCGGCTACCGAAGATCTTTCTTGGATTTGTTTTTCATCACCAGCACGTCGAGGTGAAAGATGTGCAGGTTCAGTGGGTCCTCTTGCATTTTCACTAACATGTGGGGCCGCGTGTGAGCAAACAAACGATGGGCTCCGCGCGTCCGCTGGCGGGCTGAGAAGAGAGATAGAGGAGGGCTGAGTAGGGACTCCAGGAAATTTGTTCTACGTAACCAGCACCTTGATATTCGTGTGCGGTTGTTTCTAGAATAAAAAAAGGAGGTACCCCTACTTATGTTACTCCCACTATGCCTAGCCTAAGGTTAGTAGGTGACCTTGCAGTTGGCTCTTCGCCTCTTCCGGAAGTCGATGGTTCTATAGTAGTGCTTCTGGCAATATGACACCAAATGAACTGCTGCACGTCCACCACTTGTAAGTAAAAGTTTCTCCTCGTGCTGCGAGCCACCGCGCACGCATTGGCAAGGGAGAAGGCGTAATCAAGCTTCTCGTCGTTCTACGAGTTGACGGGACACATCAAAGTTATTTACTAGTAGTACGTACTCTCTCCAAAAAAGGGCTGACCATGTCATTGCTACCATCCCGTGCTCCGTCGTTGAGTACGTGCACCATTCACGTGCCATCGAGGAGGAAAAATATTGCGTAGGTGCCATCGAAGTGCACGACTCACTTACGGAAAAGGGTTTCCCCCCACTCCCCCCCCCCCCCCCCCGCACGACTCACTTACGCACTTCTTATCTGATTATCTCCATTTTCTTGCATGACGCGTGCACCTTGATGCTAGATGTCTCGCGTGTTGGGAAAAGGATGAACAAAGCTCACGTAAAAGAAAACAGTTGAAGAGCATAGATTCCCGATGACAGAGGAGGAGCAAGGAACCTCGCGGTGGAGCGTCTGCAAGGAACCTTGCGCGTTTTCCCCTGTTTTTTGCCGCCTGCCCACCTATAAACAACTAAAAGAACATGAACTTTTCGCTAACCACTAGAAATGGTACATCAGGATGCTAAGTTGAAGATGTTTTATACTCCCTCCGTTCCCAAATATAAGTCTTTTTAGATATTTCAAGAAGGGACTACATACGAAACAAAATGAGTGAATCTACACTCTAGATATGTCTGCATACACCTGTATGTTGTAGTCTATTTGAAATGGCTAGAAAGACTTATATTTAGGAACGGAGGGAGTAGTTTGTATTGAATTATTGATAACCACACAACAAGCCACGCATGTACACAAGCCAACGCACTAACTCCATCCGATCCAACTCATGCACATACGCGCACAGCATGGAGCACACAACGCACGTACACAAGACGTGCATGCACACACGCTCGGCTGCAGAATGCATGTGAATAACACATGCATGCGCACACACTCGGCTGCATGGAGGCGTGCGCCATCCGCGGCGATGTCCGGTTCGTCGTGCTACGGCAAAGCTTGCATGCAACGACGCATACGCATCTCTTGCAGCACCTCTTTGCCGTCGTTGCTCAACTACTAGTCGGAGACGAAGACGACCTCAGCCTCGGCCTTAGATCTAGCACCGATGGAAAAACATGCACGTTGCACGCACACGAGCACATACGGAGTGCCCATGACATGGTGGTGGTGCGTCCCCAGTCGCCTCTACTCCTTCTGCGCACGTTGTCTATCAAGGCGGCTGCATGCTAATGATGATGTGGGTGAGATCTTCTAGGACTCAGATGATGATGAGGAAAATTATGAGACACAAGGTGACGTACATCGTCAAGGTCCATGGTCAAGGGGGTGCTAGCAAGTTCTTAGATGTGCTTAGAGCAAGTACAATAGAGCTGAGTCAGCGGGCTATAAGGAATAAACAGTAGTATATTTCTGCTTAGTTGGAGGAAAGAGAAGAGGAGAGAGAAGGTAAGCGGGCTCTTCGTGAAGAGCCAGCTCTAGAACGTGCTCCTAGGAACTTTGTGAGAATGAAAGGTGGGCCACAGAACAAAAAAGTAGTAGTACACTCTCTTGATCTATACTATTGTACATGTTGACTATAAGATGGGCTGTAGATGACATGGCACTGGCTTATAGCCAGCAGCTGGCTATACTATTAATGCTCTTTAGATGAGGTGCTAAGTGCATTAAATGGCTTAGTAACTCAAGTCTTCAATGCATAGGTGCTTAGTTTATTGGTGCCACATCATATTTTATGCCTACGTGGCAGGCTTAGTAGCTATACATGGTGGAGCACTGGGAAAGGCCAAGGCTGGTCATAGTGGGGAGTAACTTGTACTGTAACAGATTACTATGTTACTCTAAACATCTCTATAAACCGGAAAGGAGGGAGTAGTAACATAGACTAGTGTCATATGCAGAGTATGGGAGCACATGATATTTCCCCGTCCGGACTGATCCCAATTTGGCTTCTCACCTTCTTGGCCCAACAAAAACCCCTCCCCCTCCCGCGCGCGCTTCCCGCCCGGCGCCAGCTGAGCCCGCCACTCCACATTGATGGCAAGTCAGGGCGACGCGACCTCTCACTGCTTCCGCCGTTGAAGCGGCACGCCGACCGAGGGCACCGCCCGCTGCACGCCCGGCATTTCAGACTACACAGTGGATAGTAACTTTTAGAGAAAGTACTACAATTAGATGACATAAGCATGCTATAAGGATTTAAATATAGTATTTGTGCTTAGTTGAAGGAGAGAGAAGAGGAGAGAGAAGAGAAGCGGATTGTAAACGTGTAGCCGGTTGTACTCCAACATACTCTACTTTGTGAGACAAAAGGTGAGGCCATTATTAATGATATTGTATTTATACTAAAGGGACTAACGGACGCCTTAATTACTCCTTTTTTTAGACAAACCTTGGTATGGCTATTATTGACTTTTTTTGAGATATCATTGACTTGGACGTGCGGTTTGGGGGCAAAAGGCCTACTATTATACTCGCACGATCGACCTGACATGCTCTACCCTAGCCGCCGCTGTATCATATGGTTTCACACCGTTCCAGATCTTAGCGTCGCCACGCAATTCTTCTCCATCCCTCCTTTCGGCGTGCACGAGAAGGGATAGCAGTCCTCCGAACCCCGCCTTTCGTGATCCTGTACGGGAGAGGGGCGATCAGGTTTTTGGGGAGCACACTCCTGTGACTGCTGCCAGCGACGACTTCCTCAACGACAGCCTTCTTCCCCGACCTTGGTAACCTCTTCATCAACGACATGAGTGACAACATCAACCACATCGGTTCTGCTCCCGATGTACAGTATGTGATTCTATCCTCCTGGTTTAGTCCGCATCATTACTTTGATGTTTGCAATTGTCGTCATGATCTATTTACTGCTGATTCGGATTAAATCTCATACTAAATTGCTCATATATTCAACAATCCAATCCAAAAACCTAATCACACGCAATTTACTCCGAGTGGTTTTGCTGCACTTTTGAAGCCGCCTACTTATAAGGGGGTGCAATATAAAAGGTGGCGCACAAGAGCAGTATATTGGTTTCAGATCATGTACTGCTATGACGCCACTAAGGGTAAGCCTGAGGGCGATCTTAATCCTACACAGCAGGAAGCTTTTCAAAACATGGATACCCTCTTCAAAGCCGCCCTGCTGAGTGTTCTTGACGATTCCATTGTGGATTCATATATGTCGTTTGACAGCAGCAAAGACATGTGGGCTGCGCTCGAGGCCACGTTTGGGCCCTCGGGCGCTGGCAACGAGTTGTACGTCATGGAGCAATTCTGTGACTACAAGATGACTGATGAGTGCTCTGTTGTTCAGCAGACTCATGAGATACATTCACTCTCTAAGGAACTTGAGTACTTTAAGTGTGTGTTGCCGGACAAATTTGTTGTTGGGACCGTCATAGCCAAGCTTCCACCTTCGTGGAACGATTTTGCTACTTCTCTGAAAAACAAGAGACATGAGTTTTATGTTTTGGATCTCATTAGCACTATTGATTTTGAGGAGAAGGCGAGAGCAAAAGACACACGTGCTCGGGTCGCCGAGGGAGCTTCTAGTGCACACATGGTACATAAGAACTTCCAGCCCAACCAGCCCCAAAACAACAAGAACAAATCTCAGGGGAAAGGCAAGTTTGATGCAACGAACAAGCCGTCACATTCTACCAACTTCAAGAAGAATTCTCATAATGGGAAGGGATACAAACCTCAATTTTGGTAGCACCGCACAAAATTTATATGGCTGCATCTACCTGCTGTCAGCTAACCTCATGGTGCTCCAGGTATTCCTACATTCATAACTAGGTACAATGACCACCGCAAGATGAAATTAGCTTATTCGTACGTTGACTTGCTGAATGGAGTGCGGAATGATCCTGTCATGTGTGGAGGAGCAAACAAGCAGTGCACCCGAAGGTGGAAATCAACCAAGGACTTATGAAATTATATGTAATCTTCCTCAGGCAGGTCAGTATCCCCTTCGTCCAGATGATCGTGTTTTGTCGTGCCGAGCTATTGATATGTGCTACTGTTTTGCAACACCGTTTAAGTATAGCTACTGTTTTCCTATCTTTTCAGATTCAGGACAATGAATATGGGAACTGCACAATATGGACCCATGTTAAGTCATCTCTATTGCCTCATGTGTGTGCTGCAAATGTGTCAGCATCAATTGCAAGATGAGGCATCTAGCTAGCTGTGGAGTTGCCAACATGCTCAAAGTGCTCGCAACATTGAGAAGAAACAAGCATGCCTAGGAAATTAATGCATGCACAGGGAGGCCCTTTGCTCAGAGAAGCATCGACCAATTTTCTTTATTTCCACACCTTCTCACAGATTTGTATATTGGTTATAGTATGGTGAATCATTGAGATGCATAGACATGCTGAACTTTTGTTCTTCTGAATGTTAGTTTAATGTGAGTGTCTGCATCCAGTACCGCATCCTCTAATTTGGTGGATGCACATAGAGAAAAAAATTCCTTAATTTACTCCATAACCACCCTATTAAATAGGCCTAGTAACAAACCAGGCGCATGCAGTGGCCAGCGGGCACATGCATCCTGCATGCATGGCTAGTCATGCAACAACACAAAAGAAGAGAGCGCTTCTTGGGAAAAAGCGAGTAGTTAGTGCAGCGGGCCTTATAAACACGAACAGCTTGCTCTCCCGCTTCCGTCTCCCCACCCAATTCCCCCCGCTCCCCAATCTTCCTCACTCGTCCAGAAAACCCCGCTCACCTTCTTCCTCACTCATACAGAAAACGCATGCTCCTCTTCTTCCACTCGTACAGAAATCCCCAGCCCTCCTTCTTCCCCACTCGCACTACCACTAGGCTCGCCTCTGGCTACTCTGCTCAAACCCGTGAGCTCAGCACGATGCCCACAAGGAAAATGGAGTCGGCTGGCCCCAGCGCCAAGAAGATGAGGCTCTCGCAAGCAGCGACGCCCGTTGTAGATCTTGCACCCGATAGCGCGGGGAGAAGCGGCGAGCCCCCCCCCCCCCCACCCGGATCTGAGGAACCGGTAGAATCTCCGGTGGACCGCATCAGCGATCTCCCAGGCGTCATCCTTGAGGAGATCATCTCGCTTCTCCCCACCAAGGATTGCTGCCGCACACAAGTCCTCTCAACTCGGTGGCGCCCTCTATGGTGCACCGCGCCCCTCAATCTCGACTGTTGTAAGATACCTGTCCTTCCTGAATTTGATCTCATCAGAGCCATCGTCTCTTCTCACCAGCAGGGCCCCATTCAATGCCTCTGCATCTCGACAAGCTACCTGCTGTCCATACCCGGCAAGGTGGATGCTTGGCTGACATCCCCTGAATTCGGAAAACTCCAGCAGTTTGAGTTCTACCATTGCCACGAAAGTTTCATACCACGAACATACCAAAAATTTGTGCCCACACCACCGTTGTCCATCTCGCGGTTTTCCTCCTCTCTCCACACCGCCACCTTCGCTCGGTGCCATCTACCAGACGATCTGGTACAAATGCTTCGACTCCCACTGCTAAAAAAACTTTCGCTTGTGGTGGTTTATCTGTCGGAGGCCTCACTGCACAGCATCATCCACTCCAGTTGCCCTACCCTGGAGTGCTTGCAGATTGTTTTGGGAATAGAAATCGGTATCAGTTGTGTCCAAATAAAGTCGCCTCACCTTAAAAGCATTGGAATTTCTTTTAAAGGACATCAGCTCATCATCGAAGATGCCCCTTCACTTGAAAGGTTTCTCCTTCATAATTGTTATACACCTTCAGAAATAATTGTCGTCTTTGCGCCCAAACTGGAGACCTTGGGTGTAATTCATGACCCGTTTAATAATCACAAGGAGTTGGTGTTTGCCTCCTCACTTTTTTAGGTACCGTATATTATCATCTACACAATTGTAATCACATGCTGCATTCTTCATTTGTGCGCATAAGTTTTATATCATCTTGGAGTACACTTTGGGTACTAATATTATGTTATATGCTCAATGAAGAGTTCGTCCATTGATAGCCTATCAATGCTGCTGGATTCTACCAAGATCATATATATATCAGTATGTGTAGTTTTGATCTGGACATAATTATTGGCTTGCTGCGATGCTTTTGATCTCTGGAGAATTTATACATAGAGGTGATGATTTCATGCACATTGAAAGCCCGTATATATTGTACTAGAATTAACTGTTCAGCTATCGTTCTTTCGACATACTCTTTTTTCAGACCTTAACTGTTTTCAATCTTCATGTCTACTTAGGGAGAACCACATGGAGAAAAACATATAACCAATCGTTGGCGTAATAAGCACAAGGATTTTCTCAGTTCTCATGACATTCGTTTGAGGACAATAACGATGGGACGATATGCATCCAACCAGGCAAACAGAAGCTTTGCCACAATCTTCCTGTTGAACGTGAGGTTACTATTGTTCATGAGGCTTAATTTTTACAGCAAGAGATTTCTCACGGACGAACATGTTGAACAGCAAAAAAAGAAGTTTCAGGTGAACAAATGGGCTTCTAAACGTGCTTGGCTTATATTTACAATAAGTTGTAGACATCCTGAAATATTTTTTTGCATAGGATGTTGATTTTATGGATCAGACCGACCCATTTTTTTGTGGCGGCAAAAAAGAGTGGTTGGGTTAGATGTTACTATCATGTTGAATCTGGGTTTTGTCTAAAAATTTGATGAACAATTAATCCTTGGGCTTTTTGTACCATTTGTATGCTTGACTTGCATGTTGTTGCCCTCGTACTCCCCTCCACCTGCCACTACACTGCCGCATCTTCCATGGCTGATGTTCGTTCCCGTCCGAGGCCTTGCCGTCGTTCTCCGCCTTGGTTAGCTCGCTGTGCCCGCCGCCGTCTGGCGTTGTCAACATGGTCAAGAACCAAGAGGAATCAGGAGTTGACTATACGTGGAGAGGCTGATAGTAGGGACCCACCAGGGTCATTGCATTTCGCAAGCAGGTGCCTCGTTATTACAAGCCAAAAAAATACTTCCTCCTAACTGTTTGACAACTAGGTTCCACGCCATTGTCAATGTAGTCAATAAACGAGAAAATTACACAACGAGCAGATAACACCAGGGACCCAGCAGCTCGCCCAGTTGTTTTTCAGTTTCAGAGATGGAGCTCAACTGCGTGCTGTGCGGGGGCTGTGGCCCGTCTAGCCCACGCTTACGCTTTTATTAAGCACATGACGAGCCCAGTTGATATATATTTTCTTTCTGAAATTGGCTAGCCCAGTTCTGTTTTTTTTTGGAGAATACCAAAACCGAGGCCTACTTGCTTTTCTCAGCCCTGCTGGGCTGCAAATCTTTCAAGACGAGGAGGGATAAGAAATGGGCTTCCCCAAAAAACGGGATATAAGTTGTAAGAAATGGGCTGTAAATTTTTAAACCAAAGCCAACCGGCAATTGCATTAAAATATCATTTTTTTTCAGGATTTCTCTACTCTCTACTCTTATAAAAACCAAAGCCAACTGGGAATTACATTAAAATATCATCTTTTATCCCACAAGATAAACTACTCATACAAATGCATCTTCATGTTCCGTGCAATGAACGGGCATCTTGCTAGTTAAGATTCTAAATTTCATTCATTGTTTTGCGAAGAATTGTTTTTTGAATTTTATTTTGATATAATTTTTTGAAAACTATTTTTAACGTGACTCGAAATTTCGTGATTAAAGAGTTCGGACCCCACCGAAATATGCAAAATTTCATTGAATTTATTAGCAGTGCCCAAAATATATGGTATGTAATGCTAATAAAAAGAATATGGGCTTCAAATATCCTTAAGAATTAGCAAATGGCTGTAAATTATTGAAAATAATGGCTAATGGGTTGTATGCTGTTTTCCACAGATTTGGAGGCTGACTTCTGGGCCTACTAGGTTGATGATGACGCTGTCCTAATTTTTTTTTGACGCGTACGCAAGGCTTTGTCAACTTAGTCAACACACAGCAGTGACTGTTGGATGTCCATCCAACGGCCGTCGTGCTTCTTCAATCCAGTCGCCCAAACCAGCGCCGACGGGACTGCCTGTTCCCTCCTCCCGTGGCTGGCTGTGCTGACGCCAGGCCATCCCTCTAACCACCCACACATCCTGTTATTTTCCGGTGACGTCAGCCTCACCCTGCAGCCGACCAGTCAGCGCTCGTTCTCCCCTCAGCGTGGGCATCCGTTGCGGTGGCTTCGCCGGCTCCAGGTGGTTCTCTTCCTAGGCCTTGCCCTCGTCCACCGCGTTTGTGCTCTCGGCGCGGAGAGGTCAACATGGTCAACAAACAACAGCCATCGGAAGAGGCTGATAGTAGGGGCCCACACAGGAAAATGCCTCCTTATTACACGCAAAATAATGATTCCTCCACCTGATAGCTGGGCCCCACCAGAAGGGTCTCTGTATTTCGCGAAAAAAATGTCCCCCCCCCCCCCCCGCTGTCAGCTCGGACCCACCGGAAATGCCTCCTTATTACACAAAAAAAATGAATACTCCCCCTGCTAGCTGGGACTCACCTTGGTGGGAGACTGACTTGTGGGCCTACTAAGTTTACGGGGATGGAGGGCTTTATCAACTTAGTCAATATGAACGACTCTAGCTCCAGTGACCGTACGATGTCCATCCAACGGCCGTAGTGCTTCAACCTCTGGTCTTCGTGCTCCAGCCGCCCAAAGCAGCGCCAGTCGTGCCGCGTGCTCCTGCCTCCCGTGGCCGGCTGTGATGCCGCGGAGGCCTCACCGCCCCTACTACTCCCACGCTGGCCAGGCCATCCCTCTACTCACCCACACCCGCTGTTATTCTGCGGCAACGGCAGCCTCACCCTCGTACTCCTCTTCGCGTGGGCATCCACTGCTACGTCTTCCCCGGCTCCGCGTCGTCCTCTTCCTAGGCCTCGCCGTCATCCACCTCCGTGGTGCTCTCGGCGCGGCGTGGTCAATGTGGTCAACAACCGACTTCCATCGGAAGAGTACTGTGCGTGGAGAGGCTGACAGCTGGGTCCATGGCGGCCGCAAGGAAGTGCCTCCTTATTACGCGCAAAATAATTATTCCTCCACCTGGCAGCTGGGACCCACCGGATGGGCCACCGTATTTCATGAAAAAACATTTCCCCCCTGAATGCTGGGACCCACCAGCTACACCTTCGCACACAGGGAAGTGCGTCTGGGCAAAAAAAATGATTCGCCCCCTGACTGCTGGGACCCACCAGCTACATCTTCGCACGCAAGGAAGTGCGTCTGGGCAAAAAAATGATTCGCCCCCCTGACTGCTGGGACCCACCAGCCACATCTTCGCAGGCAAGGAAGTGCCTGACAGTCGGGACCCACCTGGTCGAAGCATACATAGCGTTGTCATTCTGGTCGCGAACGTGTACGTACATACTGGTCGATGTAGAGGCGCGCATGTGTCGTAGTAGAGGCGCGCACGTGTCGTAGTAGAGGCGCGCACGTAGCATGTACACGTACGTACAGCGGCGAGGGTGCAAGAAAGAAAATACGGCCACGTACGTACATACGGGCAGGGTCTCGAACGCCTACTCGCGCATACGTACATGGCTGGGTCCGAACAGAGAAACAACATCGTCGTCGTGTTCATGGGGAGCCCACCGGCTGGGTCGGAACGGAATGCGTGGTCGTGTTCAACGGGAGGGCTTGGATGGAACAGGCGATGGAAACGAGGCCTGGCGTACCGCACAACGGAGGAAACGGCCTTGTGTTCGACAGGCCACGTTCGAAACGGGATCCTGTTGATCGGGAGGGGCCTGGCGTACCGCAAAATGGAGGAAACGGACTTCCTACGGTCGAAACGGGGGTCCTGTTGATCGGGAGGGGTGTGGCGTACCGCAAAACGGAGGAAACGGACCTCCTACGGTCGAAACGGGGGTCCTGTTGATCAGGAGGGGTGTGGCATACTGCAAAACGGACGAAACGGACCTCCTACGGTCGAAACGGGGGTCCTGTTGATCTGGAGGGGTGTGGCGTACCGCAAAACGGATGAAATGGACCTCCTACGGTCGAAACGGGGGTCCTGTTCATCGGGAGGGGTGTGGCGTACCGCAAAACGGGACTCCACAGGATATTGTTCATCTCCATCGTCGACCTCCTCCAGCCTCCATGGGCTACCGTCGACCTCCTCCAGCCTCCACGGGCTCCTGTTCATCCAGCCTCCACCACGCGCTACTCCACCGGCTACTGTTCAACCACCCCTCCACCATCTACTGTTCATCCACCCCTCCACCATCTACTGTTCATCCAGCCCTGCACACCACGGAGTCTTGTTCAACCACCCCTCCACGGGCACCCTTCCATCGTCTACTGTTCATCCAGACCTCCACACCACAGGGTCCTGTTCATCCAGAGGCAACGCCACCGCTCACTATTCATCCAACCCCCCCACCCCCCCCCCCCCCCCGCAACGTTCACTGTTCATCCAATCGATCGACTTCAGTTAGCAGCAGTAGCGAAGGAATCGCTCCATCGGATTCAGTAACGCGTAGCCTGCAGTGCAATCGCTCGGGTTCAGTTAGAGCCCAACGCCTCGTCGGGGTTCAGTTAGAGCCAACGCCTCGCACACACGCGCGTACGTGTACGAGAGAAACGCGCATCGCTCGGCACCCGACCTCCCACTGTAACCGGCAACTCCCAGAAATTTTCCTCGCCCTCGCTTCTACCACGGTTTTTTCCGTCATGGACAGTGCAAAGAATGTCATGCAGCTGCGTCTCCGGCCTGCCCAGGACGAAAAGCCCATTTTCTGTCATGATTTTTTGTCATAGAAGTAGGAGCCCACCACATCTATGATGATACCGGGTTTTGTCACAATTATCGTCATAGAAGTGTCATATGTATGACAGAAAAAAATTTGTTCGGCCCAAAATGTCACGGATGTGTCTTTTTTTGTAGTGAGGTAGCGTGCCGACGGTGATCACATTGACTTTGGAACCATTTCCCACGCGCATTGTCACCTCGTCCTTAGCTAGTGTCCGCTTAATCTGTAGTCCCTGTTTCAAGTTGCAAATATTAGCAACAGAACCAATATCAAATACCGAGGTGCTACTGCGAGCTCTGGTAAGGTACACATCAATAACATGTATATCACATATACCTTGGTTTACCTTGCCATCCTTCTTATCCGCCAAATACTTGGGGCAGTTCCGCTTCGAGTGACCAGTCTGCTTGCAGTAGAAGCACTCAGTCTCAGGCTTAGGTCCAGACTTGGGTTTCTTCTCTTGAGCAGCAACTTGTTTGCTATTCTTCTTGAAGTTCCCCTTCTTTTCCCTTTACCCTTTTTCTTGAAACTGGTGGTCCTATTGACCATCAACACTTGATGCTCCTTCTTGATTTCTACCTCCGCAGCCTTTAGCATTGCGAAGAACTCGGGAATTGTCTTGTCCATCCCTTGCATATTATAGGTCATCACGAAGCTCTTGTAGCTTGGTGGCAGTGATTGAAGAATTCTATCAATGACGCTATCATTTGAAAGATTAATCCCAGTTGAATCAAGTGATTGTTATACCCAGACATTCTGAGTATATGCTCACTGACAGAACTATTCTCCTCCATCTTGCAGCTATAGAACTTATTGGAGACTTCATATCTCTCAATCCGGGCATTTGCTTGAAATATTAACTTCAACTCCTGGAACATCTCATATGCTCCATGACGTTCAAAACGTCGTTGAAGTCCCGGTTCTAAGCCGTAAAGCATGGCACGCTGAACTATCGAGTAGTCATCAGCTTTGCTCTGCCAGACGTTCATAACATCTGGTGTTGCTCCTGCAGCAGGTTTGGCACCTAGCGGTGCTTCCAAGACGTAATTCTTTTGTGCAGCAATGAGGATAATCCTCAAGTTACGGACCCAGTCCGTGTAATTGCTACCATCATCTATCAACTTTTCTTTCTCAAGGAACACATTAAAATTCAACGGAATAACAACACGAGCCGTCTATCTACAACAAACATAGACAAGCAAAATACTTTCAGGTACTAAGTTCATGATAAATTTAAGTTCAATTAATCATATTACTTAAGAACTCCCACTTAGATAGACATCCCTCTAATCATCTAAGTGATCACGTGATCCAAATCAACTAAACCATAACCGATCATCACGTGAAATGGGGTAGTTTTCAATGGTGAACATCACTATGTTGATCATATCTACTATATGATTCACGCTCGACCTTTCGGTCTTAGTGTTCCGAGGCCATATCTGCATATGCTAGGCTCGTCAAGTTTAACCTGAGTATTCTGCGTGTGCAAAACTGGCTCGCACCCGTTGTAGATGGACGTAGAGCTTATCACACCCGATCATCACGTGGTGTCTGGGCACGACGAGCTTTGGCAACAGTGCATACTCAGGGAGAACACTTTTATCTTGAAATTTAGTGAGAGATCATCTTATAATGTTACCGTCAATATAAGAAAGATAAGATGCATAAAAGATAAACATCACATGCAATCAATATAAGTGATATGATATGGCCATCATCATCTTGTCCTTGTGATCTCCATCTCCGAAGCACCGTCATGATCACCATCGTCACCGGCGCGACACCTTGATCTCCATAATAGCATCGTTGTCGTCTCGCAAACTATTGCTTCTATGACTATCGCTACTGCTTAGTGATAAAGTAAAGCAATTACAGGGCGATTGCATTGCATAGAATAAAGTGACAACCATATGGCTCCTGCCAGTTGCCGATAACTTGGTTACAAAACATGATCATCTCATACAATAAAATATAGCATCACGTCTTGACCATATCACATCACAACATGCCATGAAAAAACAAGTTAGACGTCCTCTACTTTGTTGTTGCAAGTTTTACGTGGCTGCTACGGGCTTAGCAAGAATCGTTCTTACCTATGCATCAAAACCACAACGATAGTTCATCAAGTTAGTGCTGTTTTAACCTTCTCAAGGACCTGGCGTAGCCACACTCGGTTCAACTAAAGTTGGAGAAACTGACACCCACCAGCCACCTGTGTGCAAACCACGTCGGTAGAACCAGTCTCGCGTAAGCGTACGCGTAATGTCGGTCCGGGCCGCTTCATCCAACAATACCGCCGAACCAAAGTATGACATGCTGGTAAGCAGTATGACTTGTGTCGCCCACAACTCACTTGTGTTCTACTCTTGCATATAACAACAACGCATAAAATCTAGGGTCGGATGCCACTACTGGGGAACGTAGTAATTTCAAAAAAAATCCTACGCACACGCAAGATCATGGTGATGCATAGCAATGAGAGGGGAGAGTGTTGTCCACGTACCCTCGTAGACCGAAAGCAGAAGCGTTAGCACAACGCGGTTGATGTAGTCGTACGTCTTCCCGGCCTGACCGATCAAGCACCGAAAACACGGCACCTCCGAGTTCTTGCACACGTTCAGCTCGATGATGTCCCTCGAACTCTGATACAGCTGAGTGTCGAGGGAGAGTTCCGTCAGCACGACAGCGTGGTGACGATGATGATGTTCTACCGTCGCAGGGCTTCGCCTAAGCACCGCTACGATATTATCAAGGAGGACTATGGTGGAGGGGGGCACCGCACACGGCTAAGAGATCAATGATTAATTGTTGTGTCTATGGGGTGCCCCCTCCCCCGTATATAAAGGAGTGGAGGAGGGGGCCGGCCAAGGGGAGGAGGCGCGCCCAGGGGGGAGTCCTACTCCCACCGAGAGTAGGACTCCTCCCTTTCCTATTTGGAGAGGGAGAGGGAAGGAAGAGGAAGGAGGGAGGGAGGAAAGGGGGGCCGGCCCCCCTCCCAATTCGGATTGGGCTTGGGGGGCGCACTCCCTCCCTTGCTCCTTTCCCCTCCTTTCCACTAAGGCCCATTAAGGCCCATATACCTCCCGGGGGGTTCCGATAACTTCCCGGAGCTCCGGTATTGTCCCAATCTCACCCGGAACCTTTCCGGTGTCCAAATATAGTCGTCCAATATATCGATCTTCATGTCTTGATCAATTCGAGACTCCTCGTCATGTCCGTGATGACATCCGGGACTCCGAACAACCTTCGGTACATCAAAACACATAAACTCATAATATAACGGTCATCTAACTTTAAGCGTGCAGACCCTACGGGTTCGAGAACTATGTAGACATGAGCGAGACACGTCTCCGGTCAATAACCATTAGCGGAACCTGGATGCTCATATTGGCTCCTACATATTCTACGAAGATCTTTATCGGTCAAACCGCATAACAACATACATTGTTCCCTTTGTCATCGGTATGCTACTTGCCCGAGATTCGATCGTCGGTATCTCAATACCTAGTTCAATCTCGTTACCGGCAAGTCTCTTTACTCATTGCGTAATGCATCATCACGTAACTAACTCATTAGCTACATTGCTTGCAAGGCTTATAGTGATGTGCATTACCGAGAGGGCCCAGAGATACCTCTCCGACAATCGGAGTGACAAATCCTAATCTCGAAATATGTCAACTCAACAAGTACCTTTGGAGACACCTGTAGAGCACCTTTATAATCACCCAGTTACGTTGTGACGTTTGGTAGCACACAAAGTGTTCCTCCGGTAAGCGGGAGTTACATAATCTCATAGTCATAGGAAAATGTATAAGTCATGAAGAAAGCAATAGCAACATAGTAAACGATCAAGTGCTAAGCTAACAGAATGGGTCAAGTCAATCACATCATTCTCCTAATGATGTGATACCATTAATCAAATGACAACTCATGTCTATGGTTAGGAAACTTAACCATCTTTGATTCACGAGCTTGTCAAGTAGAGGCATACTAGTGACACTATATTTGTCTATGTATTCACACATGTATTATGTTTCCGGGTAATACAATTCTAGCATGAATAATAAACATTTATCATGATATGAGGAAATAAATAATAACTTTATTATTGCCTCTAGGGTATATTTCTTTCATGCAAAACTAGTTGCATGTCTGTTGATACGTCTCCAACGTATCTATAATTTTTGATTGTTACGTGCTATTATATTACCCGTTTTGGATGTTTATGGGATTTACTTTACACTTTTATATCATTTTTGGGACTAACCTACTAACCGGAGGCCAAGCCCGAATTGCTGTTTTTTTGCCTATTTCAGTGTTTTGAAGAAAAGGAATATCAAACGGAGTCCAAACGGGATGAAACCTTCAGGAGCGATCTTCTTGGAACAAATGCAAACCAGGAGACTTGGAGTGGACGTCAAGAAGCAGTCGAGGCGGCAACGCGGGTGCCCGGCACGCCCCCCACCCTCGTGGGCACCTCGAGGCTCCACCGACCTACTTCTTCCTCCTATATATATATCCACGTACCCCGAGAACATCCAGGAGCACCACGAAAACCTAATTCCACCGTTGCAACCTTCTGTATCCACGAGATCCCATCTTGGAGCCTTCGCCAGCGCTCCGCAGAAGTAGTAATCCACCATGGAGGGCCTCTACATCATCTCCAAGGCCTCTCCGATGAGTTGTGAGTAGTTTACCACAGAACTTCGGGTCCATAGTTATTAGCTAGATGGCTTCTTCTCTCTCTTTGAATCTCAATACGAAGTTCTCCTCGATCTTCTTGGAGATCTATTCGATGTAACTCTTTTTGCGGTGTGTTTGTCGAGATCCGATGAATTGTGGGTTTATGATCAAGTTTATCTATGAGAAATATTTGAATCTCCTCTGAATTCTTTTATGTATGATTGGTTATCTTTGCAAGTCTCTTCGAATTATCAGTTTGGTTTGGCCTACTAGATTGATCTTTCTTGCAATGGGAGAAGTGCTTAGCTTTGGGTTCAATCTTGCGGTGTCCTTTCCCAGTGACAGCAGGGGCAGCAAGGCACGTATTGTATTGCTGCCATCGAGGATAAAAAGATGGGGATTATATCATATTGCTTGAGTTTATCCCTCTACATCATGTCATCTTTCTTAATGTGTTACTCTGTTCTTCATGAACTAAATACTCTAGGTGCAGGCAAGAGTCGGTCGATGTGTGGAGTAATAGTAGTAGACTCTGTTGGAAAAGGCAGTGCCTAGGAGGCGCCTAGGCACGCCTAGTCACTAGGCAATGGCCAAACGCATCACCAAGGGCATATATGGAGGTCTAGGCAGGGCAAGGAATTGCCTACCCAAGCAAGAAATCATGCCACATACTGCACTGATATGTGAAACTAGTTATATTCCAATGGCAGTAGACGGCAATTAAATTAATTATATGCCATAAACTAATATCAACACCCATATAATAATCACAAATACACTACGACTAAAAACTATATTACCGCCTAGGCTGCACCTAGGGCGCTTAGGCACCGCCTAGGCACTAGGCGAAGGCCAACCGCCTCGCTTACGCCTACCGCTTTTTCCAACCTTGGTAGTAGATGCAGAATCGTTTCGATCTACTTGTCGTGGACGTGATGCCTATATACATGATCATGCCTAGATAATCTCATAACTATGCACTTTTCTATCAATTGCTCGACAGTAATTTGTTCACCCATCGTAATACTTATGCTATCTTGAGAGAAGCCATTAGTGAAACCTATGGCCCTCGGGTCTATCTTTTATCATATAAGTTTCCCATCTATCTTTATTTGCAATCTTTACTTTCCAATCTATATCATAAAAATACCAAAATATTCATCTTATCTTATTATCTCTATCAGATCTCACTTTCGCAAGTTACCGTAAAGGGATTGACAACCCCTTTATCATGTTGGTTGCGAGGTTCTTGTTTGTTTGTGTAGGTACGAGGGACTTTTGAGGAGCCTCCTACTGGATTGATACCTTGGTTTTGAAAACTGAGGGAAATACTTACGCTACTTTTCTGCATCACCCTTTCCTCTTCAAGGGAAAGCCAACGTAGTGCTCAAGAGGTAGCATCTGTCGGTGGAACCGGTCTCATGAACACGGTCATGTAAGGTTGGTCTGGGCTATTTCATCCACCAATACCGCTGAATCAAAATAATACATTGGTGGTAAGCAGTATGACGATCACCGCCTACAACTCTTTGTGTTCTACTCGTGCATATCATCTACGCATAGACCTGGCTCGGATGCCACTATTGGGAAACGTAGCATGCAATTTTAAAAAAAACTCCTACGCTCACGCAAGATCTATCTAGGAGATGCATAACAACGAGAGGGGGAGAGTGTGTCCACGTACCCTCGTAGACCGAAAGCGAAAGCTTTAACTTAACGCGGTTGATGTAGTGGAACGTCTCCTCGAATCAACCGATCAAGTACCGAACGTACGACACCTCCAAATTATGCACATGTTCAGCTCAACGACGTCCCTCGAACTCTTGATCTAGCGGAGTGTCGATGGAGTCGATGAGTTCCGTCAGCATGAGGGCGTGATGATGGTGTTGGTGATGAGCGTAGGGCTTCGCCTAAGCACTATGATGATACTATCGGAGGAGTAAACGGTGGAGGGGGGCACCGCACACGGCTAAGACAATGTTGTCCCTTGGGGTCCCCCCCCTGTATATAAAGGAGGGCAGGAGGAGCCCGGCCAACAAGGGGCGCGCCATGGGGGGGAGTCCTACTAGGACTCCACTCCTAGTAGGATTCGCCCTCCCCCTTTTTTCCTTCTTTCCGAAGTGGCAAAGGGGGAAAGGAGAGGGAGTAGGAGAGGGAAAGGGGGGCGCCGCCCCCACCCCTTGTCCAATTCAGATTCGCAAGAGGGGCGCGCACCACCTCCTATGGCCGGCCCTCTCTTCTCCACTAAGGCCCATGTGGCCCATTAACTTTCCCGGTGGGTTCCGGTAACCTCCCGGTACTCCGAAACTTATCCGGAACTTCCCGAAATGTGACAGCCTGATTTTTGGCCCTTTCTTTTTCATTTGGTTTTCCGAGGTTTTTGCCTGAGTTTTTTTTTCGTGGCTTTGTGGTCTGAAAACTGAAGAAGATGCCCTCTTCTTTGCTTCCAGAGTGGCTTGTTATTCCCAAATCTTTCCATAGACCCTGTCATTTCCATGCTAGCCCAAATCCCAATATTCTTTTTATTGGGAATATTCCTTTTCTATTAAAGGAATAACTCAAATTGCCCTAGGTTGTGAAGCAACCTATATTTCCATCACTCCAAAAATTCCCAAATAATTCTCATAAAAATGTTTGGGTCATATCTTGATCAAATATGGCAAGAAATTTCATTGCCATGTTCAAAAATAATTCCCCAATAATTATTCTTCCTTTCTGCCCTGAATGGCACTTTGTGAAGGAAGTGTCATTTATAATTTTCCTAGTGGCTACCAACCTTTTTGGTCATTTTTATATGTCCAAATAATTGCCTCATGCACAAGTTCAAATTTATTTGCCTCGCCAATCTTCCTCAGTGATTTTTCAAAGTTTCTGTCAAACAGAAGGCTTTGTGAAGGAAGTACTAGCTAGGAGTACCCAAATGAGTTGTACTTTTGCACACTTCTTAATGTGCTCATATTAACCCCCTCCACGCATTTTCAGCCCCATCCAATTAACTATGTGAGTACAGGAGCAAATCTTTGATTCTGGCATTATTTTCAGGTTGTGAAGCAAGTGTATTTTACCAGATCATTCTTATACCCATAAAACATCTCTCCAACCAATTTGGCATCATTTCATTGAACCATTTGACCACCAATATTATTTCAAGTTTCTGGTCAGCAGAGATGTGGGTGAAGCAAGTACCATTTTGGCTTAGCCAAATGGTATGATACTTGGAGAGCATCTTCATATGACCAAATGACTAAGCTTTGCCCAATATTAGCCCAAGTTGACACTCCATGTGAGTGCACCATCATAATCTTCATTTCTGGACCATTTTGGCAGTTGCAAAGCAACTATATTCATACTTGGTCCATTTCCCCTCAAAACCTCCAGGATCATAGTCCCTCCATAGCTAAACACCCTAGACAACTTATTTGGCCCATAGCATATCCCTGTTGACCACATTGAGCTGATGAAGTTTACTGCAGTAAACTTCAGAGGGTGATAACCATTTAAACATAGCAGCTTTAACCGAGTTACCACCGTAGTTGAGACCTACCCTGGAGGAACTTACCACTAGACAACGTTTCCCAACCCTTGGCCTCTTGTTCATGCCAGTGCACACGGCGACCACGACAATGGCGTGCCTATGCACACGCTCTGTGTGCAGTGGCCACGTCTAGTGGCTGTTTGTGCTGGACCCCCTCCTCCTCTCGTCATCTTCGCGCTCGTGAGCGTGTCTTCCAGGTGGCCCGTGTCATCGCCGTCCCCCTGGACCCCTCTCCCCCTCCGGTAGCTTCCTCGCCGACGCAAACCGCCATGTGCCCACGGGCGTACAGTGGAGTTCTGGATCCATTCTTCCTAGTCATCTTCCTCCCAGTGCCCCCTTGGCCTCCTCTGCCTCATGAGCTCTCCCCTATGCCTCCCTCGTCGTTTGCCTCCGAGTCCATGCGCGCGAGCACGTGTCCGCGGCACCGGACACGAGTTCGCGGCGGTGCCAGCGTGACAACTCCTCCCCGCGGCTATTTAAGCCATCCCCGGCCTCGTCTGAGCTCATCTCCAGCCTTGCCTCACTCCCAGAGCCCCGCCTAGCCAACTCCTCGTGCTCGAGGAGCTCTCTGTGGTCGCCATTGTCTCCATGGCCGCCGCCCCTGTCCACTCGGATTCCGGCGAACCGAAGCCCCTCTCCTCTGTCTTCCACCTCTAGTAGGTCACCCAGCCACCATAGCCTCTCCCGCAGCCCTCCGTGTCACAGGAATCACCATGGCCTCTTCCTCTATCTTCAGCCGAAGCCCTGTCCGCCGCGGCCACGGTCCCGCCCTGCCCGAGTCTCCCTGACGTTCGTGTGGTGGTGGGACGGGTGCGCCTCGCCGTCCTGAGCACTCCGGCGGTCCAAGCTCCGCAGGAGGTGGCCCGAGTGGCCGGGGCGAGCGCCGGCGCTAGCGGCCTCTCCTGTGCTCCGCGTGCTGCGTCGGGATAAGGAGAGAGGAAGAAGAGAAGAGAGGAGAGAGAGAGGGAATGGATAAGGTGGGACCCACATGTCAGCCACACACGAGTCGGCCCCGCGTTGACCCAGGTACGCTGACGTGGATAAGTGGAGGCGTAATCCTCTTATTACGTCTTTGCTTTCCGAAAGCGTATTTCTCTTTTACGCGTTCTATTTTTCTGTCCAGGCCCCTGTTTGAAAATCTTTTCATTGCAGATAGGTCCCTGGCAGAAAAACATCCATATCTTTTCATCCGTAGCTCCAAATGAGGTGATTCCAACGCTCACTTCTTTGTTTCGTTGAGCCTGTTCTATTGATCATGATCTCACTATGGTTTAACACTGTGAAAATGACCATTATGCCCTTGCCCTTATTCAGCCCCCTCCAAGAGAGAACGTTTTCCAGCGATTCGTTCCGCGAGTTTCTCGCACTTTCTCCCGGTGATTTCTTCCACCCCAGGTAAGCCACAATACCCACTTGCATGATAGTCATGCAGTAGCCATGGTTTTCAATTTGAATATTTATTAAATGTTTGCTTGTTGAAAAGGTGGTTATCATTGTTCCAGTGATGTTTAGATTTGCATGTTCACTTTTGTGCTATGTTGTCTTGTACTTTGTTATCATGTTCTACCTGCTAGTATTTCTTTTCATATGTTTATGATTGTTAGTAGTACATGTTGATGTTGGAGATAATCATGCTAGTCAGTATGCCATGCTCAGTGGATAAGATTTATTGTTGATATGGTGAATAGTTATGTGATACCTTCATGATATGTTGATATCATGTTCATGCATTTTATCATGGCTTAGCATATTTGCATTCAAGTTAAACGGAATAAATTGAACTTGAACAACTGTTGGCTGAGTCATGGTGCAGCTGAAATGATGCTGACCAGTGCAACCACGCTTACCGGTATGGGACGGTCCTAACTAGGTCTATTGTCGCGCCTCTCGTCGGTGCCTCCAACAAGGGAAGGTTATGGGCGCGCGCTACCCTGATCAGGTAGGCGGGCATAAGCCTTGTGTGCCCGTTGTTGTTGTTATGTGCACATGTCCCTGTTTGGGACGGTTTATTTTTTTGGGCCACGACGGTGGTTTGAGGTGTCTTGAGGAGACACGGGGCCACCGATGACTTAGCCCAGTGGGGAGTGAGTCTGAGCGGCCGGGAGAGTGTCATGGCAGTAGAATGGTTTTGTCGGAACGCCGTTGTTCCACCCGAATGGAAGTGCGAGGCCATGGGTTCCGTAGTGTCGGTACAGTGTTCTAACCTCTACAGAGTGTATATTAAATCTATCGATAGCCGCGCCCGGGGATAAGGGCCCAGTTCGAAAGTAGGGTACACCATGAGTTAACAATAATAAGAATAACTTGATTAATGACAACCCCGGTTCGATGATGAGATAAGTTTGTTGTGATCGCTATAAGGATCACGATTTGAGGCCAAGTGTTGGTCGTGATTGTGATCGCCGTAAGGATCACCGTGGTATCGAGGATACCAAGTTGTTGGATATTCGTGATGTTGTGCGAGAATCGTGGGTAAAGATCAAGCTCCTTGTGGTCATTTACTGATCGCTACGGTATTGTTTATACCAGGCTTGATTTGATCCTGAGATGATCGTGTGATGTCCGAGGTTGGTAAGTGATGCATGTGTCGGTTACGAGGTAACCCGAGCAGAATAAGTAGTGCATGATAGTGTCATCATGTTGCATGCTAGTATTGTCGGATTAATATGTACACACTGTTCTAGCTATATCATGTTTATGTTGGTCATGCCATGTTATACTGATGATCTCATGTTAATTCCTGTCTAACCTGTAATTGCCGTGTTGTTGTCTGTCTTGAATGCTTCTGGTTGTTGTGAGCTTGCATGTACATTCAATGTACTGACCTGGCGTGTCATGCCAGTTTGCAGGTCATGCCAGATTTGATTGCTTGCTTGTCATGGTTTCCGTTCATGCGAGCTAGGATAAGCATTCCAGCCAGAGTCCCTGCGGAGTGGAGTTCACCACCGTCGTCGTTGTTCCGCTGCTAGAGTTCTTCCGCAGCATCGTGTTATTCTACTGCTTGCATAGAGCAACAGTGGCAGGCGTAGTGTCATCATGCCGATGTAACCTTTGTACCCAAACAAATTGTAATAAAGAGCTGGTTTGTTCTATGCTAAGCAGTGCCGTATTCCAGAAGACTTCATCTCGATCTCTGGGCTGGAATACGGGGCGTTCCGGTTTTCTTTGAGCTGGGGTGCCACAGGCTTGGTATCAGAGGAGGTCTGGCTGTAGGACGCCCTAGACCGCGCGAACGTTAGAAAGCGGTAGTATAGACCCCAGTTGGTTTGTTGCACTTGATTGCTGCATTTGTTTGTTGCATAGCATGCATATAGCCTTAGTATTTGTACTAACGGTTTATCTGGTGAATGTAGCTGGCATCGGTTCGGATCCACTACAACTCAACCTTTGCTTTTCTCTCGTTCCTTTTCTTTCGGTGTTTGGTGTCAATTTTGTCCCAGCAGAGTGATGCCAAGTGATCCCGACACTGTTTGCAAAAATGGTGCTCAGTTATCGCACTGATGTCTTTCCTTCAGTCCTGCCTATCATTTCGGTGATGGACATGCGTCTATCCCAGATCATTCTTTTATTTTGTCGTGTTGGCAACCCTTAATGATCTTAGTTATCAAGAAAGGGCAATGTCAGCAGCCTCAGTTTTTTCCCGCAATCCTATTTCTTGGACGAGTACGGATCTTTTTTCGTCCGCTTGATAATGATGTGGTTGCGACCTTCGTGTCCTACTGCATGATTATCGAGTACGTCCTTACCTCCGAGCTAGTTCAGGTTGCCACCAGGCTAAGTTAGCACTTGGTGTAGTGCTGTTTACACCAATTCTTCCACACATTTATTCATCCTCGTGCACATCGTCACAACATGCTAGATCGTAGAACCAGAGATCCCACGAGATTTGTGTGCTTAAGTAGGCATGCATATTATTGTTTGAGTAGCAGTAATATGTGATGATTGCTTGATTAATTATATTAGTAGAATGCTTGTGTGCTTTTGTTTTAGTCGTTTCTGTTGTTCCTTTCTTTGGGCCTTCGGTGTTACAAATTTTCCCTTATTAAAGTTGCTCGTCAGCCGACACTGGACCCAAAGAGTCAGCAAGAAATGCATATATTTGGAAACTCAGCTAAACATAATGGAATTATCAGCTGACTGCAGTGAAATTTGGGAATATCTTGTCTGGATGCAAAAGAAATCCTGGATGGACCGTCAGTATCAAGTTTGCATTAGAGTGCACTCATCACAATAAAATGATTAAATTAGCAATAAGATAAATTGTGTGCAAGGTTGACAGAATATTATCAAAGCTATGGCTCTGATACAAGTTTAATTTTTCATTGAGGATGATTTCGGAACTCGATGTACCTGGAAGCAAACAAAAATATGGCATATACTCGGAAAGGAGAATAGTCCTACAAAACCCCGTATCATGCAAGAAATCAATAGCAAAAATATTTAGATGGTTATATATGTGGAAATCGGTCCGCATATCACAATAAGAAGCTTATGGTGTAAGCAACCCAATCTTCCCTCGCAAGATACCAGAGAAGCTTCCAAGGCAAGATTCATCTATCTTCCTCAGTGCGATACGTGGATGATTCCCCGTGCAAGGTACCCTGTCTTCTTCAGTAAGCAACCGCAAAAGCTTCCGGCATAAGGTACTGAGTCTTTCCCCAGCAAAGTCTTTAAGGGGGCAAGCTTCTAAAGTACGATACCCAGTCTTCTTCAGCAAGCTGTCCGATGAAAGTTTCGAGCACAAGCCATCAAATATTCCTCAGTAAGACATTGGTGCAAGGTAGTACGCTGTGAATTGACAACATTTGGCAGTGAATCCCAAGAATCAGATCCACAACATTTTGGTCAGAATCAAGAATCAGTCAGAATACACATCTGTCTCGGAATCAGATTCTTATATATATGCAATGAGCATACCATCAAGAGCTTACAAATTACTTGGATGAGGATCTGACAACCATGTGAGGATGGTTAATCGAAGAAAGCCAGTATACACCGCAGTGTGACAAAGGATTATGAGGATTGACAACATCAATGAGCTCCATACAAGTACTTCTGAACTGGAAAATGATCCTGATGAGCCCTTGTCCCCTTTTCTCCAATGACGGCACCACGCCTGTGATCTGAGCTGTTTCTAGCTATCCGGGGTGGATGCCTATTTTTTGTTTCTCTCTTCAACGACTGTCACAAGTCTGAGCTGCTTTTCGGCTGTCTCGTACAGCTGTTGAGTTTCTTTTTGTGACAGTAGCCCTATAGCTGCTTTTTGGCTATTTTAGGGAGCTGCCACCTTCTTCTTATCAACCCGGTTTCATGCTCTGAGCTGCTTTTCGGCCATCCTGAGCCGTGGTTGAGTTATTTTAGTAATGTCCCAGACCTGAGTTGTAAAGACCGTTCTGGTGGCTACTGATTTATTTGCCGATTTCTTGCAAGGGTTTCAGATGATCATTTCCCAACGATCAGAAAATGAGATGTGTTGAACCTGCCATGTAATGGGTTACCTTATCAGAAAAATGAGGATAAGCTACAATTGCCGAAAAATTGCACCGACAGTACCTATGGTCATACAAAGAAACAATATGGCCTAGCTCTTTCAGCCAAAGATCCATACCAAGAAAACAATAATGAAGGAGCAAGACTAGTGAGGCAGGTATGAAAATTGTACACGACCCCCATGGTGCAGATCCCCCGAACAGTCTAAGTCAGTATTAATCCACATGGATATGCCTACAACATGAGTAATCGACATGAGGAATAACAGTCTAGAAGCCCGAGTCCTCACTTATATGAATCATCATGGATAGCCTGTCGTGAACAAAAATTTTCCGTCAAAACCACCGTCACTCAAGTCTGCAGATATTATCATACAGACCAAACCCTTTATGCTAGCCACAACAGGAGACAATCAAATATTTGGTACGGATCCGATACTCACGACAGTGGAACCAGTTAAGATGATTAAGAAACTTCCGCGATGAGTCAAAATCTGTCAGGAAACAGTTATGTTTTAACTCACTGTTTGGAACCCAAAGGACCTGCATTTAGTGGAGAAACCCAATGCAATGAGTCAGAACTTGAGTTTTCATCAGAAAATTCTGACCATTATTACATGAAAGGTTGTCAGTCCGGGTGGCACACCCAGCGGAAATCACTTTTGGATTTGTGAGACGGACATATATTTCAGTCGTGATAATTAAATCACACTCAGCTAGTCAGCAGATTTAAAAAGAAATTGGAGCTTATATAAGCATGAACAAGCAAGGTAAGATCTGTCAGGAGGAGGATACAGTAAATAAAACTACCCCAGGGCCAGTCAGATAAGAATTTAGTGGGAACAACAATAAAGGAAAAAGGATACCCGAGTTGGAAACGGTTTCCTGAAGTCAGAATATTCATACTTGTTCCCTAAGCAACCAAATCTCGAGGTCAAGATTTCTTTAAGGGGGTAAGGTTTGTGACAGCCTGATTTTTGGCCCTTTCTTTTTCTTTTGTTTTTCCGAGGTTTTTGCGTGAGTTTTTCTTTTTCGTGGCTTTGTGGTCTGGAAAACTGAAGAAGATGCCCTCTTCTTTTCTTCCAGAGTGGCTTGTCATTCCCAAATCTTTCCCTAGACCCTGTCATTTCCATCCTAGCCCAAATCCCAATATTCTTTTTATTGGGAATATTCCTTTTCTATTAAAGGAATAACTCAAATTGCCCTAGGTTGTGAAGCAACCTATATTTACATCACTCCAAAAATTCCCAAATAATTCTCATAAAATTCTTTGGGTCATATCTTGATCAAATATTGCAAAACTTTTCATTGCCATGTTCAAAAATAATTCCCCAATAATTATTCTTCCTTTCTGCCCTGAATGGCACTTTGTGAAGGAAGTGTCATTTATATTTTTCCTAGTGGCTACCAACCTTTTTGGTCATGTTTATATGTCCAAATAATTTCCTCATGCACAAGTTCAAATTTATTTTCCTGGCCAATCTTCCTGAGTGATTTTTCAAAGTTTCTGTCAAACAGAAGGCTTTGTGAAGGAAGTACAAGCTAGGAGTACCCAAATGAGTTGAACTTTTGCACACTCCTTAATGTGCTCATATTAACCCCATCCACCCATTTTCAGCCCGATAAAATTATCTATGTGAGCACAGGAGCAAATCTTTGATTCGGGCATTATTTTTAGGTTGTGAAGCAAGTGTATTTTATATTGCTTCAAAAATCCTGATAAATTACCAGATAATTCCTATACCCATAAAACATCTCTCCAACCAATTTGGAATCATTTCATTGATCCATTTGACCACCAATATTATTTCAAGTTTCTGGTCAGCAGAGATGTTGGTGAAGCAAGTACGATTTTGGCTTTGCCAAATGGTATGATACTAGGTGAGAATCTTCATATGACCAAATGACTAAGCTTTGCCCAATATTAGCCCAAGTTGACACTCCATGTGAGTGCACCATCATAATCTTCATTTCTGGACCATTTTGGCAGTTGCAAAGCAACTATATTCATACTTGGTCCATTTCCCCTCAAAACCTCCAGGATCTTAGTCCCTCCATAGCTAAACACGCCAGACAACTTATTTGGCCAATAGCATATCCCTATTGACCACATTGAGTTGATGAAGTTTACTGCAGTAAACTTCAGAGGGTGGTAACCATTTAACCATAGCAGTTTTAACCGAGTTACCACCGTAGTTGTGACCTACCCTGGAGGAACTTACCACTAGACAATGTTTCCCAACCCTTGGCCTCTTGTTCATGCTAGTGCACGCGGTGACCACGACAATGGCGTGCCTATGCACGCGCTCTGTGTGCAGTGGCCACGTCTAGTGGCTGTTTGTGCTGGACCCCCTCCTCCTCTCGTCGTCTTCGCGCTCGTGAGCGTGTCCTCCAGCTGGCCCGTGTCATCTCCGTCCCCCTGGACCCCTCTGCCCCTCCAGCAGCTTCCTCGCCGACGCAAACCTTCACGTGCCCACGAGCGTACAGTGGAGTTTTGGATCCGTTCATCATCGTCGTCTTCCTCCCTGCGCCCCCTTGGCCTCCTATGCCTCGTGATCTCTCCCATGTGCCTCCCTCGTCGTTTGCCTCTGAGTCCATGCGCGCGAGCATGCGTTCGCGACGCCGGACACGCGTCAGTGGCGGTGCCAGCACGGCAGCTCCTCCCCGCGGCTATTTAAGCCATCCTCGGCCTCGTCCGAGCTCATCTCCCGCCTTGCCTCACTACCAGAGCCCCGCCTAGCCAACTCCTCGCGCTCGAGGAGCTCTCTGTGGTCGCCATTGTCTCCATGGCCGCCGCCCCTGTCCACTCGGATTCCGGCGAACCGAAGCCCCTCGCCTCTGTCTTCCACCTCTAGTAGGTCACCCAACCACCATAGCCTCTCCCGCAGCCCTCCGTTAGTCGTCGAAATCGCCATGGCCTCGTCCTCTATCTTCGGTCGAAGCCCCGTCCACCGCGGCCATGGTCCCGCCCTGCCCGAGTCTCCCTGATGTTCGTGTGGTGGTGGGACGGGTGCGCCTCGCCGTCCTGAGCACTCTGACGGTCCAAGCTCCACCGGAGGTGGCCCGATTGGCCGGGGCGAGCGTCGGGAGAAGGAGAGAGGAAGAAGAGAGGAGAGGAAAGAGAGAGAGGGAGTGGATAAGGCGGGACCCACCTGTCAGCCACACACGAGCCGGCCCCGCGTTTACCCAGGTACGCTGGCGTGGATAAGTGGAGGCGTAATCCTCTGATTACGTCTTTGCTTTCCAAAAGCGTACTTCTCTTTTACGCGTTCTGTTTTTCTGTCCAGGCTCCTGTTTGAAAATATTTTCATTGCAGATAGGTCTGTGGTAGAAAAACATCCATATCTTTTTATCTGTAGCTCCAAATGAGGTGATCCCAACGCTCACTTCTTTGTTTTGTCGAGCCCATTCTGTTGGTCATGCTTTCACTATGGTTTGACACTGTGAACATGACCATTATGCCCTTGCCCTTATTCAGCCCCCTCCGAGAGAGAACGTTTCGTTCCGTGAGTTTCTCGCACTTTCTCCCGGTGATTTGTTCCACCCCAGGTAAGCCACAATATCCACTTGCATGATAGTCATGCAGTAGCCATGGTTTTCAACTTGAATCTTTATTAAATGTTTGCTTGTTGAAAAGATGGTTATCATTGTTCCGGTGATGTTTAGATTTGCATGTTCACTTTTGTGCTATGTTGTCTTGTACTCTATTACCATGTTCTACCTACTAGTCTTTCTTTTCATATGTTTATGCTTGCTAGTAGTACATGTTGATGTTGGAGATGGTCATGCTAGTCAGTATGCCATGCTCAGTGGATATGATTTATTGTTGATATGGTGAATAGTTATGTGATACCCTCATGATTATGTTATTCATGCATTTTATCATGGCTCAGCATATTTGCATTCAAGTTAACCAAATTAAATTGAACTTGAACAACTGTTGGCTGAGTCATGGTGCCGCTGAAACGATGCTGACCAGTGCAACCACGCTTACCGGTATGGGCGGTCCTAACTGGGTCTATTATCGTGCCTCTCGCCGGTGCCTCCAACAAGGGAACGTTATGGGCGCGCGCTACCCTGATCAGGTAGGCGGACATAAGCATTGTGTGCCCGTTGTTGTTGTTATGTGCACATGTCCCCGTTTGGGACGGTATATTGTTTTGGGCCACGACGGTGGTTTGAGGTGTCTTGAGGTTGACACGGGGCTACCCATGACTTAGCCCAGTGGGGAGTGAGTCGGAGTGGCCGGGAGAGTGTCATGGCAGTAGAACGGTTTTGTCAGAACGCCATTGGTCCACCCGAATGGAAGTGCGAGGCCATGGGTTCCTTAGTGTGGGTACAGTGTACTAACCTCTGCAGAGTGTATATTAAATCTATCGATAGCCGCGCCCGCGGATAAGGGCCCAGTTCGAAAGTAGGGTACACCATGAGTCAACAGTAATAAGAATAACTTGATTAATGACAACCCCGGTTCGGTGATGAGATAAGTTGGTTGTGATCCCCGTAAGGATCACGGTTTGAGGCCAAGTGTTGGTCGTGGTTGTGATCGCCACAAAGATCACCGTGGTATCGAGGATACCAAGTTGTTGGATATTCGTGATGTTGTGCGAGAATCGTGGGTAAAGATCAAGCTCCTTGTGGTCATTTACTGATCGCTACGGTATTGTTTATACCAAGCTTGATTTGATCCTGAGATGATCGTGTGATGTCCGAGGTTGGTAAGTGATGCATGTGTCGGTTACGAGGTAACCCGAGCAGAATAAGTAGTGCATGATAGTGTCATCATGTTGCATGCTAGTATTGTCGGATTAATATGTTCATATTGTTCTAGCTGTATCATGTTTATGTTGGTCATGCCATGTTATTCTGATGATCTCATGTTAATTCCTGTTTAACCTGTAATTGCCATGCTGTTGTCTGTCTTGAATGCTTCTGGTTGTTGTGAGCTTGCAAGTACATTCAATGTACTGACTTGGCGTGTCATGCCAGTTTGCAGGTCATGCCGGATTTGATTGCTTGCTTGTCGTGGTTTCCGTTCGTGCGAGCTAGGATAAGCGTTCCGGCCAGAGTCCCTGCGGAGTGGAGTTCACCACCGTCGTCGTTGTTCCGCTGCTAGAATTCTTCCGCTGCATCGTGTTGTTCTACTGCTTGCATAGAGCAACAGTGGCTGGCGTAGTGTCACCGTGCCGATGTAACCTTTGTACCCAAATAGATTGTAATAAAGAGCTAGTTTGTTCTATGCTAAGCAGTGCCGTATTCCAGAAGACTTCATCTCGATCTCTGGGTTGGAATACGTGGCGTTCTGGTTTTCTCTGAGCTGGGGTGCCACATGAAAACATTCCGGTGTCCGAATGTAACCTTCCAATATATCAATCTTTACCTCTCGACCATTTTGAGACTCCTCGTCATGTGTGTGATCTCATCCAGGACTCTGAACAACCTTCGGTCACCAAAACACATAACTCATATAATACTGATCGTCATCGAATGTTAAGCGTGCGGACCCTACCGGTTCGTGAACTGTGTAGACATGACCGAGACACCTCTTTGGTCAATAACCAATGGCGGAACCTAGATTCTCATGTTGGTTCTCACATAATCTACGCAGATCTTTATCGGTCGAACCGTAATGTCAATATAGTTATTCCCTTTGTCATCGGTATGTTACTTGCTCGAGATTCGATCGTCTGTATCTTCATACCTAGTTCAATCTCGTTACCGGAAAATCTCTTTACTCGTTCGGTAGTGCATCATCCCGTGACCAACTCATTACTCACATTGCTTGCAAGGCTTCATACGATGTGCATTACCGAGAGGGCCAAGAGATACCTCTCCGATATTCAGAGTGACAAATCCTAATCTCGATGTATGCCAACCTAACAAACACCTTTCGGAGATACTTGTAGAGCATATTTATAATCACCCAGTTACGTTGTGACGTTTGATAGCACACAAGGCATTCCTCCGGTGTCCGGGAGTTGCATAATCTCATAGTTGGAGGAATATATATTTGACATGAAGAAAGCAGTAGCAATAAAACCAAATGATTATTTATGCTAAGCTAACGGATGAGTCTTGTCCATCACATTATTCTACTAATGATGTGATCCCGTTGTCAAATGACAACTCATGTCCATGGCTAGGAAACTTAACCATCTTTTGATCAACAAGCTAGTCTTGTAGAGGCATACTAGAGACATGTTATTTTGTCTATGTATCCACACATGTATCAAGTTTTTGGCTCTCATTCCTCTCTTTTTCTTTCTCTCTCCTCCTTTCTTCTTTGAGAGCCGCCACTGTGCACCCAGCTCCTCTCCCCTCTTTCTCTGGCGGCTTTGCTGGCCGGAGATGGAGTGGGAGAGGAGGCCGTTCTCCTCCTGTATATAGTAGCTTAGGACTGAGGCGTTTTCCTGGATTTCCCCTTTGGGTGACTGGCGTTATGCCGTTGGAGTGCATCCCACCGTCGCATGTGTACAGCGCTCGGTGGTCGCCGGCGTCGTCCTCTGCTCTTCCTCCATGGTGGACGCGAAGGGAAGTCGACGGATCTGGCGCTAGCTGTTTGAATAAGTGCGCGGCTGCCTCAGATCGAGCTGATCCAGTGTCCTCCATATATTCTTCGTGCTATCTCGGTGGCGGCAGTGGAACCTGCAGGAGAACACGGCGGGGCTCGAATCCTGGGGGCATGTTCTCGCTGGATCCTGGTCGGATCTGCAAAGGGATCTCCAACAAGTTGTTGTCTACAGCATCCATCATGGTGATGGAGAAGTGGCGGCACTCACAGGGGAAGATGGGCACTGCGGATGGGGTCCATGAGTAGAGCACACACGGCGGTGGATTTCGAGAGACTGTGGTGCCCTTCTTGGTTGTTGCCCGGTCTCTGACGACCTGCCGTATCCTCAGGTCGAAGGGCGACCATCTTCATTCCTCCCGGCTAAGATGCCAAAGGGGAGGCAGTCCTGCTTCATGGTGGAGTCTATGGAATGGAGTCATGGAGGTTTCGTTGGCCCAAGTGGTGCCGTCCCCGGCGCCGGCGAGGCTGAATCCATCGGGGTGCAGATTGTTCGGACCCGATTGCAATCTTCTTCCCTTGTTCGGGGTCTTGTTTGCATACTGCAGGGCCTAGTTTGTAATTTTTTGTTTCCATGGGGTCCTGTTGTAAAATGTATGATCATGCTTATCAATGGATGACTGGGTCCTTCTAGACCCTTTCCTTGTTCAAAAAAAAGTTTCCGGTTAATACAATTCTAGCATGAACAATAAACATTTATCATGAATAAGGAAATATAAAATACCAACTTTAATATTGCCTCTAGGGCATATTTCCTTCAGCGACTAGGGTTGGGAGGGGATCCGTCGGGAGGATATCCTTCCCTGGTGCTATGGCCCTAGGGGCTACCCTGTTGGGGAACGTAGTAATTTCAAAAAAATTCCTACGCACACGCAAGATCATGGTGATGACATAGCAACGAGAGGGGAGAGTGATGTCTACGTACCCTCGTAGACCGTTAAGCGGAAGCGTTATGACAACGCGGTTGATGTAGTCGTACGTCTTCACGATCCGACCGATCCAAGCACCGAACATACGGCACCTCCGTGTTCAGCACACGTCCAGCTCGATGACGTCCCTCGGGCTCCAATCCAGCGAAGCGTCGGGGATGAGTTCCGTCAGCACGACGGCGTGGTGACGATGATGATATTCTATCGGCGCAGGGCTTCGCCTAAACTCCGCGACGATATGACCGAGGTGGAATATGGTGGAGGGGGGCACCGCACACGGCTAAGGAACGATCCGTAGATCAACTTGTGTGTCTATGGGGGGCCCCCCTCCTCCGTATATAAAGGGGAGAGGAGGAGGGCTCCGGCCAAGAGGGGAGGCGCGCCCTAGGGAGGGCAAACCTACTCCAAGTAGGTTTGGCCCCCCTTTCCTATTAGGAGTAGGAGAGGGAAGGAAGAGAGGGGAGGGAAGAAGGAAAGGGGGGGCCGGCCCCCCTCCCAATTCGGATTAGGCTTGGGGGGGGGCGCCCCCTCCTTTGCTCCTTCTCCGTCCCTTCCACTAAGGCCCAATAAGGCCCATATACTTACCGGGGGGTTCCGGTAACCTCCCGGAACTCCGGTATAGTCCCAATCTCATCCGGAACCTTTCCGGTGTCCAAATATATCCGTCCAATATATCAATCTTTATGTCTCGACCATTTTGAGACTCCTCGTCATGTCCGTGATCACATCCGGGACTCCGAACAACCTTTGGTACATCAAAACTTATAAACTCATAATAAAACTGTCATTGTAACGTTAAGCGTGCGGACCCTACGGGTTCGAGAACTATGTAGACATGACCTAGAACTATTCTCGGTCAATAACCAATAGTGGAACCTGGATGTTCATATTGGTTCCTACATGTTCTACGAAGATCTTTATCGGTCAAACCGCATAACAACATACGTTGTTCCCTTTGTCATGAGTATGTTACCTGCCCGAGATTCGATCGTTGGTATCCAATACCTAGTTCAATCTCGTTACCGGCAAGTCTCTTTACTCGTTCCGTAATACATCATTTCATAACTAACTCATTAGTTACAATGCTTGCAAGGCTTAGGTCATGAGTATTACCGAGATGTCCCAGAGATACCTCTCCGACAATCAGAGTGACAAAACCTAATCTCGAATTATGCCAACTCAACATGTACCTTTGGAGACACCTGTAGAGCACCTTTATAATCACCCAGTTACGTTGTGACGTTTGGTAGCACACAAAGTGTTCCTCCGGTAAACGGGAGTTGCACAATCTCATAGTTGCAGGAACTTTGTATAAGTCATGAAGAAAGCAATAGCAACATACTAAACGATCAAGTGCTAGGCTAACAGGATGGGTCAAGTCAATCACATCATGCTCCTAATGATGTGATCTCGTTAATCAAATGACAACACATGTCTATGGTTAGGAAACATAACCATCTTTGATTAATGAGCTGGTCAAGTAGAGGCATACTAGTGACATTATGTTTGTCTATGTATTCACACATGTATCATGTTTCCGGATAATACAATTCTAGCATGAACAATAAACATTTATCATGATATGAGGAAATAAATAATAACTTTATTATTGCCTCTAGGGCATATTTCCTTCAGTCTCTCACTTGCACTAGAGTTAATAATCTAGTCCACATCACCATGTGATTAAAACCCATAGTTCACATCACCATGTGATCAACACCCATGTGATCAACACCCAAAGGGTTTACTAGAGTCAATAATCTAGTTCACATCGCTATGTGATTAACACCCAAAGAGTACTAAGGTATGATCATGTTTTGCTTGTGAGAGAAGTTTAGTCAACGGGTTTGTCACATTCAGAGCCGTATGTATTTTGCAAATATTCTATGTCTACAATGCTCTGCATGGAGCTACTCTAGCTAATTGCTCATGTTGGGGAACGTAGTAATTTCAAAAAAATTCCTACGCACACGCAAGATCATGGTGATGCATAGCAACGAGAGGGGAGAGTGTTGTCTACGTACCCTCGTAGACCGAAACGGAAGCGTTGACACAACGTAGAGGAAGTAGTCGTACGTCTTCCCGGTCCAACCGATCAGCAGGTATAGTTACCTCATCAAGTTCTACTTTCCTCCTACTCACTTCTTTCGAGAGAAACTCCTTCTCTAGAAAGGATCCATTCTTAGCAACGAATGTCTTGCCTTCGGATCTGTGATAGAAGGTGTACCCAACTGTCTCCTTGGGGTATCCTATGAAGACACATTTCTCCGATTTGGGTTCAAGCTTATCAGGTTGAAGCTTTTTCACATAAGCATCGCAGCCCCAAACTTTAAGAAACGACAACTTTGGTTTCTTGCCAAACCATAGTTCATAAGGTGTCGTCTCAACGGATTTTGATGGTGCCCTATTTAATGTGAATGTGGCCGTCTCTAAAGCATAACCCCAAAACAATAGCGGTAAATCTGTAAGAGACATCATAGATCGCACCACATCAAGTAACGTACGATTACGACGTTGGGACACACCATTACGCTGTGGTGTTCCGGGTGGCGTGAGTTGCAAAACTATTCCGCATTGTTTCAAGTGTAGACCAAACTCATAACTCAAATATTCTCCTCCACGATCAGATCATAGAAACTTTATTTTCTTATTACGATGATTTTCAACTTCACTCTGAAATTCTTTGAACTTTTCAAATGTTTCAGACTTATGCTTCATCAAGTAGATATACCCATATCTGCTTAAATCATCTGTGAAGGTGAGGAAATAACAATATCTGCCATGAGCCTCAACATTCATCGGACCACATACATCTGTATGTATGATTTCCAACAAATCTGTTGCTCTCTCCATAGTACCGGAGAACGGCGTTTTAGTCATCTTGCTCATGAGGCACGGTTCGCAAGTACCAAGTGATTCATAATCAAGTGGTTCCAAAAGTCCGTCAGTATGGAGTTTCTTCATGCGCTTTATACCGATATGACCTAAACGGCAGTGCCACAAATAAGTTGCACTATCATTATCAACTTTGCATCTTTTGGCTTCAACATTATGAATATGTGTATCTCTACTATCGAGAATCATCAAAAATAGACCACTCTTCAAGGGTGCATGACCATAAAAGATATTACTCATATAAATAGAACAACCATTATTCTCTGATTTAAATGAATAACCGTCTCGCATCAAACAAGATCCAGATATAATGTTCATGCTCAACGCTGGCACCAAATAACAATTATTTAGGTCTAATACTAATCCCGAAGGTAGATGTAGAGGTAGCGTGCCGACCGCGATCACATCGACTTTGGAACCATTTCCCACGCGCATCGTCACCTCGTCTTTTGCTAGTGTTCGCTTAATCCGTAGTCCCTGTTTCGAGTTGCAAATATTAGCAACAGAACCAGTATCAAATACCCAGGTGCTACTGCGAGCTCTAGTAAAGTACACATCAATAACATGTATATCACATATACCTTTGTTCACCTTGCCATCCTTCTTATCCGCCAAATACTTGGGGCAGTTCCGCTTCCGCTGACTAGTCTGCTTGCAGTAGAAGCACTCAGTTTCAGGCTTAGGTCCAGACTTGGGTTTCTTCTCTTGAGCAGCAACTCGCTTGCTGTTCTTCTTGAAGTTCCCCTTCTTCTTCCCTTTGCCCTTTTTCTTGAAACTAGTGGTCTTGTTGACCATCAACACTTGATGCTCCTTCTTGATTTCTACCTCCGCAGCCTTTAGCATTGCGAAGAGCTCGGGAATTGTCTTATCCATCCCTTGCATATTATAGTTCATCACGAAGCTCTTGTAGCTTGGTGGAAGTGATTGGAGAATTCTGTCAATGATGCTATCATCCGGAAGAGTAACTCCCAGTTGAATCAAGTGATTACAATACCCAGACATCTTGAGTATATGCTCACTGACAGAACTATTCTCCTCCATCTTGCAGCTATAGAACTTATTGGAGACTTCATATCTCTCAATCCGAGCATTCTTCTGGAATATTAACTTCAACTCCTGGAACATCTCAAATGCTCCATGACGTTCAAAACGTCGTTGAAGTCCCGATTCTAAGCCGTAAATCATGGCACATTGAACTATCGAGTAGTCATCAGCTTTGCTCTGCCAGATGTTCTTAACATCGTCAGTTGCATCAGCAGCAGGCCTGGCACCTAGCGGTGCTTCCAGGACGTAACTTTTCTGTGCAGCAATGAGGATAATCCTCAAGTTACAGACCCAGTCCGCGTAGTTGCTACCATCATCTTTCAACTTTGCTTTCTCAAGGAACGCATTAAAATTCAACGGAACAACAGCACGGGCCATCTATCTACAATCAATATAGACAAGCAAGATACTATCAGGTACTAAGTTCATGATAAATTTAAGTTCAATTAATCATATTACTTAAGAACTCCCACTTAGATAGACATCCCTCTAATCCTCTAAGTGATCACGTAATCCAAATTCAACTAAACCATAACCGATCATCACGTGAAATGGATTAGTTTTCAATGGTGAACATCTTATGTTGATCATATCTACTATATGATTTACGCTCGACCTTTCGGTCTCCGTGTTCCGAGGCCATATCTGCATATGCTAGGCTCGTCAATTTTAACCCGAGTATTCTGCATGTGCAAAACTGGCTTGCACCCGTTGTAGATGGACGTAGAGCTTATCACACCCGATCATCACGTGGTGTCTGGGCACGACGAACTTTGGCAACGGTGCATACTCAGGGAGAACACTTCTTGATAATTAGTGAGAGATCATCTTAAAATGCTACCGTCAATCAAAGCAAGATAGGATGCATAAAAGATAAACATCACATGCAATCAATATAAGTGATATGATATGGCCATCATCATCTTGTGCTTGTGATCTCCATCTTCGAAGCACCGTCATGATCACCATCGTCACCGGCGCGACACCTTGATCTTCATCGTAGCATCGTTGTCGTCTCGCCAATCTTATGCTTCTACGACTATCGCTACCGCTTAGTGATAAAGTAAAGCATTACAGGGCGATTGCATTGCATACAATAAAGCGACAACCATATGGCTCCTGCCAGTTGCCGATAACTCGGTTACAAAACATGATCATCTCATAAAATAAAATTTAGCATCATGTCTTGACCATATCACATCACAACATGCCCTGCAAAAACAAGTTAGACGTCCTCTACTTTGTTGTTGCAAGTTTTACGTGGCTGCTACGGGCTTAAGCAAGAACCAATCTCACCTACGCATCAAAACCACAATGATAGTTCGTCAAGTTGGTGTTGTTTTAACCTTTGCAAGGACCGGGCGTAGCCACACTCGGTTCAACTAAAGTTGGAGAGACTGACACCCGCTAGCCACCTGTGTGCAAAGCACGGCGGTAGAACCAGTCTCGCGTAAGCGTACGCGTAATGTCGGTCCGGGCCGCTTCATCCAACAATACCGCCGAACCAAAGTATGACATGCTGGTAAGTAGTATGACTTATATCGCCCACAACTCACTTGTGTTCTACTCGTGCATCTAACATCAAACCATAAAACCAGGCTCGGATGCCACTGTTGGGGAACGTAGTAATTTCAAAAAAATTCCTACGCACACGCAAGATCATGGTGATGCATAGCAACGAGAGGGGAGAGTGTTGTCTACGTACCCTCATAGACCGAAGCGGAAGCGTTGACACAACGTAGAGGAAGTAGTCGTACGTATTCCCGGTCCAACCGATCCAAGCACCGTTACTCCGGCACCTCTGAGTTCTTGACACACGTACAGCTCGATGACGCACCCCGGGCTCCGATCCAGCAAAGCTTCAGGGAGGAGTTTCGTCAGCACGACGGCGTGGTGACAATCTTGATGTTCAACCGTCGCAGGGCTTCGCCTAAGCACAGCTACAATATGACCGAGGTGTAATATCGTGGAGGGGGGCACTACACACGGCTAAGGAACGATCACGAAGATCAACTTGTGTGTCTTAGGGTGCCCCCCTGCCCCCGTATATAAAGGAGCCAAGGGGAGGGGGCGGCCGGCCAAGGAGGGGCGCGCCAGGGGGGAGTCCTACTCCCACCGGGAGTAGGACTCCCTTTCTTTCCTAGTTGGAGAAGGAGAAGGGGGGAAAGAGGAGGAAGGGGGGAAAGAGGAGGAAGAGGGGAAGGAAAGGGGGGGCGCCGCCCCCCTTCCCTTGTCCTATTCGGACTAGGAAGGGGAGGGGCGCGCGGCCACCTCCTGCCTCCTTCTCTCTTCTCCCTCAAGGCCCATGTAGGCCCAATAACTCCCCCGGGGGGTTCCGGTAACCCCCCGGTACTCCGGTAAAATGCCGATTTCACCCGGAACGATTCCGATGTCCAAATATAGGCTTCCAATATATCGATCTTTATGTCTCGGCCATTTCGAGACTCCTCGTCATGTCCATGATCACATCCGGGACTCCGAACAAACTTCGGTACATCAAAATACATAAACTCATAAAGAAACTGTCATCGTAACTTTAAGCGTGCGGACCCTACGGTTCGAGAACAATGTAGACATGACCGAGACACGTCTCCGGTCAATAACCAATAGCGGGACATGGATGCCCATATTGGTTCCTACATATTCTACGAAGATCTTTATCGGTCAGACCGCATAACAACATACGTTGTTCCCTGTCATCGGTATGTTACTTGCCCGAGATTCGATCGTCGGTATCCAATACCTAGTTCAATCTCGTTACCGGCAAGTCTCTTTACTCATTCCGTAATACATTATCTCGCAACTAACTCATTAGTTGCAATGCTTGCAAGGCTTAAGTGATGTGCTTTATCGAGAGGGCCCAGAGATACCTCTCCGACATTCGGAGTGACAAATCCTAATCTCGAAATACGCCAACCCAACAAGTACCTTTGGAGACACCTGTAGAGCACCTTTATAATCACCCAGTTACGTTGTGACGTTTGGTAGCACACAAAGTGTTCCTCCGGTAAACGGGAGTTGCATAATCTCATAGTCATAGGAACATGTATAAGTCATGAAGAAAGCAATAGCAACATACTAAACGATCAGGTGCTAAGCTAACGGAATGGGTCATGTCAATCAGATCATTCAACTAATTATGTGATCCCGTTAATCAAATAACAACTCTTTGTCCATGGTTAGGAAACATAACCATCTTTGATTAACAAGCTAGTCAAGTAGAGGCATACTAGTGACACTCTATTTGTCTATATATTCACACATGTCTTATGTTTCCGGCTAATACAATTCTAGCATGAATAATAAACATTTATCATGATATAAGGAAATAAATAATAACTTTATTATTGCCTCTAGGGCATATTTCCTTCAGCTCCCACTTTCAATATGTATCCAGATTAGGACTTAGAGTCATCTGGATCAGTGCCAAAACTTGTATCGACATAACCCTTTACGACGAACCTTTTGTCACCTCCATAATCGAGAAACATATCCTTATTCCACTAAGGATAATTTTGACCAATGTCCAGTGATCTACTCCTAGATCACTATTGTACTCCCTTGCCAAACCAGGGCAGAGTATACAATAGGTCTGGTCCATAGCATGGCATACTTTTATAGAACCTATGACTGAAGCATAGGGAATGACTTTCATTCTCTTTCTATTTTCTGCTGTGGTCAAGATTTGAGTCTTACTCAATTTCACACCTTGTAACACAGGCAAGAAACTCTTTCTTTGGCTGTTCCATTTTGAACTACTTCAAAATCTTGTCAAGGTATGTACTCATTGAATTTTTTTTCAAGCGTCTTGATCTATCTCTATAGATCTTGATGCTCAATATGTAAGCAGCTTCACCGAGGTCTTTCTTTGAAAAAACTCCTTTAAAACTCTCCTTTATGCTTTGCAGAATAATTCTACATTATTTCCGATCAACAATATGTCATTCACATATACTTATCAGAAATGCTGTAGTGCTCCCACTCACTTTCTTGTAAATACAGGCTTCACCGCAAGTCTGTATAAAACTATATGCTTTGATCAACTCATCAAAGCGTATATTCCAACTCCGAGATGCTTGCACCAGTCCATAGATGGATCGCTGGAGCTTGCACACTTTGTTAACACCTTTAGGATTGACAAAACCTTCTGGTTGTATCATATACAACTCTTCTTAAATAAATCCATTAAGGAATGCAGTTTTGTCTATCCATTTGCCAGATTTCATAAAATGCGGCAATTGCTAACATGATTCAGACAGACTTAAGCATAGATACGAGTGAGAAACTCTCATCATAGTCAACACTTTGACCTTGTCGAAAACCTTTTGCGACAATTCTAGCTTTGTAGATAGTAACACTACTATCAGCGTCCGTCTTCCTCTTGAAGATCCATTTATTCTTAATGACTCACCGATCATCGGGCAAGTCAATCAAAGTCTACACTTTGTTCTCATACATGGATCATATCTCAGATTTCATGGCCTCAAGCCATTTCGCGGAATCTGGGCTCATCATCGCTTCCTCATAGTTCGTAGGTTTGTCATGGTCAAGTAACATGACCTTCAGAACAGGATTACCGTACCACTCTGGTGCGGATCTCACTCTGTTTTACCTACGAGGTTCGGTAGTAACTTGATCTGAAGTTACATGATCATCATCATTAGTTTCCTCACTAATTGGTGTAGTAGTCACAGGAACAGATTTCTGTGATGAACTAATTTCCAATTCGGGAGAAGGTACAAATTACCTTATCAAGCTCTACTTTCCTCCCACTCACTTCTTTTGAGAGAAACTCCTTCCCTAGAAAGGATCCATTATTAGCAACGAATGTTTTGCCTTCGGATCTGTGATAGAAGGTGTACCCAACAGTTTCCTTTGGGTATTCTATGAAGACGCACTTCTCCGATTTGGGTTCGAGCTTATCAGGTTGAAAACCTTTTTCATATAAGCATCGCAACTCCAAACTTTAAGAAACGACAACTTAGGTTGACTGCTAAACCATAGTTCATACGGTGTCGTCTCAACGGACTTAGATGGTGCCCAATTAGACATGAATGCAACTGTCTCTAATGCATAACCCCATAATGATATTGGTAAATCGGTAAGAGACATCATAGATTGCACCATATCTAGTAAAGTACGATTACGACGTTCGGACACACCATTTCTTTGTGGTGTTCCAGGTGGCGTGAGTTGCGAAACTATTCCGCATTGTTTCAAATGTAAACCAAACTCGTAACTCAAATATTCTCCTCCACGATCAGATCGTAGAAACTTTATTTTCTTGTTACGATGATTTTCCACTTCACTCTGAAATTCTTTGAACTTTTTAAATGTTTCAGACTTGTGTTTCATTAAGTAGATATACCCATATCTGCTCAAATCATCTGTGAAGGTGAGAAAATAACGATATCTGCCACGAGCTTCAACATTCATCGGACCACATACATCTGTATGTATGATTTCCAACAAATCTGTTGCTCTCTCCATAGTACCGGAGAACGGTGTTTTAGTCATCTTGCCCATGAGGCACGGTTCGCAAGTACCAAGTGATTCATAATCAAGTGATTCCAAAAGTCCATCAGTATGGAGTTTCTTCATGCGCTTTACACCGAGATGACCTAAACGGCAGTGCCACAAATAAGTTGCACTATCATTATCAACTCTGCATCTTTTGGCTTCAACATTATGAATATGTGTATCACTACTATCGAGATTCAATAAAAATAGACCACTCTTCAAGGGTGCATGACCATAAAAGATATTACTCATATAAATAGAACAACCATTATTCTCTGATTTAAATGAATAACCGTCTCGCATCAAACAAGATCCAGATATAATGTTCATGCTCAATGCTGGCACCAAATAACAATTATTCGGGTCTAAAACTAATCCCGAAGGTAGATGTAGAGGTAGCGTGCCGACCGCGATCACATCGACTTTGGAACCGTTTCCCACGCGCATCGTCACCTCGTCCTTGGCCAGTGCTCGCTTATTCCGTAGTCCCTGTTTCGAGTTGCAAATATTAGCAACAGAACCAGTATCAAATACCCAGGTGCTACTACGAGCTCTAGTTAGGTACACATCAATAACATGTATATCACATATACCTTTGTACACTTTGCCATCCTTCTTATCTGCCAAATACTTTGGGCAGTTCTGCTTCCAGTGACCAGTTTGCTTGTAGTAGAAGCACTCAGTTTCAGGCTTAGGTCCAGACTTGGGTTTCTTCTCTTGAGCAGCAACTTGCTTGCCGTTCTTCTTGAAGTTCCCCTTCTTCTTCCCTTTGCCCTTTTTCTTGAAACTAGTGGTCTTGTTGACCATCAACACTAGATGCTCCTTCTTGATTTCTACCTCCCCAGCCTTTAGCATTGCGAAGAGCTCGGGAATTGTCTTGTTCATCCCTTGCATATTATAGTTCATCACAAAGCTCTTGTAGCTTGGTGGCAGTGATTGGAGAATTCTGTCAATGACGCTATCATCCGGAAGATTAACTCCCAGTTGAATCAAGTGATTATTATACCCAGACATTTTGAGTATGTGCTCACTGACAGAACTATTCTCCTCCATCTTGCAGCTGTAGAACTTATTGGAGACTTCATATCTCTCAATCCGAGCATTTGCTTGAAATATTAACTTCAACTCCTGGAACATCTCATATGCTCCATGACGTTCAAAACGTCGTTGAAGACCCGGCTCTAAGCCGTAAAGCATAGAACACTGAACTATAGAGTAGTCATCAGCTTTGCTCTGCCAGACGTTTACAACGTCTGGTGTTGCTCCTGCAGCAGGCCTGGCACCCAGCGGTGCTTCCAGGACGTAATTCTTCTGTGCAGCAATGAGGATAATCCTCAAGTTACGGACCCAGTCCGTGTAATTGCTACTATCATCTTTCAACTTTGCTTTCTCAAGGAACGCATTAAAATTCAACTGAACAACAGCACGAGCCATCTATCTACAATAAACATAGACAAGCAAAATACTATCAGGTACTAAGTTCATGATAAATTTAAGTTCAATTAATCATATTACTAGAGAACTCCCACTTAGACAGACATCTCTCTAGTCATCTAAGTGATCATGTGATCCAAATCAACTAAACCATAACCGATCGTCACGTGAGATGGAGTAGTTTTCAATGGTGAACATCTCTATGTTGATCATATCTACTATATGATTCACGCTCGACCTTTCGGTCTCCGTGTTCCGAGGCCATATCTGCATATGCTAGGCTCGTCAAGTTTAACCTGAGTATTCTGCGTGTGCAAAACTGGCTTGCACCCGTTGTAGATGGACGTAGAGCTTATCACACCCGGTCATCACATGGTGTCTGGGCACGATGAACTTTGGCAACGGTGCATAGTCAGGGAGAACACTTCTTGATAATTTTTAGTGAGAGATCATCTTAAAATGCTACTGTCAATCAAAGCAAAATAAGATGCATAGAGGATAAACATCACATGCAATCAATATACGTGATATGATATGTCCATCATCATCTTGTGCTTGTGATCTCCATCTCTGAAGCACCGTCGTGATCACCATCGTCACCGGCGCGACACCTTGATCTCCATCTTATCATCATTGTCATTTACGCCATCTATTGCTTCTACGACTATCACTACCGCTTAGTGATAAAGTAAAGCAATTACAGGGCGTTTGCATTTCATACAATAAAGCGACAACCATATGGCTCCTGCCAGTTACCGATAACTTCGGTAACAAAACATGATCATCTCATACAATAAAATATAGCATCATGTCTTGACCATATCACATCACAACATGCCCTGCAAAAACAAGTTAGACGTCATCTACTTTGTTGTTGCAAGTTTTACGTGGCTGCTATGGGATGAGCAAGAACCGTTCTTACCTACGCATCAAAACCACAACGATAGTTCGTCAAGTTGGTGCTGTTTTAACCTTCGCAAGGACCGGGCGTAGCCATACTCGGTTCAACTAAAGTTGGAGAAACTGACACCTGCTAGTCACCTGTGTGCAAAGCACGGCGGTAAAACCAGTCTTGCATAAGCGAACGCGTAATGTCAGTCCGGGCCGCTTCATCCAACAATACCGCCAAACCAAACGATGACATGCTGGTAAGCAGTATGACTTGTATCGCCCACAACTCACTTGTGTTCAACTCGTGCATATAACATCAACGCATAAAACCTGGCTCTGTTACCACTGTTGGGGAACGTATTAATTTCAAAAAAATTCCTACGCACACGCAAGATCATGGTGATGACATAGCAACGAGAGGGGAGAGTGATGTCTACGTACCCTCGTAGACCGTTAAGCGGAAGTGTTATGACAACGCGGTTGATGTAGTCGTACGTCTTCACGATCCGACCGATCCAAGCACCGAATGTACGGCACCTCCGTGTTCAGCACACGTCCAGCTCGATGACGTCCCCCGGGCTCCATTCCAGCGAAGCGTCGGGGATGAGTTCCATCAGCACGATGGCGTGGTGACAATGATGATGTTCTATTGGCGCAGGGCTTCGCCTAAACTCCGCGACGATATGACCGAGGTGGAATATGGTGGAGGGGGGCACCGCACACGGCTAAGGAACGATCCGTAGATCAACTTGTGTGTCTATGGGGTGCCCCCTCCTCCGTATATAAAGGGGGAGAGGAGGAGGGGGCCGGCCAAGAGGGGAGGCGCGCCCTAGGGGGCGCAAACCTACTCCAAGTAGGTTTGGCCCCTGAGGGAGTCCTGGACTAGGGGGCGTCCGGACAGCCGGACTATCATCGTCCGCCGGACTCCAAGACTACGAAGATACAAGATTGAAGACTCCCTCCCGTGTCCGGATGGGACTTTCCTTGGCGTGGAAGGCAAGCTTGGCAATACGGATATGTAGATCTCCTACCATTGTAACCGACTCTGTGTAACCCTAGCCCTCTCCGGTGTCTATATAAACCGGAGGGCTTTAGTCCGTAGGACATAACCTCCATTACAACAATCATACCATAGGCTAGCTTCTAGGGTTTAGCCTCCTCGATCTCGTGGTAGATCCACTCTTGTAATACTCATCATCAATATTAATCAAGCAGGACGTAGGGTTTTACCTCCATCAAGAGGGCCCGAACCTGGGTAAAACATCGTGTCCCTTGTCTCCTGTTACCATCCGCCTAGACGCACAGTTCGGGACCCCCTACCCGAGATCCGCCGGTTTTGACACCAACATTGGTGCTTTCATTGAGAGTTCCTCTGTGCCGTCACCGATAGGCTCGATGGCTTCTCCAATCAACAACGCCGTCCAGGGTGAGACTTTTCTCCCCGGACAGATCTTCGTATTCGGCGGCTTCGCAGTGCGGGCCAACTCACTTGGCCATCTGGAGTAGATCGAAAGCTACGCCCCTGGCCATCAGGTCAGGTTCGGAAGCCTAAACTTCATGGCCAGGATCCGCGGGGACTTGATCTTCGACGGACCCGAGCCACAGCCGAGCGTGACGCGCTGTCTCGATGGGCATGATTTAACTCTGCCGCCGGACAGTGCCTTGGTGGCCGCACACGAATCCGCTCCGGCCCTCAGTCCGGAGCCGATCGCCCAGATCGAGGACCGGTGGCTGGAAACCGCCTCGGGGACTGCAACTTCCACGGCGATGGAGCCGAACACTAACCTCGTCCCCTGCAAAGCTCGTAGCTCCGAGGTGCCGGACTCCTTGCCGGACTCCGAACCTCCCGCGCCCCTGCCAATCGAATCTGATTGGGCGCCGGTCATGGAGTTCACCACCGCGGACATCTTCCAACACTCGCCCTTTGGCGACATCCTAAATTCGCTAAAACATCTCTCGCTATCTGGAGAGACCTGGCCGAACTATGGCCAGGATGGTTGGGATGCAGACGACGAAGAAACTCAGAGCCCACCCACCACCCACTTTGTAGCCACTGTCGACGATCTAACCGACATGCTAGACTACGACTCCGAAGACATCGACGGTATGGACGACGATGCCGGAGACGAACAGGAACCAGCGCCTACAGGGCACTGGAAGACCACCTAGTCATATGACATATACATGGTGGACACCCCAAAAGATGGGGACGACGAAGAAGTAGCGGAGGTAGATTCCTTAAAGAAACAGCCCAAGCGCCGGCGTCAGCGGCGCCGCTCTAAATCCCGCCACAGCAAGAATGGAGATTCCGGCACAGGAGATAATAACACTCCAGACAGTGCCGAAGAAAATCCCCTCCAGCAAGATTCAGTGCAGGAGGATGCAGAAGCAAGCCCTCGCGAGAGAGCGGCAGACGAATAGCTCGAGGATGATAATTACATACCTCCCTCCGAAGACGAGGCAAGCCTCCACGACGACGAATTCGTCGTGCCAGAGGATCCCGTCGAACAAGAGAGTTTTAAACGCAGGCTTATCGCCACGGCAAATAGCCTAAATAAAAAGCAGCAGCAGCTTCAAGCTGATCAGGACCTGCTGGCTGATCGATGGACCGAGGTCCTCGCGGCCAAAGAGTATGAACTCAAACGCCCCTCCAAGAGCTACCCAAAACGCCCCTCCAGCGCACAATACGGCTGACCGACCACCCCGTGGTCGGGACAGATAGGCATCCAGGCCCTCCACTAAGACCGTACCCGGCACCGCTCCAAAAGCGCGAAGCCAAGAGGGAACGCGCCGGACTTGCGAGATATATTGGAGGACAAAGCAAGGCAATCCAGATCCATCTACAGATCACGTGGGCGCCCCACGACCCACGACGAATACCGTCGTGCCGGATACAACAACCCCGGCCGGGCCGAACATAGCAGACAACGCTCACTCGAGCTACATCGTGATATTGCTCAATATAGAGGTGCCGCACACCCGCTATGCTTCACTGATGAAGTAATGGATCATCAAATCCCTGAAGGGTTTAAACCCGTAAACATTGAATCCTACGATGGCACAACAGACCCCGTGGTTTGGATTGAAGATTATCTCCTTCACATCCATATGGCCCGCGGTGACGATCTCCACGCCATCAAATACCTCCCACTCAAGCTTAAAGGACCAGCTCGGCATTGGCTTAACAGCTTGCCCGCAGAGTCAATTGGGTGTTGGGAAGACCTGGAAGCCACATTCCTCCACAATTTCCAGGGCACATATGTGCGACCACCAGACGCCGATGACCTAAGCCACATAATTCAGCAGCCAGACGAATCGGCCAAACAGTTCTGGACACGGTTCTTGACAAAGAAAAACCAAATCGTCGACTGTCCGGATGCAGAGGCCCTCGCAGCCTTCAAACATAACATCCGCGACGAGTGGCTAGCCCGGCACCTAGGACAGGAAAAGCTGAAATCCATGGCAGCCCTCACATCATTAATGACCTGATTTTGTGCGGGAGAGGATAGCTGGCTAGCTTGCAGCAACAACCTCAGTAAAAATTCTGGCAGTCCGAATACTAAGGACCACAATGGCAGGTCGCGTCGAAGCAAAAATAAACGCCGTATTAACGGCGACGACAATGTGGATACGGCAGTCAACGCCGGATTCCGAGGCTCTAAACCCGGTCAGCGGAAGAAGCCATTCAAAAGAACCACTCCGGGTTCGTCCAATTTGGACCGAATCCTCGACCGCTTATGCTAGATACATGGCACCCCCGAAAAGCCAGCTAACCACACCAACAGAGACTGTTGGGTATTCAAGCAGGCAGGCAAGTTAATTGCCGAACACAATGACAAGGGGCTGCATAGCGATGACGAGGAAGAGACCCGGCCGCCGAACAGTAGAGGACAGAAGGGTTTCCCCCCACAAGTGCGGACGGTGAACATGATATACGCAACCCATATACCCAAGAGGGAGCGGAAGCGTGCACTAAGGGACGTATGTGCGATGGAGCCAGTCGCCCCTAAGTTCAATCCATGGTCCTCTTGCCCGATCACTTTCGATCGAAGAGGCCATCCGACAAGTATCCGCCACGGCGGATTCGCCGCATTGGTTTTAGACCCAATCGTCGATGGATTTCACCTCACAAGAGTCCTGATGGACGGCGGCAGTAGCCTGAACCTGCTTTATCAGGACACAGTGCGCAAGATGGGCATAGACCCCTCAAGTATTAAACCTACAAAGACAACCTTTAAAGGCGTCATACCAGGTGTTGAGGCCAATTGTACAGGCTCAGTCACACTGGAAGTTGTCTTCGGATCCCCGGACAATTTCCGGAGCGAGGAGTTAATCGTCGACATAGTTCCATTCCGCAGCGGCTATCATGCTCTGCTCGGATGAACCGCGTTTGCAAAATTCAACGCGGTGCCGCATTACGCATACCTCAAGCTCAAGATGCCAGGCCCTCGTGGAGTCATCACGGTCAACAGAAATATGGAACGCTCCCTCCAAATGGAGGAACATACAACGGCTCTCGCGGCAGAAGTACAGAGCAACCTTCTAAGGCAATTTTTGAGTCCGGCCGTTAAACGGCCGGACACGGCCAAACGCGCCCGGAGCAACATCAATCAAGACCACCTGGCACGTTCCGAGCACGCGTAGCAATGCGGCCCCAACCCCAGCCCTCACATGATTGCAAGACCAACCCTCCGCGTACATCATTACGCTCTGGAGATACCATGGGCCTGGGGGGAGGGGCACGACCACAATAGCCCCAGAGTGTGGCTCGACCACACCAGGGGATCACAAGTGTGTCACCTTTTTTTTATTTTTCTTCTTTGTATACACAGGACTCCGTTCACCAGAGGTTCTGTCCGGCGGCGAACCCGCCAAACTCACGATGCAACAGTCAGGGAGGGAAGAAGGCTGCGATGAACACTCAGGTGGTCTCCATTACGAGCATTAAATTCGATTATATACACCAGTCTGCAGCCCACCCCTGGAGGGGGACATGTTTATTTAGTCCAATCCCTTGCTTACCGCACTATTTGTATCCTTCCGCACTCATAGCAGAATTCCTTGAATAGATAATGCATCATCTTTTGCCTGTTATTGCATTACTTTACACATATGTTTATTTATGACATCTTGCACCCGTATATTTTGGTACGGCCGAATACACCAGGGGCTTACGTTCCCCGCATTATGGTGTGATAAGTCCGAACACTTTCACAAGTGCGGCACCCCGAACTTATAGCATTATATGAATCGGCTCCGAATCATGTCTTGGGTCAATAGTTGGGTTTGCCCGGCTCCCACGTTTTGGTGCCTTACGTTCCGTTCTGTCGGCTAAGGTGGCACTGGGAGAACCACTGCGATTGCGCCCCGGTTGAGCTGGGCGAGCGCCTCAGTGGAGAAAGCTAAAACTGACTGGCATGATAAGGCGAGAGATTGGTCGCTGTTCGAGAGGTCTTTTCGGGTCCCTAAAGACTCATGCCGCTTCGAGCGAAGTACCAGATAATGTCCGACGAAGGCGTGGATAGCGCCCCGAATTCGGTCTTCCGAATACTAGGGGCTTCGCCGAAATTTAAAATTATAGAATTCTATGGCTAAGTGAGAGTGTTCAAGCATTATAAGTCCGGTTGCCTTGTTCGTTGTGTTGAGCGCCTCCCTAGATGGACCCAAAAATGGGAACAAGAGTGCTCAAGTTATCCCGAACACGCCAGCACTTGCGGCTCGGGGGCTGAAGCCAACGACTTGCCATCCCTCAGATTTTATAAACGGCCACACAGAAGGTAATATTTTAAATTAAACAAGCGTTGCTTAAGCGCATATGAACAAAGTTTTCAGCGCACAGGATAATACATAGCGAGTTTTACTCAATAATTACATCTCTAGGGCACTCATCCGCAATATTGCGGGCACCATTCAGGACAGTCTTATAGTACATTTCGGGCGTATGATACTCCTTGCCCGCTGGCGGCGGGTCAGTAAGAAGCCTCTCCGCATCCAGCCTGCCCCAGTGCACCTTTGCGCGGGCAAGGGCCCGACGAGCACCTTCAATACAGGCGGAGCGCTTGACGACCTCCACCCAGGGGCACGCATCCACCAGCCGCCGCACAAGGCCGAAGTAGCTCCCAGGCATGACCTGTCCAGGCCACAGCCGGACTATGAGGCCCTTCATGGCCTCCTCAGCCGCCTTGTGGAGCTCAACCAGCTACTTCAGCTGGTCGCTAGGGGGCACCAGATGGCCGGCCTCAGCGTACTGAGACAAGAAGACCTTCTCCGTTGAGCTCCCCTCCTGGCCACGGTAGAATGCGGCGGCATCGGATACACTGCATGGCAGATCTGCAAACGCCCCTGGAGAGCTCCGAATTCGGGTAAGTGTCAGGTAGTTTACATTAACATGCTTGCTTTGCATGAAAAATGCCTTACCTGCCGCTATCTTCTTCACATCTTCAACCTCCTGAAGGGCCTTACGGGCCTCGGCCTTGGCGGACTTGGCACTTTCGAGAGCCGAGGCGAGATCGGACTCTCGAGTCTTGGAGTCGCGCTCCAAACTCTCATGCTTCTCCATGAGAGCCTAGAGCTCTTGCCGCACTTCCGCCACCCACGCCTCCTGCTTCTCTCGCTCGGCCCGTTCCACGGCCGCATTGCGTTCGGCCGCGGACACAGCCTCCTTCAGGGTTGCCACCTCGTTAGTGGCCCCTACAGTACCCACGTTATCCTTGTCATTTTCATTGCAACCTAAATCCTTTTCTGTAAGGTAAATCTTTAAAGTGGTGTTACTCACCTTCTTTGTCCTCGAGCTGCTTTTTGGCACGGCCGAGCTCTTGCTCGGACCGCTCGAGATCCTGCTTCAATGCACTGACCTCCGCAGTCAGTGCGGCAAAAGTCAGCAGCGCAGCCTGCAAACCCATATTGACATATTTTTTAAGCAACCCTGCGTATATCTTTTTAGATCCTCAGTCCGGCTTTTCTTTCCGAACGCCGAACTGAGCATCAGGGGCTACTGTCTATGCGGTATTACATTACATAATTTTAACTTCTTACCTCAAAGCCTGTTAGAAGGCTGCTGCAGGCTTCGGTCAGCCCACTCTTGGCGAGCTGAACCTTCTGAATCACCGCACTCATGATAGTGCGGTGTTCTTCCTCGATGGAAGCGCCTTTGAGCACCTCCAGCAAGTTGTCCGGCGCCTCCGGTTGGACGGGGGCCGCCGGTGTCACAGTCTTGCCCTTCTTGCGAAGGGGCCGCCTGCCGGACTCTGGAACCACTACGGGTTCCGGCGTAGAGTCCGGCGCAAAGTCCGGGAGGCTGCCTTGCGGCGCCTCCGGAGCCTCCTCCCGATGGGTCCCTTCCCAGGATCCCACCTCGGCGTCCTCAGCGGCGCGAGGGGTGGAGGCAGTCGGAATGGATTCCACATCCGACGCAGCCAACGACCCGCTCGATGAAGCAGGGAGATCATCGTCGGCCGGACTGCAGGCAGTATGCGGCGTTAGAAGGACACTATGTGACAAAAAGAAATTGCAGGTCATTCAGGGATCCGGGTACTTACGATCTCGCCTGAGGCCTGGCCCTCGAGGGCCACTCTTCATCACCAACGTTGGTGTTGACGGAACTGTCCGGGGGAATAGTTCTTCCCCTCTTGGACCCCTCGGCCTCCCCTGTTGGGGAGGCCTTCCTCTTTCTCTCCCCCTCCTCTGGGAGAGGGTCTTCTTCCTCCTCCTCATCCTCGGGAGAGGAATCCGCCTCGGAGTCATCGGACACCTGAAAACGGGTACTCTTTCGAGTACCCGTGGCCACCTTCTTGGCCTTCTTCTCCGGCACCACGTGCGGTGCCGGAACCAACAGCCCCGCCAGACGGGCGTCCGCTGGGTCTTCTGGCATGGGAGCCGGGCAAACGAGCTGCTCGGCCTTCTTCATCCATTCCTGTCAAAGGAGAAGGGAGATTAAAACCCGCTTAGGGTCGAACTATTAACAACAAGTGTCCCGTAAAGGGGTAGAATCACTTACCTCGTCAGCTGGACGCTGCGAGTGGAATCTGCGATCTTCCGTCGCGGATGCGGGGGCTTCGGCGCCCTTAAACAGCACCCTCCAGGCGCCTTCGTACATTGTGTCGAAGAGCCCGCTCAGCGCCTGGTGCTGTTCCGGATCGAACTCGCACAGATTGAATGCCCGTTCTTGGCATGGGAGAATCCGGCGGACGAGCATGACTTGGACCACATTAACCATCCTGAGCTTCTTGTTCACCAGCTTCTGGATACAGGCTTGGAGTCCCGTCAGCTCCTTCGAATTGCCCCACAGCAAGCCCTTCTCTTTCCAGGAGGTGAGCTGCGTGGGGATACCAGATCTGAACTCGGGGGCCGCCGCCCATGAAGGGTCGCGCGGCTCGGTGATATAGAACCACCCCGACTGCCACCCCTTGACGGATTCCACGAAGGCCCCTTCGAACCAAAGGACGTTGGGCATCTTGCCCAACATGGCGCCTCCGCACTCCTCTTGAGTGACCTTCACTACCTTCGGCTTGACATTAAAGGTCTTGAGCCACAAGCCGAAGTGGGGCTGGATGCAGAGGAAGGCCTCGCACACGACAATAAACGCCGAGATGTTGAGGATGAAGTTCGGCGCCAGATCATGGAAATCCAGGCCGTAGTAGAACATGAGCCCCCGGACAAAGGGGTGAAGTGGAAAGCCCAGTCCGCGGAGGAAGTGGGGGAGGAAAACGACCCTCTCATGGGGCCCGGGGGTGGGGATGAGCTGCCCCTCGTCGGGCTGCCGGTGCGCGACGTCGCCGAAAGGTATCCGGCGCCGTGCAGCTTTGTGATGTGCTCCTCCTTAACGGTGGAGGCCAGCCATTTACCTCCCGCTCCGGACATGGTCGGAGAAGGTCGAGGTGAGATGTGCGAACTTGGGCACTGGAGCTCGAGTGCGCAGAGATGGATAAGCAAAGGAGGAAGAAGGCGTAGGTGAAAAGATGGATCCTTATCCCTTATATATAGGCGGACGAAGACTATGCGTCCCCACTAGCCTGGTAAAACTCGCTTATCTCCCAAGCGCCACCATCAATGGCGCGGTTGGGTTACCCACATCCGTATTGATGAGAATCCTAGAATAAGGGGAGCACGATCTCTGCTTCGACAAGACGTGCCAAGGAAACCGCTTCGCTAAACGTGCTGAGGTGGTATAATAAAAAACGATTCAAGTAAAGGCTTGGTAGTGGTGTGACGTTATGCCACAAAATACGTCAGCAGATTGAACTTGTGTGCATTTTATTCTCTCTACAGTAGAATGTGGAATTTATTTTGCAGAGCCGGATACTATCCTGGTGTTCACAATCTTCTCTGGATTATTCAAAGGAGGAACCCGCCTTGCAATGCCGAACATTATGCGCGCCGGACTCATCGTCATTGAAGCCAGGTTCAGGGGCTACTGAGGGAGTCCTGGACTAGGGGGTGTCCGGACAGCCGGACTATCATCGTCCGCCGGACTCCAAGACTACGAAGATACAAGATTGAAGACTCCGTCCCGTGTCCGGATGGGACTTTCCATGGCATGGAAGGCAAGCTTGGCAATACGGACATGTAGATCTCCTACCATTGTAACCGACTCTGTGTAACCCTAGCCCTCTCCGGTGTCTATATAAACCGGAGGGCTTTAGTCCGTAGGACATAACCTCCATTACAACAATCATACCATAGGCTAGCTTCTAGGGTTTAGCCTCCTCGATCTCGTGGTAGATCCACTCTTGTAATACACATCATCAATATTAATCAAGCAGGACGTAGGGTTTTACCTCCATCAAGAGGGCCCGAACCTGGGTAAAACATCATGTCCCTTATCTCCTGTTACCATCCGCCTAGACGCACAGTTCGGGACCCCCTACCCGAGATCCGCCGGTTTTGACACCGACAGCCCCCCTTTCCTATTAGGAGTAGGAGAGGGAAGGAAGAGAGGGGAGGGAAGAAGGAAAGGAGGGGCCGGCCCCCCTCCCAATTCGGATTGGGCTTGGGGGGGCACGCCCCCTCCATTGCTCCTTCTCCCTCCCTTCCACTAAGGCCGAATAAGGCCCATATACTTATCGGGGGGTTCCGGTAACCTCCCGGAACTCCGGTATAGTCCCAATCTCATCCGGAACCTTTCCGGTGTCCAAATATATCCATCCAATATATCAATCTTTATGTCTCGACCATTTCGAGACTCCTCGTCGTGTCCGTGATCACATCCGGGACTCCGAACAACCTTCGGTACATCAAAACTTATAAACTCATAATAAAACTATCATCGTAACGTTAAGCGTGCGGACCCTACGGGTTCGAGAATTATGTAGACATGACCTAGAACTATTCTCAGTCAATAACCAATAGTGGAACCTGGATTGGTTCCTACATATTCTACGAAGAACTTTATCGGTCAAACCGCATAACAACATACGTTGTTCCCTTTGTCATCGGTATGTTACTTGCCCGAGATTCGATCGTCGGTATCCAATACCTAGTTCAATCTCGTTACCGGCAAGTCTCTTTACTCGTTCCGTAATACATCATTTCATAACTAACTCATTAGTTACAATTCTTGCAACGCTTAGGTGATGAGTATTACCGAGAAGGCCCAGAGATACCTCTCCGACAATCGGAGTGACAAAACCTAATCTCGAATTATGCCAACTCAACATGTACCTTTGGAGACACCTGTAGAGCACCTTTATAATCACCCAGTTACATTGTGATGTTTGGTAGCACACAAAGTGTTCCTCCGGTAAACGGGAGTTGCACAATCTCATAGTTGTAGGAACTTTGTATAAGTCATGAAGAAAGCAATAGCCACATACTAAACGATCAAGTGCTAGGCTAACAGAATGGGTGAAGTCAATCACATCATTCTCCTAATGATGTGATCTCGTTAATGAAATGACAACACATGTCTATGGTTAGGAAACATAACCATCTTTGATTAATGAGCTAGTCAAGTAGAGGCATACTAGTGACATTATGTTTGTCTATGTATTCACACATGTATCATGTTTCCGGATAATACAATTCTAGCATGAATAATAAACATTTATCATGATATGAGGAAATAAATAATAACTTTATTATTGCCTCTAGGACATATTTCCTTCATACCCCTCCTCCAAGCCGCATCCCCCTTGCTCACCTATAAATAGATGGGAGGAGCAGCCCCCCCCCCAACACACAAGTTTGAAAGGTTGCACCCTCCCACCTCCTCCGTGACATCTCTCTCTCTCTCTCTCTCTCTCTCTCTCTCTCTCTCCACAAGACTTCTCGACCTCTAGTTCTCTGATTTCCCTTTGTCCTGGACCACGAAATGTTGCCGAACCACTCATACGGTATGCATGTATACCTCAGGATCGTACATTCGATTCTTGATCGGGGAAAGTTCTAGTGACCTTATAACCTAACTGCAGGAATCTGCACATCTTCATCTCCGTTGCATTGTGATGGTGTGATTGATCTTCGTATTGTTCCCGAGTGTGTTCATTAGTACTGTATTTTTTTTGGTTTTTTACTACTTTACCCAACACAACGCTCCTGCGTTTACTTCTAAATTGTTGCTCCTTGTTGAGCTTGATCTGTGATATGTCTGTGTTTGAACTTTCGTATGTTGGTTTGAACCTTGTTGCCATTTGTGGATTTTTTTCATTGGAAAAAGCTTGTACTCAACTGGCTGAAAATGCGTCACTCATGCGCCGCCTCAAGCATGCACCACGTGCATCCATGGGCCCATGCACCGCTCCATCTCTCCATCCTTATCTCTTCGACAACCTCCATCCCAAAATGAGGCGACTCATCCCCTTTTGCCCCTCCCCCCTGTTCGCCACCTCATGGATCTCACATGCAAGCTTTTTCTTCCTTCTTGTTAGTCATAGCAGCAGGACACCATGAACGCATATCTTCCAAGCATAGGCAATATCGTAATAGTCAACAGTTCATGACGCAACCAACATTACACCGCAGGGGAGGGAACGGCGACACCGCTGTGCAGCGATGATGAGAGGCACTGCCATGCTACAAACGCCACCAATGAAGATAACAAGCTGCAATGGGTGATGTCGTCATCTGGAGGTGACCGCAACATGGTCCATGTTGCAACGGGTAACCACAACATGGTTCATATTGCAGTGGGTAAACAAAGGGAGTGTCTGCAATGTTATCCAAACGGGAGGCGACCGCAACATGGTTCATGTTGCAAACGCCTGAGAGCAACAAATGTAATGTTGCAAACAACTAGGGCACACCTGAAAGGTGACGTGGATAGAGATCGGATGGCTGTCTCGCACGTCAACCAATGGCTGCTAGGCAGATCCGATTCGATTATTACCCGATCGGTGTGTAGCCCCATGCACCTTTCATCTAAAAACAATAGGTCATATTGGTCATTTTAGATAAGAAAAACTATTATAAGCTCACTATTCACTATTTTAAACCTAACAAATAAATATACATGGTCAAGTTATAGACTTGACATTGGTGCTCGCTTTTTTTGATTTTTTTTCTGGTGATGCTTGTTTAGTGCGAGGTTGCATTCCTGAAGACACATATGGTGGCTTCGTCAATCTCAAGATGTGTCTGCTCAATATCTCGAAGGTGCTCATTGAGATAGAGGTAGGGTGTATGTAGATGGGTTCATAGGGATGATTCTATGTGCGTGTATGTGGGCATACAAAGAAAATACATGTAAATTGCGAGGATTTGAAAAGTACATGTAGGAGAACGTGCGCAGGTGCATGGCTACACTAGTGCAGAACCGGGCATTAGCACCGGTTCGTAAGGCCCTGTAGTGCCGGTTACATAACCGGCACTAAATTGTGGTCACTAAAGCCCCCCCCCCTTTAGTACCGGTTCAGCACGAACCGGTGCTAAAGGGCAACCACGTGGCACGAGCCAGCTCCGGGGGCCTGGAGCCCTTTAGTACCGGTTGGTAATACCAACCGGTACTATAAGGTTTGGGGGGTTTTTTAGTTTTATGATTTCTTTTTCATTTAATTTTGTGTTTCCATTTTAATTCTTTTTCGTTTGCTGGTATTTTACGATACTACACATTGTACACGTTATGCATATATATATATATATATATATATATATATATATATATATATATATATATATATATATATATATATATATATATATATATATATATATATATATATATATCATCAATGTCTCACAAACCACCATATTAATTAATTCACACATACACACATGTATAGCTATATACAATTTCTCCTACATATGAATGTTGCCTTCGGAGCCAGTGGCATTAGCCTAATTGGTGCCTTCGGAGCACGATGACAATTGGAAGTGGTTTTCATGGGGGCGGTAGCGGGTAATAGAATTCTCCCTTCGGATTTATGACCTGGTCGAGCAAAAATCCCACTATTTCCTCTTGAAGTGCTTCTACGCGCTCCGTTTCTATGAGCTTCTCCCGCACCTCTTTGAACTGTTAAGAAGGAGATCAATATGAATGTGTATTAGTTGTGTGGCTAGATATCGATAATGGTGTAAAAATTATGAATAGTGTTCTGACAAGCGTACACATTCCTGTCTTTGAGATCTGCTCCTTTCGGACGCCATCATGCGAATGTTCTCGCAAACGCAGAATGCACACAGATCAGTCCCCTGCGCCTGCTTCAGGGCCTTTACGAGAATGGAATTTGATTAGATAAAAATAAATCAAGCATGATAATTAAAGAGATGGCAGCTAGCTAGCTAGAGCTATAGTACTACTTAATTGCTTACCTTGGGTCGAAACCATTTCAGGTTTGTTTTCCATTCGCCGGGCGTGACGGCGATGAACCTTGTCCAAGCCCTGCCCGCCGACAAAGAAAATGAATAAAGGGGTTATTAAATAGTTCATATCATGAAATTACGAACTAAATAGGACGAGATATATAGTTAATAATGATTGAAATTACCTGTTGACTATCCCATACAAGATGTTATAGTCAGTTTTTTCTGAGATTAGTGAGTCCAGTACTTCAATTGTTCCGGTGTCAACTTTAATGATACACAAGACCCAGTGAAATCTGCATGCACACACGTTTGCATGTCTTAATTAAGCGGGCATATGTAAGCAAAAACGTGTAGCTAGCTAGTAGGCAAAAACAGAGAATTTGTAGTACAAGACAGTGTGACTCACTGGAAGTTGTAAGGAAGTAGTATATCTTCATTGTATTTGAGGCGCTTCAAGAACTCTAGCATGCTGTCCTCTACTTCCTTTGCATAACGTTGATTTATCTTCCATGTGTATTCATTAACGGTGTTTGGGTCAATGAACCCAATGCCAAAGCGTCCACCTTTTCTCATTTCATATATCTTCATCCTGCATGATACCACAGAAAAGAATATAGTGAGGATAATTACAGGTAATGATTGATCAAAAGGATCACTACAGCTAGCTTGAGACTTAAATTATAGAAAGAAATCACATACAGACAATAGCAACTGACGATAGATTTGTCGAGTGCATCTTGATTGTATAACTGAAACAGTTCTAAATACTCAACAGACACAGCTTTCTCATGGTAGTAATGGTCCTGCTTGACATTCACCATGAGGGACAATCGATCTGAAATCTTGGTAATGTTCATGTACCATTGATGCAATTCATACATTCTCGTTGGGAGGTTCTTGACCTTGTCTGGCGCGACCAAAGGTTGGCCCCGGACATATTTCCGTTTTACTTCATCCTCTCTAAGCAAAGGCATGGGCTCGATCTCGAGGAGTTGTCCAACAGTGATGTTGAGAACTTCAGCCTGCATTATATGCTCCTCCGTTATTACCACATTGCCCACCTCGGGAACATGCACTGTTTGCCCACAATAATATTGGGCGCGCGTACTGTCACCTATTGTTGGCACAACAAGCGAGGGGATCGATTGCGCCGCCTGTTCTCCCAGCTGGGGAATGGTTTTCCCTCATTTTTTGGCAGCTGCTTCTTGTTTGCTCGATCCCGATGTAGACGTGCTTGCCTCCCTTTGTAGACGTGCTCGATTTAACTTCCTGATGTGGCGCTCATAGTCTGTGTCAACAGGCTTGGGAGCTGGTGGTTGAGCCATACGAATGAAGTGGTCAACCGTTTCCTCAGGCACTTTCTCCCTTGGCGGCGGTGGCGGTTTCGGTGCAAAATGGGCTTCCAGCTCGGCCTTCGATATGGCTGTGATTTCCTCCTCGGACCTGTCATAAGACCTCTGCGGAAGAGGCTTGAGGCTTGGACAATATTTATATCGCTTGCCTCCGCCTGTACTTCCTGTACTACCTCGACTCGTACCGCTACGCACCATAGCTGTGGGGTGTCTCTTCTGCGATTGCTGAGGCGTCGGAGACGGCTGACGGGACTGAGTTGGACGAGGAGGAGTGGCCTGAGGTTGTGCCGGACTTGGAGGAGGAGTGGACGTCTAACGCTGTGGCGGACTTGGAGGAGGAGGATTGTCCTGACACTTTGCCGGACTTGGAGGAGGAGGAGTGGCCTAACACTTTGCTGGACTTGGTGGACTTGCAGGAGCGGGAGTCTACTGACTCGGTGGCGGACTTCGACGAGGACTCGGCTGACGCGGTGTCGGTGGCCTTCGAAAGATGATGCAATCCTTTTTCCATAGGATGATACGTTGTTTGGCCTCTCCGAGAAAGCACTCGCCGTCACCTCCAACAATGTCAAGCTATAGCCCCGAATATGGTGGGTCCACCACCTCATCAACCAAGACACGAGCATAGCCCGCTGCAATCGGGTTACAATGGAAGGTTGCCTCGGGGGGATTTGTGAAAGCACAGCCGTCCGCCACCTTCATGGATATGTTCTTCATTTTGACGTGTAGCTCGCAGTTAGTGTTCTTCGTGATGTCATCCACGGGGTATCTACCCAGCATTGCGTCGTCTGGGACGGAACCCACACTGCTTCTCGGCATGGATGGGCCGGTGCTATCCAATGCTGGATCATCCGCTAGCTGCTGCAGCTGCTGAGACCCCCTTTGATGGGTAAGTGAGTCGATCTGCTCCTGCTGCCGCTGGAATTTGATTGCCAATTCCACTTGACTTGCTTCTAGGCCTTGAAGGCGTTCATAGTCCCGCTTCCTCTGCTCCTCCTCCATCTTCCTCTTCTTCTCCTCTGCAATCTTCTTTCTCGCACGGGTTCTGTAGTCGTTGTTCCAATCTGAAAACCCCTCATACCACGGCATAGCGCCCTTGCCTCGTGTTCTTCCCGGGTGTTCAGGATTTCCCAGGGCACGCGTAAGCTCGTCGTTCTCTCTGTTGGGCTGGAACACCCCCGTTCATGCCTCTTCTATTGCAACAAGTATCGCATCGTCGGCTCCCTTCAGACTTGCCCTCGTCGAAACATTGCCTGTCTCCAGGTCCAACTCCCCCCCATGCGCATAGAACCAAGTCTTGACCCTGGGGGGCCAGCTCTTAGTAGCCGGAGTGACACCTGCATCCTCCATCTCCTTCTCAGACTTATCCCACTTAGGCATTGCCACCGCATAGCCACCTGGCCCCAGCTTATGGAACTTATCCTTTTTTCGGCATTCTTCTTGTTTATTCTCGACCGTTCCTTAGCTAATTCCGAATCCTTGAATTTCCCGAAATCGTCCCAATGATCACGTTGGTTCTCCAGTGTTCCCTTGAATACTGGAGTCTTCCTTCCTCCCTTGACGTACTTGTTCCATTCACGATTCTTGTAGTTCTTGAATGCAATCGCCATCATCCTAAGAGCAGCCTCTTTGACTTTTTGCACATCTGCTTCTGTGAAATGATCTGGTAGGGTGAAATGTTCCATGAGAGTATCCCAAAGCAGATCTTTTTGATTCTTGTCGACAAAAGTAACATCTGGACGTGGCTTTGTTGGCGCTCTCCATTCTTGAAGTTTGATCGGGAGTTGGTCCTTCACAAGAACTCCGCACTGACGAATGAACTTGTCCACAATCTTCTTAGGCGCTAATGGTTTGCCATTAGGGCCGCATGCCTCGATATTGTACTTTACGCCCGGCTTCAACTTTTTGTTCGGGCCTCGTTTCGTCATTTTTCCTGAAGATTTGCTCGATCCGGATGGCTGAAAGAACAAAGAGCGATTCGTTAATATATCTTCAAGTCATTTAAAACATGTGATGATCACCAGATGCCTGCTTATATAAATATATATACCTCGCCGGTGTTTGTTGTTTCAGGATCAACATGTTCTTCGTCATCGTCATAATCATAGTTCATGACTTCATCAATTTCGTCGTCGCGATCGAATATCATATCCCCCTCTCCGGTGTTGTTTAGAAATTCGGAGCCGTCATAATCTTCTTCATTCTGATTATCATCTGGCCCGCGTATCATATCGAACATGGTCTGTTCTCCCTCTCTGTCGGTATTGTCTGCCATAGATTTTGTTTAACTAATCCAAAAGAAATATAAAACAATTTAGTATTCAAATTACGTTGTCTCGAATAATAGATATAATCTCGAATACATCGTCTAGAATAATAGATATAATCTCGAATACATCGTCTCGAATAATATATAATATTGAATAGTACATCACTGGCTATTAGCTAATAAAGATCGAATACTACAGAAGAATCTAGGACACTCGCGGTTCCTCCGGCGCGGGCGGTGGACACCCAAAGAGAAGGAACCCTCATAGGATCATAGCTGAAGTGAGATCCCCGAAGATACTGCCACGTATTGGAGAACCTGCCGCCCTCTAACGCAACCATGTAGCGATGGACGTGCTCGTCCTCCTCCCTGACACGGCGACGTACCACCTCCGGCGGGGCCGGGTCCCTCCGTACCGAAACTGGCCCACGCGAACGCCACCAAACGAGATCAGGGTCAACGACGGGACCCGCGGCCGGGTTCCTCATCAAGCGGCGCGCCCCTCCAAGCAGCACCTCCCAGTGCCAGCCCGGCGGAGCCCAGTCCCGGAAATGGGTCGGCTGGACGTCGTCGCGGACGGGTTGACGGCGAGGATGCGGGCCGAGCATCGTCGAGAACAAATACTAGCTATATGCACGCAAAAAGTAACATTTTTTTAATGATTGGATTTTGATAACTAAAATTTCTAACATTTCTATATAACACTAATTATGCTAACCTAAATAATCTAAATAACACTAAAATTTCTAACATTTCTAACATTTCTATATAACACTAATTTCTAATATTTCTATATAACGCTAATTTCTAACTGATTAAGCACTAATTATATCCATCTAACATGCATTCATACATATATAATAGTGAAAAAATAATAATCTAAATAATCTAAACTAATTAAACACTAATTATCTAAACTAATTAAAGATACAAAATAATAATCTAAATAATCTAAACTAATTAAAGACTAATTATCTAAACTAATTAAACATGCTTGTGTGTGTGTGTACGGGCTCGGGGCTGGAGGACTCACAGCGGGCGACGGCGACGGCGAGGCGACGGCGAGGAGAGGCGACGTCTAGGCGACGGCTGGGGCGGCGACGGCGGGGACGGCGCGACGGGGACGGGGACGGCGCGACGGGGACGGGCCCGGGGCGGCGACGGAGACGAGGGCGGCGACGGGGACGGGGGCGGCGACGGAGACGAGCGGCGACGTCGGAGACGATCGAGGGCGGCGGCAACGGTGACGAAGACGACGGAACAGAGGAACGAAAACAGAGGGAAACTGAAATTTTCGTAGCAGTTGTATATATAGAAGGCACCTTTAGTACCGGTTGGAGCCACCAACCGGTACTAAAGGTCTGTTTTGGTCAGGCCAAGCGGCGGGAAGCGACCCCCTTTAGTACCGAGTGGTGGCACAAACCGGTACTAAAGGCCCCCCCTTTAGTACATGTTTGTGCCACGAACCGGTACTAAAGGTGGTGCGCTGGCGCAGGTGCGGTGCGGAAGTTTAGTCCCACCTCGCTAGTCGAGGGGCTACCGCACTGGTTTATAAGCCCCAGTGCGGTAGCTCTCTCGAGCTCCTCTCCTAATCAGGCCTACTGGGCCTACCTGTCCTCCTCGCCTTGTGGGCCTACTGGGCCTTCGCGGGCCTGCATCCTGGCCCAACGAAAGGTTGTGTCGCTAGTCGTATGCAGGCCGCTTTGGCCCAGTAGGCGGGCTTTTTTTCTTAATTTTTTTGGCTTTATTTTTTTTGTTTTATTTATTTTTGAGTTGTTTTTTGTTGTATTTAGAGTTTCTTTGTGAATATTTTTGCTTTAGGTACAAAAAATTACAAACTTTCTGTTAGTGCCGGTAGATTTCAAATTTGAATAGTTTAAATTTTGAATTATTTGAAATTTGTGTGAATCACTAGTTTGTGAATAACTTAACTTTGAAAAAAGTTTTTTTAATAATTTTTTTTTCTTATGTTTAATATTAGTGTGTCTTATCATTATATTCAATTTAGTAATGCTTAGGTTATTTAAAAAATGAAATGCCTTTGTAACAGTTCAGTTTTCATCGGAAACCCTGATACTTCGAAAAAGATTGTCCATTTTGTACACGAAGTGCATCCAGTTTTTGCCGTAACCCTCTCTACTTTCTTGCACATGCTATATGTATGAAATTATGATACCATGCCAACTTTCAACCTTTTCTGAGTTCATTTGAATTGCTTTTCAATTTCAGGGTCATTTAGCTGGAAAAAAATCAGTAAATGCATGAAAAGAATTTGTTTGCACATAAAATTTCTTCGCGTTTCAAATGCCAAAACACATAACTACCCTAATTATTACAAACATTCCCTCCTGGGTGTGAAACACAGAAGAAAGTGATGATAGTGAAGCCGATCACATCCCAGATCTTTGGGTGTGAAACTTTTTCTTCGCGTGTGTCCCTTTGCGCCGTAACCATGGAAAATCTTCATCATTTAACGGGATGCTCAGGTCAATATTCACTGTGAATGGAGCAATTTCATCAAACTTTTCATAATCTTCTGACTTGTCTGTCTTGTCATCCACTCCCACGATGTTTCTCTTCCCAGAAAGAACTATGTGCCGCTTTGGCTCATCGTACGATGCATTCGCTTCCTTATCTTTTCTTTTTCTTGGCTTGGTAGACATGTCCTTCACATAGAAAACCTGTGCCACATCATTGGCTAGGACGAATGGTTCGTCTGCATACGCAAGATTATTGAGATCCACTGTTGTCATTCCGTACTGCGGGTCTTCCGTTACCCCGCCTCGTGTCATATTGACCCATTTGCACCGAAACAAAGGGACCTTTAAACCACGTCGATAGTCAAGTTCCCATATGTCCTGTATATAACCATAATATGTTTCCTTTCCCGTCTTGGTTTCTGCATCAAAGCGGACACCACTGTTTTGGTTGGTGCTCTTCTTATCTTGGGCGATCGTGTAAAATGTATTACCATTTATCTCGTACCCTTTGAAAGTCATTATATTCGAAGATGGTAACTGGGACAGCAAGTACAGGTCATCTTCAATAGAGGTGTCATGCATGGTACGTGTCTGCAACCAGTTGGCGAAACTCCTGGTTTGTTCACGTGTAATCCAGTCATCAGACCGCTCCGGGTGTTTGGAGCGTAGCAAATTTTTGTGTTCATCCATATACGGAGCCACCAAGGTGGAATTCTGTAGAACTGTGTAGTGTGCTTCAGTGAGAGAATGTCCGTCCATACATATTATTTGTTCCCCTCCTAGCGTGCCTTTTCCATCCAGTCTGCCCTTATGCCGCGATTCAGGAACACCAATCGGCTTAAGGTCAGGAATAAAGTCAATAGAAAACTCAATGACCTCCTCATTTTGATGGCCCTTGGAGATGCTTCCTTCTGGCCTAGCACGGTTATGAACATATTTCTTTAAGACTCCCATGAACCTCTCAAAGGGGAACATATTGTGTAGAAATACAGGACCCAAAACGTTAATCTCTTCGCATAGGTGAATTAGGACGTGCGTCATGATGTTGAAGAAGGATGGTGGGAACACCAACTCGAAACTGACAAGACATTGCACCAAATCATTCTGTAACCTTGGTATGATTTCTGGATCGATTACCTTCTGAGAGATTGCATTGAGAAATGCACATAGCTTCACAATGGCTAATCGAACATTTTCCGGTAGAAGCCCCCTCAATGCAACCGGAAGCAGTTGCGTCATAATCACGTGGCAGTCATGAGACTTTAGGTTCTGGAATTTTTTCTCTGCCATGTTTATTATTCCCTTTATATTCGACGAGAAGCCAGACGGTACCTTAATACTGAGCAGGCATTCAAAGAAGATTTCCTTCTCTTCTTTGGTAAGAGCGTAGCTTGCATGACCCTGATGTATGCCATCTTTTCTGTGCATACGTTGCTGGTCCTCCCGTGCCTCAGGTGTATCTTTTGTCTTCCCATACACGCCCAAGAAGCCAAGCAGGGTCACGCAAAGATTCTTCGTCACGTGCATCACGTCGATTGCGGAGCGGACCTCTAGGTCTTTCCAATATGGCAGGTCCCAAAATATAGATTTCTTCTTCCACATGGGTGCGCGTCCGTCCGCGTCCTTCGGAACAGGTTGTCCGCCAGGACCCTTTCCAAATATCACCTTCAAATCCTTGACCATATCATGTACATCAGCACCAGTACGGTGGCGAGGCTTCGTCCGGTGATCCGCCTCACCTTTGAAATGCTTGCCTTTCTTTCTTACGGGATGTCTGCTCGGAAGAAATCGACGATGTCCCAGGTACACATTCTTCTTACAACTATTCAAATATATACTGTCGGTATCATCCAAACAGTGCGTGCATCCGCGGTATCCCTTGTTTGTCTGTCCTGAAAGGTTACTGAGAGCAGGCCAATCATTGATGGTCACGAACAGCAACGCCTTTAGGTCAAATTCTTCCCCCATGTGCTCATCCCACACACGTACACCTGTTCCATTCCACAGTTGTAAGAGTTCTTCAACTAATGGCCTTAGGTACACATCAATGTCGTTGCCGGGTTGCTTAGGGCCTTGGATGAGCACTGGCATCATAATGAACTTCCGCTTCATGCACAACCAAGGAGGAAGGTTATACAAACATAGAGCCACAGGCCAGGTGCTATGGTTGCTGCTCTGCTCCCCAAAAGGATTAATGCCATCTGCGCTTAGACCAAACCATACGCTCCTTGCGTCATCTGCAAACTCCTTCCCGTACTTTCTTTCGATTTTTCTCCACTGCGACCCGTCAGCGGGTACTCTCAACTTTCCGTCTTTCTTACGGTCTTCTCTATGCCATCGCATCGCCTTGGCATGCTCTTTGTTTTGGAGCAAACGTTTCAACTGTGGTATTATAGGAGAATACCACATCACCTTGGCAGGAATCTTCTTCCTGGGGCGCTCGCCCTTGACATCACCAGGCTCATCGCGGCTGATCTTATAGCGCAATGCACCACATACCGGGCAAGTGTTCAAATCCTCATACTCACCGCGGTAGAGGATGCAATCATTAGGGCATGCATATATCTTCTGCACCTCTAACCCTAGAGAGCAGACAGCCTTCTTTGCTTCATACGTACTCTCGGGCAATTCATTGTCCTTTGGAAGCATATCCTTTATCATTACCAGCAACTTTCCAAATCCCTTGTCAGATACACCATTCTCTGCCTTCCATTGCAGCAATTCTAGTGTGGTGCCCAGCTTTTTCTTGTCACCTACGCAATTCGGGTACAACAATTTTTTATGATCCTCTAACATGCGCTGCAACTTCTTCTTCTCCAAATCACTTGCGCAGTTTCTCTTTGCATCGGCAATGGCCCGACCTAGATCATCAACGGGCTCATCTGATGCCTCTTCTTCAGCTTCTTCCCGCATTGCCGGCTCAGCTTCTTCTCGCATTACCGGCTCAGCTTCTTCCCCCATTGTTGTATCATCGTATTCAGGGAACCCATGGCCAGGATAGCTGTCGTCGTCCTCTTCTTCTTCATTGTCTTCCATCATAACCCCTCTTTCTCCATGCTTGGTCCAAACATTATAGTGGGGCATGAAACCGGACTCAAACAGGTGGACGTGAATGGTTCTTGACGTAGAGTAATTGTGACCATTCTTACAGCCAGCACATGGACAAGGCATAAAACCATCCGCCCGCTTGTTTGCCTCAGCCGCAAGCAAAAAAGTATGCACGCCCTCAACGAACTGGGGAGAGCATCGGTCATCGTACATCCATTGCCAGCTCATCTTCATTACACAACACCGAATAGACCAAATTAATACAAGTTCATACATAAAGTTCATACAACACTTAAATGCAACAAACAAATAACTCTTTAGCTAAAGCATTTAAATGCAACAACAAATGCGATCAAGATCGCAACTAAGGTAACAATTGATCCAACAGCATAATGATACCAAGCCTCACTATCGATGGCATATTTTCTAATCTTTCTATTCTTCAAGCGCATTTTCTCCATCTTGATCTTGTGATCATCGACGACATCGGCAACATGCAACTCCAATTCCATCTTCTCCCCCTCAATTCTTTTCAATTTTTCTTTCAAGTACTCGTTTTCTCTTTCAACTAAATTTAACCTCTCGACAATAGGGTCGATTGGAATTTCCGGTTCACATACCTCCTAGATAAAAATATCTATGTCAACTTGATGGGCATAATTTGTCATAAACACGAAATGCAACAAATAGTTTTAAAAGAGAATATACCACATCCGAATCATAACAAGGACGAGGGCCGACGGGGACGGATATCAAAACCATGGCACTATGTATAACAAACAACGTACGGATAAGATAATTATTACATGATTAACTATATATCCAAATCACACAAACATCAAACTTTTATATAAAATTTCATGAACAAGAGGCTCACCACAAGGTGGTGCCGGCGGCGGGACGGTGCGGGCGATCGACGGTGGTTACGAGGGAGATTTAGAAGGCACTAAGTAAACCACACCTACATATGCAAACTAAGTGTTATTTTTGACCTCAAATTGCATATAAATCAAATACTAGCACATATATATATTTCCTCCCAAATTACTAAACTCACAAATTAATAACTATATAAAGCATTGCAAGAGCTAATCTAGCAATGAGAGATGAAAGGCCTTTGTGATCACTTGAATGGATGGGGGCCTTCAAATCTTGACAAATTTTGGGCAAAATGTGTGATGAGCTCGAGGGGAGAAGAGGAAGAACAGAGAGGAGAGGAGAGGAGAAAGGGGGAAGAACAGAGCGAGCTGGACGAAGGGTTTATATGCAGGAGCACCTTTAGTACCGGTTCGTGCCACGAACCGGTACGTGCCACGAACCGGTACTAAAGGTGCTGGAGGGGGCCCAGACTGACAACATCCTGCCACCACCCTCATTAGTACCGGTTCGTGGCACGAACCGGTTCTAAAAGTTAGCCACGAACCGGTACTAATGAGACCGGCCCGGCTAGCCGTTGAAACCGGCACTAATGCATGCATTAGTGCCGGCTCTAATACAAACCGGCACTAATGTGCTTCACGTTTGACCCTTTTTCTACTAGTGCTAGATCGCTAGTAACAACCAGAAACGCACTTGAGGCATCCGGCGCCATCCAGCCGGCGACGAAAAGGTCGCAGCGCGATGGGCTCTGACTTCCGAGGTTATGCGCCAATTGCTCTTCTGTCGTCTCGACACCCTGTCGCGAGGAGTCCTTGTTTACTCGGCGTAATCTTTTTGCTGCCGATTTGCGCCGTGGAGTCTACCGGCAAGTGGGTGGAGAAAGTCTCAAGCCGCCAGGCTGCGACGCAGACATAAAGAGCCGACGAGGCCGAAGAGGCAGCAGCATTCCAGCAAACGTGTGCGCACCAAAGGTGTGCGCAGGCACTACTTTCCCTTCCAGCGAACCATCCCCGTCCCGCGGGTGTTGACTCAGGTAGAGGAGGAGAAGGATGGCACCGCCGCGACACGTTTGCGTGACCGGCGGCGGCGGGTTCATCGCCTCGTGGCTCGTCAAGCTGCTCCTCTCCCGGGGCTACGCCGTCCACGCCACCCTCCGCGACCCATGTATGTCTTGCCTTGGTATTATACTTATACGGTTATACCCGGTCTGATCATCCGGCCAAGTTGGTAACGGCGGGCTGCTGTTTCAGGTGATCCGAAGAACGCCCATCTGATGCAGCTGGACGGGGCAGCGGAGAACCTACGCCTGTTCAAGGCCGACGTGCTCGACCGCGCCGCGCTGGCCTCCGCCGTCGAGGGGTGCGAGGGCGTCTTCCATGTCGCGTCCCCTGTGCCCCTGGATAAGCTCGTCGATCCTGAGGCAAGTACACATCTGTCGGTTCACCGTGTGCGTCGTACTGTTATTAGTTCACAAATTTGCATAATTCCCACGATTTCTTGGTGCATCCGTGGAGTCTCTCATAACCGTAGTAGCATGAGGGAATTGTTTAACTGAATATTGGTTTTTTCTACTAGTATTATTCTTGTGGCCGTCGACGTAAATATAAATTTACCATCGATATCTACTTATATGTATCTATGAAGAGAAGTTAACATTATCCTCCTGAACTTGTACTATATACAGGTTCGTTTTACAACACTAAACTTCAATCTGGTTTGATTTAACCCCAGAAATTTTAAAATGATACCGGTTTTGAACTATTAAGCAGTGCCACATCACGTATATGTCTACACACACTCTCTTCCATGGCATCTCATTTTCTTTCTTTTGGCAGTTAAACTAAAATATGAGATTTATCTCAAACCATACGTCAATTTTAGATGTAAGATTACCATATTGTTCACTGAGTTATGCCTGATTTACTAAAACATGTTGTATAACTTTAAACCCAAACTTTGAACTAAAAATCTTAAATTTACCTTAAATAACTTTAGCTAAATTGAACAATATTGATCCCTCGATTATTCCCAATTTACTAGGATTTTAAATTATTCTGTGTAGCCTGAATTTTGAAGTTAAACTTAAAACTAAAACATGAACTTCCCACACAAAAAAAACTAAAACATGAACGTTCCCTCTAAACCGTATGTGAACTTTCTCTAAAAAGATTCATATTGGTAAATGAATTATAAATAATCTACTGGATTTTACCGGATTTTTTTATAGACTTGGTCAAACATAAAAAATGACTTAGGACAATCTTAGAACTTCAGTTATTTCGGACTAGAGTGAGTAAAAACATCTATGGCGTTAATCATGGTTGTATATTCGTAAATTTTGGGTGAAAATATAAACACGTACGATCACTCCTCTCTCGGTCTCCGCACAAAGTGGAAGCATATGGTCATATTTTGGACACAAAATATCAGTACTATTCATAACAAAAAAAATCAAAGGAAGTCTATAGTAATATTTCCATGCAATGTTTGGATAATTGTCATACCTTCGCAAAAGAAAACCATGTGTTTATTTAAATATAGTCAGAAGTGCTTCCGTAGATGTTGTCCCATCATCATCCATTCTAGCCAAAAATATTTGCAAAAATAATAATCAATTCAGGACAATAACACGCCTAAAGTTAAACCACGGCAAGAAAAATACGATAGCCAATCGAGTGTGATGCATCTTGCTGTATAAAATAAGTGAAATAAAAGGTGCCATATATCTTATTCTGAGAAACAAATCAAACACCGTATCTTCATCATTGCTTTACTTAATCCAACACCATCATGTTCTTACACATGCACTTCTCGCAGAAAAAAGAAAAGAAGTTCATACATATGCACGTTGCTTTTCATGAGCACTCTGGATCTTTTTTATTTCCTTTTATTAGAGCAACGAGCACTCTGGATCTGCTTTTTCTTTTTTTGAGAGGAACTCTGGATCTGCTCGAAATCACTAATTGAGAAGTATTTTTCGCAAAGATCACTCCCACCTCCTCAGGTTCTGACAAGTAGCGTGTTGCATGTGTGTCACTTGTCGCAACCCGCGAGTTTTTTTCATCGATCCGTTTATTCAAAACGTTTTATCTCTCAAACCGTGCGTCCAAATCTCGAGCCATTTCCACCGTTGGATTCCTCGCGTCGAGATCTTCAAAATTAGATCCCATGTTGATAGATTTTGAAGAACCATTTTTTCATGAAAAAACCGGACCAAAAAACCGACCAGAAGCACGGTTTTTTCCCTTTTCGAAAGAGGCACGACCATGCCTCTCTCGCGAAATCACAAGCGTGCCTCTCGCGGAAGCAAAACCGTGCTTCTCGCGGAAGGAAAAAAACGAAACGTGTTTTTGTTTTGTTTCCGAGAGGCACGGTCATGCCTCTCGCGAAAGCACAACCATGCCTCTCACGAAAGTAAAACCGTGTCTCCCGCGGAAGAAAAAAAACAGAAAGCGCATTTTTTTGTCTCCGAGAGGCACGGTCGTGCCTCTCGCGTAAGCAAAACCGTGCCTCTCGCGGAAGAAGAAAAAATAGAAAATGCATTTTTTTTTTGTTTCCGAGAGGCATGGTCGTGCCTCTAGTGAAAGCAAAACCGTGCCTCTGGCGGAAGAAAAAAATGCATTTTTTTTCCGTTTACGAGAGACACGGTCGTGTCTTCCACGAAAGCAAAACCATGCCTCTCACTGAAGAAAAATCGTGCGTCTAGCGGAAGAAATAAACATCGAAAATGTGTCTTTTTTTCTTTTCTGAGAGGCATGGTTGTGCCTCTCTCAGAAGCAAAACCCTGCCTCTCACGAAAGACAAAAAAGGAAAACGCGAATATTTTTGGTCCAAAAGCTAAGAGCAACTCTAGCAGACCCCGCAAAAGACGCGAACCCGCAAAATTCCGGCGATTATGCGGGTTCAGCCCATCTTTCCGGCCAGAACAGAGCCCACATACTCGCCCGGCCCGTAAAAAAATTTGCCGCGGCCCGCAAACCGCACGCCCCAACCACTATATCTACGGTTCGGCGGCGCGTTTGCGGGTCAAAACCCTATCCCCCCCTCCCCGCCGCCGAGCCACGCAATTCCCCACCCCCCCCCCCCCTCTCCACATTTCTCGCCGCCGGCGACCACCTTCCGCCTCCAGCCGCCATGTGGGGCCGCATGAGGAGCCCCGGATGCGGCTCCGGCAGCAGATCCGGCGACGGCAGCGACCCCGAGCGTGAGCGGCGCGTCCGGTCGGACGGCGCGAGGAAACGCGGGGAGAATAGGTGGACCAACCGCAGCCTCTCGCCGCCTCCGAGCTTCCTTGTCCGGGAGACGGAGGAGTACGACCGCCGGGACGGCCGTACACCGTCCTCGGCCGCGGGCTCGTCCTCGGCGGCGAGAGCTTCTTCCTACGCCGGGAGCTCCTCCTCTTCCGACGCGCGCCTTGTCCTCGTGAAGAGGGAGTGGTCGGAGGAGCCGAAGGACGTCGAGTTCGTCCCCGTCAAGGAGGAGCCCGAGGAGCTCGGCCGTTGCGGAGTCGTCGGGCCGGAGGACTTCGTCGCCGATGTGGGCGCGGTTGCGGCTGCCATTGCCGAGCGGAGCGTGCGCGAGGAGGCGGAGCGCCGGCTCCACGACAAGGAGATCGAAGACCTCCAGTGGTGGCAGGCGGTCGTGGCCAACCTCGCCGCCAAGGCGAAGGACAACGAGTGGCGGCGCATCCACGAGGAGTAGAGGGCAAAGTACATCGATCTCTGCTGCTCTGGCGAGGAGTATTGAGCTCCTCGGAGGCGTCGTCCATGGCCGCGAGCTCGCCGCCGTGAGATCCCCACCCCCCTAGTACTAGTACTGATGTAGTATGTATTATGAACTAGTGTTTGCAGTGCTTGATCATGTAAAATATATGTAGTATGTAGTATGAACTTCCTGCGAAACTATATTTTCAAATTATGCAGTTTCATTTACGGTTTCTGTTCGGCCACGCTAATTTTCGACCCGCAAACGAGATCTTCGTGAAACTGCAAACGCGTTTTGCGGGTCGAGATTTTGCGGGGTCTGCTAGAGTTGCTCTAAGGAAGACCGGTGAAAAACTAAAACATCGAAAAAACCCCAAAAAACATATAAAAAGCCAAAAATGCGTGCTGAAAAATAAAAATAAAAATAAAATCCGAAGGCAGCTCCCAAAGCACGACACGTGGTGGGGGCTGAGAGCACGCCAAGTGGCGTCGATCGTTGTGAGGTTTCCGAAGGAGCGCTCGTCAATTAGTTGCTCTCGGATCTGCTCGGTCTCCCCTTGTAGACTCCCCAATAAATAAATAAAAAGGCACATCACCGGCCCATGAAGTGACAACGCCAAACAATTTTATTAATTTGGGTCCACCATGTTAGGTTAGGTAAATTGAACGGTTACAGTTCCATTATTTTAGAAGTTCCTCTAGATTGAGGACCGGTATTTTCTGATTAACATGGATTTTTCTAGCAAATCTCTCTATTCTCTTCTGTTTTGTGTTTTTAGTATATAACTGATTGATAATTGATAGAGATGGATACTCTTAGAAGAAAGTCACTTACTATTGTTGAGACGATTACATGTGTTTTTCGTTGAAGGGATTACCAGTGTTGGTGGAATTGTAGAATCTTTGATGGTATGATTCTAATCGTGTGCCAATTTTAACCGTGCAGTCGGAAGTAATTGTGCCTGCTGTGAAGGGCACCTTGAATATTCTAGAAGTTTGTTCTACTATGAAGGTCCAGAAAGTTGTTGTGGTGTCATCCACTGCTACTGTTCATTTCAACCCGAACTGGCCTCAGGGTAAACCCAAAGATGAGAGTTGCTGGTCGGACAAAAAGGTGTGCATGGAAAATGAGGTTAGTATGTTTGAAGTTAAGAATCGATAAACAAATCAGTTGCAACGTGCCTTGTGATGTAAGAAGCCTATTATACAAGAGTAGAAAACATACATGCATTCCATGTAGCACGCACGGGCTAGACTTTCCATCTGATATGAAGACACTTAGTGATAATAATTAGGAGTGTATTTGATCACCCACATTAGAACGTGCATTCTGATAAACTTGTGAAGTCTAGAGCCGCACCCACCCCCGCGTCGCCAACCCTAGGCACACGGGGGGTGATCGTGCCACCGGCCCTATGCCCCCTCCTTCCCTCGCCTCCTCCGTCCAGCCGCCGCCTGAGGCCTCGCCAGCGAAGCCTGGCCTATGATGCCGGTGGCGGGGCCTTATCCCTCGCGCGGTGGTGGCGATTTTTCCGGGCAACGGCGACGCATCGTTCGGCGGAGATCCGGTGGCAAGGATCGGCGGGGTCCCTACGACATGCGTGACGGCGGCGTCAGTGGAGGCGCAAACTCCCCGCGGCAGAGTCACCCCTGTGGTGGTGGCCGAGATCGCCGATCTGGTCTAGCCCAGATGGGCGTGGGCGGGCCGACGGTTCCAGTGTGCATCTACAAGCGAGCGTGGTGGGCCTGACGGCGGCGGTTGTAGGCACCCTGGTGGTGCCATGGCCGGTGATGCGGCGGCGGCCTGGATCCCTAAGTCCAGTCCCCGGCAGAGACGGCGGGAGTCCGTGCACGAGATGCTGGAGGGAGGATCTTCGAACAGATCTGGGTGAAAACCTGCTTTCGGCTAGCTGCCAAGGCCGGCGGTGGCGGTGTTGTCTGCGTCATTCCCTTCTTGAAGGCATCGCCGTAGAGAAGTTCAAGGCCACTCTATGCTATCTCCGGGGGAAACCCTAGATCAATCAGATGACGGTGGCGCTATGGTGGCGTATCCCTCTTGGAGGTGTACACGGACCGAGGGACCAGCGGAAGGCTTTTTTGGTGGAGCGGTGCTTCAGCTTACATATTGCTGGCGGCGGATCTCGGCGGCATGGCGCCGTGGAGAATCGATGTACGATGCGCGAAGATGGACTCGCGCAAGGAGGTGAAGCTGTCTGGCGTCCTGGTGGGGTCGACGGCAGCTAGATCGGGCAAGGTTGATGCAACAGTACATCACTGAAGATGGATTGGTGGCATGTGGCTGCAGCGGCCTCATACCCGGCAGGTGTCCTGATTTAGAAGTGTGCTGGACTGGTGGGTGCCACATACCCGGCAGGCGTCCTGGTTGGGACCTCAAGTCTTAGATGGTAGGTTTGGCTGCGAGGTCTATTTGGTATTAGGCCCAGACTATCAGCATCCCTTCATCAATTGGATAGGTGTAGCGACATATATTGCCTAGACGGTGGCTTTAGTCTTACGATTGTATGACTTTGTAAGGTCTTGTGTGAATTATTAATAAAGTGGCCCCGTGCATCGTCTAGATGCAGAGACCGGGGGTCCTCCTCCTTTTCTAAAAAAAAGAACTCTCAAACTTTTCCTTCCACGATCTCCGTTTGTGAGGCCGTGGATTCGCCTTCTCTTTGCCTGCCACTCTAGCACTGGTGGCGGGGAGTAGAATTCTAGTGCCTTAGCTTTGATTAGTAGATAGGTTAGGTTCTATTCCTCGCAGAAGATGCGCTTAGACGGATGTGGGCGCTTCTTCTTCACGCCGGTCTTTCGGGCTCTGATCCTCCTCAAATTCGTCCATCGAAACAAATTAGATTGAGCTCTTTTGTAGATTCCTGCCAGCTCATTGGGGCGACGAGGTTCGGGTTTCTCGTCGCGCGTAAGCAACGACGAGAATTGGTGGCAGGTTCTTCGGATGGATTCAACGGTTCAACGGCAACGACTGCAGTTCTGGCGCACTGGTCCTTAGGGCACGTGCATGAAGACTCTTGACTGTCATCGACAAGGTCAGACTGGCTTCGGTATGGGAGTGGCGACAACAGCGTGTCGACAACTCGTTCTAGCAGCAACAATGGTCGTTTGGTGATTGTGTCAGAGTTGTATATATTTACCGTGTAATATCCATGTTGTATTTCAATTTTCTTCTCTAGTCCGAGGGCTAAGTTCAACTCTTTACAATTTTGGTTGGCAGCTTTGGTATTTTCTTGCAAAAACTGTTGCTGAAGAGACATCCTGGGAATATGCAGAAAAGACTGGGCTAGACATCGTTACAGTATGCCCTTGTATTGTTTTTGGTCCACAACTACAACCTGTTGTCAATACCACCAGCGAACTTCTTCTCTATGTTATAAAAGGTCCCCTCATCATTTCATGTTCTTTTCCATGTCTTGTTTATTTGTAGTAATATCACTTATCTGACAAACTGTCATATCGTGTAATGGAGTGGCTCAGCCCATTAGAATTTTTAAGGGGAAAACATGAAAAATCCTGTGGTGTGTCTTCGAAGAACTTCTTATCTTGTTTTGTCTACTGAAATTTTGTCAATTTCATTGCAGGAGGTCCTAATGCGATGAACGACGTGACGTGGGAGATAGTCGATGTCCGTGATGTAGCTGATGCTTTGCTTCTGGTATACGAGAAACCAGAATCATCTGGAAGATATATCAGTGCATCAAACTACATTACCACAAAAGCCATGCTGGAATTGTTAAGGAAGGCGCACCCTAACTACAATTACGTAAAGTGGTGGGTCTCTTACCATCCGTTCCTTGTATGCAGCAAATGGCACTTTTTGTTTCCTGAACGGTCGTGTTTTTTTTTCATCGTTTGAACAACTCTCTTTGTTTTCTGCAGCAAGACTGATGCGGAACATAACTCTCCCATCACACCGACCTCGTCGGAAAAATTGAGAAATCTGGGCTGGAAGCCAAGGAAATTGGAGGAGACTCTCCTGGATAGCATCGAATACTACCAGAAGACGGGGCTTCTACAGGATGCGGAGGGAGAGGGATACTCGTGCCACCTTCCTGAAATGTTCAGCTTTTTTCATGCCGCCGAGTAATAAAATCGAGTGTGGTAGTGGTGGTGCCAGTGCTCCCACATATGCCATTGTGCTTTTGAAAATGCTGAATGGTATTTCCGGTAACCATCCCAGGAGACAGGACTTGAAGTATTTAGACGATGATGCCCCGGTGTAAATGATACGATTTTGTAAATGTTCGTATATTTTAAATAAACTTGATCAAATTTTAAACAAGTTTGTACTTAGAAAAAAAATTAGTTGGCAAGGAGGGAGTATGTATGTGCATTGTTATGTCTACGTACTCCCAGCAAACACGAACATTATTATTATTTTAGCTTATGCTCTTAATCCATTACAGAGGCCTTTCATGAGATCTATAATGTTTTCTATACTACCATTCACTATTGTGACCTCATGATATCAAAGTTGATGCAAGTAAAAGAGAAAGAGTAGAGGGGTAATTAATTACATAGGAGCACCTGAGGTAGTTACTTTGAGACCACCATCTGTAGATTAACTTGGACGCCTATTTTATTTTATTTTTCAAAACGGAGGCAAAAATATTTGCCTCATCGATTAATTAAGAAGAAGAGAATTGCCCAGTTAATTTACGGAAAATCGGGCGAAAACCGATACAGACTCCCAAATGCGGACTACTCGTAAAGTAGGAAACACCAAAACCGCTTAAGCGGCCCTCTAAACAAACAACAACCGCAACCCTCAACACTTGAAGAACACAATGAAACTCCTAACAAGCACACTAACAAAAACTGACCACCCTTCATCATGAAACCACATACGTCTTTCGGATGGCGCCACACTTCTTGTTTTTCTTCTTCTTTGGTTTCTCCTTACTTGGCATCTTCTTTGCAAGGTCACTTGTCTTGCCAGATGTCGGCTGTTGAGCCACCCATTTGTCAAGAAAATCGTAAAACTCATTGAATTTCTTCGTGTCGTTGTCGTCAATCAAGGGGCTCGTAGGAGCAGGCACCAACCAACCGGCAGCATCAACATTATCGACCCGAGGACGCCTATTTTATTAAGACTGGGTAATCCTTCTAGAAAGAAAAGAGTCCAATGAAGGGGACGCGGAGTATTCGAGCTACAAATGCTGGGCCCTGCTGTTGCTGGCACCATGAATGTGCTCAAGGCCGCCTCTGCCGCAAATGTCCAACGAGTGGTCGTCGTGTCATGCGTGGTTGCTGTGGAGATCAAATACGAGAGCTGTTGATCAAACAAAGAATTCTGTAGGAGCAATGAGGTAATAATAGCAACTTAGAGCAACTCCACTTCGTCCGCCCGCGTCCGTTTGGATCGGCGCGGACAAAAGTGGCGGCCCAAACCCATTTCACGTCCGCGTCATGTCCGTGCCGACGCATTTGCGGTTCAAATTTGCGCCTGAAATGAGTCGGCGCGGACGCGAAGCGGACGCGCCGCGCGTCTCCTCGCTGTCCGCCGCGTCCCCACCTGGCGGCCACCAACCGCCACCGGTCGTCTTATTTATGACGACCGCCGACAGCGGGCCCACGTGTCAGCCAGTGCGCGCGTCCCTTTTTAACCATGCGTGCAGCAGGGTCGGCCTCATCCACTTCCCCCGTCCACATCTGGCCCCCATCACTCCCTTTGCTTCCTCGCCGGCGACCGCAAACCCTAGCGCGGCCATGGATCTCTTCGGCAGCAGCAAGGGCAAGGGCACTCCCGACGCCTCGTCATCCCGAGCTTCCCATTCCCCTCCACCGCCGGCGCATTTCCGCCCTGAACGCCGGCGCCTGCACATCCCGGTGCACCAAGCGCGGTGGCACTTGGAGTACAGGCAGCCCCTCCCCTACCCCGACGTGACGCAGCCGCACCATTGGCATTTGGACCAAACTGGATCCCGGTGCCGGCGGTCCCGCGGACCCAGCGGGCGCACGACGACGAGGTGCGCCGGCGCCGCGCGCTGCTCACGCCGGAGTAGCGTCGGCTGCCAGAGTACACCGCCGACTCTCCCAATTGGGAGGCTTGGTTCGCCCTCGAACACGAGGAGCAACGGCGCTCGGGTGTCGACGCCGTCCCGCCGCCATTCCCATCGCCGCCCCCGGATGTAGAACCGCAGGACATGGAGGCGGAGGCGGAGTACCAAGCCGCCCTCGAGGAGGCCCTGCAGCACGCGCTGGAGGCTAGCCGCATCGACGAGAACGCGCACTAGGATGGGTTGGAGCAAGCCCTTGCCCTGTCAGCGGCGGGGGACCCCGTCCACTCCCCGCTCTTCGTGCCGCCGCCTCTACCGTCGCCGTCCGTCCAGCCCAAGCCGGAGCCGGAGCCGTCGCGTAAGCGCTCCCCGCCTCCACCCACTCTGCCGGAGGAGGCCTACTCGTGGACAGGCCAGTACCGCGAGTGGGTCAGCGCGCCTCCCGTCCACTTCACCGCCACGCCGGAGGAGGAGGCGTCCCACCTCGAGCGATGGAAGGAGCACTGGCTCCGCCAGGAGCAAGCCGACGGCGAGGAGCAGATGCGCTACGACGCCATGCTCGAACGCGACGCGGAGGCGCTCCGGCTAGAGGAGGAGGAGGAGGAGCGCGCGGCTTGCCGCAATGCCGCCGCCCCAGCAGACGCCGGAGGAGGCTTCCCTGGCAGCGTACCAGGCGGCGTTCGGGTGGGCTGACCCTGCTCCGGTCTTCATCGACCTCACCGACGACGACGGCGTCGAGGGCAAGGGCAAGGGCAAGGCCGATGACGTCTAGGGCAGTGTGTGGGGCGGCAGCAGGCGGGCACAGACTTTTTTTAATGTTTTATTTAATGTTTATTAGATTTAGGTGGACTTTGGCCGGCGTTTGACCGGCCACTTTATGTTTATTTATGTTATTTCGTGCAAACTTGTTTTTTTTTCACGCCGGCACATTTGGGTCGGCCTTCCCGTTGGGCGGTCAAACCGATCCATTTTAAAATGCGGACGCGCACATCCGCCTCGCCGACCCAAACAGACAAAAAGCGGACAAAGCGCGCGTCCGTTTGGGTCACCCCGTTGGAGTTGCTCTTAAGAGACAAGGTGCCATACCGTCTCATGACTCTCATCCAACACATTTTTCTATCGAAACATGACGACGCCATTTTGCACCATGTATTTGCAGAGCTGGTACCCTGTTGCCAAGATCGCGGCAGAAGCGGCGGCTCTAGAGTACGGGCGTGAAACTGGGCTCGACGTGGTGACACTAAACCCTGCACTGGTGTTTGGTCCTCTGCTCCAGCCGACCGTCAACGCGAGCAGCCAGTTCCTCATCTACTTGCTCAAAGGTTTTACCTATAGCTGTTACCTTGGGCAATTTGGAATTGCCGGAATGACTGTGTTTTTAACAGGTCTCGCTCTATTAACCTTTTGCAGGTTATCTTCAAAGCCACCGCATCGATCCGTATGTGGTCATCACTTCAGCATGGGACACTGGGGCTCATGGCCTTTGGGTGCAACCGTCTGAAGATGGTTTCACAGGCGTTATTCAACCGGTTTGGCTGGCATGTCACTAATAGATTATGTGGTTAAGTCATGTAATCTTTCGTTTGTACCCACTTTTCGTGGTTGTTTTCTTTTTCTTTTTGCCATTTTAGTTGATACTATGTTCGTTTCAGACCTTTTTATTTGCTTTTAATAAAAATGGTCGTGTGCATCATCATGATGCAGAGACCAGGGTGTTTTCCCTTTTCGAAAAAGAAAAAAGAAAAAAATAGCCGTCTTCACACATTTGAGATAATTCCCTGCTCTTAATTCGTCCACGATGTTTTCAACGTGCGCTGGCGTGTGCATGCAGGAGGCCCTGATCAGGTGAGGGACAAGCTCTGGCACATCATCGACGTCCGGGACGTCGCCGACGCGCTGCTCCTGCTCTACGAGACGCCCGGAGCCGCCGGCCGGCACATCTGCGCGCCACACTTCATCACCGTCCGGGAACTGTTGCGTCTGCTCAAGAGCATGTACCCTGCGTACCCCTACATATCCGAGTAGGAGTTCTATTCTAATTATCCCGTGATGATTCAGCATATGTTGTTGTTGTCTAGGATTAACTGACAATCCGATTGGTTGGGGATTTCGCAGGGAGGGCATATATGACATGGATCACCCTGCTCCGATGACCTCCGAAAAGCTGGAGAAGCTGGGGTGGAGCCACCGGCCGCTGAGGGAGACGATAGCAGACACCGTCGAGTTCTGCCGGGAGGCCGGGTTTCTTGAGGGCGTCGATGGTGATGATGCGCCCTGCCGCTTCCCACCTCTTTTCAACAAAATCTAGCGTCAAGAAAGAATTTGAAGAAGTTTGGGCGAGCATATGTAGTGTTCCTCCTCTAATTTTACTGCCTTTGTGTGTGCATTTGGTGGTGTGATATTGAAAATGTCTGGAGGGACCAACATGTAAGAACCACAACAATAAGATGAACCTATTTCTTAGTAATCCGTACTTATTTCTTGAATAACTAGCAGATGGCTCGTGCATTTTGCCAGTTTAGAATTTTATTAGAATTTGTATATTTTTTTAAACTTGTATGGCACAAACAAACTATTTTTTTATCCCGCAAAATAAAAATGAAACTATTTTCAAACATTATTTCCATTTTTGTTGAGAAATAACATAAACTAAACATGTTTTAAATATTATTCTGAAGTGTTTGATTTTTACGTAGGAGGAAAGCGGCACTGGTCTGGTCACTGTGGCATCTCTATCTTCAAAAGCTGAAGAAACATGTGTATATTTCGCTGTGTGGATATCGAAAACCTTAACATAGGGTGTGTTTACTCTGGGCTATGTTCTGCATCATGTTTGGTTGTTCACATTGTATCAGGAGGTGATTTGATACATGTCGTTTGGTTGGCAACACTTGAGGGTTAAGGCTCCGAAGCTGCATTTACATGGCATTTGGTTGCTTCGACTTAATGTTGTGATCACCTCTTCTCACTAGTGATGACCTTACCATACTACACAGACACTAACAAATTAACATTATTTTAGTGTTCATCAATGGCAATCAAGGGGGGAAGTTCACCATCCTCTTCTTCTTCTTCAGATCCTTGTGTTATGTCTGATAGCTCACATTGTCTCAGCCCACTCAAACCTCTTGCAAACTTTAATATCATGTGCCTCCACACCATGGTCGGAGGCAATATCATCAGCTGTCACATCATTCTCATCCGGCACATACTTATCAAGACCCCACTCTAAGATCCAGTTATGAAGAATACAAGATGTAAGAACAAACTTAGTTTGGATGGGAAAAGGACGAAATGCCTTCTGTTCAAGCATCTTAAATCTATTCTTCAAAGAACCAAATGTTCCTCTCAACTATAATTGTAAGGCTAAAATATGTAAGGTTGAACAATTCGGTAGAAGTCTTAGTATAGTTCCTAGCAGAGAACTCATCAAGATTTACCTAGTTTTACTGAAGGGTGGAAGAACCACATGCTAGCATGCATATCCAACATCTCCTAGGTAGAACTTACCATCAGGGATATTGTTCCCATTAGACCAGGGCAAGCTATCAACAAAAATGTTAGTCATGGCATGAATTAACAGTTAATAATGCCCACCTTGAAATATGGTACCATCTATAACTCGCTTGTATGAGTTTGACCAAAAGGTGCCTTCATCATCTCTCATGTGAGCTCTACGATCGCCTACAAGATTGGCTTCAAATACCAAATAAATTGTCTCATTGCATCTCCGGAATATGTTGTGAATCACTCCAAACTTCCGAGTATGACCTACATGAAGAAAGATTGCTACTTGCTCTTCCACAGAGGTGTGGATGTTATCTTATAGCAACCTCATCTACATAAACGTCTCCACAAGCTTGCCAAAAGGGTCCCTTCTCATTCGAAGTATGTTCATAGACTCTACGTCATTACCGTTGTAGATGTAGTTCAAATTCTATTGGAAATATGCCCTAGAGGCAATAATATTGTATTATTATACTTTCATTTTCATAATTAAGATTTTATATTTCATGCTACAACTGCTATGATTCTGGAATATGTGATTTAGTGAAAAACTCATATGCACGTGTGAGATGATAAACGGTAAAATATAGGTTCCCAGTCTTGCCTCTAAGACTGGCTCAAGTGTTGGTGGTGATCATATTTTCTGGATCTCGGGATATTGTTAAGTGTAACGATAGTCCTGAAACAACATTGAGAGTATGACATTAGAAGAGCGATCATATTGAACCGACCTCATCTTGTTTGTTATACTTTGATTATACCGTCTGAAATCAGTTGTTATAACACGAAGTGTTAATATGTGTTTTAGTTCCTCGGACAATGAGAGTATCTTAGTCACTTCCTACCGTATAGTGGACTTTGAGGTTGCTCAAACGTCATCCGTAACTAGGTGATCATAAAAACAACCTACGGATTCATCGGAAAGTTTGACAAGGGACTGCATAGCTCGAGAGTGGAATTTGCTCCTTCGAAGATGGAGAGATGTTCTTAGGGCCCCCTCCGTGTGACGGAATCCATCATCGTCTAGCTAGAAACAGGTGACCACATCATGGGGATGTCGGAACACTTCAATGAGAAAGAAGAACAAAACTGACAACGAGATCAACGGTATTGTGAGCATGTGCATGACTCAAGAGGATACCGATGCATCCCGGATTTTGCAAAGTATCGCGAAGCAAAGGGAACATCACTAGTAACCAAAGGTTCACTCCAATGTCATTCCTGTAACCATAGGGATCAATATGGACGTCTACGGTTTTGCTATCAATCATTGAATGAAGGGGTTTCATTCATGTCTATGATTTACCGAACCTACGGGATCACAAGCTTAAGGTAATCACGATCTGCTGAGTGCTAGTAAGACGAGAATATCGAGGATTTATTTTTGGAATTGTTTCATTAATATTTGAAATAGTTCGAGAGGAACTGGAAGCGTTTCGGGATTACCGGAAGGGTTTCGGAGTTTATCGGGCAATACCGGGTATTACCGACAAATAATATATAGGTTGGAAATGTTTTGGATGATGTTAAGTTATATATAATATGCTCTAGTAATTTTCAAAAGGCTTTTATGTTGGGGAACGTAGCTTGCAATTTCAAAAAAATTCCTACGATCACGCAAGATCTATCTAGGAGATGCATAGTAACAAGAGGGGGAGAGTGTGTCCACGTACCTCGTAGACCGAAAGCGGAAGCGTTAGTTAACACGGTTGATGTAGTCGAACGTCTTCACGATCCAACCGATCCAAGTTCCGAACGTACGGCACCTCCGTGTTCAGCACACGTTCAAATCGATGGCGTCCCTCGAACTCTTGATCCAATAGAGGGTCGAGGGAGAGTTTCGTCAGCACGATGTTGATGATGTGATCCGCGCAGGGCTTCGCCTAAGCACTATGACGCTATGACCGGAGGAGTAAACTGTGGAGGAGGGGCACCGCACACGGCAAATAGAACAATTGATGTGCCTTTGGGGTGCCCCCTGCCCACATATATAAAGGAGGGGGGAGGGAGGCTGGCGGCTAGGAGGGGCGCGCCATGGGGGGAGTCCTACTTGGAGTCCAAGTAGGATTCCCCCCCCCCCCCCCCCTTCACATTTTTTCCACCGGAGGGAATAGGAAGGAGATGGAGATGGAAAGGGAAGGGGGGCGCCGCACCCTCCTCCTTCTCCTATTCGGACTCCCTAGGAGGGGGGGGGGCGCGGCCACCCCCTGCGGGCTTCCCTCTCTCTCCCTTAGGCCCATGTTGGCCCAACACTTCCCTAGGGGGGTTCCGGTAACCCATTGGTACTCCGGAAAATGTCTGAACGTTTCCAAAACCTTTCCGGTGTCCGAACATAACCTTTAAATATATCAATCTTTACCTCTCGACCATTTCGAGACTCCTCGTCATGTCTGTGATCTCATACGGGACTCCGAACAAACTTCGGTCATCAAAAACACATAACTCATAATACAAATCGTCATCCAATGTTAAGCGTGCGGACCCTACGGGTTCGAGAACTATGTAGACATGACCGAGCCACATCTCAATAACCAATAGCGGAACCTAGATGCTCATATTGGCTCCTACATATTCTACGAAGATCTTTATCAGTCAAACCTCACAACAACATACGTTGTTCCATTTGTCATCGGTATGTTACTTGCCTGAGATTTGATCATCGGTATCATCATACCTAGTTCAATCTCGTTACCTGCAAGTCTCCTTACTCGTTCCGTAATGCTTCATCCCGCAACTAATTCATTAGTCACATTGCTTGCAAGGCTCATAGTGATGAGCATTACCGAGAGGGCCCAGAGATACCCCTCCGATACACGGAGTGACAAATCCTAATCTCGATCTATGTCAACCCAACAAACACCTTCGGAGACACCTGTAGAGCATCTTTATAATCACCCAGTTACATTGTGACGTTTGGTAGCACACAAGGTGTTCCTCCGGTATTCGAGAGTTGCATAATCTCATAGTCAGAGGAACATGTATAAGTCATGAAGAAAGCAATAGCAATAAAACTTAACGATCATTATGCTAAGCTAACGGATGGGTCTTGTCCATCACATCATTCTCTAATGATGTGATCCCGTTCATCAAATGACAACACACGTCTATGGTCAGGAAACACAATCATCTTTGATTAACGAGCTAGTAAGTAGAGGCATACTAGGGACACTATGTTTTTGTCTATGTATTCACACATGTACTGAGTTTTCGGTTAATACAATTCTAGCATGAATAATAAACATTTATCATGATATAAGGAAATATAAATAAAAAATTTATTATTGTCTCTAGGGCATATTTCCTTCATTTTATAATTAATTTAATATGAATGGGCCTTAAAAGGCATAGTGGTGGAAGGTAACTTGGGTCACAAGGGCCCAAGTGGAGGAGGCGCCCCTCTTTCTTTTGTGTGTGTGTGTGGGGGGGGGGTCCTACTAGGGGAGGAGTCCAACTCCTCTCTTGGCAGGCACCCAAAGGGGGGACTGTCCCTCCTTGACGACTGCCTCCCCCTCCCCCTCTAACACATATATACTTGAGGTATTGACCACAATTGAATAGACAAGTTTGGAGACTCCTCTAGTTCATCTAGTTCTAATTCTAGTTGTTCATCGTTGACTAATTAGAGCTAGACCTAGTTCCTCTAATCCTCATAATTAGAAGCCTGGTGTGGTTCTAATCTCCTCCCTCTAATTCTCTTGCGACGATTAGCTCTGGACGGTGAGCGCTGCCGGATCGTGAAGACCGTACGCTTGCAACCAAGTAGAGAGGTCGTGCTTTCGGTCTTTCGTTCGCGGGATCGTCATCAACGGTTTGAGGAACTCCAAGTACGATCTACACCTACTCGTCTACTTCCACTGCACTGCGAAGTCGGTAACAATCATTGATCCAAACCCTATATGCATCTTCATATTGTTCATGGGTGTTCGTAGGGTGGTTTTAATGTTTTCTACTATGTTTCCCAACAGATTCGCCATCCACTCCCTATCTCGGGATAACATTGGCACATATCTGATCACATGCATGTAATTTCGATGAGCCGCTCTCTTTTGGAGTAACAGGAGCCATGCATGCGGCCTGATTCATATGCTTCATTCGTTCTTCCTAGTGAAATTGATATTGCGGTAGCTAACAACGAAATCAACCCTATGCCTTACCCAATGGTGTAACAGTAGAGGGATTGGGGATGGTTTTATGTTGCTTACCACCATGGGAGATAATGATGATGACCCGCCCATGCCAGAGAGGAGGCTGAAGAACAGAGACGGAGACGAAGGGGAGGAGCAACCCATTGAGGGTAGGAATCATCCTGGTGTTGGAGGTCTTGGCCCATGCAGCTGTCGATAACACAGATGTAAGTCGCTGCCGCCGGTGCCGACAACAGAGGCTACATTTTTCCTCCTGATAGAGGTGAGCTATTAAAAAGGAGGAAGATAAGACTAATTTGCACCATACCCTGCCTGCAGATTTTCGTCTGACGCAATCTCCATGCATGTCCCCCTCCTTCATTCGTCTTAGCCCGGCTATACGAAAAAAATTGATTCGAACATTCCTCGTGAGCGAGGATATGAGGTGCTTTGAATTTCATATAGATACGAAACAATGCCTTGCTTGAGTTGCTTCACCAAGCTCTTCGGGAGATTCACAGTTTAAGAGAGGCACTCAGATATATATTGGACAGGATCGTTACCACTTCATCACCACCACCTCCTTCTTCATCACCAAAAGAAAATTAAGTATCGGCTATGGGCACTCCCCTTGGCTTTCGCCAAGCTTGGGGGAGGTGCCCCGGTATCGTATCACCTCCACTATCTTTTGCCTTTACTTTTCTTAGTTCGATCCATAGTTATATTTTGCTTTAGATGAATAAAAGTTTAGTTCCATCCTTTCTTTTCAAGAGTTTGCTTAGTGATCTATCTTTGTAATTGTGCGAGATATATAATAAAGTTTAGTTTGAGTTTTGCTTTATTTACTTTTTTGTTTCAATAAAAAGAAAGGAAATAAATGAAAAAGATCATATGCTAATCTTATGGTAAGTGATGACATCACACAAGGAAAAGTATAAGTAGAAAATTTTATTATAGACTGACAAACATAGCATTGGTCAATGATGTAACTCATGAAAGAATTAATAAGGGAAGAGAAGATTTACATGCAAATACACTATCCTGAAAATCTTTTGTGATTGTGAGCACCCATCAAAATATTATATGATAAAATTATTGACGTTGGACAAGGAAGACAACGTAATGATTTATGTTTGTTCATATTCACATAGAAGTTATATTGTCATAGATCCTTCAACATGTGGTGTTTGCCCTCCAACTTTGCTAGCCAAAATTTTGCACCAAGTAGAGATACTACTTGTGCATCCAAACCCCCTTGAACCCAAATCTTGTTTTGAGAGTCCACCATACCTACCTATGGAGTGAGTAAGATCCTTCAAGTTGTCATTGGTGCAATAAGGCAATAAAAATTGCTTCTAAAGTGTTAGATCATTTAGCGTAAGAGAAAATTGAGCGTTGTACGAACTTGTGATGGCGAAGAATAAAAGCGACAGACTGCATAATAAAGGTTGCCATCATAAGAGGCAATATAACGTGACATTCTCTTGCACTAAGGTGTTGAGCATCCAAACAAAAAGCGCATGCCAACCTCTGCTTTCCTCTGCGAAGGGCCTATCTTTTACTTTTATGTATTTACTTTCATGCAAGAGTCAAAGTTCTTCTTTCTATTCCTTTTTATTTTATCCTTTGGCAAGCATCATGTGGTGAGGAAAGATCTAGGCACATATATCCAGTTGAATATGGGTAGCATGATTTATTATTGTTGACATCACCCTTGAGGTGAATACGTTGGGACGCGAAACTACAAGCCCCTATCTTTCTATGTGTCCGGTTGAGACATTTTGCTCATGTTTACGCGATGAGTGTTAGCAATCATAGAAGACTATATGATGGTTGAGTATGTGGACTTGCCTAAAGGCTCCGATACGTGACCCTTCCTGAAAAGATGATGAATTGTAGTTGCAAAGTTGACTGAGAACATAGATTGTTGGTTTCCAATAGAGTTTATGCTTTATACTTCGATGTTGTGATGGATTGTTACTTGTTCATGAGAAGTCTATGATAAAGTTCTATGATAAAAGTTTTATGTTAAAGTTTATTGTTGTCATAATAAGTTACATGATGCTTCTATGTCCGTATTTTGTTTTTATCGACACCTCTCTCTCTAAGCATGTGGACATGTTTTTGGATTTCGGTTTTCGCTTGAGGACAAGCGAGGTCTAAGCTTGGGGGAGTTGATACAACCATTTTGCATCATGTTTACCTATTGTTATTTATGTTGTTTTATTGCATAATATGCTTTTTGGAGTAATTCTAATGCCTTTCTCTCATAACATGCAAGGTATGCACAAAGGGGGAGAATTCCGGCAGCTGGAAATCTGGACCTGAAAAAGCTACGTCAGGCTACCTATTCTGCACAACTCCAAATAAGTTGAAACTTTACGAGGATTTTTTGTGGAGTAAGTAAGAATTAGTACAGCTAATAAGTAACAGAGAGGGGCCACCAGGTGGGCATAACCCACATGGGCGCGCAAGGGTGCCCAGGCGCGCCCTGGTGGGTTGTGCTCACCTCGGCCCACCTCCAGTGCCCCTCTTTTGGTACATAAGTCATTTTGACCTATAAAAAAGGGGAGGATTTTCGGGACGAAGCGCTGCCGTCTCGAGGCGGAACCTGGGCAGGAGCACTTTTGCCCTCCGGTGGAGCGATTCCGCCGGGGGAACTTCCCTCCTGGAGGGGGAAATCATCGTCGTCATCATCACCAACAACTCTCCCATCTTGGGGAGGGCTATCTCCATCAACATCTTCAACAGCACCAACTCCTCTCAAACCCTAGTTCATCTCTTGTGTTCAATATTTTTACCGGAACTATAGATTGGTGCTTGTGGGTGACTAGTAGCGTTGATTACATCTTGTAGTTGATTATTGTATGGTTTATTTAGTTGGAGATTATATGTTCAGATCCATTATGCTATTTAATACCCCTATGATCTTGAGCATGATTATCATTTATGAGTAGTTACTTTCGTTCTTGAGGTCACGGGAGAAATCATGTTGCAAGTAATCATCTGAACTTGATATGTGTTCGATATTTTGATGATATGTATGTTGTGATTTCCTTAGTGGTGTCATGTGAACGTCGACTACATGACACTTCATCATATTTGGGCCTAAGGGAATGCATTGTGGAGTAGTTATTAGACGATGGGTTGCGAGAGTGACAGAAGCTTAAAGCCTAGTTTATATGCTATTCCGTAAGGGGCCGATTGGATCCAAAAGTTTAATGCTATGGTTAGAATTTATTCTTAATACTTTTCTTGTAGTTACAGATTTTTGTGAGGGGGTTAATCATAAGTAGGAGGTTTGTTCAAGTAAGAACAACACCTAAGCATCTGTCCACCCACATACCAAATTATCAAAGTAGCGAACACGAATCGAACCAACATGATGAAAGTGACTAGATAAAATTCTTGTGTACCCTCAAGAATAGTGCTATGGTTAGAATTTATTCTTAATACTTTTTTTGTAGTTGCGGATTCTTGTGAGGGGTTAATCATAAGTAGGAGGTTTGTTCAAGTAAGAACAACACCTAAGCATCTGTCCACCCACATATCAAATTATCAAAGTAGCGAACACGAATCGAACCAACATGATGAAAGTGACTAGATAAAATTTTTGTGTACCCTCAAGAACACTTTGCTTATCATAAGAGACCGTTTTGGCCTGTCCTTTGCCTCAAAAGGATTGGCCTGCCTTGCTGCACTTTTGTTACTACTACCGTTACTTGCTTGTTACAAATTATCTTGCTATCAAACTACTCTGTTACTTACAATTTTAGCACTTGCAGACATTGTCTTGCTGAAAACCACTTGTCATTTCCTTCTGCTCTTCGTTGGGTTCTACACTCTTACTTATGGAAAAGGCTACAATTGACACAATATACTTGTGTGTCATCAGAATACCCTCGAGGATGAAATGCCCTTTGATAAAGGAAGATTGGTGCGTCCAATAACGCGGTGGGAAACAACAGAAAGTCAAGCAGCAAATCCCTTTGAAGGTAATTTAGCAGTATATTAATTAGTGCTATTGGACAGAATTGACGGATCAAAGTAGTGCCTTTAAGCTTAGGGAGATAACACAACATAATTCAGCCTATAAATGACCACAATCCTGAGACAAAAGCCTTGAATAATAGCATAGACTAGATTTTTTCAGAACATACCAAAACTTCTTAAAAAGGGGGATAGAGAAGCCATTAGGCCCAAGTGCGGAGTTCGATTCTGAGGAGTCCACTACCTCGTCAATCTCGACCTCGGGTAAATGAAGCATAGGAGCAGCATTTTCAACAATAGAAACATTGCATTAGAAGACCAAAGGCAAGGAGAGGTGGAAAAACTAGAAGGGGTTGAGTAGATAGGAGGAAGGTAAAGAAGGAATAAACATGACCCATAATGCCAATAGGGTTAGAGAACATTTCCCCATTGATGACAAGGCAAACAATAGAACGGCGGCAGCGCTGCCCATTAGCAATGTAAAAAGGTAAGCGGTAATAGCATCCTCTTTAAGAATCCAAGATAAGCAACCTCGCTATTGCAAGTACGCCTTCTCCAGCCGATGAATCTCCATAAGAGCAACTTCTAGGGCATATCTTTAAGCCCAACCAGACGAGATAAACCAGTCGAACGACAACAACATTAGGGTTTTTGTTTGATTAAAGAGTGTTAATTTATCTTTACGCGCATGAGCCACATGATTGGCACCCCAACCTTTCAGAAATTTTCCCATGTTTTGGGAACAAAAGCGCCAGTGATATATAAGCCCAAAAGATCTAGGATTAGAAGATAGGAGGGTAGAAATTTTGTCAGAAATAAATGGCACAAAGCCTTCTATGAGCAACGAAGAAGAATCAAAATGAAATCTAGGCTTAATACAAACTGTCAAGTCATGAGATTCAAGGAGGAGAGGGGTATGTTCCGAGCCAATGTGTGCATAGAGCCATTGTGTGCATCAGCCACCAAAGAAGAACAAGAAAATAGGTGATCCCAATCTGGATAAATAAACACCCATATGGCACAGACCTGACAGGGTCAACCTGACAGAATCAAAATGAAATCTAGGCTTAATACAAGTTATCAAGTCACGAGAGTCAAGGAGGAGAGGAGTATGATCCGAGCCAATGTGTGCATGAGCCACCAAAGAAGAAAGGAAACAAGCGATCTCAATCTGGACAAACAGAAACTTCCTTCCTATTTGATTCTACAATAACACTCGAAATTAAATCAAGCTTATACTTGTATACTTGAGCCATCGTGCATAGCAAAGGGTCACTGGCTCGGGGTGAGTCCACTGACGCATTGTTTTGTGTGTGTGTGCGCGCGCGCGTGTTCCCCTGTCTGAATATACTCTCTTTTTTTCCTGAAGAGAGCTGCTTCTACTACTCAAGGTCGCGCCAGTAAGAAGAGACGAAAAGCGACCAACCTTGGCTGGGGATGGGGCGTGATCATGGTCACAAGTGCGGGAGATGGAAATGTCGGGAGCAGGAAGACTGTTCGTGACCGGTGCCTCGGGGTATTGCGCCTAGTGGGCAGTGGCTCATGAAGTTCCTCCTCTCCCACAGTCACGCCGTCCACCAGTATCGTCTGCGACGTAGCTGACTCTGTAGTCGCTTCCCTGAGCCAAGTGGAGCGGCCCGCAAGGTGAGGAGGACCCGGAAATATGTGAATGCTTTTACTCGCATTAAGCAAGACCATAGGAACTCTCGTTGCGAGCTTTAACAGTAACGGGCCGGCCCACTCGCGCACACTTCAAAAGAAAAAAGTGAAAGAGGAGCGCCACGGGGAGGATTCAAACCGTTGTCACCTAGATAGATTTCAACAATGCTAGCCACCGGGCTAATGTCCGAATTCTGATTGAGTTGTAGAGCGGATTGTAGTTGACGTGAAATGAGCCCGGGTTTCACTGTTTTTTTATTTCCCTTTTTTTCTTTCAGGATGCTTCTTTCCTTTTTTTTCTCCGTTTTTTTCCACTTATTTCTTTGATTTTATTTTTCATTTTGGTTTTTTTGTTTATTTTTCGGGTTTCATTTTTTGTTTTCTTTTTTTCTTTTGGTTTTCTATATATATATTTTATATGGCAATGATATTTATCTAATACATGTTTAATATTTTTTTAATACAAAATTAAATATTTTTAGTACAAGGTCAACATTTTTTCTATACACATTTTTAGCATTTCTCAAATGCTTTATTAACATTTTTTAAATGTTTGATTAACTTTTCCCAAATACAGGATTAACACTTTTTTTTATACATGGTCATCATTTTTCCTATACGTACTTTAATATTTGTTTCAAATGCTTGATTAAAAAAATTAAATACAAAACTAACATTTTCAAATACATGGTCAAGACAGAAAATCCTATTTCACGCTTAGTGTGTCAAACTGTCGAGCTTTCGCCCAGGGATCCTCCGAGCACGAGAATTGGGGCGGCCCATTCCCCAATAGCGAGGCAGCCGGTTTTGGGAACCTTCCAGAAGGTTCCCTGAAGCGGTTTTTCTATGTGTTTTTTTCCTGTTTCATTTTTTTTTGGTTTCTTTTTCATTTATTTGTTTCTTTTTCAAGTTCATATTTTCTTGTTTGCCTTTTTAAAAAAATCGCAATTTAACAAAATGTTTCACATATTCCAACATTCTTTGTTTTTTACAAAGAATATTCGAAAATCCCAAATTTTATTGATGTTTTCAAAATTGTTTGCATTGTTCAAAAAGTTTAGAATTTTGAAATGTGTACAGGTTTTCCAAAATATTTAAATTCTCAATTTTTTTCATGTTTTCCAAATTTTGTTTCTGATTTCAAAGTTTGTTCACTTTTCAAAAAGTTCAAAGTTTCAAATTTTATTCATGTATTTAAAAAAAGTTATTATTTTTCTGTTCTCATTTTTCAAAATTTGTGCGTGTTCAGAAAATGTTCGAAAAGTCCAAAATTTGTTCATGTTGAACAAAATTGTTAGCATTTTCAAAAGTATTCATAATTTTGAAATTTGTTCCCATTTTCAAAAAGGGTCAAAGTATAAAAAAATCATGTTTCTCAAAAAGTGTTCACAATTTAAAAATCGTTTCGTATTTTCTTGAAAGTTCACAGTTCCAATTATTTTTCATGATTTCAAAATTTGTTCTTTTTTAAAAAAAATCAAAATGCGTTCCAATTTTTAAGGATTGTTCAAGTTTTCAAAATTTTGCTCATGATGTTGAAAAATGTCCGTGTTACGGAAAGTGTTCAGTTTTGAATGTCTTTGCTGTGGAGCACGTCGAAGAGGTTAGCACCCCGACTCCACCAAAAAAAAAATCTCGCAGTGGAAGACCTTTCACATCACTCAAAAGCAGGTTTTAATGTCTTGCAGTGGAGCACGTCGACCTTGAGCCGTGCAGATTCCTCCGGGCCTTGTCCATCTGCTTGAGGTGGACATGTTTGGGACCATACAGACATTAAAACTGTACATACAACAGTCTCATCATGGCTTATCCATGGATCCGCTTTCATCCGGACCAGTAGAGCCCGCCCAATCTGGCGGACCGGCCAGGCCAGAATATGTAACGGTGTACTTGTATACACTAACTAAGAAGAGTTTTTAAAGAGAGTAAACGTGTACCGTGTTCATTTTTCAACAACAAAAAAACGTGTACCTTTGAGTAGCAGTTAGCTAGGCAGCGAAATCTGTATATTCATTCTATAATAACTAATATTAAGCTCGCTTGATTTGGAGCCTCCCGGTGCATTGTGGGCTATGGGTGCTGTTTGTAAGGGTGTGTGTCTCCAGTTGAGAGTAACACATACGTCACCGTAATGCGCTGATTAGTTGAATCGATTTAGAGAAGGTTCTAGAAAGTATTGTCTGGGTTTTTTTTCTTTCTTTTCTCTCTTTTCTTTATCAGTTTTAATATATTTTTTGTTTTACATGTTATTGTTTTTCTACTTGTATTTTTAAATCATATTTTATTCATGAGCATCTATATAAATTCATATGGGGACCGCGGACGTCGCTTGTATGGGTGTGTGTCGCTAGTTAAGAGCAACACACATACATTGTCGTATGCGTCGGCCAGTTTTCTCGGTTTTGTGAAGGTTCTAGAAGGTATTGTATGTTTTGTTCTTGTATGTGCTGTCTCTATTGGTTTGAGCAATATTTTTTGGTTTTTACCTATTTTATTTTCCTTGTTCTTTTTCTACTTTTATTTACTTTTCTTATTTAATTCATGAACATTTATTATAATTTGTGAATATTATTTAAATACATGAATATTTTTAAAATTCTCAAATATATTTGAAGTCCATGTAGTCCATGAACATTTTGAAATTGCGAACCTTTTCTCTATTCGTGAACACTATTTGAAATCCACTAATATTTTTGAAATTTGTGAATATTTAAGAAAACATTGGTTTTCTAGTTCAGAACCACTTTTAAAATCCAAGATTTTTTGACATTAGTGATCAGCTTTTGATTTCCTGGAAACAGACTCTTGCAGAAATGCAGAGAAAGACTGCGTACAAAAGACCCAAAGTGGTCGGACCCTTCCCCGGACTCTGCGCAAACGGGAGCTACATGCACCAGATTGCCCTTTTAGTGATCATCTTTTGATTTAGTAAAGTTTTTCTAATAAAAAATGATAGTTAGCTTTTTCTGAGATTATGGTGGAGCAATCAAAAAAAAAAGTTAAGCGAGTGAGCAGAGCAAGAGCCGAGTTCGGCGAGCCAGAGCTTCATGAGCCGACCCATATGGGTATTATCGCACAAATTTCACTATTTTAAAATGGAATAGGAGCTCCCAAGAGGCTCACACAACCACCATCAACTAAGACCGAGGCCAAAACCTGTGAGTACGCCACAACCACGCAACAAACAAATCCACTCTTCTTTCAGAATAATTATTGTCTCGAACGACAGCCCAACACGATATACATGAAACGAATACCGTCAGAATATAACTAAAACCCAAGCCAACGTAGATAAAAAAATGAAACAATTGATTGCAATAACCCGCTAGAGAATAGAAACTTAATCTCGCAAGTGAAGAACGATGCGGTAAAGTGGCCTCTAGTAGTTATTGATCAACCAGAGTCGACCAATGTATAATGAACGCACAAGTTTTAAATGCTCGAATTATATGTGATGTACTTTGAAAAAGACAACTACTCCTACGAATCTGATGTCAGACTCTGGACCATGCTAAATTGAATGTTTTTTGTGGCAACAAAAAATACTATTTGATTTGTCGTGGTTAGAATCGCTAGAAAGATATTTCCTAACAGAGTGAGTACTCGCCAAACCTATCTATGTATAGCTACTGTTATAGAAAATCACACGCCTGGCCTTTAACGATCGCTCGACATCAGCAGCACTACAGGCGAGGTACGGAGACAGCTGGACACGAAACCATTTACCTACATGCCAAGGACTCGCGTACTATTTTTGTCCTCGTCAGCATATGCGTAGTAAATTGACATCGAGCGGCATTTTTTCGCGAATACGCAAAGATTGCGTATCATTGCATTGATAGGAGGGGGTTGAAAGTATAGAGAGACATGCCGACATTGGCCACGCGTACACAGGCCGGCGCGGGCACAAGTGGCCGGAGCAGCTAGGAGAGGGGCTGCTCAACCCTCATTACAGAAAACAAAGCCTAAATCTCAGGAATCAGGTTCGCCAAGCCGTTGGCGCCGGCACTAGCGGCATGACCGGGACAAAATTACTGTTCTGACCCATTGTGCAAACAAAATCCCGATTTGACCTCGTTTACAAAAAAAATTCGTTTCTGACCTTTTTCGGTGACGCCAACATCCCTGGCGTCTGGGTTGCGAAGCAGACGGCAGGGTCCCTGGCGTCTGGCCCCTGGCCCGCACTGCTCGCCTGCCCATTGACCTGCTGACGTGGCAAAGGGGCCAGACGCCAGGGACCCTGGCGTCTGGCCCCGGTAAGTGGATAACGCCGCGGGGCCAGCCCACCCATCCCAATCTCATCTTCTCTCGTCTGGTTCGACGAACAGGGGGCAGTTCGTCGCCCCTTCTCTCCCTCCCACCACCACCACCCTTGATCTACTCCATCAACCCCTCAAACTCACAGATCTGACCCCCCCCCCCCCCCCCCCAAGCTTCTTTGAGGTATTCTCCCCCATTCCCTCCAATTTGTTTTTGTTTTTCCCTCTTTGGTTGGATGCATTATTCAACACTAGGTGATGTTAGATGAGTAGATGGTTTCTTTTTTTTAGGAAATTTTTTGTAGTTGATAGATGATTAGGTAGGCAGTAGATGATGTGTAGTTGAACATGTAGGTAAAATCAATTCCGTTTTGTGTATATGTTGTCCATAGGATTTTCTTTTTGAATTAAGAGGGGTGATGAATATATGATTTGTGTATGTAAAATAGACTTTGGCATACTATATTTGGTTTGATAGATGATGTGTGTATGTGTAAATAATCCTATTGTTGGCATACTATATTTGCAAAAGATATGTTGAAATTTGGTACTCTAGATGATATGTATTTGCATATGTGACACCATATTACTTGACAAATTTATTTGATTGAGATGATGTTGGTATGTTTGAGAATAATTATGTGTGCATATGAAGAAGATAAAAACGTGAAGTGGTATGACAATATGTTTGAGAAGAATGGTGCTTTCATATGGCATAAACTTGGAGAAGGAAATTGTTTGATATTGTTCATGTATTCATAGATGTTTGTGATTTTTTTTGTAGGATGGCGGATGGTGATGGACCTTGGTATGACGGATTAATCGATGAGTGGGATAAGGAGCATCGTGCTCGTGCCATTGAGAATGGACGGGTAAGAAGCAAGACTGGGTCAATTTTCGTTGTTTCTCATTTGTGTTCTTGTATTGATTATTAAAACATCACTTTATTTGTAGCTTGTAGTTGATATGCGCATGAGGGGTCATTCCGCTGATGACTTTGATTACGACCCGCACTATGAGCCTTACATTTGGAGATTGGGTCTTCTCCCATTCGTGTTGCAGTTTAAGCGACGCGCTTCGCCAGTGAACCACGCGGCGCTGACCGCACTTGTGGATCGTTGGAGGCCGGAGACTCACTCGTTCCACCTTCCATGTGGGGAGCTGACGATGACCCTACAGGACATGGCTATGATAAGCGGCCTTCCTATCAACGGACAAGCTGTTACCGGTCGTGTCAGCGTGGGTAATTGGCGAGAACGGACTGCCGATTTAATTGGTGTTCAGCCCGAGGACCCTCAGGAAGGCAAGGCCGATACCGCGAGAGTGAGGCATTCTTGGCTAAAACTGGTCAGAGGAAACACCAATCCGTGCCCTGAGGGTGCCAATGACGTGGTTGTGCAGCAGTACGCGCGGGCCTATCTTTGGTATGTACTAACCAAGGTAGTCTTCTCAGATGCAACCGGGAACTCAGCCCTCTGGATGTTCTTGGAGCTACTCAATAACTGGGATACCCAGTATAGCTGGGATTCGGCCGCACTAGCATATTTGTATCGTCAGGTAAGAGATATTTGCAACCATTTATCTTGCATTTGTCATGCGCCTCCATATCTAACATGTTTGTTTGATTGCATCTTGACTTGGCGTGTCGGAGGAAGGGAGGTACATCCTCATTGTCTGGGTTTGTTTGGAGCCTATCCGTGTGGATGTGGGAGCGGATCCCGGTTGGACGGCCCGATTTGAAGAACCCCCTCATGGCAAACCCACGGGGTAATCATGACAGGTTGCATGATGATGATCCAAATCGGCGCCCTATGCTTGCTTACTATTGGGAACAAGTGACAGTCTACACAGGAAGCTCGCATGTGCGATACAAGTGCTATATGAACGAGCTGGACACCTTGACTGCTGAGCAGGTTTTGAGAAGTTCGATGAGATAAAATTTAGTCAAGAATGAAACTTATGTAGCTAACAATGTATCTCTTTGTTTTGCAGGTACATTGGTTGCCTTATGTGGAAGATCGTGACTTTGATCTTAATGAGATGTGCACGCGTGATAGCCATCTTTGGCGGGCGAGGTGCCCAATGATATGCTTCTTCGCAGTCGAGTGGCACTTTGTAGACCGTGTGTCAAGACAATTTGGAAAAAGACAAGGTATTCCAATTGAGGAGAGCAAGGAGGAAATGCTATCTCTGCATCGGTAAGCAAGCATGCCTTGAGTATGTAGTAGAGCATTGAATAAGTCAATGTTTGCTAATGCTTTGTCCCGTGCATCATTTGTAGGTTCGATCGAAGGAACAATCAGGATATATCGGATTGGGCAAACAAACACCGTGCGTGGATAGAAATTTGGAATCAAAGAGACACGTTAGTGCAATCAGAGAATAGACCTCACAATCAGTCAGCATATCAGAAGTATCAAGTGTGGTATGCGGATCGTTACCGGTTAAAGCTGAAGCCAGGTTGGACTCACGAGGAGTGGTCGGAGTTGGTGTCTAAAGACCCGGAGACTGCAGAAGGTTATCATACCTTCAACACGGCTGTGAGAGACACCAGAGGGGCTCATGTTGACTACGCACCGATGCATGACGAAATGGTAGTATGTTTGACCTATTCTAACATACTTGCATCATGTTGTCTTCTTTCAAATACATAAGTTTGGTGTGTTCATGAATTGCAGGGCAGAGAGTTGCTTCTGTGCATCAACGATGCCAATGTTGCACTGAGTCATCCACCTGGTGGTGCATTATCTGAGAGGACTCTTAGGAGCACGATGGAGGTTAGTCGCAATATATTATAAAAGTTTCTTTTCGCGGATTAGTTATTTGCATCTCATATCATAGCATATTTTGTGTTGTCGCAGAAGTTCAAGAAGCGGTTCCATAAGATGGCAGCTATGCTTTCTTGCCATGGTGCTCAGTCCAGTGACGTGTATGCACCTGGTAGCCGCGCCGCCAGAGCTAATAAATGGCGTTATGTCCAGAACGAAGAGGACATAGAGGAGGAGGTCAATGAAGAGGAGCCAGCACATCAAGAGGAGCCAACACATCATGATGAGCATGAGTATGATGCAACACATCAAGAGGATCATGAGTATGATGTTGATGCTCCACAACCATCATAGGTTACACAACCGACACAAGGCAATGCCCGCTCTAAAAAAGGCAAAGCAATAGCTAAGACACCGGGCCAGAAAGGTAGAAAGAAGATATGGAACACTCAATTCCATAGTCCGGAGTATCCTCATCAATTTATGCCTACGGGAATGCAAAGATATAAGTCCAACAATGATGCAGAGGCGGAGGAGGCTAGCAAAGAGGAGGAGCATGAGGCTAGCGAATAGGAGGAGCATACACTTGCAGATATCGTGAAGAGAGGAAGGAAGAAGTGAGCTTGTTGTAGTTTGTTTCAATGAGCTTGTTCTAGTTTGTTTCGATGAACTTGGTGTAGTCTCTTTCCATGAACTTGTTGTCGTTTCTTTCCATGAACTTGTTGCCATTCGAATTAAGTTGCACCGGATTCGTGAAGTTGCTATGAATGTTTGACATGAATGATGTGATTTATGTGAATTGTTGTTTCCTGTGATGTCTATGAAATCTGTTGTTTCCTGTTATTTATGTGAATTGTTGCCATGAAATCTGTCATAAGGAGGACTCATTTAGTCATTTATATGCACAGGGTGCCAGACGCCAGGGTCCTTGGCGTCTGGCTGTAAGTCAGGGGACCAAACGCCAGGGTCCTTGGCGTCTGGCTGTAAGTCAGGGGACCAAACGCCAGGGTCCTTGGCGTCTGGCAGTCGACTGACACCAGAAACAGGGTAAAGCAGGGGAGCCAGACGCCAGGGTCCTTGGCGTCTGGTCCTGGTGCAGACAACACTTGTCTTTTCGCTTGTAGTTTTGTCTTTTCACTTGTAGTCTCGAATAACATACATACATAAGCATTGCATAGTCTTTTCATACCACTATAGTTGACAAATGACAAACATAGTTCGAATTACAAACATAGTTAATGACCACGATGGTCTACGATACAATGTCTCGAATGACATAGCAAATTACAAACATAGTTCAAATTACACAAATAGTCTCGAATGAGAAGTTCATCACATACAATGTCTAGAATGACATAAGTAGTTCATGACCACGATGGTTGAAACGACATGAACATCACATATAACTCGGTTTCCTGTAGCAATGAAAGTCAACAACCCTTTTCCATTCCCATTCTTCCAGCATTTCTTGAATCTTGTCATCATCAGTTATGTCAACCAATTTTCTTTCCCCGGGGCCATCTGACTGCCTCCTGCTGACGTAGTACACAAAATCCTCTTCCTTCAACCCTTGCTTCAACATGAATTTAGTCTTCAACCAATCGAAAGTGAGGTCCACTTGACTAACTTGCACAATACATGGAGACAAGCCTCGCACATGAACAACAGGGCTAAGCACCCACTGAGTTTCGTTAGCCATCTACAACACACAAATCTCTTAGTAGCTAACCTATGATACATTAAACCACGAGGAAAACAAACTAGGGTTTTCACAAAAAATGGGGGTGGAGTTGATTTACCTTCTAGTCTCGAAATCCTGAAGATCCAACGGTGAAACCGGACCGATTTGTGAGAGATCTAAGGGGGGGGTTAGGGTGCTGGACGAGGGAGTGACGTTGGCAGGGCTAGAGGTGAGAGTGGGTGGATATGAGTGAAATGAGAGGGGTAGAGGTGGAGATGAATGGATGAGAGGGCTAGAGGTGGGCCCAAAATCTTATCCACTCGAATCTTATCCATCAGACAGATAACTGCGTGAGCATAGCAAGCCAGACGCCAGGGTCCCTGGCGTCTGGATATGGACAACCAGACGCCATGGACCTTGGCGTCTGGATGTCCATCAAACACACGTCTGGCCACCTGCGCGACACACCAGACGGCCTGTCTGGTCACCTACGCGAGCAAAGCAAGCCAGACGCCAGGGTCCCTGGCGTTTGGGTGTGGGAGGCAGACGCCATGGACCTTGGCGTCTGGTTGTCCATCAAACACACCAGACAGCCTGTCTGGTCACCTGCGCGAGCATAGCCAGCCAGTCGCCAGGGTCCCTGGCGTCTGGGTATGGACAACCAGATGCCATGGACCTTGGCGTATGGTTGTCCATCAGACACACCAGACAGCCTGTCTGGTCACCTGCGCGAGCAAAGCAAGCCAGACGCCAGGGTCCCTGGCGTCTGGGTGTGGGCCTGGTGTTTTTGCAGACAGCTTGTTAAAGTTTTTGCTTAGCAACTTGTAGCAAACACTGTTAAATATGAAAAAAGCATACTAACTAGTCCCGAATGACGAACATAGTTTGCACATAATCTCAAATAGTCTCGAATGACATAAGTAGTTCATGACCACACAAGGTCTCGAATAACAAGTTCATACATTAAACAAAGTCTAGACAGTTCATCATCGACGCCGGTGCCTTTCCATTTGTCTACTGAGTATTACGGGGCCACTTTCCCTTCTTGTCACGTGCCTCGTCCTCCTCTCGTGCATCGCGAGCCCTTGCAAGTTTTCTTGCCCTCTCTTGTTGACGAGCCTCCTTCTCTTTGCGTGCCCTCTCTTCCTCACGCTTCTTGCGCTCACGAGCCTCCTTCTCACGACGCTCCCGCTCCAATCCCCATGCATAGGACTCCTCGAATCGGCGCTGCCTCCGTAACCAATCTTGACATTGGTCCTCTTGGACATCTTTTGGTACCTCGTGATCTATCCAAGTGAAGTACTTGCAAAGTGGAGGAGGGGACTACATATAAACCATGTTTTTGTTAGACATATGAGTGACAACTTGTTGATGTTTTTTGTATGTACACCTAACATACCGGTGGTATGTCATATGCGTTAGTTGGCCTTCGACGATCATGTGCATAGTTGGGACACACGAAAAACCTTCTACCTTCCGTCCATGACTTGTTGCGGTCAGTGGACACCTTCAGCTTGCAAACATCAGCACACCAACATGTTGGTGTGGGCACATCCTTCTCCTTCTCCTTGTCCAAACTCGCCTCCATCCACGTCTTCGGCATGTCCTCTTGGTCCGCGCACGGCGGCCTCGTCCTGGAACCGGATGAAGCCATGCCTACAAAAAGAACAATTGTTAGCACAAGACATAAAGAGAGTAAATGCGTAAATACAGTAAATGAATAAATGCTAGGAATTGTATGAACAAATAATATACCATTATTATTAGATCAACCATCTGGATTAAGCAAATAACCGAAGGCCGATCCATTATCAACCATTCCTCTACGACCACCACCACCTCTAGCACTTGTGCTTCCTCTCCGACCACCACCACCTCTAGCACTTGTGCCTGCTCGACCACCACCTCTAGCATTTGTGCTAGCTCGACCACCACCTCTAGTACTTGTGCCTGCTCGACCACCACCTCTAGCATTTGTGCTAGCTCGACCACCACCTCTAGCACTTGTACTCCCTCTACGAACACTAGCACCTCTAGCACTTGTGCTCCCTCTACGACCACCACTACCACCTCTGACACTTGTGCTTCCTCGACCACCACCACCGTCACCTCTTCCAGCTCGTTCACCATCGGTGCCGCCTCCACGACTTGTTTTTCTTTTTTTGGTTTTCTTATTCTTGCATGTCCGCTCATTGTGTCCCCCTTCACCGCACACCCCACAGTTGATAATGTCAGGAGCCTCCATGAAATGACCGCTACCAAATTGTTTCATGCCAGTGTATCCAGCCAGGTCATCCATATCACCCCTGAACCTCTTAGTTCTCCTTCTACCCTTCGTCTCCACCTTCAGAAGAGGGTCTGGCCTAATATGAGGGCCATGGTACTCAGGCCACTGTGATTGGTCCAAGAAAGGGCGAAATCTTGGCGCCCATGTCAACCTAGTAGCTTCCAGATGGAACTCTTGCATCCGCACGGTTTTTCCATCACAAACATGTATGTTTCTCACCTTCGCCGCCGTTATCAAATGCGAGCATGGCCAATGATACTTACTAGGCCTCTCGCACTGACACCACCGAGTCTTTAGTTTCACCTCAAATGCAGCACCACCATATTGTCTACCGTCTCGTGTTGTGCCACCTGGCTCATCAATTTGATAGATCATTTCAATTCTATCGAATATGATAACTTGTTGTCGTGAAGACTTGCTTGCTTGTAACTGCAACCATTCATCAACCTTTTTCGGATAATCCTTTTTTTCACCTATCCATTTTGCAGTCTCTTTAGAATGCCTCTGAAAGTACTCATTAAGCTTGAAGAAGGTGTACTCCACTATTGCAGTCACCGGCAATGCACGATCGCCCTTCAACACATTGTTGAAACATTCTACCAGATTGCTCGTCATATCGCCATATCGCCAACCACCATCGTCATGAGCGCGTGCCCACTTGTGCTTCTCGCTTAAATTCCTAGTTAAGAAGTCTTTTCCCCCTTCGTTCACCGCTGCAAAGAGTTTGTTGTACTGAGCATCGAAACCTTGGGTGGTGAATGCCACACATACATGGGTAAGGTCTTTGCTGAGCTCCTTGCTCTTACATGCCCGGTAAAAATTGGCCACAAAATGCCTCATGCACCATCTGTGGTGAAGCTTTGGAAATCCTGGAATAACAAGGTCCATTGCCTTGAGTATGCCATGATGCCGGTCCGATATGATGCATACCTCCCTAGCCCCAATCACGTTGTGCCTAACATGACCCATGAACCACTCCCGGTTGTCTTGGTGCTCGGAAGGCACCAAAGCAAATGCACACGGCAACACGTTGTCGTTTGATGAGTGCGCCATTGCTACCATTAGTGTGCCCTTGTATCTACCGGTCAAGAACGTGCCATCTATAGACAAGACCGGACGACAATGCTGAAACGCGTCCACACATTGTCCATAACTCCAGAAGGCACGGTGGAACACTCCCTCGTGATCCTCGACCACATGAAACATGCCCGGGTTCCTATGTGCAATGGCGGCCAACAACCTTGGGAGCTGCTTGTATGCTTCTTCATAACCACCATACAACATCCTAATAGCATTTACCTTTGCCTTCCATGCCTTCCCATACTTGACTTCATAACCAAATTGTTTTTTCACCGTCCGCATGAGAAACCTCACTTTCACAGTGGGATCAAAGCCTATGTCTTTCATCCATTTGTATACGAGATACTCAGATGTGAGTTGACGGTGTGTCTTTCTAAGTCGTTTAGATGGAGGTTTGCATCTATGAGTGGCAACACAACTTTTTAACACCCATTCTTCGGTTTCTTTAAGCTTTCTTGCACGAACCTTCCATGGGCATCCTTCTTGCTCACACACCACGGTGTAACGCAACTTCATGTTGGAGTGCTCAACATAAAATGGCCTATGGTTTCGAATGACATAGTCAGCCAACCAAAACATCAGCATAGGCAAGCTTAGAAACTTTACTCCTTTCTTCAAATAAGCATTCTCGTCCTCATTCTCCACCCTTGGTTCTCCTGGATCCGGGCATGGTGTTGCCTCAATCGCCGTCATTCTCATTCCACCATCAACAACAGCTTTATGGGCAAGGCTGAGATCTTTAAACAAGTGAGTTCTTTTTTGTAAGCCCGTCAGCTCAAAGTGGATTTGGTTCTCCTCCTTTGTGAATCCATCCTCGTCCATCTGTTCAACTGGACCATCGTCATCCGAGTCATACGCATATTGACGCCTAAAAGGCAAGTCACGATCCATGTCCTTTTGCGCTATGTACGCATCCAAGTCACCAACATCATTACCATGAAACCCTTCCTCTTGCTCTTCGTCGTCATCATAAGCATCTTCATCCTCTTGAATTACTCCGTCACTAGCAATCACCTCAACTTCATTTGCTTGGCTAGTTGGTGGTTGGCTAGAAGCATTGGGGGCATACAACTCAACCTCATTTGCTTTGATAGCTGGTACACGGGGACGTGGTGGGGGATAAACATTGGGGGCATCAACCACAACCCTATGCTCAACAAGTGGCACCATTGTCCTCTCGCTCATGTCATCCATTGGGGAAGAGACATGTCGGTTCAAATCAAAGGTAAACCGAGGAGATTCAACCTTGGTGGCAAACAATTCAAGTGACTTGTCTTCTGATTGGGATACTTTTTCCCTGTATACATCCCAATGCAAATCCGAGGTGATAGGCATACTTTTCAAGCGAGATTTGGCTCCAACTCCAACATCATACCTTCCTATTAACTTAACATCAACATTGGTGTCCATCCACTTCAAGACTTGTCTCACTTTTGCAACAACATCCTCATAGCTAGGGCTTGTATCAAAAACCAATGGTTCCTCATCCGTGTCGGCATTGTTACTCAAGAATGCCTCCTTGTCAATGTAATGAACATTAACAAGTCTCTCCATCTAAAAATAACATGAATGCATTTAAGACTTCAATGAGAATTGGTGTTTATCCAAATACATCTTATTATATCCAAATCATATCAACACTAAATTATTGGTGATGTCCACAAAAGTATCACTAATTAACACACACTAGCAAAGTTAACCCTAATCACTAACTAACCCTAACCCCCAATCTTTCTACTCAACAAACATATATTCCTACTACACACCATGCATAGCACTATATTATCAAAGTTAACCAAGCCATTCACACTAACATAAGGGGGAGAAAACATGAACTAGGGTTCCACCAACATGTATAAAATGCAACCAAAATAACAAGACTTAACAAAAAATAATTGGATGATTTGGGGGAGATTAACAAGAGCAACAAAGTGATGGAAAGATCCACCTAAGGGATGTACCTTTTGGAGAGGATTTGAGGGGGGAGCTTGAGGGGTGAGAGAGAGTGGGGAGGCAGCAGCTCTTCTTCAAGCTCGGGCTGGATTGGGGAAAGTGTGTGGGGTGGGACCCACACACTCTCCCGGTGGGGTTATCCACTTACCGGGGCCAGACGCCAGGGTCCCTGGCGTCTGGCCCCTTTGCCACGTCAGCAGGTCAACGGGCAGGCGGGCAGTGCGGGCCAGGGGCCAGACGCCAGGGACCCTGGCGTCTGCTTCGCAACCCAGACGCCAGGGATGTTGGCGTCACCAAAAAAGGTCAGAAACGAAATTTTTTTGTAAACGAGGTCAAATCGGGATTTTGTTTGCACAGTGAGTCAGAACAGTAATTTTGTCCGCATGACCGCACGTCTACATCCACTCATTTCTTCTTTTTCGTGATGAGGTAGCTCCTTCTCTACTACTTAAGGCCGCGCTAGCAAAGAAGGGTGGAGCAGATCGACCGGCCTTGGCTAACGATCAGCGCGACCATGACCACATGTGTGACGGTGTGCGTGACCGGCGCCGCCGGGTACTGCGCCTCGTGGCTCGTGAAGCTCCTCCTCTCCCGCGGCTACGCCATCCACGGCACCGTCCGCGATCTTGGTATGTATACTCCATGCATAATGCAATGCAATGGAAACGTTATGTTATTGATAAAATTATCGTGATGGAAAGATATACATTTTTTTGTCTTAGTAGATACAAACCCACGCTATAAATGCTAGGGCTTTTGCTAATTTGGAAACTTAAGTCCCATGGTAAAGAGGACTATTGTACAATGGTGTATGCATGGATATGCTATGTTTATAGCTTCATACTTGAGATGTGATCATACCAGCACTAAAGCACCGGAACTCATCAGAACTTCGAAGTTAAGCATGCTTGACGAAAAAGGGTCCCCCGCTTTATAGATAAAGCAACCATCACCACATACATCCGAGAGCACTGATTCAAACACATGCCACCACCGCACTCAACACAAACACCCAACGCAAGATATAAAGGTGAAGGACACCAACACACCAACCCAACGACTACCAAGCACACTACAAATGAGCAAAGAAAAACCACTTTGAGCCGGCAAAGACCACCACCAGTGCGATCCACCGAGGAGAGGCGCGACAGCCAATGTCGGAGCAGGGACTCCAAAACGGTGCCTTCAAGAAGGGCACGACCACGGATAGCCGCCATCGTCCGATCCAGCGGATCAAGTTTTCACCCGGAGCAACACGAAGGGAGTGGAAGCACTGCGCCTACAAGGAGGAAACGACGACCGCAATCGCCGCCACCGTCGGGCAGTCCAAAGTCTGGGCAAGTTATGTACCCCGTTTCTCCGACCCCTCCGACGCACCCCCGAAACGCCAACCACCGCCCGAGCGGCCATGTCTGCTCGCCCACACCCGAGCCGCGCAATCTCCCCAAGATCAACACGCCTCCCACCTCTAGGGCCGCCGCCCTGCACCCAGACCGTCATGAGACCATCGAAGGGGATTGCTTTGGACAGCTCCGCCAACCCAAACCACCGACGGAACCGGCAGTGATCGTCCCGCCTCAAGCATCGCCAGGAAAGCGACCAGAAAGCACCATGCCGGGGAAGGGGGAAGGGGGAGGAGCGGCACTTGGAAAGTGACCTCAAGCATCGCCAGTTAAGCATGTTTGCGTGAGAGTAGTACTAGGATGGGTGACCTCGTGAAAAGTCATTGTGTTGCATTCCTTTTGAATTACTCCCTCCGTCCCATAATATAAGAACGTTTTTGACACTAGTGTAGTGTTAAAAACGTCCTTATATTTTGGGACAGAGGGAGTACCTCGCAAAGAAAAAGGCTTCATACTTAACAGGAAACTTTTTTGTGCCGTATAAAAAGACATTCTGTGTGTTCAATTTTTTTTAACAAGATAGGCTACAATATACATGAAGGCTTTCGTGTTTCACTCTCTTGATATTTCAGGTGATAACAAGAATGCCCATCTAAGGCGCTTAGATAATGCTGCTAGCAACCTCAAGCTTTTCAAGGCTGATCTCCTTGACTATGATGCAATGGCATCTGCCATTTCGGGATGCCAGGGAGTTTTCCATGTGGCGACTCCTGTTCCTTCAGGAGAATTAACCGATCCAGAGGTAAGCAAATTTCGTACCTGGTTTGCGATGTATACCAGCTGGTGCAAAGGCCGGAGATGATCCTTCCATTAACTAAAAAAAGAGAAATTTTAAGATGGTCCTAAAATAACAGGAGCCACTAGTTTTGTTAGATTCAACAGACGATGTTAGTATTACCACTTGGAAGGTAATACCCTATTGGTGAAACCATAGGGTCAATATAAACATTGCACTTAGCGCCGCAAAGAAAAGCTCGAGATTTGTGAGCTGCTCCGGATTAACTAGTGTTTTAGCTCGACTCGAACAGAAATGAATTTAGTATGAGCACTTTATGTAGCTCGATCAAGAAACAAACTTATCTTGAGCCAACATTAGCTCACTTGGTTTTAGCTCAGTATAATAATTATATTAAATAGTGTCAATATATATATATATATATGAAAATAATAATAATTTATTATCATATATGTTGTGTGTGGTTTTTCTCCATTTTATCTACTAGTAGGAAATATGTAGCTTAACTAAGCATAGAGAGAAATGTGTGCCTCATTATGGTATGGTACCTGGTCAGTCGTGTGTTAAATATCCTGAGTTTTTTTTTTTTTGCCAAAGTTTCACAGTGGACCTTTTTTTTGCTAGTTCATCCATAATATGCTTCTGTTAAATACTCCCTCCATCCGGAAATACTCGTCGGAGGAATGGATGTATCTAGATGTATTTTAGTTCTAGATACATTCATTTTTATCCATTTCTTCGACAAGTATTTCCGGACGGAGGGAGTACTACTAGTCTACAGTTGAGAGAGAATAAGTCAAACTATCTTTAAATAATTATAATCATTGTTTTGGTTGGAATAATATGTTATACTGGTTTATTATGTTGTATTGCTTGTTCAAAAAATTGACAATGGTTCAAAAAAATCATGTTAAGATTATTTAAAACATCATGTTCTTTATCTCTAAACTATCTCGAGACCGTTACGCTGCGCACGGGCCACCCTGTATAGCTCAACCTTGAGATTTACTCAGTTTGAGCTTGCTCGGATTTAAGTTGAGTTGAGCCTATTCCAAATCGGTCGAACTTGTATCGGTTGCGGCCCTAACTGCACTATGTGCAAATATAAGAACACATGTTATATTATTAGAACACAATATTAATTAACTAAAGACATGATAAAGGTAATTAAAACTGAGGACATCATACTTCAACAGCTTTTCTTTCCCCCAAAAATTGCTGGTATAGAGAAAGTTGGCACTAAAACATACTCCGGCAGATTCTCTATTCTCAATATTTTCTGCTGATCACAAAACAACACCCTATCTTTCCAAGATGTTCCCCTATATCTTTCCCAATACATGCCACATCCGCGCGCCGCCATGACCGTTGGACCACCGTCAGTTCTAGCTAGGGGACTGCTACCGGACCATTGTGTCGCCACCGCATGTCACCGCTGGATGCCCCAACTTATATGCATCAATTACGAAATTTATATACCCCGCTGTTCAAATTACTTGTCGCTTAAATGGATGTATCTAGCACAAATATAATACAATAACCATCGTAATCGTGCGGAATTATGTCTATCATACACACATGATGATGCAGCTACAAATGTTGGGCCCTGCTGTTACTGGCACCACGAATGTGCTCAAGGCCGCATCTGCTGCAAATGTCCAACGAGTGGTCGTCGTGTCATCCATGGTTGCTGTGGAGATCAACCCCAAAGACTGGCCCAGAGGCAAGATCAGAGACGAGAATTGTTGGTCAGACAAAGAATTCTGTAGGAGCAATGAGGTAATAACAACTTAAGAACCAACGTGCGATGCCGTCTCATCCAACACGTTTTTCTATCCAAACACGACGACGACATTTTGCACCATGTATTTGAGAGCTGGTACCCTGTTGCCAAGATCGCGGCGGAAGCGGCGGCTCTGGAGTACGGGCGTGAAACCGGGCTCGACGTGGTGACACTGAACCCTGCACTGGTGTTTGGTTCTCTGCTGCAGCCGACCGTCAACGCGAGCAGCCAGTTCCTCATCTACTTGCTCAAAGGTTTTAGCTACAGCCGTCTTCACACATTTGAGATCATTCCCCGCTCTTGATTCGTTAACGATGTTTTCGACGTGCGTTGTCGTGTGCATGCAGGAGGCCCTGATCAGGTGAGGGACAAGCTCTGGCACATCGTCGACGTCCGCGACGTCGCCGACGCGCTGCTCCTGCTCTACGAGACGCCGTCGGCTGCAGCAGAGCATGTACCCTGGGCGCCACACTTCATCTGCGCGCCACACTTCATCACCGTCCGGGAACTGTTGCGTTTGCTCAAGAGCATGTACCCTGGGTACCCATACATATCCGAGTAAGAGTTCTATCCTAATTAATCCCGTGATGATTCAGCATGTATTGTTGTTGTCTAGGATTAACCGACAATCTGATCGTTCGGGCATTTGGCAGGGAGAGCATATATGACATGGATCACCCTGCTCCGATGACCTCCGAAAAGCTGGAGAAGCTGGGGTGGAGCCACCGGCCGCTGAGGGACACGATCGCAGACACCGTCGAGTTCTGCCGGGAGGCAGGGTTTCTGGAGGGCGTGGATGGTGGTGATGCGCCCTGCCGCTTCCCACCTCTTTTCAACAAAATCTAGCGTCAAGAAAGAGTTTGAAGAAGTTTGGGCGAGCATATATAGTGTTGCTCCTCTATTATTGCTACCTTTGCGTGTGTATTTGGTGGTGTGATATTGAAATATCTGGACGGACCAGCATCTAAGACCCGCAACAATAAGGTGTACCTATTTCTTAGTAATCCATACTTATTACTTGAATGATTTGCAGGTGGCTCGCGCATTTTGCTAGTTTAGAATTTTATTAGAATTTGTATGGCACAAATGGAACTATTTTTTTTATCCAGCAAAAGAAAAATGAAACAATTATGAAAAATTATTTTCATTTTTATTGAGAAATAACATAAACTAAACATGTTTTAAATATTATTCTGAAGTGTTTGATTTTTACATAGGGGGAAAGCAGCACGTCACTGTCTTCAAAAGTTGAAGAAACATGTGTATAATTTGCTATGTGGATATCGAAAACCTTAATATAGGGCGTGTTTACTCTGGGCTATGTTCTGCATCATGTTTGGCTGTCCGCATTGCATTAGGAGGTGATTTGATACATGTCATTTGGTTGGCAGCACTTGAGGGTTAAGGCTCTGAAGATGCATTTACCTGGCGTTTGGTTGCTTCGACTTAATGTTGTGATCATCTCTTCTTACTAGTGGTGACCTTACCATAGACTACCACTACATAGACACTACCAAATTAACATCATTTTAGTGTTCATCAATGGCAATCAAGGGGGAAGTTCACCATCCTCTTCTTCTTTAGATCATTGTGTTATCTCTGATAGCTCACTCAAACATGCCAGCATGCATATCCAACATCTCCTAGGTAGAACTTACCATCAGGGATATTGATCCTATCACACCAAGCCAAGCTATCAACAAAAATGTTAGTTATGGCATGAATTAACAGTTAATAATGCCCACCTTGAAATATGGATACCATCTATAGCTCGCTTGTATGAGTTTGACCAAAAGTTTCCTTCATCATCTCTCATGTGGGCTCTACGATCGCCTACAAGATTTGCTTGAAATACCGAAAAATTGTCTCATTGCATCTCCTGAATGTGTTGTCAATCACTCTGAACTTCCGATTATGACTTACATGAAGAAACATTGCTACTTACTCTTCCACGGAGGTGTTGATGTTATCTTATAGCAACCTCATCTCCCTAAACGTCTACACAAGCTTGCCAGAAGGGGCTCCTCTCATTTGAAGCATGTTCGTAGCATCTACATCATTACAGATGTAGATGTAGCTCAGATATGGAAATATGCCCTAGAGGCAATAATATTGTATTATTATATTTCTATTTTCATAATTAAGAGTTTATATTTCATGCTACAACAACTATGATTCTGGAATATGTAATTCTGTGGAAAACTCGTATGCACGTGTGATATGATAAATGATAAAATATAGGTTCCCGGTCTTGCCTTAAGACTGGCTCAAGTGTTGGTGGTGGTCATATTTTCAGGATCTCATGATATCGTTAAGTGTAACGATAGTCCTGAAACAACATTTAGAGTATAACATTAGAAGAATGATCATATTGAATCGACACAATCTTGTTTGTTATACTTCAAAAATATCGTCTGAAATCAATTATAATAACACGAAGTGTTAATATGTGTTTTAATTCCTCAGACCATGATAATATCTTAGTCACTTCCTACCATATGGTGGACTTTGGGGTTGCTCAAACGTCATATGTAACTAGGTGATCATAACGACAAAACCTACGGGTTCATCAGAAAGTTTGACAAGGGACTGGATAGCTCGAGAGTGGAATTTGCTCCTCCAACGACGGAGATATGTTCTTAGGACCCTCTCGATGTGACGGCATCCATCATCGCCTGGCCAAACACATGTGACTACGTCACGGGGATGCCAGAACACTTCAATGAGAAAAAAGAACAAAACTAGCAACGGGATCGATGGTATAGTGAGCATGTGCATGATTCAAGAGGATACCGAGGCATTCTTGATTTTGTAAAGTATCACGAAGAAAAGAGAACATCACATAATAACCAAATGTTCACTCCAATGCCATTTGCGTAATCATAGGGATCGATATGGACGTCTGCGGTTCCACTATCGGTCATTGAACAAAGGGGTTTTGTTCATGTCTATGATTTACCAAACCTACAGGGTCACAAGCTTAAGGTAATCATGATCTACTGAGTGTTAGTAGGACGAAAGTATCGAGGATTTATTTATGGAATTGTTTCATTAATATTCAAAATATTTTCGAGAGGAACCGAAAGCGTTTCGGGGTCAGCGGAAGGGTTTTGGAGTTTATCGGGTAATACCAGATATTACTAATAAATAATATATAGGTTAAAAATGTTTCTGGTGATGTTAAATTATATATAATATGCTTTAGTAATTGTTAAAAGTCTTTTATAATTAATTTAATGTCAACGGGCCTTAAAAGGCCTAATGATGGAAGGCAACTTGGGCCACAAGAGCCCAAGTGAAGGAGGCGCGAACGAATCCTACTAGGACTACTCCCCTCTTGACCGGCGCCCCAAGGAGGGACTTTCCCTCCTTGGTGGCTGCCTCTCCCTCCCCCTCTAACATATATATACTTGAGGTATTGGCCACAATTGAATACACAAGTTTGGAGCCTCTCCTCTAGTTCATCTAGTTCTAGTTCTAGTTCTTGTTGGCCCTACTTGACTAATTAGAGCTAGACCTAGTTTTTCTAATCCTCGTAATTAGAAGTACAGTGCGGTTCTGGACGGTGAAACGCTGTCGGACCGTGAAGACCGTACGCTTGCAACCAAGTAGAGAGGACGTGCTTTTGATCTTCCGTACAAGGGATCGTTCGAGGGCAGTTCACGAGATCATCATCAACGGTTCGAGGGACTCCAAGTATGATCTACACCGACTCGTCTACTTCCGCTGCACTCCGAAGTCGGTAACGATCGTTGATCCAAACTCTATATGCATCTTCATATCGTTCCTCGGTGTTCATAGGGCGATTTTTTTGTTTTCTACTACGTTTCCCAACATATTCGCCATCCACTAATTATCTCGGGATAACATTGGCACATATCTGATCGCATGCCTGTAATTTTGATGAACCGCTCTCTTTTGGAGTAATAGGAGCCATGCATGCGGCCTGATTCATATGCTTCATCTGTTCTTCCTAGTGAAACTGATATCGCAGTAACTAACAACGAAATCAACCCAACACCTTACCCAATGGCATAACAATGGAGGGATTGGGGATGGTTTTATGTTGCTTACCACCATGGGAGATAACGATGATGACCCGCCCATGCCAGAGAGGAGGCTGAAGAACAGAGACGGAGACGAAGGGGACGAGCAACCCAGGGAGGGCAGGAATCGTCCTGGTGCTAGAGGTCTTGGTCCGTGCAGCTGCCGATAACGCAGATCTAAGTCGCTGCCACCGGTGCCGAAAACTGAGGCTACAACTCCCGCTAGAGGTGAGCAGGTAAAAAGGAGGGAGGTAAGACTACTTCGCGCCATACCCTGCCTGCAGATTTTTTTTCACGCCATCTCCACGCACGTACCCCGACGTACATTGTCCCCCTCCTTCATTCGTCTTAGCCTGACTACGGAAAAAACCGATTCGAGCATTCCTCGTGAGCCAGGATATGAGGTGCTTCGAATTTCATATAGATATGGAACAACACCTTGCTTGAGTGACCAAACGAGCTATTTTTGCATCCACTGTGTTTGGTTTGGAGGGGGCCGGGCTAGGAGCAACCAAGCACGCCCATAGATATGAGACATGTACAATAGAAATACAACCCAATCCGCGTGCATGATTTTACAGCCGGCGTGGTTTGATTGGTCAATGGTACTCGCTCCATTGGTAATGATTTTGCGGGGTATGTATTTTTTTTCCAAACAGAGACATGCGGAACTTTATCTCTTTCTCTTATATCATTATTGAAATGATACTTCCGTTCAAATTTAAACTAAATCCACAACGCTTATTTTGGGATGGAGGGAGAAGAAACTAAGTTGTGGAGATTAATTTCTTCAAAGTCAAATTATTTGTACTAGTACTATACTACTCCGTCCCAAAATATAAGAACGTTTTTGGCACTAGCATAGTGTCAAAAACGTTCTTATATTTTGAGACGGAGGGAGTACTATATAGTGTACACATTTTAATTTCAAATCCAAAAACCAAAAGGTACGTGAGTTGTTCATAGAATCCGCAGATGGCCCAACATGGTGGGATTACAGCTACACTTGCTACATTACCATCATGGCTTTTTTTTAGAAAAGGGGGGATTCCCACATTACCATCATGGCTATATGCCAATGCAGGAAAAGTTCACATGCCTATCCATGCGTGTAGCTGGTCATGGCACACGGACCATAAGGCCTTGTACAATGCCCGCTGCTTATGCACCAGTGCTTAAAGAGAGGGACTAAAGCTACGGCTCGGTGATTTTGTAGCTTACAATGCTAGGTGTTTCATACGATGCCTAAATTGATTTGATTAAGATGCAACAGAGCTAACTGCAGTTTCACGGAAGGGCAGTCACCGACTAGCACCGGGAGCCAAAGTTTGCTTCCGTGCCTCTTCCTAACACCTGTGCTAAGGGCATCTACAATGGGGGCGCTTAGAGGAGACGCCAGGCTTTGATTCCTGGCCGTTTCGATGCAATCCCGTTCAGTCCTGGGATTTTGGCTGGCATCGATGCCAAGCCTGTCCGACGCATGGTATTTGTTTTTTTGCATGTACCTTTCTAACGACTGCAATGTCTATCCTTTAGCTAAAACTAGCAAACATGTCCGTGCGTTGCAACGGAAGACAAAAAATGTTACACGCCAGCTAAATAAGTATGACTCAATACCTCAAATTATGAGCGTCATCTATTTTCACATGGTGGCTCACCATGTTTCCACTTATCTTTTTCCCACACTGGTTGATGATGTACGCGATGTCCATGTGATTGCAATGCATTCGACGTGGTAAATCCCAAGGCAATGAGCTTGCCACTGCATGGCACACTTGTCATTGTACCGCGCAAGAGAATGTTTAAAACTTTAAAAACAAATTTCATGGACCACAAACTACTCCTAGCGCCTAGACATAAAAAAACTTTCCAAAAACTACCCAAATACTAGACATGAAAGACTTTTGAATCGACGAACATTTTTTCTAATCCACGAATATTTTTTTTAAAATTTTTGGGCATTTTTTAAATGCATGAACATTTGTTTTGTTCAGACGAACTTTTTTTAAAATGCATGAATAGTTTTCGATTTCATGAACATTTGTTTTTTCCAGACGAACATTTCTTGAAATGCATGCATAGTTTTCAATTTGTGAACAGCTTTTGAGTTAGCAAACCTTTTTTGTATCAATGAACTTTTTTTATAATTGGGGAACAAATTTTGAAAATTTGTGTTTTTTTTATAATTTGCGAACAGTTTTGTAAATCACCAAAAAAATAAAACTGTGGAAAATTTATGATTTCTCGCACATTTTTTGAATTCATAAACATTCTATGGTTTCTCGAATATTTTTCTCAAAACTCGCAACCTTTTGTAATTGAAAATCTCAAATTAATTTAAAGAAGGAAAAACAAAACAGAAATATGAAAAGAAAAGAAAAAACAAAATGAAAAAAATAGGGGCGTCACCCCCCACGGGCCGGCCCATGAACGCGTATGTGGGAGGGAGAAGGTGCGTGTGAAAAAGGCGAGGAAAATAGGACGAACCTGGGGATCAAACCCAGGTCTTGGCTGTGGAGCATAGAGGCTTCAACCATTGAGCTGCTAGTGCATCTGCGACATACGTGGGGTATTAGATTTATAAATGACTGTGCGCCACGATGACTTTGAAAAGAAAAACGAATCGTTTTCTTGACTTATACGTGGCATGGCGGGTAATTTATAGCAAGATTGAGGGTATTTTTTTACGGACGACCAGAAACTCTATTTGCTTTATTATTATTAGGTAGAGAAAAGCGATTCAGATAGCGCCTCAATAGGCGTCCATGCGTCGGGGCAGCAGACTCCATCACCCATTCATTTTCCTTAATTAATTATTTTAATATTCTAAGCGCCCACACAGGCGCCCTTCCATTGTAAATGCCCTAAGCAGCCTGGCAGAGAAAAAAAAACGGATTTCTTGTTGAAGCACCCACCTAAGCACCTGTGTTGTACATGCCTGAGGATCTATGGCATAGGCACTACGTCGGTGAGGAGTTGAAAGATCCGGTCAAGTTTCTTTAAGCTGTATGCGGTGCAAGATACTAATTCTGAGCATGTGAAGCTTTACATACAAAACAAAACAACTACAATTATGAACTTAATGAATCTTTGCATGCAAAGGTACCATGTTTGAAGGGAGCAAGCTTTGTATCCATGAATTAAACTGTGCACGAGTTATGCACGGACCCGCATATTATGCGAGATGGAAATGTGGATACTTGGAGGTTAATCCAAATTAATATTCAAAAAGACAACAAGAATGAGTTTCATATAAAAAACTCAAAACATCATGGAAATGAAAAAACCATGAAATTCACACTTGATAAGTTTGTACTGAAGCGGGGCTCTATTTGTAATAATTCCCCCCAAGACTTCGTCGTCGCCGGCGAGCGAAGCCACGCGCGCCCCAAGGATGGCGGCGGCGGCGGGGCTCCTTGTCTCGGTGCTCGCAAGCTAGCGAAGGGATCCTTGCGGCGGCGCAACGAGATCTGGTGTGGCAGGCCTCTCCAGTTGCATCAGGGTGTTGATTCGGGGCTGCCCATTCCGGATCTGGCGCATGGTGTGGAGACAATGTCGAGCGTGCGGGGGCCTTCCTGCTGGTCGCATCTCCTGCAACGCTGGCACTCGGCCCTGGTGATCGGCGCGTCGGGTCTCGGTGGCAAGCACTGCTTGGAGGCGAAGAGGGCCGGCGCAGATGGCTGGTGGTGCCATGTCACAGTGGAGCACGCAGGCCGGTTGCGGATTGGTGCTCCTAGATGTGGCGGGGCTCGAGCCAGTCCAGACCTGTGCTGGCCAGACGTGAGGGTCGGCGTTTGGCAGGTGGGTTGGTGATGCGGCGGGTCGGTAGTGTATGGCAGCGGAGACGTGGCGCGTTTTAGTGTCGGCGGCACCGGCTGGAGGTGGCGGCGGGTTCCCACGGGCAGGTTGGTGGCTGCGTTGTGATGGCTCGGACAAGATAGAGTCTTGCGAGCAGCAAGTGGTCGGTCACCTCTGTGCAGCGTGGCGAGCCGTGGTACTCTCCTGGTGGTGCTGACCTGGGTTCTATGGAGAGGTGGGTCTTATCGCCGCAAGGCCGTCCCTTGGAGTGGGCGACGGCCATCGCGGGACCTGGCCGGAGGTGCTGGTTGGCTGCAGTTCCTCATGCGGGCTAGGAGTGCATGGTGTGGCTGCGGTTTCCCTACCAGGCGGTCGGTCCTCGGTCCTCGGCTTTGCAGCTACATCGGCAAGTGTTGCGGTGGTGGCGGTGTGAAGCTTCTTGGGCAGTGCTAGCAAGCCCATGGAGACGGGGTGATGGGCGACGTGCGGATGAAAATCTTTCACTGCTTCTGCCGGTCCGGCGATGATGGCACCCGTGATGTCATTTCCCGCTTTGGAGGCGTCGCCGACTGTGTTCGCCATTTCCTTCGCGCTCCTGGAGTTGGTGGATGTCTTCGGGCGAAGGCCTCGATTCGATGTTTGGATTGGCATGATGGCGGCGTCCTCGACGTCGCTCCTCTATTGAGAGCATTGTGTTTGGAGACAAGGCTGGCCCCTCGTTGCTCTCCTTCGGTGTCCGCCACGGTCCTGTTTTTGATCATCAGTGGCGCTATGTATGTTCACCGCCGGTGCATCCAAGACGGTGCCTTTTCGGAGCGGATCGCGTCCTGCCATTCATCTTTCACTTTCTATCAGGCGATAAGGATGGATGGTGCGTCAACAAGAGAAACTCTGTGGAAGTTGTTGGTCTTCGGTGCTTTGTGTCAGTTCAGGATAGACTCTTTTGCGTTGTAGCTTGCTGGGTGTTGTTGTTTGTCTTCGGGTTTGTCAGTTGTGGTGCCTATGCTACGCTCATTGTTCGCATCGAGTGTTTGCTTTCTTGTAACTGAAATTCTTCCTTTTATAAAGATATGATACGTCTATGCGTACTCTTGAAAATTTTAATAATTTTGGTCATGTTCCTTTTGAGCATTGTGTGTGTGAAACCAGCCGCGTGGCTCACGAGCTAGTTAGCAAGGCGAGGGTTAACACTCGGGGTGCTTGAACAGAGAATTTGCCGTCTTTCATTCGTATCCTTATTTGTTCGCGAGTGGCGACCCCCAAAGTTCTTGGGAAAGTTGTGGTCTAGACTTTGTTGAGAAGAGGGGGGAAGCGGCAGGGCGTATCATCACCATCCGCGTCCTCAAGAAACCCGGCCTCCCGGCAGAACTCGACGGTGTCCGTGATCGTCTCCCTCAGTGGCCGGGAGCTCCACCCCAGCTTCTCCAGCTTCCCGGAGGTCATCGGAGCCGGGTGATCCATGTCACGTATGCTCTCCCTGCCAAATACCCAAGGATGGAATTACCCGTTAGCCTCAGCTTACACGCTGCCGAAAACAATACGTATATGATATATCTGCGGGCGATCAGAAGTTCTACTCGGCTATGCAGGGGTACCCAGGGTACATGCTCTTGAGCAGGCCCAGCAGCCCCCGGGCGGTGATGAAGTGGGGCGCGCAGATGTGCCTGCCCGAGGCCTCGGGCGCCTCGTAGAGCAGGAGCAGCGCGTCGGCGACGTCGCGGACGTCGACGATGTGCCACAGCTTGTCCCTCGTCTCGTCAGGGCCTCCTGCACCACCACCAACACACAAGGAATCAAGCAACGGAAACAGAGCATGCGCAGCGCACTGTTACGAGTTTGGTTGGCGGCTGAAACCTTTGAGGAAGTAGATGAGGAACTGGCTGCTCGTGTTGATGGTCGGCTGGAGCAGGGGACCGAACACCAGCGCCGGATTCAGAGTCACCACGCGGAGCCCGGTCTCCCGCCCGTACTCGAGTGCCGCCGCCTCCGCCGCGATCTTAGCAACTGGGTACCAGCTCTGCATATATGCATGGCAAAATGACATAGTCAAGGTTGGAGCCTATAAAAATTTCTGATCATTACAGCGATGGTACAGTTGATTGCCAAGCTGGTTAGTGATTACCTCGTTGCTCCTGCAAAATTCTTTGTCCGACCAGCAGCTCTCATCCCTGATTTTACCTTGGGGCCAGTCTTTGGGGTTGATCTCGACGGCGACCATGGATGAGACGACGACGACTCTCTCAACACTCGCGGCAGAGGCGGCCGTGAGCACATTCGTGGTGCCAGTAACAGCAGGGCCCAACATTTGTAGCTGCACGGTTGTGCATGAAAGGAAGAGATGAAAAACTAGTAGGGAATGATTGATGCATACGGACACTTCTTCAGTTATGAAACTTGCTTGCCTCTGGATCGGCTAGGATTCCCGAAGGAACGGGAGTGGCGACATGGAAAACTCCCTGGCATCCCACGATGGCAGCTGCCATTGCGTCGTAATCAAGGAGGTCAGCCTTGAAGAGCCTGAGGTTCTCGGAAGCGTTCTCTAACCGCCTCAGATGGCCGGTCTTCTCCTCGCCTGAAACAGGATCAGAAGTCACTCGCTGGCCGGTTATGAGTTATGACACGCTGACACGGCCGGGCACGTACGTACCGAGGTGGCGGACGGTGCCGTGGACGGCGTAGCCGCGGGAGAGGAGGAGCTTCACGAGCCACGACGCGATGTACCCGCCGGCGCCGGTGACGCACACCGTCTTCCCGCTCCCGCCATTTCCCTCTGCAAGCGTCGGCATGGTGCGCTCCGTCTGCCAAGCTCCGGTCTGCGTCTGTTCTTGCCGGCACGGCCGGCCTTAAGTAGAGGCAGCTCCCCTCACACGAGAGTGGATGCAGGTGCAGCTCCCCTCGCAGAAAACGAGAGTAGAAGATGGCAGGACCAGCGGTCCAGCGCCCGGACGCCAAGTTGGGCAACTAGCCTCAGCCTGTTTGCCTCCATGGATGTAGCTATAGGCCTATAGCTTCCTAGATGCAGACCCGTCCACTGCTGGTCCCAGCAAGACGCCAGGGCGCACTGGAGCCGGACAGGTTCACCTTCGGGCTTGAGCACGTTCGTCATGACAGTAACAGCAGGCCCCAACACTTGCTGATGCATGCATGGTTACAACTTTCACCGTCATGGTTTTTTTTTAATTACAAAAAAAAAAAAGTTAGTTCTTTTCTTAGGTGAACCATGGATTTTATTCAAAGTTCAAAACGTCCCGAATACAAGCGGGTAAAATCCCTAACTTCTGCAACGTTGGCTAAGTTGATGTCTGGTGTTAATTGCGGCTGTCTGGGGGTGAAATTTAGGCAGGATCTTTGGTGCTGCAAGAAAGCAAAGAATTTAAAGAACGAAACCGAGGCCTGCCTCGGGAAGACCCGTTCAATGTCATTTTATTACGTGTCGTCCATAAGCTCTTTGTTTCCTGTGCTTCTGGTTTCAGGAAGAGGGCGTCTCAAAGTGCTGGCGGTGGCTCCTCCGACGTGGCAGCGGGTTAGGGGACCGCCAACAAGAGTTCCAGGAACCATGGCGCTGACTACGGTTCTGGCCACTCCTCCTGTGCAGATGGGAGGCATTGGTTGCCCGAATGTGCTTCGCATTGGCCACTACCCAAGATGCCACCATCGGGTTTTCGATACGGGTTGCTCCACCGGCTTTGTGTCGGTATGGCAAGGACAAGCTAGTGGTGTCTTCGGACGAGGAAGACAATCCAATCGTCATCGACATGGATGTGGCTATGCGCGCAGTGGAGGGGAAGCTAGTGGTGGGGCATGCGCTCTCCCCATACCCAAAAGACCATGAGGCCATTGTCAACGCACCGAGAAGCCCGTGGCGTCTTCGAAGACAGGTTGTGTCGTAGCCTGTCACCAGCAATGATGGCCGCTTCGTCATCACATTCATAGAGGAGACGGACCGACAACAGGTGCTTCAGGTTGGTCCGTGGTACTATAGGAACGACGATGTGATTTTTGCGGACTATGACGGCAAGGTTAACCACACAGATGTGTGCTTCAACTCCTTTAAAATTTTGGCGCAAATCTAGGGCTCCCGGTCTTCCTCAAGACGGAGCAAATGGGGTGGATCCTCCAAAATAAGCTCGACATCGTGGTCGCGGTGTCACAGCGCAACAAAAAGATCGTCGATAAGCTCCTCCGCAACTGCGTTGAGCACTCGGTGGACAAACCTATGAGGAACTCCATCAACACAACATTGGCTAGTAGCAAGAAGATCAACTATCCCGTCAAGTATGAAAATTGCCTTACTTTTGTTTTTGATGTGTATTTGTGGGGCATAAGACTACAGAAGTATTGTAGCACAGTCCAGAAGGCATCCTTCTCCACCGACATAAGGGCGCCACCATATTGGAGCACAGTCCAGAGGCACATCGAAACGGCTGCAACTTGGGCGGTAGGGGGGTTGTTGGCCAGATTCATGTCTACCACTAGATTTACAACTGCAAGTGTTGTAACCTGATTGCAACTGCATTCCCCTCAATGCGACTACAACTAGGGTTAGTAAGTTTTTTTGGTCGGGCAGTTGCATGTCACCACTAGAGTTGCAACTAGAAGCGTTGTAACCCCGATTGCAATTGGAGAACCCCAAACACCACGTGCAACTAGGCCTGTATGGGGTTGTTGGTCAGTTCTATGTCCTATTGGAGAACGTAGTAATTTCAAAAAAAATTCCTACGCACACGCAAGATCATGGTGATGCATAGCAACGAGAGGGGAGAGTGTTGTCCACGTACCCTTGTAGACCGAAAGTGAAAGCGTTATGACAACGCGGTTGATGTAGTCGTACGTCTTCACGATCCGAGCGATCCAAGTACCGAACGTACGGCACCTCCGTGTTTAGCACACGTTCAGCTCGATGACGTTCCCCGGACTCCGATCCAGCAGGGTGTCGGGGATGAGTTCCGTCAGCACGACGGCGTGGTGACGATGATGATGTTCTACCGGCGCAGGTGAAAGGACATGTGGTGCCCCCATGTGTGGTTTTGGTAATTGATGACATTCTCTATGGACTAATGGTTGCATCGAGTTATATTTGAAGGATGTTTCCATAGGCATTTCTTGAAGTCCATGTGTTGGTTTCAAGGAGTTTATGGGTTGACCAAGGTGCTATTAAGGAATTATCCAAAGATTGGTCATGTAAGTGTTGAGCTTATTGCAAGCATGTCTTGAAGAAGAAGATTGTGTGATCATTCATATTTACCTTCAATACATCATCTAAATAAAGAGAGTTGGAAAGATTCAAGGTTGATCAAGACTAAGTCAAGAGTGAATCAAGTTGATCAACTCACAAAGCATAGAAGATGTACCGAGTGGGACCAAGTGTTCCCATGGTATGGTAAGCATTGTCCATTATGCTTTGTGTACTAACCCATGGTCTACGTGAGAGTTCTTTGTGGGGTTAGGTATGGTTCCATGGTCTTGCGTCAAGAGGAAGATCCCATACAACCCATGGAGGATGACATCAAGTGGTGATCGTCATCAAGTTTGCAGTGTGCAAGTTCAAGTGGAGCAACACAAAGAGTGGCTCACCCATAATGGAGTATGGGGGAGCAATCAAGTTTGAATCTTGCCATCCATTGTGGTGTCAATGGACTTGTGAAGATGTGCCGAAGAGTCGCTCACCCATAGTGGACTATGGGGGAGCAATCATCTAGTCTTCATCGAGCCAATGCAATCAAGAAAGGTGGTCCAACTTGAGGGAGTCAAGATCGTCATCATCTAGCTCAAGTGGACCATGTGCAAGGCAAAGGTTTGCCCTTGATAGGTTTTCTATTTTACCGGTCTCATGGTGGTAGTTGGGAGACCGGGTTATAGGATCGATAGCCGTACTATCAAGGGGGGCTCTCAAGTGAGTAGCTTGATCGTATCATTCGTCGAGAGCTCAAACCATTGCATCCTTGCATCATGTTTCTTGGTTCTTGTTTGATTCTCTTTGTGAGTCTTAGAGCTTATGGTCATCTTTATGACAAGCTTGAGTTCATCGAAAACGGAGTTTGCATGCGTCTTCTATGATGTTTTCGGTGTTGGAGGTTTTACCGGTCTTCTCCGAGGAAGGGTTCTCACCATTTTCTTTTGGGCCTTTTCTCATTTGCTTATTATTGGTATTTCTTTCAAGATTGTGTTAGCTCTTGTCGCTAGCTTTCCAACAAACTTGGTTTCATCGAATTCGGAGTCCGTTTGCAAAAGTTGTGGCTGTTTTGGTGAAGGCTGCAGCGGTACTACCGCGACTAGAGCGGATGTAATTTTTTACTACCGCTCTAGAGCGGTACTACCGCGGCTCCTGAGCGGTACTACCGCTCCAGAGCAGTACTACCGTGGCTCCTAAGCGGTAGTACCGCCCCGGACCAAAAACTCGTGTTTTCTCTCTCGTTTGGGCTGTTCTGAGCGTGCTAAGCGGTAGTACCGCTCCTCCAAGCGGTAGTACCGCTTGTGCACGACCTGAGCACATAACGGTTGGATTCGAGAGGTCCTATAAAAGGGGGTCTTCTTCCCCATTGAACCTTATCCTTTGAGCTCGTGTTCTTCCCCCATTGTTGACCTTCTTCGAGCTTGCTAACTCTCAATCCCTCCATGGATTCCTGCTAGTTTTTGAGGGAAAAGAGAGAGGAGATCTAGATCCACATTTCCACCTATCACTTTCTCCTCTATGTGAGGGGAACCCCTTGGATCTTGATCTTGGAGTTCTTGGTGTTCTTCTTCTTGTTCTTCCTCTCATTTTCCTCCCTAGCATTAGTTGCTTCGGTGGGATTTGAGAGAGAAGGACTTGGGCACTCCGTGTGCCCTTGCCATTGCATTTGGTGCATCGGTTTGAGTTCTCCACGGTGATACGTGGAAGTGAAGTTTGAGAAGCTTATTACTCTTGGGTGCTTGGTGCCCTTGAGCTTGTTCCTCTTGGGTGCTTGGGCGCCCTAGACGGTTGGTGGTGTTCGGAGCTCAATCATTGTGGTGTAAAGCTCCGGGCAAGCGTCGGGGTCTCCAATTAGGTTGTGGAGATCGCCCCGAGCATCTTGACGGGTTCCGGTGACCACCCCCAAGGGTTGCCAAAGTGTACGGGTTCGGTGACCGCCCCCAAGGGTTGCCATTTGTACGGGTTCGGTGACCGCCCTCAAGGGTCCCTTAGTGGAATCACGGCATCTTGCATTGTGCGAGGGCGTGAGGAGATTACGGTGGCCCTAGTGGCTTCTTGGGGAGCATTGTGACTCCACACCGCTCCAAACGGAGATTAGCATCCGCAAGGGTGTGAACTTCGGGATACATCGTCGTCTCCGCGTGCCTCGGCTATCTCTTACCCGAGCCCTTTACTTATGCACTTTACTTTGTGATAGCCATATTGTTCTTTGTCATATATCTTGCTATCACATAGTTGCTTATCTTGCTTAGCATAAGTTGTTGGTGCACATAGGTGAGCCTAGTTGTTTTAGGTTTTGTGCTTGACAAATTAACCGTTAGGTTTATTCCGCATTTCTTAAAGCCTAAACCGTAATTATTTTAAAGCACCTATTCACCCCCCCCCCTCTAGGCGACATCCTCGATCTTTCAGCAGGGCTTCGCCTAAACTCCGCGACGATATGACCGAGGTGGAATATGGTGGAGGGGGGCACCGCACACGGCTAAGGAACGATCCGTAGATCAACTTGTGTGTCTATGGGGTGCCCCCTGCCCCCATATATAAAGGAGTGGAGGAGGGGAGGGCCGGCCCTCTCTATGGCGCGCCCTAGGGGAGTCCTACTCCCACCGGGAGTAGGATTCCCCTTTTCCTAGTACAACTAGGAGTCCTTCCAAGTAGTAGGAGTAGGAGACAAGGAAGGGGAAGAGGGAAGGGAAGGAAGGAGGGGGCGCAGCCCCTCCCCCTAGTCCAATACGGACTAGGCCTTGGGGGGGCGCGCGGCCTGCCCTAGGCAGCCCCTCTCTCTTTCCCGTATGGCCCAATAAGGCCCAATACTTCTCCCGGCGAATTCCCGTAACTCTCCGGTACTCCGAAAAATACCCGAATCACTCGGAACCTTTCCGAAGTCCGAATATAGTCGTCCAATATATCGATCTTTACGTGTCGACCATTTTGAGACTCCTCGTCATGTCCCCGACCTCTTCCCGGGACTCCTTCGGTACATCAAAACTCATAAACTCATAATGTAACTGTCATCGAAACCTTAAGCGTGCGGACCCTACGGGTTCGAGAACTATGTAGACATGACCTAGAACTATCTCGGTCAATAACCAATAGCGGAACCTGGATGCCCATATTGGCTCCTACATATTCTACGAAGATCTTTACCGGTCAAACCGCATAACAACATACGTTGTTCCCTTTGTCATCGGTATGTTACTTGCCCGAGATTCGATCGTCGGTATCCAATACCTAGTTCAATCTCGTTACCGGCAAGTCTTTTTACTCGTTATGTAATGCATAATTCCGTAACTAACTCATTAGCTACATTGCTTGCAAGGCTTATAGTGATGTGCATTACCGAGAGGGCCCAGAGATACCTCCCTGACAATCGGAGTGACAAAACCTAATCTCGAAATACGCCAACCCAACATGTACCTTCGGAGACACCTGTAGAGCTCCTTTATAATCACCCAGTTACGTTGTGACGTTTGGTAGCACACAAAGTGTTCCTCCGGTAAACGGGAGTTGCATAATCTCATAGTTACATGAACATGTATAAGTCATGAAGAAAGCAATAGCAACATACTAAACGATCAAGTGCTAGGGCTAACGGAATGGGTCAAGTCAATCACATCATTCTCCTAATGATGTGATCCCGTTAATCAAATGACAACTCTTTTGTCCATGGCTAGGAAACTTAACCATCTTTGATTCACGAGCTAGTCAAGTAGAGGCATACTAGTGACACTATGTTTGTCTATGTATTCACACATGTATTATGTTTCCGGTTAATACAATTCTAGCATGAATAATAAACATTTATCATGAAATAAGGAAATAAATAATAACTTTATTATTGCCTCTAGGGCATATTTCCTTCAGTCTCCCACTTGCACTAGAGTCAATAATCTAGTTCACATCGCCGTGTGATTTAACACTAATATTCATATCTGTATATGATTAACACCCATAGTTCACATCGTCATGTGACTAACACCCAAAGAGTTTACTAGAGTCAATAATCTAGTTCACATCGCTATGTGATTAACACCTAAAGAGTACTAAGGTATGACCATGTTTTGCTCGTGAGAGAAGTTTAGTCAACGGGTCTGCCACATTCAGAGCCGTATGTATTTTGCAAATATTCTATGTCTACAATGCTCTGCACGGAGCTACTCTAGCTAATTGCTCCCACTTTCAATATGTATCCAGATTGAGACTTAGAGTCATCTGGATTGGTGTAAAAGCTTGTACCGATGTAACTCTTTACGACGGGCTTCTTTTATCACCTCCATAATCGAGAAATATTTCCTTAGTCCTTACTAAGGATATTCTTGACCAATGTCCAGTGATCTACTCCTAGATCACTATTGTATTCCCTTACCAAATACAGAACAAGGTATACAATTGGTCTGGTAATAGCATAGCATACTTTATAGAACCTATGACTGAGGCATAGTGAATGACTTTCATTCTCTTTTCTATTTTCTGCTATGGTCGGGATTTGAGTTTTACTCAATTTCGTACCTTTGCAACACAGGCAAGAACTCTTTCTTTGACTGTTCCATTTTGAACTACTTCAAAATGTTGTCAAGGTATGTACTCATTGGAAATCTTATCAAGTGTCTTGATCTATCTCAATAGATCTTGATGCTCAATATGTAAGTAGCTTTGTCGAGGTCTTTCTTTGAAAAAACTCCGTTCAAACACTCCTTTATGCTTTGCAGAATAATTCTACATTATTTCCGATCAACAATATGTCATTCACATATAATTATCAGAAATGTTGTAGTAGTCCCACTCACTTTCTTGTAAATATATGCTTCACCGCAAGTCTGTAAATATATGCTTTGATCAACTTATCAAAGCGTATATTCCAACTCTGAGATGCTTGCACCAGTCCATAGATGGATCGCTGGAGCTCGCATATTTTGTTAGCACCTTTAGGATTGACAAAACCTTCTGGTTGTATCATATACAACTCTTCTTTAATAAATCCATTAAGGAATGTAGTTTTGACATCCATTTGCCAAATTTCATAAAATGTGGCAATTGCTAACATGATTCGGACAGACTTTTAAGCATCGATACGAGTGAGAAAATCTCATTGTATTCAACACCTTGAACTTTGTCAAAAACCTTTTCGACAAGTCTAGCTTTGTAGATAGTAACACTACTATCAGCGTCCGTCTTCCTCTTGAAGATCCATTTATTTTCTATGGCTTGCCGATCATCGGGCAAGTCCACCAAAGTCCACACTTTGTTCTCATACATGGATCCCATCTCAGATTTCATGGCCTCAAACCATTTTGCGGAATCTGGGCTCATCATCGCTTCCTCATAGTTCATAGGTTCATCATGGTCTAGTAACATGATTTCCAGAATAGGATTACCGTACCACTCTGGTGCGGACCGTACTCTGGAAGACCTACGAGGTTCTGTAGTAACTTGATCAGAAGTTTCATGATCATCATCATTAGCTTCCTCACTACTTGGTGTAGGAATCACTGGAACTGATTTCTGTGATGAACTACTTTCCAATTCGGGAGAAGGTACAAATTACCTTATCAAGCTCTACTTTCCTCCCACTCACTTCTTTCGAGAGAAACTCCTTCTCTAGAAAGGATCCATGTTTAGCAACGAATATCTTGCCTTCGGATCTGTGATAGAAGGTGTACCCAACAGTTTCCTTTGGGTATTCTATGAAGACGCACTTCTCCGATTTGGGTTTGAGCTTATCAGGATGAAACCTTTTCACATAAGCATCATAACCCCAAACTTTAAGAAACAACAACTTGGGTTTCTTGCTAAACCACAGTTCATATGGTGTCATCTCAACGGATTTAGATGGTGCCCTTTCAACGTGAATGCAACTGTCTCTAATGCATAACCCCAAAACAATAGTGGTAAATCAGTAAGAGACATCATAGATCGCACCATATCAATAAAGTGCGGTTACGACGTTCGGAAACACCATAACGTTGTGGTGTTCCAGGTGGCATGAGCTGTGAAACTATTCCACATTGTTTTAATTGAAGACCAAACTCGTAACTCAAATATTCGTCTCCGCGATCAGATCGTGGAAACTTTATTTTCTTGTTACGATGATTTTTCCACTTCACTCTAAAATTCTTTGAACCTTTCAACTATTTCAGACTTATGTTTCATCAAGTAGATATACCCCTATCTACTCAAATCATCTTGTGAAGGTCAGAAAATAACGATACTTGCCACGAGCATCAACACTCATTGGATCGCATACATCGGTATATATGTATTATTTCCAACAAATCAGTAGCTTGTTCCATTGTTCAAGAGAACGGGGTTTTAGTCATCTTGCCCAAAAGGCACGGTTCGCAAGCATCAAATGATATTCATGCTCAACGCAAACGCCAAATAACATTTAATTAGGTTTAACACTAATCCCGAAAGTATAGGGAGTGTGCGATGATGATCATATTAATCTTGGAACTACTTCCAACACTCATCGTCACTTCCCCTTCAACTAGTCTCTGTTTATTCTGTAACTCCTGTTTCGAGTTACTAATCTTAGCAACCGAACAAGTATCAAATACTCAGGGGCTAATATAAACACTAGTAAGGCACACATCAAACACATGTATATCAAATATACCCTTGTTCACTTTGCCATCCTTCTTACTCACCAAATATTCAGGGCTTTTCCGCTTCCAGTGACCATTTCCTTTGCAGTGTAAGCACTCAGTTTCAGGCTTTGGTCCAGCTTTGGTCTTCTTCACGGGAGTGACAACTTGCTTGTCATTCTACTTGAAGTTTCCCTTTCTTTCCCTTTGCCCATTTCTTGAAACTAGTGGTCTTGTCAATCATCAACACTTGATGCTCTTTCTTGATTTCTACCTTCGTTGATTTCAACATCACGAAGAGCTCGAGAATCGTTTTCGTCATCCCTTGCATACTATAGTTCATCACGAAGTTCTACTAACTTAGTGATGGTGACTAGAGAATTCTGTCAATCACTATCTTATCTGGAAGATTAACTCCCACTTGATTCAAGCGATTGAAGTACTCAGACAATCTGAGCACATGCTCACTAGTTGAGCGATTCTCCTCCATCTTTTAGCTATAGAACTTGTTGGAGACTTCATATCTCTCAACTCGGGTATTTGCTTGAAATATTAACTTCAATTCCGGGAACAACTTATATGGTCCATGACGTTCAAAACATCTTTGAAGTCCCGATTCTAAGCCGTTAAGCATGGTGCACTAAACTATCAAGTTGTCATCATATTGAGCTAGCCAAACGTTCATAACGTCTGCATCTGCTCCTACAATAGGTCTGCCACCTAGCGGTGCATTAAGGACATAATTCTTCTGTGCAGCAATGAGGATAAACCTCGGATCACGGATCCAATCCGCATCATTGCTACTAACATCTTTCAACCCAATTTTCTCTAGGAACATATCAAAATAAACATATGAAAGCAACAACGCGAGCTATTAATCTATAACATAATTTGCAAAATACTACCAGGACTAAGTTCATGATAAATTAAAGTTCAATTAATCATATTACTTAAGAACTCCCACTTAGACAGACATCTCTCTAGTCATCTAAGTGATTACGTGATCCAAATCAACTAAACCATAACTGATCATCACGTGAGATGGAGTAGTTTTCAATGGTGAACATCACTATGTTGATCATATCTACTATATGATTCACGCTCGACCTTTCGGTCTCCGTGTTCCGAGGCCATATCTGCATATGCTAGGCTCATCAAGTTTAACCTGAGTATTCTGCGTGTGCAAAACTGGCTTGCACCCGTTGTAGATGGACGTAGAGCTTATCACACCCGATCATCACGTGGTGTCTGGGCACGACGAACTTTGGCAACAGTGCATACTCAGGGAGAACACTTCTTGATATTTAGTGAGAGATCATCTTATAATGCTACCGTCAATCAAAGCAAGATAAGATGCATAAAAGATAAACATCACATGCAATCAATATAAGTGATATGATATGGCCATCTTCATCTTGTGCTTGTGATCTCCATCTCCGAAGCACCGTCCAGATTACCATCGTCACCGGCGCGACACCTTGATATCCATCGTAGCATCGTTGTCGTTTTACACCGTCTATTGCTTCTACGACTATCGCTACCGCTTAGTGATAAAGTAAAGCAATTACAGGGCGTTTGCATTTCATACAATAAAGCAACGACCATATGGCTCCTGCCAGTTGCCGATAACTTCGGTTACAAAACATGATCATCTCATACAAAAAATATAGCATCACGTCTTGACCATATCACATCACAACATGCCCTGCAAAAACAAGTTAGACGTCCTCTACATTGTTGTTGCAAGTTTTACGTGGAGGCTACGGGCTGAGCAAGAATCGTTCTTACCTACGCATCAAAACCACAACGATAGTTCGTCAAGTTAGTGCTGTTTTAACCTTCGGAAGGACCGGGCGTAGCCACACTCGGTTCAACTAAAGTTGGAGAAAATGACACCCGCCAGCCACCTGTGTGCAAAGCACGTCGGTAGAACCAGTCTTGCGTAAGCGTACGCGTAATGTCGGTCCGGGCCGCTTCATCCAACAATACCGCCGAAGCAAAGTATGACATGCCGGTAAGCAGTATAACTTGTATCGCCCACAACTCACTTGTGTTCTACTCGTGCATATAACATCAACACATAAAACCTAGGCTCGGATGCCACTGTTGGAGAATGTAGTAATTTTAAAAAAAGTTCCTACGCACACGCAAGATCATGGTGATGCATAGCAACGAGACGGGAGAGTGTTGTCCACGTACCCTCGTAGACCGAAAGCGAAAGCGTTATGACAACGCGGTTGATGTAGTCGTACGTCTTCACGATCCGAACGATCCAAGTACCGAACGTACGGCACCTCCGTGTTTAGCACACGTTCAGCTCGATGACGTTCCCCGGACTCCGATCCAGCAGGGTGTCGGGGATGAGTTCTATCAGCACGACGGCGTGGTGACGATGATGATGTTCTACCGGCGCAGGGCTTCGCCTAAACTCCGCGACAATATGACTGAGGTGGAATATGGTGGAGGGGGGCACCGCACACGGCTAAGGAACGATCCGTAGATCAACTTGTGTGTCTATGGGGTGCCCCCTGCCCCCGTATATAAAGGAGTGGAGGAGGGGAGGGCCGGCCCTCTCTATGGCGCGCCCTAGGGGAGTCCTACTCCCACCGGGAGTAGGATTCCCCTTTTCCTAGTACAACTAGGAGTCCTTCCAAGTAGTAGGAGTAGGAGACAAGGAAGGGGAAGAGGGAAGGGAAGGAAGGAGGGGGCACAGCCCCTCCCCCTAGTCCAATTCGGACTAGGCCTTGGGGGGGGGGGGGGCCTGCCCTAGGCAGCCCCTCTCTCTTTCCCGTATGGCCCAATAAGGCCCAATACTTCTCCCGGCGAATTCCCTTAACTCTCCGATACTCCGAAAAATACCCGAATCACTCGGAACCTTTCCGAAGTCCGAATATAGTCGTCCAATATATCGATCTTTACGTCTCGACCATTTTGAGACTCCTCGTCATGTCCCCGATCTCATCCGGGACTCCGAACTCCTTCGGTACATCAAAACTCATAAACTCATAGTATAACTATCATCGAAACCTTAAGCGTGCGGACCCTACGGGTTCGAGAACTATGTAGACATGACCTAGAACTATTCTCAGTCAATAACCAATAGCGGAACCTGGATGCCCATATTGGCTCCTACATATTCTACGAAGATCTTTATCGGTCAAACCGCATAACAACATACGTTGTTCCCTTTGTCATCGGTATGTTACTTGCCCGAGATTCGATCGTCGGTATCCAATACCTAGTTCAATCTCGTTACCGGCAAGTATCTTTACTCGTTACGTAATGCATCATTCCGTAACTAACTCATTAGCTACATTGCTTGCAAGGCTTATAGTGATGTGCATTACCAAGAGGGTCCAGAGATACCTCCCCGACAATCGGAGTGACAAAACCTAATCTCGAAATACGCCAACCCAACATGTACCTTCGGAGACACCTATAGAGCTCCTTTATAATCACCCAGTTACGTTGTGACGTTTGGTAGCACACAAAGTGTTCCTCCGGTAAACGGGAGTTGCATAATCTCATAGTTACAGGAACATGTATAAGTCATGAAGAAAGCAATAGCAACATACTAAACGATCAAGTGCTAGGGCTAACGGAATGGGTCAAGTCAATCACATCATTCTCCTAATGATGTGATCCTGTTAATCAAATGACAACTCTTTTGTCCATGGCTAGGAAACTTAACCATCTTTGATTCATGAGCTAGTCAAGTAGAGGCATACTAGTGACACTATGTTTGTCTATGTATTCACACATGTATTATGTTTTCGGTTAATACAATTCTAGCATGAATAATAAACATTTATCATGAAATAAGGAAATAAATAATAACTTTATTATTGCCTCTAGGGCATATTTCCTTCATGTCCACCACTAGAGTTGCAACTGTAAGCGTTGCAAATCGATTGCAACTACATAGCTCAAGCACGGTCGCAAATAGGGCCGATAAGGGCATTGTCTTGCTTGGCCACCACTAGACTTGCAACTGCAAGCGTTGCAACCCTCTGCAACCGCACGACCTCCGGCGCGACTGCAACAGGGCTGGAAAGGGAAGGGGTTGTGGGCTAGTTGCTTGTTAAAAGATCGAGGATGTCGCCTAGAGGGGAGGGGTGAATAGGCGCTATAAAAAAATAATGGTTTAGGCTTGAACAAATGCGGAATAAACCTAGCAATTAATTTGTCAAGCACAAAACCTACAACAACTAGGCTCACCTATGTGCACCAACAACTTATGCTAAGCAAGATAAACAACTAAGTGATAGCAAGATATATGACAAGAAACAATATGGCTATCACAAAGTAAAGTGCATAAGTAAAGGGCTCGGGTAAGAGATAACCGAGGCACGCGTAGACGATGATGTATCCCGAAGTTCACACCCTTGAAGATGCTAATCTCCATTTGGAGCGGTGTGGAGGCACAATGCTCCCCAAGAAGCCACCAGGGCCACTGTAATCTCCTCACGCCTTCGCACAATGCAAGATGCAGTGATTCCACTAAGGGACCCTTGAGGGTGGTCACCAAACCCGTAAAAATGGCAACCCTTAGGGGCGGTCACCGAACCCGTACACTTTGCCAACCCTTGGGGGTGGTCACCGGTACCCATCAAATTGCTCGGGGCGATCTCCACAACCTAATTGGAGACCCCGATGCTTGCCCGGAGCTTTACACCACAATGATTGAGCTCCGAACGCCACCAACCGTCTAGGGCGCCCAAGCACCAAGAGGAACAAGCTCAAGGGTACCAAGCACCCAAGAGTAATAAGCTTCTCAACTTGTAACTTCCACGTATCACCGTGGAGAACTCAAACCGATGCACCAAATGCAATGGCAAGGGCACACGGAGTGCCCAAGTCCTTCTCTCCCAAATCCCACCAAAAAACCTAATGCTAGGGAAGAAAATGATAGGGAAAAAAAGAAGGAGAACACCAAGAACTCCAAGATCTAGATCCAAGGGGTTTCCCTCACATATAGGAGAAAGTGATTGGTGGAAATGTGGATCTAGATCTCCTCTCTATTTTCCCCAAAAACTAGCAAGAATCCATGGAGGGATTGAGAGATAGCAAGCTCAAAGAAGATCAACAATGGGGGAAGAACACGAGCTCAAAGGATAATGTTCGTTGGGGAAGAAGACCCCCCTTTTATAGGTCGGAAAAATTCCAACCGTTATGCTCACAGCCTGCACAGAGCGGTACTACCACTCATGGGAGCGGTACTACCGCTAGGGCGGTGGAAGCCCTTTCAAAAAACAACAGCGAGGAGGCAAAAGGCCGGTAGAACCACCGAAGAGGTATTACTGCCCGTCCTCACGGTACTACCGCTAGGGGTAGCGGTACTACCGCTAAGGGTAGCGGTACTACTGCTTGCGAGCGGTACTAAAAAAATACATCCGTGCCTACCACCGCTGGACTTATGACGAGTTTTTGGTCCGGAGCGGAAGTAGCCACGAAAGTAGTCGCGGTAGTACTGCTCCAAGCGGTAGTACCGCTCCCAAGAGCGGTAGTAAAAAATTACATCCCCTCCAAGCGGTAGTACCGCTGCAGCCTTTTTAAGGACACCAAAACTGACACAACTTTTGCAAACGGACTCCGAATTCAATGAAACAAAGTTTGTTGGAAAACTAGCGACAAGGGCTAACACAATCATGATAGAAATAATAATAAGAAGGAAATTAGAAAAGGCCCATAATAAAATGGTGGAAACCCTTACTCGAATAAGACCGGTAAAACCTCCAACACCAAAAACGCAATAGAAGAAGCATGTGAACTATGTTTTTGATGAACTCGAGCTTGTCAAGAAGATGACCATAAGATCCAAATCTCACAAGGAGAAAACCAAACAAGAACCAAGAAAGATGATGTAAGCATGCAATGGTTTGAACTCTCTACGAACGATACGATCAAGCTACTCACTTGAGAGCCCCCCTTGATAGTACGACAATCAATCCTATAACCCGGTCTCCAAACTACCACCATGAGACCGGTAAAATAGAGAACCTATGAAGGCCAAACCTTTGCCTTGCACAAAGTCCACTTGAGCTAGATGTAGATGATCTTGACTTCCTCAAGTTGGACCACCTTTCTTGATTGTGGTGGCTCGGTGAAGACTAGTAGATTGCTCCCCCATACTCCACTATAGGTGAGCCACTCTTGTACACATCTTCACAAGTCCATTGTCACCACAATGGATGCTAATCTTCAAGCACTTGATCTCTTCGTGATGCATCACTTGAACGTGCACACTGCAACCTAACCCCACAAAGAACTCTCACGAAGACCATGGGTTAGTACACAAAGCATAATTGACAATGCTTATGATACCATGGGACCACTTGATCCCTCTTGGTACATCTTCTATGCTTTATGTGTTGATCAACTTGATTAACTCTTTGACTTAGTCTTGATCAGCCTCTCACATGACCAATCTTTAGGTAATTCCTTGAATAGCACCTTAGTCATCACAAACTCTCCTTGAAACCAACAAATGGACTCCAAGAAAAGCCTATGGACAAATCCTTCGAATATAACTCAAGGCAACCATTAGTCCATAGAGATTGTCATTAATTACCAAAACCAAACATGGGGGCACCTAATGTTCTTTCAATCTCCCCCATTTTGGTAATTGATGACAATCATTTTCAAGAGCGTTTATATAACGAAATATGCATCACCATGCAATGCAAAGCAAGAAGAAATAACTCTCTAATCTTCTCCACAAAACTCTCTGAAACTTCTCCCCCATTGGCATCGATTGCCAAAATGGGAGAAAAGCTTGGAAGGCCAATATAAATTGTGTTCCTCCATAAATTGTGTATTTCAACAAGAGAGTGGAATGCAATACACATATCCAATAGAAAATACTTGGAGGAAGACAAACTATATTGAGTTTCAAAGATTGCAAAAGAATGATACACCACAAAGACATAACAAAGAGAGAAACAAGCAATCAAAAGATACCAATTGAAGCGAGCTATCAAAAGATACCAATTGAACCAACTAGACCAATGATCCTACGTGCCACATGAGTAAAAGATATTATGATATGAGCAAAGGAGTGTTCTAGAGAAGCTCCCCATGATTTGTGCACAATTTAGTTTTGTAATTGGATACAACAAGGACAAAATAGGATCGTCACTCCCCCAAGGTCAATAGAACCTCACAACAAGTGCAAGAGAGCAACGGAGTGTTCTAAAGACACTAGTGAAGCTCCCCATGATTTGTGCACTCCTTACAATATTTGCATTAGGATACCAAGTGCACAAAATAGGATCATCACTCCCCGAAAATCAATGGAAACTCACAACAAGTGCAAGTGAGCATGTAGGAAACAAAGCCTAGCACTTGCAACAAAAAAAATGGTTGAGCAACATATAAAAGAGGCAACTTAAGACTAGGCTCAACCAAAATGATGTGTGTGAGTCATGGCAAAGCACTCGAGAAGACTAAGGCAAGGGTGAGCATTAAGCATGAACATAGTCTTGAATAGTGGACATACAAGGTGCATGACATGTCCTTCCTACACACACCAAGCAAATGGGTTCACAAGCACACTAAATATGCAAAATGTATAACCAACACTTGTGACAACCCATGGTGAAGAAAGAAAATGATAGCTTTGTCAAGAGGAGGGATACCAATCGAAATGGCAAAAGCCTCATCAAGACAAGCAAGAGAGAAAATATCTTCACCACATCAAAGTGCACCAAGATGCAACGATATAAGATCCGCACTCATTATAAATCCTTTCACATAACCACCAAGGAAAGGTGGACGTGAAAGAATAAGGATATCAACTCCAGATGTAACTTCTCTCAAGTGTATAAGATTCTAGGTAGATGAAAATCATGATGATATCAATCCACAAAGAAGGATATAACACACGAAATAGTTACAAAAAAGAAAGAACAACATATCCACAAGGAAGTCATAAATATACTAATAAGAAATTTGCTTGAGAGCATAGCACATGGCTAGATATGGTCTTATTGTATAAAAATTAATTCCAATCACAAGAACATCAAAGACATCACAACTAGCAACAAGAGATCACTGTTGGGATGCTTTGAGAAATGAAACAAGTATCACAAGAAAGAATGAATAACATGCCATGAAGTATATGAACATACTTGTTACCAAGTTAACATTGGAATGATGTAGTAGATACCAATTGAAGGTAGATAGTAGTTCATTGATCATCCTAGCTTGACTCCAATAAGCACATGATGACAACACCTTCCTTGTGAGTGAGCCGAGCATCCAATGCATCTCCAATTGTTACTAGAACAACAACACAAACAAAATGGTACCCAACCTCATTTGGACCAAAGAGTTATAAACACCAATACATAGGACAAACTCCACATACATATGTGCATATATATATATATATATATATATATATATATATATATATATATATATATATATATATATATACATACATAAACACTATTCTTATCACGGGATCAGAATAATATTCTGATCACAACCTGAACTGCCTGAGTAATGCGCCTGAACTTCTCTCTGTACGAACCCGACCTTCGGGCTATCTTCGCAACCGTGCCTTCTACCGCGAGTTTTTCTGGTTAGTCGTGTCCCATGTGATGTAAGTATAATCTTCAAATGATTTTTAGCAACTAAATACTCGTTTTAGATAGGAATCTCGCTCATAGGCGGATTTTGCACTCGGGTCGTGAAGAACTCGCGTTTTTTGCGATTTTACTGACTGAGTTGTTCGACCTGAACTTCCCCCTGTGCTAGGTTGAACTTCCCGCAACATTGCCCAAATAGGGCTTGCTATATACCGTTGGAAAGCTATGGACACGAGTTTCATGACCCAAGTTAAATTTTTCGCAAAATGTAAGCGGTTTAAGAGCAGTTTTGAAAACCGTTTTTTCTTCACACGAAAAACGTGAATCATAATTTTGATCGCATTTCTAAACCGTTTATTGAAATGAGGCATATAATATAGCGTTGGAAAGCTGCTGCAAAACCGCTCCTTCCACATGTTGAAAGTTTTTTCTAATTCCCTATGGTTAAAGAGTAATTTGAAAAATCGTAAAATTTCGTAAACCGAACAGCTGAGTTGGTTTTTTCGATGTCATTTCTAAACGGCTAATCCAATGGAGGCATATGATATTTCGTTGGAAAGCTTATGAAAATGCGCTACTTTTTCATCTTGAATGTTTTTTTTTAATTTTGAATGGTTTAAGAGTAATTTAGAAAATGGTCCAAGTCCTATCGAGTTCGTATTTTCGAGCTAATTTTTTAACCGTGCGTCCGAATGCAACAAATGATATGGCGTTGGAAAGCTTGAACAAATGCGAAACTTTTTCGTATGTATTGTTTCTCCCAATTCTTTACAATTTTAAGTCAGTTTCGAAAATGGCGAAAAATGTATTTTCACCGTAATTTCTACAAACTTTATCGGAATTGGGCAAATAATATACCGTTGAAAAGCTACGGAAAATGCGAAACTTTTTCATGTTGATGGTTTTCTCTGATTCCTAGCTATTTTCAAGTAATTCCGAAAACGGCGGGATCATTCGTTCTGCCTTTACCGCGGAACAGATTCTTCCAAAATGCACCGCGTGAAGAACCTGAACTTCTCGGTGCGTGTACCTGAACTTCACTCTGTTTTTCACGTGATTTTTTTGCTCATAGATCTTCATCCACTGCTCGTAGCTCTCCATCCCACTCACGGGAATTGAGCGGGTGATATACCGACGGAAAGCTGCTATAAACACGCAACTTTCCCGTGTTGATCATTTTTTCATACTCGCGACGATTTTGAAAGTTTTTCATCTGAAATTCATTTAGCGTAGTAGTTGAACTTCCTGCTGTTTTCACGTTGAACTTCTGGGACGTATTTTTGTTTGTAATTTTCTCATCCATTCGTAAGTGTTACACAAATAATATTCCTTTTGTACAAACGTCTCTCACAATAATTTTTTTAACTTTCTCCGACCAAGGACTTGAACTTACACAAATGATATTACCGTCGTTTTGAGGTAAATTAGAAAATGGCGAGATCATGATTTCTGCGTTCATCGTAAACGGAAATGCATTGCGTGAAATAGTTGAACTTCTGGAGCATGTCTGTTTGAACTTCACTCTGTTTTTTGACGTGATGTTTTTCGCTCGTAATTCTCAAACCACTTACCGTAATTGAGCAAATGATATGCCGATGGAAAGCTATTAAAAACACGCAACTTTTTTGTGTTGATGTGTTTTTCTTACTCACAACGGTTCAAAATATATTTTTGAATGCGTAAAACAACGTCTTTTTTGCCTGTTTTTTACATGTAACTGAAGGTCGGACGTCTCACACTAGAGATCTCGAACTTCACCGGGAGTAGCACGTGAACTTCTAGCAACAAAATCTTTTAAGCTTTTTGTTTCTTATTCTTATTTTCCTATCTGAAACGCATTTCGTGTAGTAGTTGAACTTCCCGCTATTTTCATCTTGAACTTCTGTCATGTATTTTTGTTCAACCTCTCTCACAAGAATTTTTTGAACTTCCCCGGAGAGAGCACTTGAACTTCTAGCAACAACTTTTTTAGAAGTTATTTTATTTTTGAACTTCTTGTTTCCATTCTTTAATAACGAGATAAATCTGAGTTTTCTATAATCATCAAACTTCTGCATCTTTTTAATTTGGACTTCCTTGTTTTTTTTCTTAATCCTTTTTATGGATTTTGAAGCGCTCTATTTTTAAAAGTTGAACTTCTTGTTATTTTATTTTTGAACTTCTTGTTTCCATTCTTTAATAACGAGGGAAATCTGAGTTTTCTATAATCATCGAACTTCTCTATCTTTTTAATATGGACTTCCTGATTTATTTCTTAATCTTTTTTAAGAAATTTTGAAGCGCTCTATTTTTAAAAGGTGAACTTCTTGTTATTTAATTTTTGAACTTCTTGGTTTCATTCTTTAATAACGAGGAAAATCTGAGTTTTCTATACTTCTCCATCTTTTTAATATGGACTTCTTGGTTTTATTTCTTAATTTTTTATGAAATTTTGAAGCGTTCTGTTTTTAAAAGTTGAACTTCTTTGTTTTTTTATTTTTGAACTTCTTGTTTCCACCTTTAGTCTCGTCATTTGAACTTCTGGAGCAATTCTTTCTCAACTTCACTATGTTTTTCATGTGTTGTTTTTTACCCGTAACTCCCCAACCACTTAAGGAATTGAGCAAATGATATACCGATGGAAAGCTATTGAAAACACACAACTTTGCCGTGTTCGATCATTTTTTCATACTGTTGACGTTTCAAAAGAATTTTTTCAGTACATAAAAACATGTTTTAATTGGTATACATGAAACCTTTAAGCTGTACATTGGAATGTAGCATATAATATAACATTGGAAAGCTTATGAATAGGAGCAACTTTTTCACGTAGACAGGTGTTACTAATTCGCTGCCGTTTGAGAGCAGTTTTAAAAATGGCAAAAATGTTGTTACTTTTTCCACTCTTTTTTAACATGTAATTGAAGGTCGAACGTCTCGTAATATAATTATTGAACCATGCAGGGTGGAGCACGTGAACTTCTTGCAACAAACATTGCAGGCTTTTAATTTTGTATTATTTTATTCTCATCCGAAACGCATTCCGTATAGTAGTTGAACTGTTCGCTGTTTTCGCGTTGAACTTTGGCCACATATTCTTCGAAAAACAATGTTTTTAAATAAGCATCAAACATTTTTCTTCTAAATTGAACTTCATACTCTTATTTTTCTTCTTCAAGAAACGGGTAGCATTTGAGTTTTCTATATACATCAAACTACTCCCTTATTTTAATTTGAAATTCTTCATTTTATTCTTTAGTAACAAGGAAAACTTGAGTTTTTTATAAATATTGAATATCTCTATTTTTATAATTTGGACTTCTTGATTTTTAAATTTTTAGTAACAGAAATATACTAGTTTTATAATAAATATTGAACCTCTCTCCTATTTAAATTTGAACTTCTTAATTTTATTCTTTAGTAACAAGAAAAAATCTGAGTTTTTTATAACATTCGAACTTCTCTCTTATTTTAATTTGAACTTCTTAGAAGAAAATATTGTTTCTAAATAAGCATCAACCCATTCTTTTTGAATTGAACTTCATACTTTTATTTTTCTTAGAAACTGAAAGAATTTTGGGTTTTCTGTATACATCGAACTACTTCCGTTTTTTAAATTGAACTTCTTGGTTTTATTTATTCGGTAACGAAAAAACTAATTTTTGTAATAAACATCTAACCACTCTGTTATTTAAATCCGGACTTCTAATTTTTTTAGAAACGGGGAAATCCATTATATATAAAAAAATTGAACTGCTCTATTATTTTATTTTGACCTTCTAGAGTTATATTAGACACGTGAAAATTATGTTTTGGTTACAAACATCGAACTAGTATGGTATTTTTAATTGGAATTTTTGGTTATTTTTTAATAAAGAAAGGGAAAAAATGCATGGGATTTGTTTTATACAAAAATGTGTATCTCTTTTGTGTTCTCATTATTTTTTCGGGGGCAAAATGGATGCAAAAGAAAAGAATTTACGGACGCACCGTATATTGTGTACTAACTTCGATCCATGTCCAAAATTTTTTTTAGGTCTTATATATCATACTAAGACGATAGTCTTTTGTAGGAATATAAAAAATGTACAGAGCACAAAATCACATCCGATATAACAAAGTTTTTGTCGAGTATTTTTGTTTTGCATCAAACTTAACTCACATTCAAGCCACCACTACACATTTTTTATCCTTCGCACCACTTCAAAATTTTTTTGCTTACACACTCTGATTGATTTTCGCTTCTCTCTTTTAGATTGATAAAAATGTAACTTTGTCATAGAAGCTAGGAAGGAACAACTATTGTCAAAGTAAGCTAGTGACGGGGGAGGGCCACTGTAGTGCAATTTGACCATTCACACAAAAAGAGAGAAAAATAATGTATGCACAACTAACACTAGCATGAACACTTGCACATGGATAGAGAGAAAAATGCCATTTGCCGTTTCTTCAAACAACTTTAAGATTGCTGCGTAGTACACTGTTGTATAGCTGTCGTTGAACTTGTCATATCGCAGTAGTAGAACTTCACCGCGACCGGCATATAGGCATCGTAGAACTTGGCTTATAGGCCCAATAGAACTTCACCGTAGCAGGCACTTAAAGTGCAGAACACACACACAGAAAACGCTATAACTAATAATCCTAGCAATAGCAATTAGGAAGCAATGGCTAAGATAGAAGGGAACACAGATACGCCAAAAAAACTTCTACTGGTGCACTGAGGCATTTTAGCAAACACGGCGTGTACACACAAACAACTGATGAATTAAAGAAGCAGAGGAGGTGCAATGGGTCAGAAGGTGCACGGGGCAAGAGTCGCACACAGGGGACGGGCTGGCCAGGACGCGTGTAGCTGGTAGTTGGACCTCACCGTCGTGTGGCAGCGCTGCGAGCTGAGAGCCAGAACTCGGCACCACAGGGAAGGCTTGAGCTGCGGCGATGGCTTGCTGGGTAGCCATGGCTGCAACGGGGGATTAGTAGGGAGTATGAATCAAGCTCACCTCGCACGGCAGCGGCGAACGGCTACAGCTAGAGGCACTAGACTGCGACCAAGGAGTGGAGCTGGAGCATTCACCGTGGCACTCCGCAAGGCCCACCGGAGTTGTGATGTAGCTCCCTGCTCACACGCTGTGGCAGGGTAGCTAGTTGCCAGGCCGGACGGGCGGGGTGTCTATGCAGAAGGCGCGCTGGAGGAGAGCTCTCTCATGGCGGGATGGGAAGACGGGGGTGCGCTGGAGGGTCGCGCGGCAGGTCGCGTTAGAAGGAAGGGAAGTTCGGGCCGGATGGGAGGGCAGGTCACGCTGGAGTAAAGGGGGACGGGTGGCTGCGGAGGTGATTGGGGCAGTGGGTGGCGGCATAGGTGGTCGGCGCGGCGGAGGGCGGCGGAGGAGGTGGTCGGGACGAAGGGTGGCGATGGAGGTGGTTGGGGCGGAGGTTGCGCGGGGCGATCTTGAAGGGAGCCGGCCAACTTGTGGTGGCGGCGAAACCGGGGAGGCACCGGTGGTTGGGGAGGAGGCGACGTCGTTTGGGGGCGAGGTGGGGGCGGCCGCGCCGGTTAGTGGCGACGTGGGGAGGGAGGCGATGGTGGCGGCGTGACCCAGGGAGGGAGGACGAGGTAGCAGCACGGTTGAAGGTCAGGGCGTGGCAGGCGTGCGGTTGGTGGCCGGGCTCCAGTTGGGGGCGGGGCGGCGGCCGCGTCTCCGGTTCTTGGGCATGGTGGCGGCGGCCGCCGGTTGCGGGAGGGAGGTGCGGGAGGTGGGGGATCGGGATCTAGGATGGTGGGGGATCGGGGGAGGTGGGCTGGGCTTTCTTTATATTTTCTTTTTGGTCGTTGCCGGTTCGGGAGTTCGGGAACATGCCCAAGCCCTATATATAGACGCGTCGTCATCCAAATAACTATTTTGATCCCGTGATCAGAATAGTGTTACTCTCTCTCTCTCTCTATATATATATATATATATATCCAATTGGATGTTAGTTATCATGGGCTATTATGTTTGACATCACCTAAAGGTGAATACATTGGGAGGCAACACAATAAGCCCCTATCTTTCTCAGTGTCTGGCTGAAACTCCATAACCACAAGTATTGCGTGAGCATTAGCAATTATAGAAGACTACAAGATTGTTGAGTATGTGGATTTGCTGAAAAGCTCTTTTGTTGAATCTTTCTGATGTTATGATAAATTGCAATTGCTTCAATGACTGAGATTATAGTTTGTTAGTTCTCAATGAAGTTTTTGAACCATAGTTGACATTGTGAATTGATTGTTACTTGAGCATAAGAAATCATATGATAAAATCTATATATGTTGCTGTTATAAGAATGATCATGATGCCCTCATGTCCGTATTTTATTTTTATCGACACCTCTATCTCTAGACATGTGGACATATTTTTCGATTTCGGCTTCCGCTTGAGGACGAGCGAGGTCTAAGCTTGGGGGAGTTGATACGTCCATTTTGCATCATTCTTTTATATCAATATTTATTGCATTATGGGCTGTTATTACACATTATATCTCAATACTTATGGCTATTCTCTCTTATTTTACAAGGTTTACCATGAAGAGGGGGAATGCCGGCAGCTGGAATTCTGGCTGGAAAAGGAGCAAACATTGGAAACCTATTCTGCACTACTCCAAAAATCCTGAAACTCCAGGAAACATGTTTTTGGAATTAATAAGAATTATTGAGAGAAAGAAATACATCAGAGGGCCCACACCTTGGCCAGGAGAGTGGGGGGCACGCCCCCCTACTGGCGCGCCCCTGTCTCCTGGGCCCCCTGGTGGGCCTCCGGTGTCCATCTTCTGCTATATGAGAGCTTTTACCCTGGAAAAAATCGTGGGCAAGTGAAAGTGCAACTATTCCTAGGTGGTTTTGGTAATTCATAACAACATATAGCTCATTGAGCTAATGCTATTCCAAGACTATTATTTCAGGAAAGCTCAATGAATGGCATGGCATGGATGATGAAAGTGGATCCCTCAAAATACTAAGGACAAAGGATTGGCTCAAGTTCAAAAGCTCAAGACTCTTCATTTTATATTTTAGTGATCCAAGATCATATTGAGTCTATAGGAAAAGCCAATACTATCAAGGAGGGATGAGGTGTTGTTAATGAGCCTCTTACTTCATGTGCTTTGTGATATGCTCCAAAACCCTCAGCTACTTTCCCACATCCACAAATGACCTAAACCCAAAGCCAAAATCGGTCACACCGAACCTTCCTATCCGGCGCCACCGATTCCAAAAGTCATAGACACTGCCACAAACCCTAAGCAAATCGGTCTTACCGATAGGGATCTTGGTCTCACCGAGATGGGGTTGTAATCTCTCTGTTTCCCTTCGTAACGTTTCGGTCTAACCGAAGTGAGCGATCGGTCCCACCGAGATTGCAATGTAAACTCTCTGTTTCCCTTTTGTAACATTTCGGTCTCACCGAAAAGAGCAAATCGGTCCCATCGAGTTTACCTAACCAACTCTCTGGAAAGCTTATTACCAAATCGGTCTTACCGAGTTTGTGTAATCGGTCTTACCGAGATTACGTTATGCCCTAACCCTAACCGAATCGGTCTCACCGAGATGCATGTCAGTCCCACCGAAAATCACTAACGGTCACTAGGTTTACTAAATCGGTCTAACCGAGTCTGTTGAATCGGTCCCACCGAGTTTGGTAAATTGTGTGTAATGGTTAGATTTTGTGTAGAGGCTATATATATCCCTCCACCCCCTCTTCATTCGTGGAGAGAGCCATCAGAACGAACCTACACTTCCAAATTACCATTTCTGAGAGAGAACCACCTACTCATGTGTTGAGGCCAAGATATTCCATTCCTACCATATGAATCTTGATCTCTAGCCTTCCCCAAGTTGATTTCTACTCAAATCTTCTTTCCACCAGATCCAAAACCTATGAGAGAGAGTTGAGTGTTGGGGAGACTATCATTTGAAGCACAAGAGCAAGGAGTTCATCATCAACGCACCATTTGTTACTTCTTGGAGAGTGGTGTCTCCTAGATTGGCTAGGTGTCACTTGGGAGCCTCCGACAAGATTGTGGAGTTGAACCAAGGAGTTTGTAAGGGCAAGGAGATCGCCTACTTCGTGAAGATCTACCGCTAGTGAGGCAAGTCCTTCGTGGGCGACGACCATGGTGGGATAGACAAGGTTGCTTCTTCGTGGACCCTTCGTGGGTGGAGCCCTCCGGGTACTCGCGCAACCGTTACCCTTCGTGGGTTGATGTCTCCATCAACGTGGATGTATGATAGCACCACCTATCGGAACCACGCCAAAAACATCCGTGTCTCCAATTGTGTTTGAATCCTCCAAACCCTTCCCTTTACTTTCTTGCAAGTTGCATGCTTTAATTTCCGCTGCCTATATACTCTTTGCATGCTTGCTTGAATAGTGTGATGATTGCTTGACTTGTCCTAAAGTAGCTAAAATCTGCCAAACTCTAAAATTGGGAAAAGGTTAAGTTTTTATTGGTCAAGTAGTCTAATCACCCCCCCCCTCTAGACATACTTCAAGGTCCTACAAGTGGTATCAGAGCTTTGGTCTCCATTTGCTTTGATTTCCATAGCTTTTGGTGGTCATAGCCTTGGTTTCACAACCTAGGAGAGTATGGCGTCTAGCGAGGGAAATTATCACCGTAGAGGTCCTTACTTTGATGGTACTAATTTTTCTAGTTGGAAGCATAAGATGAAAATGCATATTCTTGGACATAACCCCGCTGTTTGGGCAATTATTTGTATTGGCTTGCAAGGTGAATTCTTTGATGGGAGAGAACCGAACCGTGAAGCTAATGCAGAAGAATTGAAGATGCTGCAATACAACGCTCAAGCTTGTGATATCATCTTCAACGGATTGTGCCCCGGAGAATTCAACAAAATCAGCCGTCTTGAGAATGCAAAGGAAATTTGGGATACTTTGATTGATATGCATGAAGGTACCGAGTCCATCAAGGAATCCAAGTTGGATGTGCTCCAAAATTAGCTTGAAAAGTTCAAAATGAAGGATGGTGAAGGTGTCGCTGAAATGTACTCTAGGCTTGCTCTTATCACAAATGAGATTGCCGGCTTAGGGAGTGATGAGATGACCGACAAATTCATCATCAAGAAGATCCTAAGAGCATTGGATGGAAAGTATGATGCCGTGTGCACATTGATCCAAATGATGCCAAACTACAAACATCTCAAGCCAACGGAAGTCATTGGAAGAAATGTTGCTCATGAGATGTCACTCAAGGATAAGGAGGAAGTTCACAACAAGTCAAGTGGTGCTTACAAAGCCTCAAGTGAAGCCCCCACATCATCAAGTGAGAAACAAACCTTCAATGAAGAATTGAGCTTAATGGTGAAGAACTTCAACAAATTCTACAAGAGTAGAAGCAAAGAAAGAAGCTCCAAGTTAAGGTCTTACAATGACAAAAGATCTTCTAGTCGAGAGCGCAACTGCTACAATTGTGGCAGACCCGGACACTATTCCAATGAGTGTACGACACCCTACAAAAGAAGAGAAGATTCTCCAAGAAGAAGAAGCAAAAGAGAAGAATCACCACCAAGAGAGAGGAGGAGTAGAGATGATCGTTATGAACGAAGACCCTCACGGAGAAGCAAGGATTCGGAAAGGAAGGACAAGTCATCAAGGAGCTACACAAAACGAAGACATCAAGCTCATGTTGGTGAATGGGTATCCGGCTTCGAATCCGACAATCACTCCGAGAGAAGCTATCACTTCGACTCCGAATATACTCAAGATGAAGGTGTTGCCGGTCTAGCACTTGTGTCAACCAACTCCTATGACATATTTGATTCACCAAACGAAGGTGTTGGAAGATGCTTCCTGGCCAAAGGTCCAAAGGTAACACATCCTGAGTATGTTGATTTCAATAGTGATGAAGATAACTTGCTTGTGGATGATGATTTACTTGTTGACAACTCTAGTGATGAATACTATGATGAAATGTCAATTAATCATGCTAATCAAGATAAAACGAATGACAATGATAAGGAGAAGATTGAGCTTCTAACTAAAGAACTAAACACTCTTAAGTTGGCTCATGAAACTATCTTCGAAGATCATCGAGAACTTTTAAGGGCTCATGAGAAGTTACGCTTTGAAAAGCTCAATCTTGAGCAAGAGCATGAGTTCTTAAAGGCAATCAATGATGATCTCTGCAAGAAAAGTTCTTCTTACATTGCCAAGTGTTTACTCTTATCTACTTACATGCCTCAAGTCAAGTCTAGTAACAAGTACAAGAAAGATACTTCCTCTAGTAGTAACAATAATAATGTCAAATCCAATATTGTTGCTTCTAGTAGTTCTCTTGATTCCACTAATGATTCTCTTAGACAAGTTACACTTGAGCAAGAAAATAGCTTATTGAAGGGAATTATAGAGAAAGGTGTTTACAAGAGCCTTGCCGGGAGTAAGCAATTCGAGGAAATTGTACGCAAGCAAGGAAGGCACCGGAAGAATCAAGGTGTTGGTTTTGAACGCAAGTTCAATGCCAATGGAGTTGAGTGGGAAGAAGATCAATACCCCAAGACGAAGTTTGTTCCTCAACAAGAGAAGTATGATCCTACTTCCTTCAAGGGAACACAAGCTCAAGATGATCTTCCACCACAAGACCACAAGAACAAAGGCAAGGACAAGCTTCAAGAAGAGATTGATGCATTTGAAGAAGCACCTAAAGCCTCGTTCAAGTGGGTCCCCAAGACTACGTCAAGTTCTACTTTATCAAGTACAACTACAACTCCAAGGATTCCCATCAAGATGATGTGGATCCCGAAGAAGAAGAACTAGAGAGTTCTTGAGGGTGACTCCGCCAGCATTCTTCACTCATATCATTATGGCAAGAACAAGCGCAATCAACTTCCACATCTTGCACTAGTTCAAGGAGTCACAAACCCTCATGTTGGTAAGGCAATGGACAAGGTAACCTAATGATTTCATGGACATCATCTTGTGTGTGCATCACTCTATGTCTATGGATATTCTTGTTTGTTCCTTGTGGGACTAACCCATGTAGGTAAGTTGAAAGTGCAACTCACTCCAAAGGATTGCTCCAAATGATCTACGTCAACATTGAGCATCCACATCTTCAACACCTACATGAAGTCATCATCGACAAAACCCAAGGCTAGTTCATCCCTCTAAGGGGGGATCTCACATCTAGGGGGAGCTTAACTCTGAGAATTGAGTCAAAGCAACTCTAATGGTGTGAACACATCAAAGCATTATGTAAAAGTGGTAACCCCACTTGAGCTTAAACGATGAGTATGACCTATGATCAAATGTTCTCATTTGACTCCTAAGTCAATATACTCATATATAGATGACCTAGTCATCGCCAATTGTTTGATAGATGCTAGAATTGGTTGTGCATGCTTTGCCACATATTTCATTTGCCATCTTATTGTGTGAGCATGTTGGTGCATATTTTACTCATTCAAGGACGTCCACTTGTTGTTTTGATTGTTTGGTTTCTTTTCCTTTTGCCAAGTGGATGGACAAGAATGCCTAGGAACCTTCTTTAGCTATCTATGCTTTTCTCATCTCAAACTCTATTCATGCTACATCACAAAATTTGATCAAGTCAGATTCGAACCACTCTGTGTGAGAAGCACTTGGAGTCCCCGATTCGTCATAGACTTAAACTTCCAAAACCTCTTTGTGACTCTCGGTCTGACCAATTCATCCATTTCGGTCCTACCAAGATCACTAAGTTGGTATGAGTTTTCAATCTCGGTGCAACCGATTTAAACTTTTCGGTCACATCGATTTGCTGTAACTGTTCACAGTTATGCATCTCGGTGCCACCGAGTTGTTCCACTCGGTCACACCGACAGGGTCGGGCTATATATAGTCACGGGCAAAATTTTGGAAATTTCTCCGAAACCCTTCGCCCGCGCAATAGCTCGCTCTGCCATCAAAGGTCTCCGGATCGTCTCCTCGTCGCCAGCAGCCTCCTGTCGCTGGTCTCCGCTGCCGTCAACGGATTTCGCCCCCGCCGTTGTCGCCGTTGCGAGTTCACCGCCAAGTTAGGGTATGGACTCGATCTTTGTGCTATCCTGGTCTGATTCCTAGCACATTCTATTCTTATGGATTCTTGCCATGATTGAAACACTTCTATCCAGCCAAAGTAGTCCGTAGATCAGATTAGATTCAAATTTTTAGGTTTAGGCCGCCGAAACCATCTCGGACCCACCGAGTTGAAAAACTCGGTCTCACCTATTTGGCTTATGCCATTGCACTAGTGACTCTCGGTCTGGCCGAGAATTACTAATCGGTGCGACCGATTTGAGGATTCTGTGAAACCCTAGCAGTCTCGGTGCCACCGAACTGTGACTCGGTCCAACTGAGATCATCAGTTTAGGTTCCAAAACTGCTTCGGTATCACCAAGTTTGAAAATTGGTTGATCCGAAATGCTTTCTGTGGAAAACTAAAACTGAATTTTTGAGTCATTCTTTTGCAAAAATCTCTGCATTTTGTGATGCTCATCCATTCTATCTCATTTATAACTCTTCACAGGGTTAGCAGTCAGCTTTTTGCAGCATGTCAGACCAGAGTGACAACCAGAACAGGTCAGAAGAGCAGATGGATTTGAGTGAGGGCACTAGTCCCTCAACTACAGATGAAGGGAGTAGAAGTACTCCTAGCAACCTGCCTAAGGCTGCTACTAGACAAAGGAGGAAGAGAACATCAGACTCAGAGGATGAGGACTACAAAGCTGAGGAAGATGAGGCTACTTCCAAGAAAGTAGTTCTCAAGAAGGAATATGGCTCTACACATAGCACAAAGCCTTGACTAAAAAAGAAAGTTCCTGCCAAGAGGACACCAATGCCCAAAGTCAGAGGATCCACTCAAGTGCCAAAACAGACAGAACCCAAAGAGGCACCTGAGAAGAAAGTCACTTCTTCCTTCCTACTGGTGAGACAATGAAGTTTACCATTGAATCAGAGGATGAAGGTGCTCAGGACAAGAAGAAGAAGAGAGCAAGAACCACAACTGCCCAGGTTCTTGGAAAGCCTTCAATGAGAAGAGATTCTGAAGAAGAGGAAGAGGTTGCTGCACCAGCACCTAAGGCACCTAAGCTTATGGGTGATGCTATAAGGTCAGGGGCTGCAACATCTAAGCCCAAGGAAGCACCCAAAGCTGCCTCCAAGGCCAAGCAAGTACCAAAGAGGAATACTAGGAGTATTCCAGCTGCTGAGAAGAACAAGGCCCCAGTGCCCAATGTTGCTGAAGAAGAAGATGAAGAAGGTCAAGTCCTAAGGAAGCTCAAGCCCAAGATACCAGACCACAATGATGCCCATCCTGTGGCTGAGGACATGAGGATCAGGAAGGATTCAGGGCTGAGGCTATGGAGGATGGAAGATCCATATGCCTCAAGGAGAAGAACTGCTGTTGACTACAGGTTCCATACAAAGGAACAGCAGGACTTCTATGAGACAATTCTGTTGGATAAGAAGCCCATAGTTTATGACATGAGGTGGGTCGACTGGACCTACATCAAGGACAATGAAGAGCACTATCCTGGAGTGCAAGACAGCTTTGTTGCTTGTGGAGTTGCTGATTTTGTTGGATAAAAGTTCACTCACTGGAATGATGAACTTATCATGCAATTCTACTCCATAGCACACTTTTACCCAGATGGAAGAATTGTTTGGATGTCTGAAGGTACAAGGTACCAATCCACTGTTGAAAAATGGGCAAGTCTGATAAATGCCCCAAAGGAAAATGAGGATGACTTGGATATCTATGCAAAGAAGAAGATGGATCACAATTCCATGGCTCACATGTACAAGGAGATCCCAGACAAGGCAGTAGAGACACACAGGTTTGGATTAGTCCACTTTCTGCTATCAGGGCTGCCAACAATCAATTGGATTCCGAGGCATACTTCGTTGCCCAAGTCTGGTGACCATAACATGATCAGAGGGCATGCCATCAACATGTTGCATGTGTTTGATGTGCCACAAAAGTTTAAAGTCATGAGCCTGATGATTGAAACCATTAAAAGGACTGTAGCAGATCAGAAGAGGAGCTGTGGATATGCACCTCAGATTCAGGAGTTTATCAACTCAAAGATGGGCACAGGGAAATATCAATTGGATAAGGAACACTTTCCACTTTATCCAGACTTTGAGGACAATGAGGTTGTCATGAATGAGAATGATCCACAATCAGTTCAAGCTCAAGAGAAGAAGGAGAAGGCAAAGAAGGAGAAGGCTGCCAGGATGCCAACTCAAGAGGAGGCATCTAAATATTTCTTGAAGAACAAGCAGGAGCAGCTTGGTTACTTGATAGCATCTACACTGAGGATTGAGAAGGGACTGGCCACCCTCACTCAGAATCAGGAGAGCCTGGAGAGAATCATGGAACTCAAATTCCATGACCTTGATGTCAAAGTAACTGAGATTCAGTCAGTTGTAGAGCAATTGCAGGATGATATGCAGGAGAGGCAGGGCAAGACTACAACTAATGTGTTTGCCAGAGTGCCCAGAGCCCAGAGGTCAGTTGCAGTGCCTGTGACAGACACTAGAGCAACATCTTCAGCACCAGCTACAGCCCCTTCAGCTCCAATGCAACCAGCTCCAGCATCCACTCCAGCACCCTCTACTTCAACTGAAGCCTTCGTCCAAGGAGTTATCCGGACACCACCACCTGAAGATCAAGCCTGAGAGTTGATCTAGCACTATGCATTTTCTATGAACTTTTTGGTAACTTGTTGCCAAAGGGGGAGAAAAATGTATAGATCACAGGCTTCGAGAGAGAGAGTGTTGCTTTTGTTCTCTCTTGCTTTATTTGGTGGTTTTAAACTTTGTTTGCTTTTGATCGTTTGAGATACTATGCTTGTGAGACATTGATGATCATGTGTTTGATCATAAGCTACACTTATGCATGTTTGATGATATTATCCTATCTATCTTATGTGATCATTCACTTTGCTTGGTGATGAATGCATGTATTCAATGTTTATTATTTTGAGCGCTCCACCAAGATGTATGTGACATGAAGAGTAACCCATGAGCCTAATTCATTGTGCATTTGCAGTCCAAAGCAAATCTTAAACTATGCACAAATTTAGGGGGAGCTCTTGCTTATCACATACTTCTCAAAGCGACGATGTTATTCAATCTTATTATCATTTGTCGAAGCTTTGATCTATATGTTGTCATCAATTACCAAAAAGGGGGAGATTGAAAGTGCAACTATCCCTAGGTGGTTTTGGTAATTCATGACAACATATAGCTCATTGAGCCAATGCTTCCAAGACTATTATTTCAGGAAAGCTCAATGAATGGCATGGCATGGATGATGAAAGTGGATCCCTCAAAATACTAAGGACAAGGGATTGGCTCAAGTTCAAAAGCTCAAGACTCCTCATTTTATATTTTAGTGATCCAAGATCACATTGAGTCTATAGGAAAAGCCAATACTATCAAGGAGGATGAGGTGTTGTTAATGAGCCTCTTGCTTCATGTGCTTTGTGATATGCTCCAAAACCCTCAGCTACTTTCCCACATCCACAAATGACCTAAACCCAAAGCCAAAATCGGTCACACCGAATCTTCCTATCCGGCGCCACCGATTCCAAAAGTCATAGCCACTGCCACAAACCCTAAGCAAATCGGTCTTACCGATAGGGATCTCGGTCTCACCGAGATGGGGTTGTAATCTCTCTGTTTCCCTTCATAACGTTTCAGTCTAACCGAAGTGAGTGATCGGTCCCGCCGATATTGCAATGTAAACTCTCTGTTTCCCTTTTTTAACATTTCGGTCTCACCGAAAAGAGCAAATCGGTCCCACCGAGTTTACCTGACCAACTCTCTGGAAAGCTTATTACCAAATCGGTCTTACCGAGTTTGTGTAATCGGTCTTATCGAGATTACGTTATGCCCTAACCCTAACCGAATCGGTCTCACCGAGATGCATGTCAGTCCCACCGAAAATCACTAACGGTCACTAGGTTTACTAAATCGGTCCGACCGAGTCTGTTGAATCGGTCCCACCAAGTTTGGTAAATTGTGTGTAACGGTTAGATTTTGTGTGGAGGATATATATATACCCCTCCACCTCCTCTTCATTCGTGGAGAGAGCCATTAGAACGAACCTACACTTCCAACTTACCATTTCTGAGAGAGAACCACCTACTCATGTGTTGAGGCCAAGATATTCCATTCCTACCATATGAATCTTGATCTCTAGCCTTCCCCAAGTTGCTTTCCACTCAAATCTTCTTTCCACCAGATCCAAAACCTATGAGAGAGAGTTGAGTGTTGGGGAGACTATCATTTGAAGCACAAGAGCAAGGAGTTCATCATCAACGCACCATTTGTTACTTCTTGGAGAGTGGTGTTTCCTAGATTGGCTAGGTGTCACTTGGGAGCCTCCGACAAGATTGTGGAGTTGAACCAGGGAGTTTGTAAGGGCAAGGAGGTCGCCTACTTCGTGAAGATCTATCGCTAGTGAGGCAAGTCCTTCGTGGGCGACGGCCATGGTGGGATAGACAAGGTTGCTTCTTTGTGGACACTTCGTGGGTGGAGCTCTCCATGGACTCGTGCAACCGTTACCCTTCGTGGGTTGAAGTCTCCATCAACGTGGGTGTACGATAGCACCACCTATCAGAACCACGCCAAAAACATCCGTGTCTCCAATTGCGTTTGAATCCTCCAAACCCTTCCCTTTACTTTCTTGCAAGTTGCATGCTTTAATTTCCGCTGCCTATATACTCTTTGCATGCTTGCTTGAATAGTGTGATGATTTCTTGACTTGTCCTAAAGTAGCTAAAATCTGCCAAACTCTAAAATTGGGAAAAGGTTAAGTTTTTATTGGTCAAGTAGTCTAATCACCCCACTCTAGACATACTTCAAGGTCCTACAGCAAGCTTTCGGGACGAAACTCCACCGCCACAAGGCGGAACCTTGGCGGAATCAATCTAGGGCTCCAGCGGAGCTGTTCTGCCGGGGACACTTCCCTCCGGGAGGGGGGAATCATCACCAACGTCATCACCAACGTCATCACCAACGATCCTCTCATCGGTAGGGGGTCAATCTCCATCAACATCTTCACCAACACCATCTCCTCTCAAAACCCTAGTTCATCTCTTGTATCCAATCTTGTATCAAAACCACAAATTGGTACCTGTGGGTTGCTAGTAGTGTTGATTACTCCTTGTAGTTGATACTAATTGGTTTACTTGGTGGAAGATCATATGTTCAGATCCTTAATTCATATTATTACCCCTCTGATTATGAACATGAATATGCTTTGTGAGTAGTTACGTTTGTTCCTGAGGACATGGGTGAAGTCTTGCTATTAGTAGTCATGTGAATTTGGTATTCGTTTGATATTTTGATGAGATGTATGTTGTCTTTTCCTCTAGTGGTGTTATGTGAACGTCGACTACATGACACTTCACCATTATTTGGGCCAAGAGGAAGGCATGTGGAAGTAATAAGTAGATGATGGGTTGCTAGAGTGACAGAAGCTTAAACCCTAGTTTATGCGTTGCTTCGTTAGGGGTTGATTTGGATCCATATGTTTAATGTTGTGGTTAGGTTTACCTTAATATTTCTTTTGTAGTTGCGGACACTTGCAATAGGGGTTAATCATAAGTGGGATGCTTGTCCAAGTAAGGGCAGTACCCAAGCACTGGTCCACCCACATATCAAATTATCAAAGTACCGAACGCGAATCATATGAACGTGATGAAAACTAGCTTGACGATAATTCCCATGTGTCCTCGCGAGCTCCTTCCTCATTATTAAAAATTGTCCAGGCTTATCCTTTGCTACATAAAGGATTGGGCCACCATGCTGCACTTTATTTACTTTATTTACTTGTTACTTGTTACTCTTTATCTTATCACAAAACTACCTATTACCTACAATTTCAGTGCTTCCAGAGAAAACCTTACTGAAAACCGCTTATCATTTCCTTCTGCTCCTCGTTGGGTTCGACACTCTTACTTATCGAAAGGACTATGATAGATCCCCTACACTTGTGGGTCATCAATATGCTAGGGTGACGGTGGAAGAAATAACGGAGGGATTTGAGGAGCTCGTGCTTGACCACCCTACTGGTGAAGGGGAGACTCGGCTGGGTTCTGCTTTGAAGACTCCATGCCTATGGCGGAAGGAGCTCATCAACCTTCCGAACTGGACGCCTCCGCCTCCTCCTCCTCCTCCGGCGAGTCAGGGCACTCCGCCTCCTCTTCCGCCTGCTCCTTCGGTGAGTGATCAGGGCACTCCGCCTCCTTCTCCGGCGCGTGGCGTCACTCCACCTCCTCCTCCGCCTGCTCCTCCGGCGAGTGATCAGGGCACTCTGCCTCCTTCTCCGGCACGTGGCAGCACTCTGCCTCCTTCTCCGCCTATGCCAGCGCGCCTGACCAGCCAGCCTCCTCCTTCTCCGCCTCGTCAGCAAGGGCGGAAGAGACCCGCCGCCCCTCCGGCTGCTCCGGCGCGTTGCAGTCCTTCTCCTCCGCCTCGTAAGCAACTAAAGAAGAAAGCCGCAGTCGCTTGGCCTACTCGGGCGTCTAGCAGTACAGGCGGGAGGCAATACAGATTCGGTCCATCTCTCAAGACTCCAGAGAAGTTACCATACGAGATGACCGAGAAGGAAAACAAGGAGATCTGTCAAGCCCAAGTGAGGGACTACTTCGCAACGTAAAGAGCTAAGAGACATCCACCTCCAAAGGAGAAGATAGATCCGGTGAAAGCGAAGCGCACTTTGGATGCCCTGCAGCGACCACCACTAACTCCGTCGCAAACCAACTATGAGCGCATTACTGAAAAGACATATAAGGAAGCGAAGCAATCGGGAAGTACTTACAGTGACAAAAGGTTACAAGAATGAAGAACTGGGAAAAAAATTCCCCAGCTCGGCGAACAAGCAAACCAATCGTGCCCCCCGCTCAAGGTGTCTAGCGATATCGTCGCTAATCATCCGGGGGTCTTGCCCGGTACCAATCCTGGAGATTACGACGATGCACATTTTGATATAATGGAGGTGGACGAATTCAAATACGAGTATGGGAAGCCTCTCGTCAAAGATGGAACTACTCTAACAACGATGATGCGAAGATTCCATGATTGGTACATGGAAACCTGCAGAAAGCAGTTAGCTAGGAATAAAATCGATACTTTGACGCTGAAAGTTAAAGAGGATCAACACGACCTCGTTGGAATTGAGGAGTTGTCTGTTCCATTTGAGGAGTTCTTCCAGTTTTTCAATCTAAAGGCCCTCGATAAATTAACGGTCACTTGCTACTGTCTATAAGTACTACTGCTATCATTAAGTCTCTATATATAGCTCAACTCTTTCATTGCATGTATATATAATTATCCTCACTATATTATGCAGATTGAAGATCGTCGAATGCACAAAAGCTGAAATGTATGATATTGGGTCATTAACACAAATCTCATAGATGAATTTACGGTTAAATTTCATGCCGAAGAAACCGAGGAGAACTTGCTACGATCGTTGGTAATAAATCAAAACAAAGATACAATACTCTTTCCTTACAACTTCAAGTGAGTGTTACTGTCTTGTGCATATTCGGTTTCCCTTAATTATTACTCAAGGTTATAGTAATTAATGTAACTGATGAGTTATATGATGCATGCTCAGTTTCCACTATATTCTCCTAGAGATTAAGCTTGAGCAGGGACTAGTAAGCGTCTTAGACTCGAGACGAAAAGATCGTGAGGAATATGCAGACATGTCTAAAATGCTCAAGAAGTAAGTTGAATCGATCATTATCGCACCATATCGGCAACTTTGTTCATTTAATGATATCAAGTAATTGTTTTCTTTGTCTCGCAGGGTTTGGAAAGTATTCACCGCACAAGTTTCGGGACTGCCGCGGGATCTGCGATGGAAATTTCCGAAAGTAAGTACTACTAGCTAGCTAGTTTCGCGCATCTCCTGTTGATTCTAGCTACTTTCATCAATGCCATTTATAAAGCTTCATTATCAGTTTGATTAACCTCTATTTCTCGTAAAGTGCTTGTGGCAGGAACCCGGGAATAATTACTGTGGATACTACGTCTGCGAGTTCATCTACAACGCGACGGCCAAGAATAGGCGGGGCTACTCTAAAACACAATATGAAGTGCGTAACCAAAAATATTCACAAGTTTATTTTATTACCATCATTTCTATTGAGTTTCATTCATATATATGTATTGACCCCCTTATTCAAATTAGATGTGGGAGATGCGGAATGAACTCCTATCACAAGATCGCATGCGAGCAATTCAAGAGGAATTGGCTGGATTCTTTCTTGACCACGTCATCAATAAAGCCGTCGAATACCACCATGCATGTGGAAGTTGAGTTCATATGTTAGGGTATTGTAAGAGATCTTACACATTGTATATATATATATATATATGTAGCTAGTAGCATCTGTAAGATATACGAAAACTTGTTGTCCGACCAATCTCTCGGAGATAAGGAGAGGTCGATCACTTCTCTCTGTATATGTTCATGACGATCTTCTGTACTTAATAGTTTCCTTCATTTGCTTACTAGCTAGCTAGCGTGTCGAGTCCTCTCTATACGTAGCGTCGACCAAGCATGGAGATAAGAGAGGAATCTTCTCTCTATTAGCTAGCTAACACAATATATGAAACCCCTAAATTAACCCTACAAAACCCCCAACCCCCCCCCCCCCTTCAGAAAAAAAACAAAAAACCCAGCCCCTGAAATGCTGACACGTGGAAGACTTTTGGTCCCAGTTGGTGGCACCAATCGAGACAAAAGCCCCCCCTGCCTGGGCAAGCGGCAGCGGCCACATGGAGCCCCATCTGTCCCGGTTCCTAGGCGAGCCGGGACTAAAGGGACAGGGCTTTAGTGACGACCCTTTAGTCCGGTTCGTGAACCGGGACAAATGTCCCTCACGAACCGGGACGAATGGTTTTTTTACTAGTGCCATCTCGTGCGCTTGGGAAGAAGGAGAACAACAATTACGTCGAAAGTTCATATTGTAAATGGCATGCACACAAAAAAAGTTAGCTACCTGAAAAATAGCAAAAACGTAATTACTGAGAACAACAATTACATTGAAAGTTCATAACATAGATGTGCATGCACAAACATACATTGTTGCAGCCTTTTATGTTGAGCAGGGCACGTTCATAGTGCCACTTGTTCCATGGTGGGCCAATGGGTTGCTACACTTGCGGTTGTAAGCCTAGTGGTGGACATGTGAAAGAACATGCGGTGCCCGCATGTTTGGTTTTGGTAATTAATGACAATCTCTATGGACTAATGGTTGCCTTGAGTTATATTTGAAGGATTTGTCCATAGGCTTTTCTTGGAGTCCATTTGTTGGTTTCAAGGAGAGTTTGTGATGACCAAGGTGCTATTCAAGGAATTACCTAAAGATTGGTCATGTGAGAGGCTGATCAAGACTAAGTCAATGAGTGAATCAAGTTGATCAAAACACAAAGCGTAGAAGATGTACCAAGAGGGATCAAGTGATCCTGTGGTATGGTGAGCATTTTCAATTACGCTTTGTGTACTAAGCCATGGTCTTCGTGAGAGTTCTTTGTGGGGTTAGCTTGCAGTGTGCACGTTCAAGTGATGCATCACGAAGAGATCAAGTGCTTGAAGATTGGCATCCATTGTGGTGACAATGGACTTGTGAAGATGTGCAGAAGAGTGGCTCACCCATAGTGGAGTATGGGGGAGCAATTTACTAGTCTTCACCGAGCCACCGCAATCAACAAAGGTGGTACAACTTGAGGAAGTCAAGATCGTCTACATCTAGCTGAAGTGGACTTGGTGCAAGGCAAAGGTTTGGCCTTAATACATTCTCTATTTTACCGGTCTCATGGTGGTAGTTTGGAGACCAGGTTATAGGATCAATTGCCATACTATCAAGGGGGGCTCTCAAGTGAGTAGCTTGATCATATCATTTGTAGAGTGCTCAAACCATTGCATGCTTGCATCATCTTTCTTGGTTCTTGTTTGGTTTTCTCCTCGTGATATTTGGAGCTTATGGTCATCTTCTTGACAAGCTCAAGTTCTGCAAAAACGGAGTTCACATGCTTCTTCTATTGCGTTTTCGGTGTTGGAGGTTTTACCGGCCTTATTCGAGGAAGGGTTCTCATCATTTTCTTATGCACCTTTTCTAATTTCCTTATTATTGTTATTTCTATAAAGATTGTGTTAGCCCTTGTCGCTAGCTTTCCAACAAACTTGGTTTCATAGAATTCGGTGTCCGTTTGCAAAAGTTGTGTCAGTTTTGGTGTCCTTAAAAAGGCTGCAGTGGTACTACTGCTCACGGGAGCAGTACTACCGCTTGGAGGGGATGCAATTTTTTATGACCACTCTTGAGAGCGGTACTACCGTGGCTACTTTCGTGGCTAATTCCACTCCGGACCAAAAACTCGTCATAAGTCCAGCGATGGTAGGCATGGATGTATTTTTTTAGTATCGCTCGCAAGCAGTAGTACCGCTACCCCTAGCGGTAGTACCGTCAGGATGAGCGGTAGTACCGCTCCGGCGGTTATATCAGCCTTTTGCCTCCTCATTGTTATTTTTCAAAGGGCTTCCACTGCCCTAGCGGTAGTACCGCTCCCATGAGCGCTAGTACCGCTCCCATGAGCGCTAGTACCGCTCTGTGCGGGCTGTGAGCATAATAGTTGGATTCCCCACCTATAAAAGGGGGTCTTCTTCCCCAATGAACCTTATCCTTTGAGCTCATGTTCTTCACCATTGTTGACCTTCTTCGATATTGCTATCTCTCAATCCCTCCATGGATTCTTGCTAGTTTTTGGGGGAAAAGAGAGAGGAGATCTAGATCCACATTTGCACGAATCACTTTCTCCTCTATGTGAGGGGAACCCCTTGGATCTAGATCTTGGAATTCTTGGTGTTCTCCTTATTGTTCTTCCTATCATTTTCTTCCCTAGCATTAGTTGCTTTGGTGGTATTTGGGAGAGAAGGACTTGGGAACTCCGTGTGCCCTAGCCATTACATTTGGTGCATCGGTTTGAGTTCTCCGCGGTGATACGTGGAAGTTACAAGTTGATAAGCTTATTACTCTTGGGTGGTTGGTACCCTTGAGCTTGTTCCTCTTGGGTGCTTGGGCGCCCTAGATGGTTGGTGGTGTTCGGAGCTCAATCATTGTGGTGTAAAAACTCTAGGCAAGCGTCCATGTCTCCAATTAGGTTGTGGAGATCGCCCCGAGCAATTTGACGGGTATCGGTGACCGCCCCCAAGGGTTGCCGAAGTGTACGAGTTTGGTGATCGCCCCCAAGGGTTGCCATTTGTACGGGTTCGGTGACCGCCCTCAAGGGTCCCTTAGTGGAATCACGGTATCTTGCATTGTGCGAGGACGTGAGGAGATTACGGTGGCCCTAGTGGCTTCATGGGGAGCATTGTGCCTCCACACCGTTCCAAACGGAGATTAGCATCCGCAAGGGTGTGAACTTCAGATACATCGTCGTCTGCGTGTGCCTCGGTTATCTCTTACCCGAGCCCTTTACTTATGCACTTTACTTTGTGATTGCCATATTGTTTCTTGTCATATATCTTGCTATCACTTAGTTGTTTATCTTGCATAGCACAAGTTGTTGGTGCACATAGGTGAGTCTAGTTGTTGTAGGTTTTGTGCTTGACAAATTAACCGCTAGGTTTATTCCGCATTTGTTCAACCCTAAACCATAATTATTTTAAAGCGCCTATTCACCCCCCCTCTAGGCGACATCCTCGATCTTTCAATTGGTATTAGAGCCTCGCCTCTCTTTATAGGGCTGAACCGCCTAGAGAGTAAGGATGTCGACTAGGGGTTTTGGATTCTCTGACACTCTTAGTGTCGATGGCACGATTTTGATGTTTGGGTAATTCGCTTGCTTAATCTCTTTAGGGTCATGGACCCAAATTTAGAGAGAATTGTAGATATGGGTTTTTCTCCTCTGAAGGATCCCCAAAGATTATCTTTAGAGGATGATAAAAACTCCTATCTCAATGCTCAAGCTTCTAATGTGCTTTTTGATGCTTTGGGCAATGTAGTTATATTTCAACTCATGCCATTCCGGGATGCTCATGAGTTGGGGACAAAGCTTCAAGACAAATATGGCGTGTCTAAGTTTTGTGGGAATGATTGTTCTCCCTCCACCTTTGGCCGTGTTGAGTTCTCAACTTCTTCTACTTCACCTACATGTGGTTTGCCATAAGGTAATGACATGGTGAGTAGTGGTATTCATTGCAATGATAATAGTGGGCTTATTGTTGATAATCCTTCATCACTTTCTTATTGCAATGCTTCATCTTTGGACTTTAGCACTTCGAGCACTCCAAATATTTCATTTGCATGTGTTGATAGTCCTTGCATATCATGTAGAAATTGCTTGACTAAATCTCATGATGATATGCTTGCTATGTCTTGTTACCATGATAAAAATGCATCTATTTCCTCGAATTGTTGTGCTAACAATGTAGAGAAAACCCAACACCCCATGGAGAAAGATGTGGTCTTGAATGGTGCTTCAAGGGATCCTACATCATCATCTATTGCATTTTGCCTTATGACCAAGGCTTCAAAGGTATCTTCCACTTTGAATCCCAATATATCTTGTGATGATATTGATGAAGGCAAGAATGATGATGATGTTGATTATAATGAAGAGAATGATACTGTTGCCTCCTTAAAAATTAAGGGGGAAATGATTTTTAAAGCTAATCTTAAGAATAAAATTGCTCGGTCCAACTTCATGGAAATCATGTCTGTTGCTATTGAGGGCAAGAAATATATTGATGAGTTGGAATCTCGTCTTGAGGAGCATGAGGTTACCATTGACAAAATGGAAGGTCGTGAGATTGCGGACCTCTCCCAAGCTCTTGAAGTTTCACAAAGAACCAAGGAATCTCTTGAGGAGACTTTTGCTCTAGAACGATCTAGAGTGAAGGAATCTCATGATAGAGCTCTTGAGGTGGCCAATGTCTTTGAAACTAAAAATGAGAAGCTTGAAGTTGTGCATGCTAAACTCCTTGAGGACTTTGGGCACCTAGAAAATGGCTCAAGGGTCATTAAGAGTGAACTCATCAAAATCACCGAGTCTCATGCTCAACTTAAAGCTTCATATTCTAAAGAGCTTGCCAAGTTGCCTTCTACTCTTGCTATTATTGATGATGCTTGTGTTGGAAATATGCCCTAGAGGCAATAATAAAAGATTATTATTATATTTCCTTGTTCATGATAATTGTCTTTATTCATGCTATAATTGTATTATCCGGAAATCGTAATACACGTGTGAATACATAGACCATAATATGTCCCTAGTAAGCCTCTAGTTGACTAGCTCGTTGATCAACAGATAGTCATGGTTTCCTGACTATGGACATTAGATGTCGTTGATAACGGGATCACATCATTAGGAGAATGATGTGATGGACAAGACCCAATCCTAAGCATAGCACAAGATCGTGTAGTTCGTTTTGCTAGAGCTTTTCCAATGTCAAGTATCTTTTCCTTAGACCATGAGATCGTGTAACTCCCGGATACCGTAGGAGTGCTTTGGGTGTACCAAACGTCACAACGTAACTGGGTGACTATAAAGGTGCACTACAGGTATCTCCGAAAGTGTTTGTTGGGTTGACACGGATCGAGACTGGGATTTGTCACTCTGTATGACGGAGAGGTATCTCTAGGCCCACTCGGTAATGCATCATCAGAATGAGCTCAAAGTGACCAAGTGTCTGGTCACAGGATCATGCATTACGGTACGAGTAAAGTGACTTGCCGGTAAAGAGACTGAACGAGGTATTGGGATACGACGATCGAGTCTCGGGCAAGTAACGTACCGATTGACAAAGGGAATTGTATACGGGGTTGATTGAATCCTCGACGTCGTGGTTCATCCGATGAGATCATTGAGGAGCATGTGGGATCCAACATGGGTATCCATATCCCACTGTTGGTTATTGACCGGAGAGCCGTCTCGGTCATGTCTACGTGTCTTCCGAACCCGTAGGGTCTACACACTTAAGGTTCGGTGACGCTAGGGTTGTAGAGATATGAGTATGCAGCAAACCGAAAGTTGTTCATAGTCCCGGATGAGATCCCGGACATCACGAGGAGTTCCGGAATGGTCCAGAGGTAAAGAATAATATATAGGAAGTGCAGTTTCGGCCATCGGGAGAGTTTCAGGGGTCACTGGTATTGTACCGGGACCACCGGAAGGGTCCCGGGGGTCCACCGGGTGGGGCCACCTATCCCGGAGGGCCCCGTGGGCTGATGTGGGGAGGGGACCAGCCCCTGGTGGGCTGGTGCGCCCCCCGGGCCCCCCTCTGCGCCTAGGGTTGGGAACCCTAGGGGAGGGGGCGCCTCCACTTGCCTTGGGGGGCACTCCACCCCCCTTGGCCGCCGCCCCCTAGAGATCCCATCTCTAGGGCCGGCACCCCCCCTGGGGGCCTATATAAAGGAGGGGGGAGGGAGGGCAGCCGCACCCAAAAGTCTTGGCGCCTCCCTCTCCCCTGCTACACCTCTCCCTCTCGCAGAAGCTCGGCGAAGCTCTGCCGGAACTCTGCTGCATCCACCACCACGCTGTCGTGCTGCTGGATCTTCATCAATTCTCCTTCCCCCTTGCTGGATCAAGAAGGAGGAGACGTCATCCGCTCCATACGTGTGTTGAACGCGGAGGTGCTGTCCGTTCGGCACTTGGTCATCGGTGATTTGGATCACGACGAGTACGACTCCCTCAACCCCGTTCTCTTGAACGCTTCCGCTCACGATCTACAAGGGTATGAAGATGCACTCATATCACTCGTTGCTAGATGAACTCATAGATTGATCTTGGTGAAACCGTAGGAAAAATTTTAATTTTCTGCAACATTCCCCAACAGCTTGTGCTACTAACTCTATTTCTAGTGAGGCATCCATTTTTAAGGAGAATGTTGAGCTAAGGGCTCAACTTGAATTGCTATCTACACTTATAGGAAATTGGAAAAAGTCATGTAAATCCCACAAGCTCTCATGATGATCTTCTAGTATCCCATAATGTGCTAAAGATAGCTCATGAGGATATGATTATCAGGGTAACATCTAGTGAGTCTCATGTGGATACTAGCACTAATTAAAGTCAAAATGCTATCTTGCCATGTGCTACTCCTCGTAATTCATCTATGCATAACATTGGCACATCTTGTGATAAATTGCTTTAATTGGCTTGTTGATGTAACGATGAAGCTTATACTTTCTCTAGCACTTGTCTTGATACTAACCATGTAGAGGAAATCAAAGAGCTCAAGGACCAAGTCACTTCTTTGAAGAAAGACTTGGAAAAGTGTCATGAAGGGAAGTCCACACTCAAAAATATCTTGAGTGTGCAAAAATCCCCCAATGACAAAGGTGGACTTGGATTCAACTCCAATAAGAATAAGAGGTCCAAGAAAAACAAGAAGAAGGGCCAAGAAACAACTCAAGAATTCGGCCAAGATTATTTGCTTCAAGTACAAAATTGAAGGGCATCATGTTAGATCTTGCCCACTGAAGAAGAAGGCCATTAGTGACAAGCAACAAGGGAAGAGGCCACAAGTTCAATCTCATGCTCAACCTCAAGTTGAAGAAAGGCCACTTCCCAACAAGACTCAAGTTAATGCTTCTCTTGTTGAGAAATCAAGTGAGCAGAAAATGAAGAGTAGACGTTGCTACTTATGTCGTGAGAAAGGTCATGTCGCTTCTTCATGCACTAGTGATAACTTATCCAACCCAATTATTATTGATAATATCTATTCTCTTGGGAAGGATAAGGTTGGCAATGTGTTTGCCCAGTTTGTTGGTACTCAAAGTTGTGTCAAGAAAAGAACCATTTGGGTTGCCAAGCCTATTGTGACTAACCTCTTAGGACCCAACTTGATTGGGGACCAACAAGCTTAAACTTGATCAATAGGTGTTGTTGGAGGGCATTGGAGACTTGGCTACATTATGAATAATTAAAGGGTCTTCATCATTCATATTGTCTCAAGCCAAGTCATTCTGATTATCAAGTTTCTATCTCATATCCAATGTGCCTCCTTGCGGTAACTTGTACTTAAATTGTTTACATTGAAAGTTACTTGCCCCTTTGCATGTTTTGGTTTTGTACCTTGCATGTGTTTGTATATGTCTGCTTCCAATTTGCTTATCTTGAGTAATCAAGTATGTGTATGTTGGTTTGCACTTCATGTACGTGTGAGTTGTGTGTTGAGCCTTTTTGCATCTTGTTTGTATCTTAATTGGTTCTTGTGAGAGATTAGTGAAACAGCCCATTTTGGGGGAGTGATGTGCTTTGTGCACCTCACGGTCCCACAAATGTGTGTACATGAGGAGTACCACATAGTATTGATATTGCAAGCTTATCTAGTCACTATGTGGTATGTCTTCTCATGAGAAATTCAAATTCTAAATAGTCCATTAATTATCTCTTGTTGGATCCTCTTATTGCCTCTTGTTAAGTTTTCTTTGGTATCACATTATGGGGGAGTAATATACTATGTGTATATTACAAGCCTAGAAAATGTGTAAATTTGAGATATTGTCACCTAGAGTTGATATTGTAAATTATCTTGTTCCTAGGTGACATGTTACCTCTACAAGTTGCAATTTGCTTGTTCTTGGTGTGAAGATGATATTGGATTTCCTTCTATCAACCATCGGGAATCATTTCCAAATACTTCTTGTCTTTTGACAATTGGTACTCACTTATGTGTGGTCGAAATTATTGATCATCTTCATTGGGTTTTGTTTTCATTTGCCTTATCTCTTGCCAAGATTGTGTCAACTCCCATTGCCTTCCCTGCCACTTAAGGATCTTGTTGTTTTCTTGATATTGTCTAGTGTTTTCTTGATACAGTGAAAGTGGTGATCCCACCTTGTGCATTTCGTATTCAAATGCAAATTCTTTATAATGCACAACTCGTGGGGGAGCTATCATATTTTCTATAAAACACTCATCTTGTGATCCATATTAAGTGTGTATTGGTGGATGGCAAGCCGTTTCTTTTTGTTACTTTGTGCCATCATGAAACTTTGTAGAGAGCTTGGTTTGTTTGGAACCATCCTCTCTTTTGGGAGTTTGATATCATTTTGTGTGTTTCAATGGATATCTCATTCCTTGATGTATCTTGTAATGATATCTTCCAAGTGATGATTTCTCCATTTGCTAACCTATTTTCACTTGGTATTTATTTTCATTTGGTTTTCTTTCTTGAATGTTTCGAGCATGCATATTTACTTCATGTATTTTATTTTGCATGCTTCCTTTCTTTGACCCAATATATAAGTGAAACTCCACCAAGTCTCATATATATATATATATATATATATATATATATATATATATATATATATATATTGTAACACTATTCTGATCACGGGATCAAAATAGTTATTTGGATCACGACGCGTCTATATATAGGGCTTGGGCATGTTCCCGAACTCCCGAACCGACAACGACCAAAAAGAAAATATAAAGAAAGCCCAGCCCACCTCCCCCGATCCCCCACCATCCCAGATCCCGATCCCCCACCTCCCGCACCTCCCTCCCGCAACCGGCGGCCGCCGCCACCATGCCCAAGAACCGGAGACGCGGCCGCCGCCCCGCCCCCAACTGGAGCCTGGCCACCAACCGCACGCCTGCCACGCCCTGACCTTCAACCGTGCTGCTACCTCGTCCTCCCTCCCTGGGTCACGCTGCCACCGTCGCCTCCCTCCCCACGTCGCCACTAACCGGCACGGCTGCCCCCACCTCGCCCCCAAACGACATCACCTCCTCCCCAACCACCGGTGCCTCCCCGGTTTCGCCGCCACCACAAGCTGGCCGGCTCCCTTCAAGATCGCCCCATGCAACCTCCGCCCCAACCACCTCCATCGCCACCATTCGTCCCGACCACCTCCTCCGCCGCCCTCCGCCGCGCCGACCACCTATGCCGCCACCCACTGCCCCAATCACCTCCGCAGCCACCCGCCCCCCTTTACTCCAGCGTGACCTGCCCTCCCCTCCGGCCCGAACTTCCCTTCCTTCTGACGCGACCTGCCGCGCGACCCTCCAGCGCACCCCCGTCCTCCCATCCCGCCATGAGAGAGCTCTCCTCCAGCGCGCCTTCTGCATAGACACCCCGCCCGTCCGGCCTGGCAACCAGCTACCCTGCCACAGCGTGTGAGCAAGGAGCTACATCACAACTCCGGTGGGCCTCGCGGAGTGCCACGGTGAATGCTCCAGCTCCACTCCTTGGTCGCAGTCAAGTGCCTCTAGCTGTAGCCGTTCGCCGCTGCCGTGCGAGGTGAGCTTGATTCATACTCCCTACTAATCCCCCATTGCAGCCATGGCTACCCAGCAAGCCGTCGCCGCAGCTCAAGCCTTCCCTGTGGTGCCGAGTTCTGGCTCTCAGCTCGCAGCGCTGCCACACGACGGTGAGGTCCAACTACCAGCTACACGCGTCCGGGCCAGCCCATCCCCTGTGTGCGACTCTTGCCCCATGCACCTTCCGAGCCATTGCACCTCCTCTGCTTCTTTAATTCATCAGTTGTTTGTGTGTACTCGCCGTGTTTGCTAAAATGCCTCAGTGCACCAGTAGAAGTTTTTTTGGCGTATCTGTGTTCCCTTCTATCTTAGCCATTGCTTCCTAATTGCTATTGCTAGGATTATTAGTTCTAGCATTTTCTGTTTGTGTGTTCTGCACTTTAAGTGCCTGCTACGGTGAAGTTCTACTGGGCCTATAAGCCAAGTTCTACGATGCCTATATGCCGGTCGCGGTGAAGTTCTACTACTACGATATGACAAGTTCTACGAAAGCTATACAATAGTGTACTACGCAGCAATCTTAAAGTTGTTTGAAGAAACGGCAAATGGCATTTTTCTCCCTATCCATGTGCAAGTGTTCATGCTAGTGTTAGTTGTGCATACATTATTTTTCTCTCTTTTTGTGTGAATGGTCAAATTGCACTACAGTGGCCCTCCCCCGTCACTAGCTTACTTTGATAATAGTTGTTCCTTCCTAGCTTCTATGACAAAGTTACATTTTTATCAATCTAAAAGAGAGAAGCGAAAATCAATCAGAGTGTGTAAGCAAAAAAATTGTGAAGTGGTGCGAAGGATAAAAAATGTGTAGTGGTGGCTTGAATGTGAGTTAAGTCTGATGCAAAACAAAAATACTCGACAAAAACTTTGTTATATCGGATGTGATTTCGTGCTCTGTACATTTTTTATATGCCTACAAAAGACTATCGTTTTAGTATGATATATAAGAGCTCAATAATTTTGTTTGGACATGGATCGAAGTTAGTACACAATATACGGTGCGTCCGTAAATTCTTTTCTTTTGCATCCATTTTGCCCCCGAAAAAAATAATGAGAACACAAAAGAGATACATATTTTTGTATAAAACAAATCCCATGCATTTTTTCCCTTTCTTTTTTAAAAAATAACCAAAAATTCCAATTAAAAATACCATAGTAGTTCGATGTTTGTAACCAAAACATAATTTTCACGTGTCTAATATAACTCTAGAAGGTCAAAATAAAATAATAGAGCAGTTCAATTTTTTTTATATATAATGGATTTCCCCGTTTCTAAAAAAATTAGAAGTCCGGATTTAAATAACAGAGTGGTTAGATGTTTATTACAAAAATTAGTTTTTTCGTTACCGAATAAATAAAACCAAGAAGTTCAATTTAAAAAACGGAAGTAGTTCAATGTATACAGAAAACCCAAAATTCTTTCAGTTTCTAAGAAAAATAAAAGTATGAAGTTCAATTCAAAAAGAATGGGTTGATGCTTATTTAGAAACAATATTTTCTTCTAAGAAGTTCAAATTAAAATAAGAGAGAAGTTCGAATGTTATAAAAAACTCAGATTTTTTCTTGTTACTAAAGAATAAAATTAAGAAGTTCAAATTTAAATAGGAGAGAGGTTCAATATTTATTATGAAACTAGTATATTTCTGTTACTAAAAATTTAAAAATCAAGAAGTCCAAATTATAAAAATAGAGATATTCAATATTTATAAAAAAAACTCATGTTTTCCTTGTTACTAAAGAATAAAATGAAGAATTTCAAATTAAAATAAGGGAGTAGTTTGATGTATATAGAAAACTCAAATGCTACCCGTTTCTTGAAGAAGAAAAATAAGAGTATGAAGTTCAATTTAGAAGAAAAATGTTTGATGCTTATTTAAAAATATTGTTTTTCGAAGAATATGTGGCCGAAGTTCAACGCGAAAACAGCGAACAGTTCAACTACTATACGGAATGCGTTTCGGATGAGAATAAAATAATACAAAATTAAAAGCCTGCAATGTTTGTTGCAAGAAGTTCACGTGCTCCACCCTGCATGGTTCAAAAATTATATTATGAGACGTTCGACCTTCAATTACATGTTAAAAAAGAGTGGAAAAAGTAACAACATTTTTGCCATTTTTAAAACTGCTCTCAAATGGCAGCGAATTAGTAACACCTGTCTACGTGAAAAAGTTGCTCCTATTCATAAGCTTTCCAATGTTATATTATATGCTACATTCCAATGTATGGCTTAAAGGTTTCATGTATACCAATTAAAACATGTTTTTATGTACTGACAAAATTCTTTTGAAACGTCAACAGTATGAAAAAATGATCAAACACGGCAAAGTTGCGTGTTTTCAATAGCTTTCCATCGGTATATCATTTGCTCAATTCCTTAAGTGGTTGGGGAGTTACGGGTAAAAAACAACACATGAAAAACATAGTGAAGTTGAGAAAGAATTGCTCCAGAAGTTCAAATGACGAGACTAAAGGTGGAAACAAGAAGTTCAAAAATAAAAAAACAAAGAAGTTCAACTTTTAAAAACAGAACACTTCAAAATTTCATAAAAAATTAAGAAATAAAACCAGGAAGTCCATATTAAAAAGATGGAGAAGTATAGAAAACTCAGATTTTCCTCGTTATTAAAGAATGAAAACAAGAAGTTCAAAAATTAAATAACAAGAAGTTCAACTTTTAAAAATAGAGCTCTTCAAAATTTCTTAAAAAAGATTAAGAAATAAATCAGGAAGTCCATATTAAAAAGATAGAGAAGTTCGATGATTATAGAAAACTCAGATTTCCCTCGTTATTAAAGAATGGAAACAAGAAGTTCAAAAATAAAATAACAAGAAGTTCAACTTTTAAAAATAGAGCGCTTCAAAATCCATAAAAAAGGATTAAGAAAAAAACAAGGAAGTCCAAATTAAAAAGATGCAGAAGTTTGATGATTATAGAAAACTCAGATTTATCTCGTTATTAAAGAATGGAAACAAGAAGTTCAAAAATAAAATAACTTCTAAAAAAGTTGTTGCTAGAAGTTCAAGTGCTCTCTCCGGGGAAGTTCAAAAAATTCTTGTGAGAGAGGTTGAACAAAAATACATGACAGAAGTTCAAGATGAAAATAGCGGGAAGTTCAACTACTACACGAAATGCGTTTCAGATAGGAAAATAAGAATAGGAAACAAAAAGCTTAAAAGATTTTGTTGCTAGAAGTTCACGTGCTACTCCCGGTGAAGTTCGAGATCTCTAGTGTGAGACGTCCGACCTTCAGTTACATGTAAAAAACAGGCAAAAAAGACGTTGTTTTACGCATTCAAAAATATATTTTGAACCGTTGTGAGTATGAAAAACTCATCAACACAAAAAAGTTGCGTGTTTTTAATAGCTTTCCATCGGTATATCATTTGCTCAATTACGGTAAGTGGTTTGAGAATTACGAGCAAAAAACATCACGTCAAAAAACAGAGTGAAGTTCAAACAGACATGCTCCAGAAGTTCAACTATTTCACGCAATGCATTTCCGTTTACGATGAATGTAGAAATCATGATCTCGCCATTTTCTAATTTACCTCGAAATGACGGTAATATCATTTGTGTAAGTTCAAGTCCTTGGTCGGAGAAAGTTAAAAAAATTATTGTGAGAGACATTTCTACAAAAGGAATATTATTTGTGTAACACTTACGAATGGATGAGAAAATTACAAACAAAAATACGTCCCAGAAGTTCAACGTGAAAACAGCAGGAAGTTCAACTACTACGCTAAATGAATTTCAGATGAAAAACTTTCAAAATCGTCGCGAGTATGAAAAAATGATCAACACGGGAAAGTTGCGTGTTTACAGCAGCTTTCCGTCGGTATATCACCCGCTCAATTCCCGTGAGTGGGATGGAGAGCTACGAGCAGTGGATGAAGATCTATGAGCCAAAAAATCACGTGAAAAACAGAGTGAAGTTCAGGTACACGCACCGAGAAATTCAGGTTCTTCACGCGGTGCATTTTGGAAGAATCTGTTCCGCGGTAAAGGCAGAACGAATGATCCCGCCGTTTTCAGAATTACTTGAAAACGGCTAGGAATTAGAGAAAACCATCAACATGAAAAAGTTTTGCATTTTCCGTAGCTTTTCAACGGTATATTATTTGCCCAATTCCGATAAAGTTTGTAGAAATTACGGCGAAAATACGTTTTTCACCATTTTCGAAACTGACTTAAAACTGTAAAGAATTGGGAGAAACAATACATAAGAAAAAGTTTCACATTTGTTCAAGCTTTCCAACGCCATATTATTTGTTGCATTCGAACGCACGGTTAAAAAATTAGCTCGAAAATACGAACTCGGTAGGACTTGGACCATTTTCTAAATTACTCTTAAACCATTCAAAATTAGAAAAAAACATTCAAGATGAAAAAGTAGCGCATTTTCATAAGCTTTCTAACGCCATATCATATGCCTCCATTGGATTAGCCGTTTAGAAATGACATCGAAAAAACCAACTCAGCTGTTCGGTTTACGAAATTTTACGATTTTTCAAATTACTCTTTAACCATAGGGAATTGGAAAAAACTTTGAACATGTGGAAGGAGCGGTTTTGCAGCAGCTTTCCAACGCCATATTATATGCCTCATTTCGATAAACGGTTTAGAAATGCGCTCGAAATTATGATTCATGTTTTTTGTGTGAAGAAAAAACGGTTTTCAAAACTGCTCTTAAACCGCTTACATTTTGCGAAAAATTTAACTTGGGTCATAAAACTCGTGTCCATAGCTTTCCAACGGTATATAGCAAGCCCTATTTGGGCAATGTTGCGGGAAGTTCAACCTAGCACAGGGGGAAGTTCAGGTCGAACAACTCAGGCAGTAAAATCGCAAAAAACGCGAGTTCTTCACGAACCGAGTGCAAAATCCGCCTATGAGCGAGATTCCTATCTAAAACGAATATTTAGTTGCTAAAAATCGTTTGAAGATTACACTTACATCAGATGGGACACGACTAACCAGAAAAACTCGCGGTAGAAGGCACGGTTGCGAAGATAGCCCGAAGGTCGGGTTCGTACAGAGAGAAGTTCAGGCGCGTTACTCAGGCAGTTCAGGTTGTGATCAGAATATTATTCTGATCCCGTGATCAGAATAGTGTTTATGTGTGTATATATATATATACATATATATATATATATATATATATATCATGATCTTTCAAACACAAAGAGCTTGCCATAGGATTAAATGAAAAAGGGAAAGGTGTGGATCACCTTGACTCAAGCACAAAGTAAAAACATAAAGTAAAAGATAGGCCCTTCGTAGAGGGAAGCACAGGTTGTCATGTGCGTTTAGGGTTGATGCACAAAATCTTAATGCAAAAGAACGTCAATTTATATTGCCCCTTGTATGTGGACCTTTATTATGCAGTCCGTCGCTTTTATTACTTCCACAACAAGATCATACAAAGCTTATTTTCTCTGCACTAATAAGTCATACATATTTAGATAGCAATTTTTGTTGCTTGCAGCATGAGAACTTACTTGAAGGATCTTACTCAATCCATAGGTAGGTATGGTGGACTCTCATGGCAAAACTGGGTTTAAGGATATTTGGAAGCACAAGTAGTATCTCTACTTGGTGCAAGGAATTTGGCTAGCATGAGGGGGAAAGGCAAGCTCAACATGTTTGGAAGGTCGATGACAATATACTTTAACTGAGATGCGCGAAAACATAAACCATTACGTTGTCTTCCTTGTCCAACGTCAACTCTTTTAGCATGTCATACTTAATGAGTGCTCCCAATTATAAAAGGTGTCTGTCGGTGTCAAAACCGGCGGATCTTGGGTAGGGGGTCCCGAACTGTGCGTCTAGGCAGATAGTAACAGGAGACAAGGGACACGATGTTTTTACCAGGTTCGGGCCCTCTCGGTGGAGGTAAAACCCTACTCCTGCTTGATTGATATTGATGATATGGGTAGTACAAGAGTAGATCTACCACGAGATCAGAGAGGCTAAACCCTAGAAGCTAGCCTATGGTATGATTGTTGTTCGTCCTACGGACTAAAACCCTCCGGTTTATATAGACACCGGAGAGGGCTAGGGTTACGCAGAGTCGGTTACAATGGTAGGAGATCTACATATCCGTATCGCCAAGCTTGCCTTCCACGCCAAGGAAAGTCCCATCCGGACACGGGACGAAGTCTTCAATCTTGTATCTTCATAGTCTTGGAGTCCGGCCAAAGATGATGGTTCGGCTATCCGGACACCCCCTAGTCCAGGACTCCCTCAGTAGCCCCTGAACCAGGCTTCAATGACGACGAGTCCGGCGCGCATATTGTCTTCGGCATTGCAAGGCGGGTTCCTCCTCCGAATAATTCATAGAAGATTTTGAACACCAGGATAGTGTCCGGCTCTGCAAAATAAGTTCCACATTCCACCGTAGAGAGAATAATATTTACACAAGTTCAATCTGTGATGTATTTCGTGGCATGATGTCACACCACGGCCAAGCCTTTATTCGAATTGTTTTTATTGTTCCACCTTAGCGTGTTTAGCGAAGCGGTTTCCTTGGCACGTCTTGTCAAAGCAGAGATCGTGTCCCCTTATTCTGGGATTCTCATCAATACGGGCGTGGGTAACCCAACTGCGCCATTGATTATGACGCTTGGGAGATAAGCGAGTTTTACCAGGCTGGTGGGGACGCACAGTTTCGCCCGTCCATATAAGGGGATAGGATCCACCTTTTTACCTACGCCTTCTTCCTCCTTTGCTTATCCATCTCCGCGCACTCGAGCTCCAGCGCCCAAGTCCGCACATCTCGCTTCGACCTTCCCCAGCCATGTCCGGAGCGGGAGGCAAGTGGATGGCCTCCTCCGTCACGGAGGGGCATATCAAAAGGTTGAGGAAAGCCGGATACCTGCACAACGATATTGCGCACCGGCTTCCAGACGAGGGGCATCTCGTCCCCACCCCCAGGCCCCATGAGAGGGTGGTGTTCCTTCCCCATTTCCTCCGCGGACTGGGCTTCCCACTCCACCCATTTATCTGGGGGCTCATGTTCTACTACGGCCTGGATTTCCACGATCTGGCCCCGAATTTCATCCTCAACATCTCGGCGTTTATCGTCGTGTGCGAGGCCTTCCTCCGCATCACACCCCACTTCGGCTTATGGCTGAAGACCTTCAATGTCAAGCCGAAGGTAGTGGGCAGCCAGCAGGCGGAGTGCGGAGGCGCCATGGTGGAAAAGATGCCCAACGTCACATGGCTCGAGGGCACCTTCATGGAAACCATCAAAGGGTGGCAATCGGGGTGGTTCTACATCACCGAGCCGCGTGACCCTGAATGGGCAGCGGCCCCCGAATTCAGATCTGGCATCCCCACACGGCTCACCTCCTGGAAAGAGAAGGGCCTGAAATGGGGTGATTTGGAAGAGCTGACCTGACTCCAAACCTGTGTCCAAAATCTTGTGAACGAGAAGATCAAGCTCGTCAACGCAGTCCAGGTCATGCTCATCCGCCGGATCCTCCCGTGACAACAACAGGCTTTCAAATTGTGGGAGTTTGATCCAGCACAGCACCAGACCTTGAGCAGGCTCTTTGACACTACGTATGAAGACACCTGGAGGGTGCTGTTCAAGGGCACCGAGGCTCCCGCATCCGCTACCGGAGATCGCGGATTTAGCTCGCAGCGTCATGCCAGCGAGGTAAGCTATTTTACCCTTTACGGGACACTTGTTTTTCATAGTTTTGACTCTATGCGGGATCTAAGCTCCCTTTACCTTTAACAGGCCTGGCAGAAGACGTCCGGGCAGGTTAACTGTCCGGCTCCCTTGCCAGAAGACCCAGCGGACGCCCGATTAACGGGGCTGCTGGCTCCGGCGCCTTACGTGGTGCCGGAGAAGAAGGCCAAGAAGAAGTCCATGGGAACTCGGAGGAGTTCCCGGCGCCAGGTGTTATCGGACTCATCGTCCGATGACTCCGAGGCGGACTCCTCCCGCGAAGACGAGGAGGAGAAAAAAGAGGCCTCTTCCCCAGTGGGGGGAGAGAAGAAAAGGAAGGCTTCCCCAATGGGGGAGGCCGAAGGGTCCAATAAGGGAAGGACCCTTCTTCCGGACTGTTCCACCAACGCTGACGATGGCGAAGAGGAGTGGCCCTCGAGGGCCAAGCCCCTGGTGAGATCGTAAGTGTCCGGATTCCATAATAACTCATGATTTCTCTTTTGTCGCATAATGTCTTCTAACGCCAAATACAACCATGTAGCCCACCCAAGGACGATCTTCCCGCTTCATCGAGCGGGTCCCTGGGTTCGTCGGATGTGAATAGCACTTCACTTCCGACCGCCTCCTCCCCCCGTGACGCAGACGACGCCGAGGTGGGGTCCTAGAAGGGGCCCAGCCAGGAGGAGGTGGTCCTGGAGGCGCCGCAAGGCGACCTCCTGGACTTTGGGCACGATGGGGGTTAACCCCCAAAGGGTTCTAAGTTCGGCCATGGACCGGACTCCGCACCGGAACCTTTAGTGGTTCCGGAGTCCGGTGGGCGGCCCCTTCGTAAGAAGGGTGAGACTGCAACGCCGGTGACCTCCGTCCAACCGGAGGCGCCGGATACTTTGCTAGAGGCGCTCAGTGGCGCCTCCATCGAGGAGGAGCACCACACTGTTATGAGTGCGGTGATCCAGAAGGTTCAGTCCACCAAGAGCGGGCTGACTGAAGCCTGTACCAGCCTTCTAACAGGCTTTGAGGTATGTAATTTAGATATGTAAAATAGTACCGCATAGACAGTAGCCCCTGATGCTCAGTTTGGTGTTCGGAAAGAAAAGCCGAACTAAGGGTCTAAAAAGATATACGCAGGAGTCTAACATAAACATGCCAATATGGGAATGCAGGCTGCGCTGCTAACCTCTGCCGCATTGACTGCGGAGGTTAATGCATTGAAGTAGAGCCTCGAGCGGTCCGAGAACGAGCTCGGCCATGCCAAGAAGCAGCTCGAGGACAAGGAAGGTAAGTAGTACCTTATTAAAGTAATACCTTATAGAAAAGGATTTGGTTGCAAAAAATGACAGGAACAACGTGAGTATTGCAGGGGCCACGAACGAGGTGGCGACCCTGAAGGAAGCGGTGTCCGAGGCCGAATGCAATGCGGCCGTGGAACGCACCGTGCGAGAGAAGCAGGAGGCGTAGGTGGCGGAGGTGCGGCAAGAGCTCCAGGTTCTTGTGGAAAAACACGAGAGTTTGGAGCGTGACTCGAAGACTCGAGAGTCCGATCTCGCCTCGGCTCTTGAGAGTGCTCAAGCCGCCAAGGCCGAAGCCCAAAAAGCCCTCCAGGAAATTGAGGCAATAAAGAAGATAGCGGCGGGTAAGGAATTCTTCATGCAAAGCAAGCACGTGAAAGTGAATTACTTATTACTTACCCGAATCCGGAGCTCTCCAGGAGCATTCGCAGATCTGCCCTGCAGTGTGTCCAACACTGCCGCATTCTACCGAGCCGAGGAGGGGAGCTCAACGGAAAAGGTGTTCTGGTCTCAATATGCTGAGGCCGGACATCCGGTGCCCCTGAGCGACCAGTTGAAGCAGCTGGTCGAGCTCCACAAGGTGGCCGAACAGGCCATGAAGGGCCTCATAGTTCGGCTGTGGCCCAAAGAAGCCATTCCTGGGAGCTACTTCGGTCTGGTGCGGCGGCTGGTGGGCGCCTGTCCATGGATTGAAGTCATCAAGCACTCCGTCTGCATTGAAGGTGCCCGTCGGGCCCTTGCCCGTGCTAAAGTGCATTGGGGCAAGATGGACACCGAGAAGCTTGTGACGGACGCGCCACCGCCAGGCAAGGAGTATCGCACGCCCGAGATGCACTATAAGGGTATCCTGAAGGGTGCCCGCCTTACAGCGGGTGAATACTCCAAAGATGTAATTTTTGAGTAGACTCGCATTTTGTTATCTTGTGCACTGAAAACTTTTTCATATGCGCTAAGCAACACTTATTAATTTAAAATATTACCTTCTGTGCGGCCGTTTATCAAATTTGAGAGATGGCGAGTCGTTGGCTTCAGCCCCCATGCCATGAGTGCTGGGGTGTTCGGGATAAACTTGAGTGCTCTTTTTCCCATTTTTGGGTCCTTCGAGGGAGGCGCTCAACACAACGAACAAGGCAACCGGACTTATAATGCTTGAACACTCCCACTTAGCCATAGAATTCTATAATTTTAAATTTCGGCGAAGCCCCTAGTGTTCAGAGGACCGAATTCGGGGCGCTATCCATGCCTGGGGCCGGACAAAGCCGGCTCCTCGCTCTAAGCGGCATAAGTCTTTAGGGACTCGAAAAAACCTCTCGAACAGCGACCGGCTCTTGCCCTATCATGACGGTCAGTTTTAGCTTTCTCCACTGAGGTGCTCAACCCGGCTCAACTGGGGCACAATCGCAATGGTTCTCCCAGCGCTACCTTAGCCGATATAATGGAACGTAAGGTACCAAAACATGGGAGCCGGGCAAACCCAACTATTGACCCAAGACATGATTCGGAGCCGATGCATATAATGCTATAAGTTCGGGGTGCCGCACTTGTGAAAGTGTTCGGACTTATCACACCATACTTTGGGGAACTTAAGCCCCTGGTGTATTTGGCCGTACCAAAGCGTACGGGTGCAACATGTCATAAGTGAACATATATAGATAAAAAAAGGAATGCAATGATAGGCAAAAAGTGGTGCATTGTTTATTCAAAAAATACTGCAATGAAAGCAGAACGATACAAATAGTGCAATAAGCAAGGGATGGGAATATTTAACATGTCCCCCTCCAGGGGTAGGCTGCGGGATGGTATGCAAAACAGGTATAATGCTCGAAATAGAGACCACCTGGATACCCGAGGTAGCTTTTCTACTTCCCCGGCTGTTGCATCGTGAGTTCGGCGATTCTACTGCCGGGCAGGGCTTCTTGAAAACGGAGTCCTGAGAATAAGAAGAAAAAAAGAATGACACATTTGGGAGCCCCTGGTGTGGTTGAGCTGCACTCTAGGCATGCCGTGGTCGTGCCCCTCCCCATATGCCCATGGTATCTCCAGAGCGTAGTGATGTACACGTGGTACTGGTCTCGCGATTTCGCGAGGGCTGGGGTTGGGGCCGCATTGCTATGTGTGCTCAGGACGTGCCAGGTGGTCTTGTTGTAGGTTACTCCGAGCACACTTGACATTGTCCGGCCGCTTAACAGCCGGACTCGAGAATATCCTTAAGAGGCTGCTTTGTACTTCCGCCGCGAGAGCCGCTGTATGCTCCTCTGTTCGGAGAGAGCGTTCAGTGTTTCCGTTGACCATAATGACTCCTCGAGGGCCTGGCATCTTGAGCTTGAGGTATGCGTAGTGCGGCACCGCATTGAACTTTGCAAATGCGGTTCGTCCGAGCAGTGCATGATAGCCGCTGCGGAACGGGACTATGTCGAAGATTAACTCCTCACTTCAGAAGTTATCTGGGGATCCGAAGACCACTTCAAGTGTCACTGAGCCTGTACAATTGGCCTCTACACCTGGTATGACGCCTTTAAAGGTCGTTTTTGTGGGTTTAATCCTTGAGGGGTCTATGCCCATCTTGCGCACTGTATCCTGATAAAGCAGGTTCAGGCTGCTGCCGCCGTCCATCAAGACCCTAGTGAGGTGAAATCCGTTGACGATTGGGTCTAGAACCAATGCGGCGAATCCACCATGGTGGATGCTAGTGGGGTGATCCCTTTGATCAAAAGTGATCGGGCATGAGGACCACGAATTGATCTTTGGGGCGACTGGCTCCATCGCATATACGTCCCTGAGTGCACGCTTCCGCTCCCTTTTGGGTATGTGGGTTGCGTATATCATGTTCACCGTCCGCACTTGTGGGGGGAAACCCTTTTGTCCTCTATTGTTCGGCGGCTGGGTCTCTTCCTCGTCATCGCTATGTAGCCCCTTGTCATTGTTTTCGGCAATTAACTTGCCTGCCTGCTTGAACACCCAACAATCCCTGTTGGTGTGATTGGCTGGCTTTTCGGGGGTGTCGTGTATCTGGCACGAGCGATCGAGTATTCGGTCCAAATTGGACGGGCCTGGAGTATTTCTTTTGAATGCCTTTTTCCGCTGACTGGGTTTAGAGCCTCTGAATCCGGCATTGACTGCCGTATCTTCAATATTATCGTCGTTAATGTGGCACTTGTGCTTATTGCGACGCGACCTGCCATTGCTGTCCTTCGTATCCGAACTACTAGAGTTTTTGGTCAGGTTGTTACTGCGAGCTAGCCAGCTGTCCTCTCCCGCGCAGAAGCGGGTCATGAGTGATGTGAGGGCTGCCATGGATTTCGGCTTTTCCTGTCCTAGGTGCCGGGCAAGCCACTCGTCGCGGATGTTATGTTTGACGGCTGCAAGGGCCTCTGCATCCGGACAGTCGATGATTTGATTTTTCTTGGATAAGAACCGTGTCCAGAATTGTGTATCTGATTCATCTGGCTACTGAATTATGTGGCTTAGGTCATCGGCGTCTGGTGGTCGCACATATGTGCCCTAGAAGTTATCAAGGAATGCGGCTTCCAGGTCTTCCCAACACCCAATTGATTCTGCTGGCAAGTTGTTAAGCCAATGCCGAGCTCGTCCTTTAAGCTTGAGTGGGAGGTATTTGATGGCGTGTAGATCATCACCGCGGGCCATGTGGATGTGAAGGAGATAGTCCTCGATCCAAACCGCAGGATCTGTTGTGCCGTCGTATGATTCAATGTTTATGGGTTTGAAACCCTTAGGGATTTGATGATCCATTACTTCGTCTGTGAAGCATAGTGGGTGTGTGGCACCTCTGTATTGGTCTATATCACGACGCAGCTCAAACGAGCTTTGTCCATTGTGTTTGGCCTGGCCGGAATTGTTGTATCCGGCGTGATGATTGTCATCACGTATCGTGGGGCGCCCACGCGATCCGTGGATCGATCTTGTTTGTCTTGCCTTGTCCTCCAATATGTCTCGCAAGTCTGGCGCATTCCCCCGTGGCTTTGTACTTTTCGAGCGACGCCGGGGTGCAGCTTTAGTGGGGGCCTAGAGGCCTCTCTGTCGCGGCCACGAGGTGGCCGGTCGGCCGTATTGTGCGCTGGTGATGTAGGTTTAGGTGCTTCCTCCTCTAATCAGGGTAGCAGCCTTCGTTTTGGGTAGCTCTTGGAGGGGCGTTCGAGTTCATACTCTTCGGCCGCAAGGACTTCAGTCCATCTGTCGGCTAGCAAGTCTTGGTCAGCTCTAAGCTATTGCTGCTTTTTCTTGAGGCTGCTTGCCGTGGCCATAAGCCTACGTTTGAAACGCTCTTGTTCGACGGGATCCTCAGGCACGACAAATTCGTCGTCGTCGAGGCTTGCCTCATCTTCAGAGGGAGGCATATAATTATCGTCCTCTACCTCTCTGTCGGCCGCTCTCTCATGAGGGTTGGCTTCTCCATCCTCCTGCGCTGAATCCTGCTGGAGGGGGTTGTCTTCGGCACTGTCCGGGGTGTTATTGTCTCCGGTGCCGGAATCTCCATTTTTGCTGTGGCGGGATTTAGAGCGGCGCCGCTGACGCTGGCGCTTAGGCTATTTCTTGGAGGGGTCATCCTTCGTTGTTCCATCGCCATTCCCATCCTTTGGGATGTCCACCATGTATATGTCGCATGACGAGGTGGCCTTCCAGTGCCCTGTAGGCGCTGGTTCTGGGTCGTCTCCGGCATCGTCGTCCATACCGTCGATGTCTTCGGAGTCGAAGTCTAGCATGTCAGTTAAGTCATCGACAGTGGCTACGAAGTGGGTGGTGGGTGGGCTTTGACTTTCTTCGTCATCCACATCCCAGCCGTCCTGACCATAATCCGGCCATGGCTCTCCTGATAAAGAGAGACACTTTAGCAAATTCAGGATGTCGCCAAAAGGCGAGTGCTGAAAGATGTCCGCAGCGGAGAACTCCATGATCGGCACCCAATCGGATTCGATTGGCAGGGGCGTGGAAGGTTCGGGGTCCGGAGAGGAGTCCGGCACCTTGGAGTCACGAGCTTCGCAAGGGACACGGTTGGTATTCGGCTCTATCACCGTAGAGGTAGCAGCCCCCGAGGCGGTGTCCAGCCACCCATCCTCGATCGGCGCAGTCGGCTCTGAGCTAAGGGTCGGAGCGGACGCTTGTGCGGCCTCCAGGGCACTGTCTGGCAGTAGAGCTAAATCATGCCATCGTGATAGTGCAGCACGCTCGGCTGTGGCTCGAATCCGTCGAAGATCAAGTCTCCGCGGATGTCAGCCGTATAGTTCAAACTTCCAAATCTGACCTGATGGCCAGGGGCGTAGCTTTCGACCTGCTCCAGATGGCCAAGCGAATTGGCCCGTGGTACAAAGCCGCCGAATACAAAGATCTGTCCGGGGAGAAAAGTCTCGCCCTAGATCGCGTCGTTGTTGATGATCGAAGCAGCCATCGGGCCTATAGGTGACGACATAGAGGAAGTCTCAACGAAAGCACCAATGTCGGTGTCAAAATCGGCGGATCTCGGGTAGGGGGTCCCGAACTGTGCGTCTTGGCGGATGGTAACAGGAGACAAGGGACACGATGTTTTTACCCAGGTTCGGGCCCTCTCGGTGGAGGTAAAACCCTACTCCTGCTTGATTGATATTGATGATATGGGTAGTACAAGAGTAGATCTACCACGAGATCAGAGAGGCTAAACCCTAGAAGCTAGCCTATGGTATGATTGTTGTTCGTCCTACGTACTAAAACCCTCCGGTTTATATAGACACCAGAGAGGGCTAGGGTTACATAGAGTCGGTTACAATGGTAGGAGATCTACATATCCGTATCGCCAAGCTTGCCTTCCACGCCAAGGAAAGTCCCATCCGGACACAGGACGAAGTCTTCAATCTTGTATCTTCATAGTCCTGGAGTCCGGCCAAATATGATAGTTCGGCTATCCGGACACCCCCTAGTCCAGGACTCCCTCAGTGTCCAAGATAATATATTTGTATGTGAACCCCTCTTTCCTTATAACTTCCTATTAATTGCAATGATGACCAAAACTACGTTCATCAACTGTCAACAACTTTTATGCCTCATACTTTCTATGTGTGAAGTCATCACTATCCATAAGATCAATATGAACTCTTTTATTCTTTCTACTTTCACAAGATCATAGCAACATAGCAAAGCCCTTGAATCAACATTAATCTTTAGTACAGGTAGCTCACGGACTCGATTACAAAAAGAGATCACAAAGCAAAACTCAAAACTACTTGATATCAAAACTTCAATCTACTAGATCAAGATAATACTAAAAGGATCGAACTAAATAAAACGGTAAAGATAGGAGTGTGATGGTGATACGATACCGGGGCACCTCCCCCAAGCTTGGCAGTTGCCAAGGGGAGTGCCCATACCCATGTGATTATGTCCTCGGAGGTCGTGAAGTAGGAGTTGTTGATGATGTAGGCTTGTCATCCTTCTTCCAAGGCATAGGCTCTCCATCATAGAAGGATGATCGAGTCTCCGGGATCCTTAAATCTGCAGCCAAACTCATCCTCTTGAATCTATATTCATACTCACAGTTCTGGTTTTGTAGGTCATAGATCTGGGCTTGGAGGTGCTCGATTTTCTCTTGAAGCTTGAAGATGGTCTCCCCAATGACTTTGGCATCCAGCTTGTGGTTGTTGGTGAACTCCCTGATCATTATCTGGTTGGCGTTGAGTCCACGCTCCACCATCCCTTGGCACTTGAAAACTTGCTGCTCCACGGCTTCGAGCTTTGTCTCCACGCTTTCGGTATGCCTTGGTTCCTCCACATCGCGGATGTGCAGCACCCCCTCACGCATCTCAATGGTTTGAGGGTGTTGCAGCACCTCCGCGAGATAGGGGTTGATAACCCTCTCGAAAAGCTTGTCCTTGGGAGCGCTTGGAGACGACATGATGCTCTAGATCTGAAACAGAAAACAGCTCGAAACGAAAATAGAGGATATTTGCGTGATACGCTGGTCAAAACCTTCAGGGGTATATATAATGAATTTTTACCGACCAAAATACGTAATGTGCAAGAAAACGGAGTCCGGGAGGCACACGAGGTGCCCATGAGACAGGGGGCGCGCCCAGTAAGGGTGGGCGCGCCCTCCACTCTCGTGGGGGCCTCGTGTCCCTTTCGGACTACTTCTTTCTTCCGTAAATTCTTAAATATTCCAAAACTGCTAAAAATTGCCATTAGAGTTGTTTTGGAGTCGGTTTACTTACCGTACCACATACCTATTCCTTTTTGGAGTCTGGAACGTTCTCGAAAGTGTCCCTTATGTATTCCTCCGGGGTTATGGTTTCAATAATATTAGTTTCAACATTGATAGGATTACCTGAAATGTAATGTTTAATTCTTTGACCGTTTACCACCCTCGCACTTGTGCCTTCAAAGTTGTTGATTCTTATGGCACCAGAACGATAGACCTCCTCGATAACGTAAGGACCTTCCCATTTTGAGAGAAGTTTTCCTGCAAAAAATCTTAAACGACAATTGAATAATAACACATAATCTCCTACGTTAAACTCACGCTTTTGTATCCTTTTATCATGCCAGCGTTTGACTTTTTCTTTGAATAACTTGGCATTCTCATAGGCTTGGGTTCTCCATTCATCAAGAGAGCTAATATCAAACAACCTCTTCTCACCGGCAAGTTTGAAGTCATAATTGAGCTCTTTAATAGCCCAATATGCTTTATGTTCAAGTTCAAGAGGTAAATGGCACGCTTTTCCATAAACCATCTTATGGAGACATACCCATAGGATTTTTGTATGCAGTTCTATAGGCCCATAATGCATCATCACGTTTTTTGGACCAATTCTTTCTAGATCTATTCATAGTCTTTTGCAAAATTAATTTGAGCTCTCTATTGCTCAACTCTACTTGACCACTAGACTGCGGATGATAAGGAGATGCAATTCTATGATTGACAGCATACTTAGAAAGCATCTTACGGAAAGCACCATGAATAAAATGTGAACCACCATCAGTCATACGATATCTAGGGACTCCAAACCTCGGAAAAATAACTTCTTTAAGAATTTTTAATAGAAGTGTTATGATCAGCACTACTAGTTGGAATAGCTTCTACCCACTTAGTAACGTAATCAATAGCAACTAAAATATGTGTATAACCATTAGAGGCAGGAAAAGGTCCCATATAATCAAAGCCCCAAACATCAAATGGTTCAATAACAAGAGAGTAATTCATAGGCATTTCTTGATGCCTACTAATGTTACCTATTCTTTGATATTCATCACAAGATAAGACAAACTTACAAGCATCTTTGAAGAGAGTAGGCCAATAAAAACTAGATTGTAGTACCTTGTGTGCAGTTCTATCTCCAGCGTGGTGTCCTCCATAGGATTCAGAGTGACACTTGCGTAGGATTTGTTCCTGTTCATGCTCACGCACACACTGTCTAATAACACCATCTACTCCTTCTTTATAAAGGTGTGGGTCATCCCAGAAGTAATGTCTTAAATCATAAAAGAACTTTTTCTTTTGCTGGTATGTGAAACTAGGCGGTAGGAATTTAGCAACAATGTAATTAGCATAATCAGCATACCAAGGAGCAGTACGAGAAGCATTAACGACCGCTAATTGTTCATCAGGAAAGCTATCATCAATAGGCAGTGGGTCATGAAGAACATTCTCTAACCTAGACAAGTTGTCTGCAACAGGGTTCTCAGCTCCCTTTCTATCAATAATATGCAAATCAAATTCTTGGAGCAAGAGAACCCATCTAATGAGTCTAGGCTTAGCATCTTTCTTTTCGATAAGATATTTAATAGCAGCATGATCAATGTGAATAGTAACTTTGGAATCAACAATATAAGGTCTAAACTTATCACATGCAAACACAACTGCTAAGAATTCTTTTTCAGTAGTAGCATAATTTCTCTGGGAAGTATCAAGAGTCTTACTAGCATACTGGATAACATTCACTTTCTTATCGACTCTCTGCCCTAGAACAGCACCTACAGCATAATCACTAGCATCGCACATAATTTCAAAAGGTAAATTCCAATCAGGTGGCTGAACAATAGGTGCAGTGATCAAAGCTTTCTTAAGTATTTCAAATGCTTCTACACAATCATCGTCAAAGACAAAAGGAATATCTTTTTGAAATAAATTAGTCAGAGGCCTAGAGATTTTAGAAAAGTCCTTAATGAACATCCTATAAAAACCGGCATGACCAAGGAGACTTCTTATACCTTTAATGTCCTTGGGACACGGCATCTTTTCAATAGCATCAGCTTTGGCTTTATCAACTTCAATACCTCTCTCGGAGATCTTATGCCCCAAGACAATGCCTTCATTAACCATAAAGTGACACTTTTCACAATTTAGGACGAGACTAGTGTCTTTGCATCTCTGCAAAACTCGATCAAGGTTGCTCAAACAATCATCAAAAGAGGATCCATAAACAGAAAAGTCATCCATGAATACCGCACAAATCTTTTCACAAAAATCAGAGAATATAGCCATCATACATCTTTGAAAGGTAGCAGGTGCATTACATAAACCAAAAGGCATACGTCTATAAGCAAAAGTACCAAAAGGGCAAGTAAAGGTAGTTTTAGATTGATCCTTCGCTGACACGGGTATTTGAGAGAAACCAGAATAACCATCTAGAAAGCAGAAATGTCTGTGTTTGGATAGTCTTTCTGGCATTTGATCAATAAAAGGTAAAGGGTAATGATCTTTCTTAGTAGCTTTATTTAACTTCAGAAAATCAATTACCATCCTATAACCTGTAATAATTCTTTGTGGGATCAGTTCATCTTTATCATTAGGAACAACGGTAATACCTCCCTTTTTAGGAACAAAATGGACAGGGCTTACCCATTCACTATCAGCAACGGGATAAATAATACCTGCCTCAAGGAGCTTTAGTATCTCCTTTCTTACCACTTCTTTCATCTTGGGTTTTAGTCGTCGTTGAGGATCTCTAACTGGTTTGGCATCTTTTTCCACTGTAATTTTGTGTTGGCATAATGTGGGACTAATGCCCTTGAGATCATCCAGAGTATATCCTGAAGGAAATATGCCCTAGAGGAAATAATAAAGTTATTATTTATTTCCTTAATTCATGATAAATATTTATTATTCATGCTCAATTGTATTAACCGGAAACATAATACATGTGTGAATACATAGACAAACATAGTGTCACTAGTATGCCTCTACTTGACTAGCTCGTTAATCAAAGATGGTTAAGTTTCCTAACCATAGACATGAGTTGTCATTTGATTAACGGGATCACATCATTAGGAGAATGATGTGATTGACTTGACCCATTCCATTAGCTTAGCACTTGATCGTTTAGTATATTGCTATTGCTTTCTTCATGACTTATACACGTTCCTATAACTATGAGATTATGCAACTCCCGTTTACCGGAGGAACAGTTTGTGTGCTACCAAACATCACAACATAACTAGATGATTATAAAGGTGCTCTAAAGGTGTCTCCGAAGGTACTTGTTGGGTTGGCATATTTCGAGATTAGGATTTGCCACTTCGATTGTGGGAGAGGTATCTCTGGGCCCACTCGGTAATGCACATCACTATAAGCCTTGCAAGCATTGTAACTAATGAGTTAGTTGCAGGATGATGTATTACGGAACGAGTAGAGAGACTTGCTGGTAACGAGATTGAACTAGGTATTAAAATACCGACGATCGAATCTCGGGCAAGTAATATACCGATGACAAAGGGAACAACGTATGTTTTTATGAGGTTTGACCGATAAAGATCTTCGTAGAATATGTAGGAACCAATATGAGCATCCAGGTTCCGCTATTGGTTATTGACCGGAGATGTGTCTCGGTCATGTCTACATTGTTCTCGAACCCGTAGGGTCCGCACGCTTAAAGTAAGATGACAGTTATATTATGAGTTTATGTGTTTTGATGTACCAAAGGTTGTTCGGAGTCCCGGATGTGATCACGGACATGACGAGGAGTCTTGAAATGGTCGAGACATGAAGATCGATATATTGGACGACTATATGTTTACACCGGAAAGGTTCCGGGTGAGATTGGGATAATACCGGAGCTCTGGGGGGTTATCGGAACCCCCCGGGAGGTATATGGGCCTTATTGGGACTTAGTGGAAAGGAGGGGAAAGGAGCAAGGGAGGGGGCCCCCCCTAGCCCAATCCGAATTGGGAGGGGGGACGGCCCCCCCTTTCCTTCCTCCCTCCTTCCTCTTCCTTCCCTCTCCACTCCTAATAGGAAAGGGGGGAGTCCTACTCCTGGTGGGAGTTGGACTCCCCCCTAGGGCGCGCCACCCCCCTTGGCCGGCCCCCTCCTCCACTCCTTTATATATGGGGGAGGGGGGCACCCCATAGACACAACAATTGATCATTGATCTCTTAGCCGTGTGTGGTGCCCCCCTCCACCATAGTCCTCCTCGATAATATCGTAGTGGTGCTTAGGCGAAGCCCTGTGATGGTAGAACATCATCATCTTCACCACGCCGTCGTGCTGACGGAACTCTCCCTCGACACTCTGCTGGATCGGAGTACGGGGGACGTCATCAAGCTGAACGTGTGCAAGAACTCGGAGGTGTCGTAGTTTTGGTGCTTGATCGGTCGGGCCGTGAAGACGTACGACTACATCAACCGCGTTGTGCTAACACTTCCGCTTTCGGTCTACGAGGGTACGTGGACACACTCTCCCCTCTCGTTGCTATGCATCACCATGATCTTGAGTGTGCGTAGGAAATTTTTTAAAATTACTACGTTCCCCAACAGTGGTATTAGAGCCTAGGTTTTATGCGTAGATGTTATATGCACGAGTAGAACACAAGTGAGTTGTGGGTGATACAAGTCATACTGCTTACCAGCATGTCATACTTTGGTTTGGCGGTATTGTTGGATGAAGCGGGCCAGACCGACATTGCACGTACGCTTACGCGAGACTGGTTTTACCGACGTGCTTTGCACACAGGTGGCTGGTGGGTGTCAGTTTCTCCAACTTTAGTTGAACCGAGTGTGGCTACGCCCGGTCCTTGAGAAGGTTAAAACAGCACTAACTTGACGAACTATCATTATGGTTTTGATGCGTAGGTAAGAATGGTTCTTGCTCAGCCCGTAGCGGCCACGTAAAACTTGCAACAACAAAGTAGAGGACGTCTAACTTGTTTTTGCAGCGCATGTTGTGATGTGATATGGTCAAGACGTGATGCTATATTTTATTGTATGAGATGATCATGTTTTGTAACCGAGTTATCGGCAACTGGCAGGAGCCATATGGTTGTCGCTTTATTGTATGCAATGCAATCGCCATGTAATTGCTTTACTTTATCACTAAGTGGTAGCGATAGTCGTAGAAGCAATAGTTGGCAAGACGACAATGATCCTACGATGAAGAATCAAGGTGTTGTTGGGGAACGTTGCAGAAAATTAAAAAATTTCCTACGGTTTCACCAAGATCCATCTATGAGTTCATCTAGCAACGAGTGATATGAGTGCATCTACATACCCTTGTAGATCGTGAGCGGAAGCATTCAAGAGAACGGGGTTGAGGGAGTCGTACTCGTCATGATCCAAATCACCGATGACCAAGTGTCGAACGGACATCACCTCTGCGTTCAACACACGTACGGAGCGGATGACGTCTCCTCCTTCTTGATCCAGCAAGGGGGGAGGAGAGATTGATGAAGATCCAGCAGCACGATGGCGTGGTGGTGGATGCAGCAGAGTTCCGGCAGAGCTTCGCCGAGCTTCTGCGAGAGGGAGAGGTGTAGCAGGGGAGAGGGAGGCGCCAAGACTTTTGGGTGCGGCTGCCCTCCCTCCCCCCCCCTCCTTTATATAGGCCCCCAGGGGGGGCGCCGGCCCTAGAGATGGGATCTCTAGGGGGGCGGCGGCCAAGGGGGGTGGAGTGCCCCCCAAGGCAAGTGGAGGCGCCCCCTCCCCTAGGGTTCCCAACCCTAGGCGTAGAGGGGGGCCCAGGGGGGCGCACCAGCCCACGGGGCCCTCCGGGATAGGTGGCCCCACCCGATGGACCCCCAGAACCCTTCCGGTGGTCCCAGTACAATACCGGTGACCCCCGAAACTCTCCCGATGGCCGAAACTGCACTTCCTATATATTATTCTTTACCTCCGGACCATTCCGAAACTCCTCGTGACGTCTGGGATCTCATCCGGGACTACGAACAACTTTCGGTTTGCTTCATACTCATATCTCTACAACCCTAGCGTCACCGAACCTTAAGTGTGTAGACCCTACGGGTTCGGGAGACACGTAGACATGACCGAGACGGCTCTCCGGTCAATAACCAACAGCGGGATCTGGATACCCATGTTGGCTCCCACATGCTCCTCGATGATCTCATCGGATGAACCACGATGTCGAGGATTCAATCAACCCCGTATACAATTCCCTTTGTCAATCGGTACGTTACTTGCCCGAGACTCGATCGTCGGTATCCCAGTACCTCGTTCAGTCTATTTACCGGCAAGTCACTTTACTCGTACCGTAATGCATGATCCCGTGACCAAACACTTGGTCACTTTGAGCTCATTCTGATGATGCATTACCGAGTGGGCCCAGAGATACCTCTCCGTCATACGGAGTGACAAATCCCAGTCTCGATCCGTGTGAACCCAACAAACACTTTCTGAGATACCTGTAGTGCACCTTTGTAGTCACCCAGTTACGTTGTGACGTTTGGTACACCCAAAGCACTCCTACGGTATCCGGGAGTTACATGATCTCATGGTCTAAGGAAAAGATTCTTTACATTGGAAAAGCTCTAGCAGAACGAACTACACGATCTTGTGCTATGCTTAGGATTGGTCTTGTCCATCACATCATTCTCCTAATGATGTGATCCCGTTATCAACGACATCTAATGTCCATAGTCAGGATACCATGACTATCTGTTGATCAACGACCTAGTAAACTAGAGGCTTACTAGGGACATATTATGGTCTATGTATTCACACGTGTATTAGGATTTCTGGATAATACAATTATAGCATGAATAAAGACAATTATCATGAACAAGGAAATATAATAATAATCTTTTATTATTGCCTCTAGGGCATATTTCCAGCAGTCTCCCACTTGCACTAGAGTCAATAATCTAGTTACATTGTGATGAATCGAACACCCATAGAGTTCTGGTGTTGATCATGTTTTGCTCGCGAAAGAGGTTTAGTCAACGGATCTGCGACATTCAGATCCGTATGTACTTTGCAAATATCTATGTCTCCATATTGAACATTTTCACGGATGGAGTTGAAACGACGCTTGATGTGCCTGGTCTTCTTGTGAAACCTGGGCTCCTTGGCAAGGGCAATAGCTCCAGTGTTGTCACAGAAGAGTTTGATCGGCCCCGATGCATTGGGTATGACTCCTAGGTCGGTGATGAACTCCTTCACCCAAATTGCTTCATGCGCTGCCTCCGAGGCTGCCATGTACTCCGCTTCACATGTAGATCCCGCCACGACGCTCTGCTTGCAGCTGCACCAGCTTATTGCTCCACCATTCAACATATACATGTATCCGGTTTGTGACTTAGAGTCATCCAGATCTGTGTCCAAGCTAGCGTCGATGTAACCCTTTACGACGATCTCTTCGTCACCTCCATAAATGAGAAACATGTCCTTTGTCCTTTTCAGGTACTTCAGGATATTCTTGACCGTTGTCCAGTGTTCCTTGCCGGGATTACTTTGGTACCTTCCTACCAAACTTACGGCAAGGTTTACATCAGGTCTGGTACACAGCATGGCATACATAATAGATCCTATGGCTGAAGCATAGGGGATGACACTCATCTCTTCTTTATCTTTTGCCGTGGTCGGGCATTAAGCCGAGCTCAATCTCACACCTTGCAATACAGGCAAGAACCCTTTCTTGGACTGATCCATTTTGAACTTCTTCAAAATCTTATCAAGGTATGTGCTTTGTGAAAGACCTATGAGGCGTCTCGATCTATCCCTATAGATCTTGATGCCTAATATGTAAGCAGCTTCTCCAAGGTCCTTCATTGAAAAACACTTATTCAAGTAGGCCTTGATGTTGTCCAAAAGTTCTATATCATTTCCCATCAAGAGTATGTCATCTACATATAATATGGGAAATGCTACAGAGCTCCCACTCACTTTCTTGTAAACGCAGGCTTCTCCATAAGTCTGCATAAATCCAAACGCTTTGATCATCTCATCAAAGCGAATGTTCCAACTCCGAGATGCTTGCACCAGCCCATAAATGGATTGCTGGAGCTCGCATACTTTGTTAGCATTCTTAGGATCGACAAAACCTTCCGGCTGCATCATATATAGTTCTTCCTTAAGATGTCCGTTAAGGAATGCCGTTTTGACGTCCATCTGCCATATCTCATAATCATAGTATGCGGCAATTGCTAACATGATTCGGATGGACTTCAACTTTGCTACGGCAGAGAATGTCTCATCATAGTCAACCCCTTGAACTTGTCGATAACCCTTAGCGACAAGTCGAGCTTTATAGATGGTAACATTACCATCCGCGTCCGCCTTCTTCTTAAAGATCCATTTGTTTTCTATCACTCGCCGTTCATCGGGCAAGTCTGTCAAAGTCCATACTTTGTTTTCATACATGGATTCTATCTCAGATTGCATGGCTTCAAGCCATTTGTTGGAATCTAGGCCCGCCATCGCTTCTTCATAGTTCGAAGGTTCACCGTTGTCTAACAACATTATTTCCAGGACAGGGTTGCCATACCACTCTGGTGTGGAACGTGTCCTTGTGGACCTACGAATTTTAGTAGCAACTTGATCTGAAGTACCTTGATCATCATCATTAATTTCCTCTCCAGTCGGTGTAGGCACCACAGGAACATTTTCCTGAGCTGCACTACTTTCCGGTTCAAGAGGTAGTACTTCATCGAGTTCTACTTTCCTCCCACTTACTTCTTTCGAGATAAACTCTTTTTCCAGAAAGGATTCGTTCTTGGCAACAAAGATCTTGCCTTCGGATCTTAAGTAGAAGGTATACCCAATGGTTTCCTTGGGGTATCCTATGAAGACACATTTTTCCGACTTGGGTTCGAGCTTTTCAGGTTGAAGTTTCTTGACATAAGCATCGCATCCCCAAAGTTTTAGAAACGACAGCTTAGGTTTCTTCCCAAACCATAATTCATACGGTGTCGTCTCAACGGATTTAGACGGAGCCCTATTTAAAGTGAATGTAGCTGTCTCTAGAGCGTATCCCCAAAATGATAGCTGTAAATCGGTAAGAGACATCATAGACCGCACCATATCCAATAGAGTGCGATTACGACGTTCGGACACACCGTTACGCTGAGGTGTTCCAGGCGGCGTGAGTTGTGAAACGATTCCACATTTCCTTAAGTGCGTACCAAATTCGTGACTTAAATATTCTCCTCCACGATCTGATCGTAGGAACTTTATCTTTCAGTCACGTTGATTCTCTACCTCATTCTGAAATTCCTTGAACTTTTCAAAGGTCTCAGACTTGTGTTTCATTAAGTAGACATACCCATATCTAGTCAAGTCATCAGTGAGAGTGAGAACATAACGATATCCTCCGCGAGCCTCAACGCTCATTGGACCGCACACATCGGTATGTATGATTTCCAATAAGTTGGTTGCTCGTTCCATTGTTCCGGAGAACAGAGTCTTGGTCATTTTGCCCGTGAGGCATGGTTCGCATGTGTCAAATGATTCATAATCGAGAGACTCTAAAAGTCCATCAGCATGGAGCTTCTTCATGCGCTTGACACCAATGTGACCAAGGCGGCAGTGCCACAAGTATGTGGGACTATCGTTATCAACTTTACATCTTTTGGTATTCACACTATGAATATGTGTAACATTACGTTCGAGATTCATTAAGAATAAACCATTGACCATCAGGGCATGACCATAAAACATATCTCTCATATGAATAGAACAACCATTATTCTCGGATGTATGAGTAGACATCTCGTATCAAACGAGATCCAGATACAATGTTCATTCTCAAACTTGGCACTAAATAACAATTATTAAGGTTTAAAACTAATCCCGTAGGTAAATGTAGAGGTAGCGTGTCGACGGTGATCACATCGACCTTGGAACCATTCCCGACGTGCATCGTCACCTCGTCCTTCGCCAGTCTCCGCTTATTCCGCAGCTCCTGCTGTGAGTTACAAATATGAGCAACGGCACCGGTATCAAATACCCAGGAGTTACTACGAGTACTGGTAAGGTACACATCAATTACATGTATATCACATATACCTTTAGTGTTGCCGGCCTTCTTGTCTGCTAAGTATTTGGGGCAGTTCCGCTTCCAGTGATCCTTCCCTTTGCAATAAAAGCACTCAGTCTCAGGATTGGGTCCATTCTTTGACTTCTTCCCGGCAACTGGCTTACAGGGCGCGGCAATATTCCTTGCCGTCCTTCTTAAAGTTCTTCTTACCCTTGCCCTTCTTGAACTTGGTGGTTTTATTGACCATCAACACTTGATGTTCTTTCTTGATTTCTATCTCTGCCGACTTCAGCATTGAAAATACTTCAGGAATAGTTTTCACCATCCCCTGCATATTGTAGTTCATCACAAAGCTCTTGTAGCTTGGTGGGAGCGACTGAAGGATTCTGTCAATGACCGCCTTGTCCAGGAGGTTAATGTCCAGCTGGGACAGGCGGTTGTGCAACCCAGACATTTTGAGTATGTGCTCACTGACAGAACTATTTTCCTCCATCTTACAACTATAGAACTTGTCGGAGACTTCATATCTCTCGACCAGGGCATGAGCTTGGAAAACCATTTTTAGCTCCTCGAACATCTCATATGCTCCGTGTTGCTCAAAACGCTTTTGGAGCCCCGGTTCTAGGCCATAAAGCATGTCGCACTGAACAAGGGAGTAATCATCAGCACGTGACTGCCAAGCGTTCATAACGTCTTGGTCCTCTGGGATGGGTGCTTCACCTAGCGGTCCATCTAGGACATATCCTTTCTTGGCAGCTATGAGGATGATCCCTCAGGTTCCGGACCCAGTCCGTATAGTTGCTGCCATCATCTTTCAGCTTGGTTTTCTCTAGGAATGCGTTGAAGTTCATGTTGACATGAGCGTTGGCCATTTGATCTACAAGACATATTTGCAAAGGTTTTAGACTAAGTTCATGATAATTAAGTTCATCTAATCAAATTATTTTAATGAACTCCCACTCAGATTAGACATCCCTCTAGTCATCTAAGTGTTACACGATCCGAGTCAACTAGGCCGTGTCCAATCATCACGTGAGACGGACTAGTCATCATCGGTGAACATCTCCATGTTGATCGTATCTTCCATACGACTCATGTTCGACCTTTCGGTCTCTATGTTCCGAGGCCATGTCTGTACATGCTAGGCTCGTCAAGTAAACTGTCGGTATCACAACCGGCGGATCTCGGGTAGGGGGTCCCGAACTGTGCGTCTAGGCGGATGGTAACAGGAGACAAGGGACACGATGTTTTTACCCAGGTTCGGGCCCTCCCGATGGAGGTAAAACCCTACTCCTGCTTGATTGATATTGATGACATGGGTAGTACAAGAGTGGATCTACCGCGAGATCAAGGAGGCTAAACCCTAGAAGCTAGCCTATGGTATGATTGTTGTAATGGTTGTTGTCCTACGGACTAAAACCCTCCGGTTTATATAGACACCGGGGAGGGCTAGGGTTACACAGAGTCGGTTACAATGGTAGGAGATCTACATATCCGTATCGCCAAGCTTGCCTTCCACGCCAAGGAAAGTCCCATCCGGACACGGGACGAAGTCTTCAATCTTGTAACTTCATAGTCTTGGAGTCCGGCTGACGATGATAGTCCGGCTGTCCGGACACCCCCTAGTCCAGGACTCCCAACCAGGCTTCAATGACGATAAGTCCAGCACGTATGTAGTCTTCGGCGTTGCAAGGCGGGTTCTCCTTTCAGTTCCATGTACCTGCCGAACAGTGTCCGGCTTCCTTATCAATGTCGCGCTTCTTGGCTTCCACGCCCAATAATGGCCTTCTTCCACGCGTCGCACGAATGCGAAAAGCCAGGGTATCTTTTATGTTTTACCCCCTAGCTGCGTAAATAACCTACTTATAAGAGAGGCAAGAATCCAGATCCAAATCACACCATCTTCCTTCCGCGAGTACTCATCGGAGCGCTTCTGACCAAAAATCCATTCCATCATGGACCGTCGACGCGGCTCCTCTTCTCGCGCTCCCAGCCCTCTGCCAGGAGATTGGAGGAGATGTTCTGTCCCGCACAACGAGCTGGTGATGCTCCAAGCGGAGGGATATCTCCCTCCGGCCTTCATGGTTCCGGTTCGAGCCGGGCTGGCCACCTACAATGGTGGGAAGCAAGCGGAGGCTACCCCAAGTCCCAACAAAGGGGAGCGGGTGTGCTTCGTCCCCTATCTGATAAGGGGGCTCGGATTTCCTATACATCCGTTCCTCCGCGGGCTCCTGGAGTTCTACGGACTCCAGCTCCATCACCTCACGCCCGCCTCTATCCTGCATATCGCGGGTTATGTAGCTCTTTGCGAGCTATTTCTGGGCGTCGAGCCCCATTTCGCGCTGTGGAAGAGGTTGTTCTGCCTTGTGCCCCACTCTCACGAGGGGTCCATATATCAAGTGGGCGGTGCCGAGATATGGCGCATTGTCGGGACCGGATATCCATCCAGAACCCCTAAGAAGGTGTCCGAAGAGTGGCCTTCAGAATGGTTTTACGTAGAAGACGCTCCGCTGCCGAACCCTGTTCGGATCGGCCTCCGAGAGTTCAGTAATGCTCCTCTGAAGAAACGCCTTAGCTGGCGCCCACGGAGCCCCCAGCTGGAGGAAGACAAGAGCGTCCATTATTTGATGGGCCGGATAAGGTTACTGGCCCATTCCAGGTTTGCCATGATTGGAGTCATGGCAACGTGCATTATGCGAGGGGTGCAGCCGCTGCAATACAGGGGCCACCCTATGTGGGATTTCAACGGGGAGGACGATGCCACCCGTCATGGCCGCAAAGGGCCGGGATCGGCCGAAGACCTGGCGAAGATCCTGTCCGGCCTGTACAAGGGGGAGAAGGAGGATTTCCTCCAGACGAGCCCGTTGAATGGGTTCTCCATGAATAACCCTCGGCGTTGGGTAAGCGAACACCTTGAGTGCCCGACCCATGCTTTCAAAGTTTAAGTTTCTTATATTATGCTTTCGATGCAGGAGCTGCGTCGGGTTGTGGAGGGCATGCTTAGTCCAGCTCCGCAACCCGAGGATCCAGAGAGATCCCAGGATCCGGCCTCCGAAGAGGACCCGGACATAAAGGTGGAGCTAATTGACGGGGTGTTCCACCAACTCAGCATGGACAATGCTTTAGTCGCCATTATGGCTGACTACCCCGGCCTATATCCGGCTTCCTAGGTGATTGTGACTGAAGTCCTGACACCATTATTTCTTCCTTGCTCATTTCTGACCCCCGCATAGGATGGTGTTTTGCAGGAGGCGCCTTCAAGGTGGGAAGCCGAGCCCACGGCGGCTGACCCACAAGGGTCAGTCCGGCCCAATAGGCGGAAGAGGAGTGCGGCGCGGATTGAAATGTTGCCGCAAAGGTATAGCTCACGGTTTGTTATTTAGAGCAACGTTCCTAGGAAGCGTTTGAGTGCTCATGACTTTTGTAGGAGAAATAGCGCCCGCCGGACTGCGGGCGTAGAGGTTGCCAACCCAGCCTCTACCAGCCAAGCTCCAGCACCTGGTCTGGAGGGGGAGGCGAGCGCAAGGCGCGAGCCGGATACTCCTCCAACGGAGGATGCCGACAGACTGTCCGCCACCAAGTCTGAGGTGGAGAGCGCCATGAACCACAGGCGCTGATGGACAGTTTTTCGTGATGCGTGCTTCTCCCCTGAGGCGTTGATTGCCTTTAACGCGGGGGACGCGCACCTCCGTGCTGCTCAAGATGGTTTGACCAGAGCCACGGAGCAGTATGTAAAAGACATACGAGTAAGAGATTTTAATAGTTGTATATGCCAGTAGCCCCCGAGACTTAAAGTAGTTATATTAACTGATTTAAGGATCATTTGAAATGCAGGATCTTACAAAGAAGAATACCCAACTGTCTCAGGAGCTGCAAGAGTGTAAGGCCCAACTTGAGGCCGCACTGACTACCGCAGGAGGAAACACAGGGATCCCTCCTGGTAACACATTATTTTTAAAAAGATAAGTGGTGTGCGGCATGCGCGCAAGTCTAATAATGACATTGCAGGTGCTACCGGACAAGATCCGGACAAGCAAGAACTACTGCGCCAGCTGAAGTCCGGCGAGAGGGTGCTGAATAAGGTGCAGCAGGAAAGGAACAAGCTCCAGGATGCCCACGCCCAGCTTGGAGAAGAGCTGAAAGGTGTTCGGGCCGAGCTGTCTGGCTCCGTTCAGGAGAATCAGCGGCTTCATCACGGCATCTATAGTAAGTGCTTGAGCGGACTCCTTTGAAAAGAAGAGTTCGGCGAGGAAGTGAATTGACAAAATATGTCTGTAGGTATACTCACAGGTCGCCCTGCGGAGGAGATGCCCGTATCAATGGGTGATCAACTTCCCGAACTGTTGCAACTGCTCGAACGAGTTCGGCAGGCAATGAGCGGCGTCGTCCAGGCTTTATGGCCGCCCTCTCCCTATCCGAGGGCCTTGGGGAGCTTGCGGAGAAGCTTCAGGGAGTGCGGCAGCGCTTCCGTTTATGGAAGATTTCAGCCTGCCGCCAAGGTGCCAGGGAGGCCTGGGCCATGGTGAAGACGCGGTACAAGAAGGCAGATCCCAACTACATGGCCGAGGTTGGACCTGTGGGGCCCGATGGGAAGGAGATCCCTGTGAGTTTAGTATACGGCCAAGTAGAGTTGGCCGCTAAATTTTCCCAACGGGACTGTAAATTAGACAGCCTGTTAGACGGGATTGAGGAGGAATACAGTCAGTCGATTTGACAATGTATTTTAAAATGACATGTAAAATGCCTTCTAGCCGGATTGTAAATCGTTTGTCTTTGCCGACCTTTTCGCTTCAACCTCGGGACCCTAGAGTCCGGAGCGTGTCCGAATACCTTCTCGGTTAAGAAACAACCGGGGCATGCATGGAGACCAGGCGTAGGGGTCATTAGTGCTTTATCAGACAAGTGCCCAACTAGTTATGTTATATTACATGGTTAGTAAGAAACATCTTCCAGGGAGAATAGTTCCATTAAGGGTTCCTTTCCCTGGGAGGCATGCCCTAAAGTGCATGTCCGGACTGCGAAAAGAGCAGAAAAACATCTAGGGGCAGATAAATAAGTAGGTAAAAAATCATCTTTCAAGTCACCGACCGAATATTCCCTTAAGAACACTAGCTTTCGGCTTCACCTAGTCTGAGGTACACATCCGGCTGACCCGGTAGTAACAATCGCAGAGGTGCTCCCTTTACTTCCTAGCCGAACAATCGGGAACGTAGGGGTAAGCACAGGAGCCAGGCAACCCAGCTTCGCCAAAACTTAAGTCATATCGATGCATATAATGGTGAATAAAAGGTACATGTGGAAGTTTGACACATGTGTTGGGCATGAAGCCCTTATAATTAAGCTTCTGGTAAAGAAGCCCCCAGGTATAATGAGTGTGGATGGCAGGTCAAGTGTGTGCGAACAATGCGCAAGTAGGCCTTTAAGGGCTTTTTAGGAGAAGGGGTGAGAGAAGAAAGAGAAACAAAAGACAGCTGAAGTGTAAAAATTTGGACGGGGGAAGGGGACGAACTCTTAGTCCGACACTAGGCATAGAATCTTCGGAGGCGGGCTGCATTCCATGGGTTCGGCTCGAGTCGGTTGTCCGATGCATTTCGTAGACGGTGCGCTCCGTCGGTCAGGACTTGATCGATAATGAAGGGGCCTTCCCATTTGGACTTGAGCTTGTCCTTTTTCTTGTCCGGCAGGCGTAGAACTAGTTCGCCAACGTTGTAAGTCTTGGCCCGTACTTCTCTGCTTTGATATCTTCGAGCCTGCTGCTGATAGAATGCGGAACGAGCCTTGGCGACGTCGCGTTCTTCCTCCAATGTGTCCAAGCTGTCCTGCCAATCCAGCTCGGCTTCTCTTTCTTCGTACATGCGCACTCGAGGTGAGTCATGAATGATGCCGCATGGCAGAACTGCCTCTGCGCCGTATACCATAAAAAATGGTGTGAATCCGGTAGTACGGTTGGGCGTTGTCCGCAGCCCCCAGAGTACGGAGTCGAGCTCCTCTACCCAGTGCGTGTCAGATTTCGTAAGGGACTGCACTAGTCTGGGTTTGATGCCGCTCATTATTAGACCATTTGCTCGTTCCACTTAACCGTTGGTTTGAGGATGATAGACTGAAGCGTAATCGAGCTTAATGCCCATATTTTTGCACCATGATTTAACCTCGTCGGCCGTGAAGTTCGTGCCGTTATCGGTGATGATGCTGTGGGGGACACCATAACGGTGTACTACCCCGGATATGAAGTCTATCACTGGTCCGGACTCTGCCGTTTTAACTGGCTTGGCCTCTATCCATTTGGTGAATTTATCCACCATGACTAATAGGTACCTTTGCTTGTGGGTTCCCCCTTTAAGGGGTCCAACCATGTCAAGCCCCCAGACCGCGAACGGCCAGGTAATGGGTATAGTTTTGAGGGCGGTGGGTGGCATATGGCTCTGATTAGCAAAGAGCTGACAACCGACGCATCTTTGGACTAAGTCCTGAGCATCTGCCCGGGCCGTCGGCCAATAAAATCCTGTACGGAATGCCTTTCCTACAAGGGCCCGGGCTGCGGCGTGGTGTCCGCCTAGTCCAGCATGAATTTCAGCCAGAAGGTTTCGCCCTTCCTCTTCGGAGATACACCTTTGAAGGACTCCGTTTGTGCTTTTCTTATAGAGTTCTCCCTCATGGACCTTGTAGGCTTTGGATCGCCGAACTATGCAGCGGGCCTCATTTTGGTCTTCGGGGAGTTCCAGTCTAAGCAAGTAGGCTAGGAATGGCTCTGTCCACGGGGCGATTACTGCCATTATGTCGTGGGATGAAGGTGTTATTTCATCGGCTGAATCGCCGATTATGTCAGATTGCTCTGTGTCGGTTGGTGCGGCTGCTTCCGGTTTGTTATTTCCGGACTCCTCTTCCCATAGTACGGATGGCTTAAACAGCCGTTCCAGGAAGATGTTTGGAGGGACAGCGTCACGTTTTGCGCCGATGCATGCCAATACGTCGGCCGCTTGGTTATTATCCCTGGCTACATGGTGGAATTCAAGTCCTTCGAACCGAGCTGACATTTTAAGGACAACGTTATGATAGGCTGCCATTTTCGGATCCTTGGCGTCAAAGTCTCCACTTACTTGGGATATTGCGAGGTTTGAGTCCCCGCGCACCTCTAGGCGTTGAATGCCCATGGAGATTGCCATCCGGAGGCCATGTAAGAGGGCCTCGTACTTGGCTGCGTTGTTGGAGTCCGTGTACATTATCTGAAGTACGTATTGGATGGTGTCCCCGGTTGGGGACGTCAATACGACGCCAGCCCCCAATCTGGCCAACATTTTGGAGCCGTCAAAGTGCATAATCCAATTGGAGTATGCACCGTACTCTTTAGGGAGTTCGGCTTCAGTCCACTCAGCGACAAAGTCAGCCAAAACTTGCGACTTTATAGCTCGCCGAGGTTTGTAAGTTATATCGAATGGTAAGAGCTCAATGGCCCATTTTGCAATCCTGCCCGTCGCGTCGCGGTTGTTTATAATGTCATTTAGAGGTACTTCGGAGGCCACTGTTATCGACCACTCTTGAAAGTAGTGTCGGAGCTTCCGGGATGCCATGAACACCGCATACGCTATCTTTTGATAGTGCGGGTAACAGGACTTGCAGGGAGTTAAAACAGTGGATACGTAGTACACTGGTTTTTGAAGAGGGAATTTATGCCCTTCTGTCTCTCGTTCTACGACGAGTACCGCGCTTACAACTTGATGTGTTTCCGCGATGTATAACAACATTGGTTCGCCTAGGTTAGGCGCAGCCAGGACCAGATTTGTTGCCAATATGGCTTTTATTTCTTCGAGTCCGGCAGTGGCAGCATCCGTCCACTCAAAGTGTTCAGTGCATCTGAGGAGGCGATAGAGGGGCAATGCCTTTTCTCCCAAACGGGAGATAAAGCGGCTTAGAGCCGCCACGCATCCAGTCAATTTTTGGATCTGTTTGAGGTCTTTTGGAATATCCAGCTGTGACAGAGCTCGGATCTGGGCCGGGTTTGCTTCAATTCCTCTACCGGATACAATGAAGCCCAGGAGCTTTCCGGCTGGTACGCCGAAAACGCATTTTTCTGGATTCAGCTTGATGTCATATGCTCGGAGGTTGTCGAATGTGAGCCTCAAATCATCTACTAGAGTTTCGACATGTTTGGTTTTGACGACTACATCGTCTACGTATGCCTCTACTGTTTTGCCGATCTGGGTAGCCAGACATGTCTGAATCATGCGCTGAAATGTTGCGCCGGCGTTTTTAAGTCCGAAGGGCATCGCGTTGAAGCAGAATGGTCCATATGGAGTAATGAATGCCGTTGCGGCTTGGTCCGCTTCCGCCATCTTGATTTGATGGTAGCCGGAGTATGCGTCCAGGAAGCACAATGAATCGTGCCCTGCGGTAGCATCGATTATTTGGTCGATGCGGGGGAGGGGGAAGGGATCCTTTGGGCAGGCCTTATTGAGGTCTTTGAAATCGACACATAGGCGCCAGGATTTCTCCTTCTTTGGTACTATTACCAGGTTTGCTAGCCAATCCGGATGTTTGATGTCTCTGATGAATCTGGCTTCCAATAGTTTGGCTAGTTCTTCTCCCATTGCCTGTCTTTTGTGTTCGGAAAATCGTCGAAGAGCCTGTTTGACTGGCTTGAACCCTTTTAGGATATTTAGGCTATGCTCTGCCAATCTGCGTGGGATTCCCGGCATATCTGAAGGGTGCCAGGCGAAAATGTCCCAATTTTCCCAAAGGAATTCTCGCAGTGCGGCGTCTACATCAGGGTTCAACTGTGCCCCGATGGAGGCCATCTTTGTCGGGTCCATTGGATGGACCTGGAATTTTACTATTTCGTCCGCTGGTTTAAAGGAGGTGGACTTGGATCTCTTATCGAGTATCACATCGTCCCTTTTCACTGTAGAGCGCAGCGCGGTGAGTTCTTCTACCGCTAGGGCTTCGGATAGTGCCTCCAGGGCTAATGCGGCTGTCTTGTTTTCGGCGCGGAGTGCTATGTCCGGATCACTAACGAGAGTGATTATTCCGCCGGGCCCAGGCATTTTGAGCTTCATGTACCCGTAATGGGGTACGGCCTGAAAAATTGTGAATGCCTCTTGTCATAATATAGCATGATATCCGCTGCTGAATGGGGCCACTTGGAACGTGACTTCTTCGGACCTGTAATTGTCCGGCGAGCCGAACACCACATCAAGTGTGATTTTTCCGGTGCAGCGCGCTTCCCGGCTAGGGATTATTCCTCTGAAGGTTGTGCTGCTTCGCTCAATGCGGCTCCAGTCTATTTCCATTTTTTGAAGAGTTTCCTCGTAGATGAGGTTTAATCCGCTGCCGCCATCCATGAGTACCTTGGTAAGTCGAAAGCCATCCACTATTGGACTAAGGACCAATGCGGCTGGTTCTCGGGCTGTTTGGAATTTAGGTTCGTCGCTGGCGTTGAAGGTGATGGCCGTGTCGCTCCAAGGATTTGTTGTTGCTACTTGATAGACTTCGGTGAGGCTGCGGATTGTTCGTTTCCGCATATTGTTTGATGCGAAAGTTTCGAACACTGTTGATACCGTACCAGGATTGTTGGAGTGGTTTTCCGGGGCTAGAAGCTCCTCGCCACTTTTGGCCACCTGCCGTAATATCCAACATGCTCGAAGGCTATGTGTTGGGGTGGCGCCCTCTCTACTGTGAATTTTACAGGGTCCGCTAAGCCATCCCTCCAGTACGGTTCCGTGCCCTTTATGGGGTTTTTGCTTTTTGGTTTTTGTACCTGGTGCCTGAGTGTAATGCACCCTTTTGTTGCGGACTAGGGTTGTATTCGGGGCCGGATTGTCCCAAAACTTATTTTCAGTTTTCCGGAAACTCTCCATCACATAGTACTTTCGTACTATGGACGCCAGGTCGGCGAAGCGTGTGATTTCACGACGGCTGACGGCGTTCAAAATTCCCTCGTCCGTGCAATTATTGCAAAAAATTGAGATTGCGTTTTCCTCTCGGCAGTCCTTTATCCTGTCCATAACCAGGAGGAATCTGGCCCAGTAATGATGTACTGTTTCAGCAGGCTCTTGCCGGATTAGAGATAGATCGCATATGTCTGGGTGGGTGGGTGGAATTGAGTCCGGAACCCTACCCATCTCAAGGCTCAAGGGCCGAGAAGTTTCCGAATTCAGAAGCTTGGAAAGTGGAACGTTGTCCAATGAGTCCGGTCTGATGCCTGACTTTAGGTTCAGCGCTTGATCGAAGTCCATCCATCCGCGAGAATCCGGCATGGAGGGTTCGGAAGCCCGGACATGACTAGTTTTCAATATAGGAGAAGAGTCGCCGCGATGTTCCTCTACCACCGTGACGTGGTGGGTAACCTGGGGAGAGTTAATCTCTCTCAGATCGGTTTTAAGCCCGATCTGATTGTAGTCTGTAGCGACTCCCAGGGTGGCGATGCGATCCAAGAGTTCGTTTACGGACGAGAGCTCTGTTGGATCCAGCTGCTCGGTGAATTCCGAGTTGACGTGAAGATTGCTTTTGATGACCCGAGAGGTCATCGTCGAAGCGGTGGCCGAACAGGCGGTCATGAGAAAACCACCTAGCCGGATAGTTTGGCCGGCGGCCAAGGCTCCTTTGGCGAAGATACCATCCTTGAAGACGGGAAGAGGCATCCTTCCTATCGGTGACGGCACAGAGGAACTCTCAATGAAAGCACCAATGTCGGTGTCAAAACCGGCGGATCTCGGGTAGGGGGTCCTGAACTGTGCGTCTAGGCGGATGGTAACAGGAGACAAGGGACACGATGTTTTTACCCAGGTTCGGGCCCTCTCGATGGAGGTAAAACCCTACTCCTGCTTGATTGATATTGATGATATGGGTAGTACAAGAGTGGATCTACCACGAGATCAAGGAGGCTACACCCTACAAGCTAGCCTATGGTATGATTGTTGTAGTGGTTGTTGTCCTACGGACTAAAACCCTCCGGTTTATATAGACACCGGGGAGGGCTAGGGTTACACAGAGTCGGTTACAATGGTAGGAGATCTACATATCCGTATCGCCAAGCTTGCCTTCCACGCCAAGGAAAGTCCCATCCGGACATGGGACGAAGTCTTCAATCTTGTATCTTCATAGTCTTGGAGTCCGGCTGACGATGATAGTCCGGCTGTCCGGACACCCCCTAGTCCAGGACTCCCTCATAAACCCTAAGTGTTTTTGCATGTGTAAAATTGTCTTATACCCGTTGTATGTGAACGTAAGAATCTATCACACCCGATCATCACGTGGTGCTTCGAAACGACGAACTTTAGCAACGGCGCACAGTTAGGGGAGAACACTTTCTTGAAATTGTTATAAGGGATCATCTTATTTACTACCGTCGTTCTAAGTAAACAAGATGCATAAACATAATAAACATCACATGCAATTATATAATAGTGACATGATATGGCCAATATCATATAGCTCCTTTGATCTCCATCTTCGACGCTCCATGATCATCTTCATCACCGGCATGACACCATGATCTCCATCATCGTGTCTTCATGAAGTTGTCACGCCAACGACTACTTCTACTTCTATGGCTAACGCGTTTAGCAATAAAGTAAAGTAATTTACATGACGTTCTTCAATGACACGCAGGTCATACAAAAAATAAAGACAACTCCTATGGCTCCTGCCGGTTGTCATACTCATCGACATGCAAGTCGTGATTCCTATTACAAGAACATGATCTCATACATCACAATATATCATTCATCATTCATCACAACTTTTGGCCATATCACATCACAAGGCAATTGCTGCAAAAACAAGTTAGACGTCCTCTAATTGTTGTTGCATCTTTTACGTGGCTGCAATAGGGTTCTAGCAAGAACGTTTTCTTACCTACGAAAAAGCCACAACGTGATTTGTCAACTTTTATTTACCCTTCATAAGGACCCTTTTCATCGAATCCGCTCCAACTAAAGTGGGAGAGACAGACTCCCGCTAGCCACCTTATGCAACTAGTGCATGTCAATCGGTGGAACCTGTCTCATGTAAGCGTACGAGTAAGGTCGGTCCGGGCCGCTTCATCCCACAATACCGCTGAAGCAAAATAAGACTAGTAGCGGCAAGAAAGTTGACAACATCTACGCCCACAATAAAATTGTGTTCTACTCGTGCAATAGAGAACTACGCATAGACCTAGCTCATGATGCCACTGTTGGGGAACGTTGCAGAAAATTAAAAATTTTCCTACAGTTTCACCAAGATCCATCTATGAGTTCATCTAGCAACGAGTGATATGAGTGCATCTACATACCCTTGTAGATCGTGAGCGGAAGCGTTCAAGAGAACGGGGTTGAGGGAGTTGTACTCTTCGTGATCCAAATCACCGATGACCAAGTGCCGAACGGACAGCACCTCCGCGTTCAACACACGTACGGAGCGGATGACGTCTCCTCCTTCTTGATCTAGCAAGGGGGAAGGAGAGATTGATGAAGATCCAGCAGCACGACGGCGTGGTGGTGGATGCAGCAGAGTTTCGGCAGAGCTTCGCCGAGCTTCTGCGAGAGGGAGAGGTGTAGCAGGGGAGAGGGAGGCGCCAAGACTTTTGGGTGCGGCTGCCCTCCCTCCCCCTCCTTTAAATAGGCCCCCCGGGGGGGCGCCGGCCCTAGAGATGGGATCTCTAGGGGGGCGGCGACCAAGGGTGGTGGAGTGCCCCCCAAGGCAAGTGGAGGCGCCCCCTCCCCTAGGGTTCCCAACCCTAGGCACAGAGGGGGGCCCAGGGGGGCGCACCAGCCCACCAGGGGCTGGTCCCCTCCCCACATCAGCCCACGGGGCCCTTCGGGATAGGTGGCCCCACCCGGTGGACTGTTGAAAATATGCCCTAGAGGCAATAATAAATTAGTAATTATTATATTTCCTTGTTCATGATAATCGTTTATTATCCATGCTATAATTGTATTGATAGGAAACTAAGATACATGTGTGGGTACATAGACAACACCATGTCCCTGGTGAGCCTCTAGTTGACTAGCTCGTTGATCAACAGATGGTTACGGTTTCTTGACCATGGACATTAGATGTCGTTGATAACGGGATCACATCATTAGCAGAATGATGTGATGGACAAGACCCAATCCTAAGCCTAGCACAAAGATCATAGTTCATATGCTAAAGCTTTTCTAATGTCAAGTATCATTTCCGTAGACCATGAGATTGTGCAACTCCCGGATACTGTAGGAATGCTTTGGCTGTACCAAACGTCACAATGTAACTGGGTGGCTATAAAGGTGCACTACAGGTATCTCTGAAAGTATCTGTTGGGTTGGCACGAATCGAGACTGGAATTTGTCACTCCGTGTAAACGATGAGGTATCTCTGGGCCCACTCGGTAGGACATCATCATAATGTGCACAATGTGACCAAGGGGTTGATCACGGGATGATGTGTTACGGAACGAGTAAAGAGACTTGCCGGTAACGAGATTGAACAAGGTATGGGTATACCGACGATCGGATCTCGGGCAAGTACAATACCGTTAGACAAAGGGAATTGTATACGGGATCGATTGAGTCCTTGACGTCGTGGTTCATCCGATGAGATCATCGTGGAACATGTGGGAGCCAACATGGGTATCCAGATCCCACTGTTGGTTATTGACCAGAGAACGTCTCGGTCATGTCTACATGTCTCCCGAACCCGTAGGGTCTACACACTTAAGGATCGATGACGCTAGGGTTATAAAGGAAGTTTGTATGTGGTTACCGAATGTTGTTCGGAGTCCCGGATGAGATCCCGGACATCACGAGGAGTTCCGGAATGGTCCGGAGGTAAAGATTTATATATGGGAAGTCTTGTTTTGGTCACTGGAAAAGTTTCGGGTTTTATCGGTAACGTACCGGGACCACCGAGAGGGTCCCGGGGGTCCACCAAGTGGGGCCACCATCCCCGGAGGGCTGCATGGGCCAAGTGTGGGAGGGGACCAGCCCCAGGTGGGCTGGTGCGCCCCCCCCCCCCCCACAAGGCCCAAGGCGCAGGGAAGAGTGGGAAGGGGGCAAACCCTAGGGCAGATGGGCCCTAAGGCCCACACCAGGTGCGCCTCCCCTCTCTCCCCTTCTGGCCGCCACCCAGATGGGATCTAGGGGCTGCCGCCACCCCTGGGGAGGGAACCCTAGAGGGGACGCAGCCCCCTCCCCTCCCCCTATATATACTTGAGGATCTTGGGGCTGCCAACATAAGAGTTTGACCTCTCCCTGTCGCAGCCCTACCTCTCTCCCTCCTCCTCTCTCGCGGTGCTTGGCGAAGCCCTGCTGGATCACCACGCTCCTCCATCACCACCACGCCCTTGTGCTGCTGCTGGATGGAGTCTTCCTCAACCTCTCCCTCTCTCCTTGCTGGATCAAGGCATGGGAGACGTCACCGGGCTGTACGTGTGTTGAACGCGGAGGTGCCGTCCGTTCGGCACTAGGATCTCCGGTGATTTGGATCACGACGAGTATGACTCCTTCAACCCCGTTCTCTTGAACGCTTCCGCTTAGCGATCTACAAGGGTATGTAGATGCACTCTCCTTCCCCTCGTTGCTGATTTCTCCATAGATAGATCTTGGTGACACGTAGGAAAATTTTGAATTTCTGCTACGTTCCCCAACAGTGGCATCATGAGCTAGGTCTATTACGTAGATTCTTTGCACGAGTAGAACACAAAGTAGTTGTGGGTGTTGATTTTGTTCAATATGCTTACCATTACTAGTCCAATCTTGTTTCGACGGTATTGTGGGATGAAGCGGCCCGGACCGACCTTACACGTACACTTACGTGAGACAGGTTCCACCGATTGACATGCACTTGGTGCATAAGGTGGCTAGCGGGTGCCAGTCTCTCCCACTTTAGTCGGAACGGATTCGATGAAAAGGGTCCTTATGAAGGGTAAATAGCAATTGACATATCATGTTGTGGTTTTTGCGTAGGTAAGAAACATTCTTGCTAGAAACCCATAGCAGCCACGTAAAACATGCAGACAACAATTAGAGGACGTCTAACTTGTTTTTGCAGGGTATGCTATGTGATGTGATATGGCCAAGAAGAATGTGATGAATGATATGTGATGTATGAGATTGATCATGTTCTTGTAATGGGAATCACGACTTGCATGTCGATGAGTATGACAACCGGCAGGAGCCATAGGAGTTGTCTTAATTTATTGTATGACCTGCGTGTCACTGAACAACGCCATGTAATTACTTTACTTTATTGCTAACCGGTAGCCATAGTAGTAGAAGTAATAAGTTGGCGAGACAACTTCATGGAGACACGATGATGGAGATCATGATGATGGAGATCATGGTGTCATGCCGGTGACGATGATGATCATGGAGCCCCGAAGATGGAGATCAAAAGGAGCAATATGATATTGGCCATATCATGTCACTATTTGATTGCATGTGATGTTTATCATGTTTATACATCTTATTTGCTTAGAACGACGGTAGTAAATAAGATGATCCCTCATTAAAATTTCAAGAAAGTGTTCCCCCTAACTGTGCACCGTTGCGAAAGTTCGTCGTTTCGAAGCACCACGTGATGATCGGGTGTGATAGATTCTTACGTTCACATACAACGGGTGTAAGCCAGATTTACACACACGAAACACTTAGGTTAACTTGACGAGCCTAGCATGTACAGACATGGCCTCGGAACACAAGAGACCGAAAGGTCGAGCATGAGTCATATAGTAGATACGATCACCATGAAGATGTTCACCGATGATGACTAGTCCGTCTCACGTGATGATCGGACATGGCCTAGTTGACTCGGATCATGTAATCACTTAGATGACTAGAGGGATGTCTATCTGAGTGGGAGTTCATAAGATGAACTTAATTATCCTGAACATAGTCAAAAGATCTTTGCAAATTATGTCGTAAGCTCGCGCTTTAGTTCCACTGTTTAGATATGTTCCTAGAGAAAATATAGTTGAAAGTCAACAGTAGCGATTATGCGGACAATAGAAAGCTTATGTCCTTAATGCACCGCTCAGTGTGCTGAACCCCAAACGTCGTCTGTGGATGTTGCGAACATCGGACATACACGTTTTGATAACTACATGATAGTTCAGTTAAACGGTTTAGAGTTGAGGCACCAAAGACGTTTTCGGAACGTCGCGGAACATATGAGATGTTTCGAGGGCTGAAATTGGGATTTCAGGCTCGTGCCCACGTCAAGAGGTATGAGACCTCCGACGATTTTCTTAGCCTGCAAACTAAGGGAGAAAAGCTCAATCGTTGAGCTTGTGCTCAGATTGTCTGAGTGCGACAATCACTTGAATCTAGTGGGAGTTGATCTTCCAGAGATAGTGATGTTTCTCCAAAGTCATTGCCACCAAGCTGCTAGAGCTTCGTGATGAACTATAACATATCAGGGATAGATATGATGATCCTTGAGGTATTCGCGATGTTTGACACCGTGAAAGTAGAAATCAAGAAGGAGCATCAATTGTTGATGGTTGGTGAAACCACTAGTTTCAAGAAGGGCAAGGGCAAGACGGAATACTCCATGAAATGACAAATCAGCTGCTGCTCTAGTGAAGAAACCCAAGGTTGAACCCAAACCCGAGACTAAGTGCTTCTGTAATAAGGGGAACAATAACTGGAGCAGAATTACCCTAGATACTTGGTAGATGAGAAGGCTGGCAAGGTCGATAGAAGTATATTGGATATACATTATGTTAATGTGTACTTTACTAGTACTCCTAGTAGCACTAGGGTATTAGATACCGGTTCGGTTGCTAAGTGTTAGTAACTCGAAATAAAAGGCTACGGAATAAACGGAGACTAGCTAAAGGTGAGCTGACGATATGTGTTGGAAGTGTTTCCAAGTTTGATGTGATCAAGCATCGCACGCTCCCTCTACCATCAAGATTAGTATTAAACCTGAATAATTGTCATTTGGTGTTTGCGTTGAGCATAGACATGATTGGATTATGTCTATCGCAATACGGTTATTCATTTAAGGAGAATAATGGTTACTCTATTTATTTGAATAATACCTTCAATGGTCTTGCACCTAAAGGAATGGTTTATTGAATCTCGATCGTAGTGATACACATTTTCATGCCAAAAGATATAAGATAGTAATGATAGTACCACTTACTTGTGGCACTGCCATGTGAGTCATACTGGTATAAAATGCATGAAGAAGCTCCATGTTGATGGATCTTTGGACTCACTCATTTTTGAAAAGATTGAGACATGTGAACCATGTCCATTGGTATATACGCATAAAGAAACTCCATGCAGATGGATCGTTTGGACTCACTTGATTTTGAATCACTTGAGATACGCAAATCATACCACGTGGGCAAGATGACTGAAAAGCCTCGTTTTCAGTAAGATGGAACAAAATAGCAACTTGTTGGAAGTAACATATTTTGATGTGTGCAGTCCAATGAGTGTTGAGGCACGCAGTGGATATCGTTATGTTCTTACTTCACGGATGATTTGAGTAGATACTGAGTATATTTACTTGATGAAACGCAAGTTTGAATTATTGAATGGTTCAAGTAATTTTAGAGTGAAGTTGAAGATCGTCGTGACAAGAGGATAAAATGTCTATGATATGATCATAGAGATGAGTATCTGAGTTATGAGTTTGGTATGCAATTGAGACATTGTGGAAATCGTTTCACAACTAATACCGCCTGGAACACCATGGTGTGATGGTGTGTCCGAACATCATAGTTGCACCCTATTGGATATGGTGCGTACCATGATGTCTCTTATCGAATTACCATTATCGTTCATGGTTTAGGCATTAGAGACAACCGCACTCATTTTAATAGGGTACCGCGTAATTCCGTTGAGACGACACCGTTTGAACTATGGTTTGGAGAAACCTAAGTTGTCGTTTCCTAAAAGTTTGGGGCTGCGACGCTTATGTGAAAAAGGTTTCAGGTTGATAAGCTCGAACCCAAAGCGGATAAAATGCATCTTCATAGGACACCCAAAACAATTGGGTATACCTCCTAATTCAGATCCGAAAGCAATAGGGATTGTTTCTTGAATCGGGTCCTTTCTCGAGAAAAGTTTGTCTCGGAAAGTTGAGTGGGAGCATGGTGGAGACTTGATGAGGTTATTGAACCGTCACTTCAACTAGTGTGTAGCAGGGCACAGGAAGTTGTTCCTGTGGTGCCTACACCAATTGAAGTAGAAGCTTATGATAGTGATCATGAAATTTCGGATCAAGTCACTACCGTACCTTGTAGGGTGACAAGGATGCGTACTACTTCAGAGTGGTACAGTAATCCTGTCTTGAAGGTCATGTTTCTAGACAACAATGAACCTACGAACTATGGAGGAGCAATGGTGGGCCCATATTCCAACAAATGGTTAGAAGCCATGAAATCTGAGATAGGATCCATGTATCAGAACAAAGCTTGAACTTTGGTGGACTTGCCCGATGACCGGCAAGCCATTGAGATAAATGGATCTTTAAGAAGAAGACGGACATGGACGGTGATGTCACCGTCCATGAAGCTCGACTTGTGGCGAAGAGTTCTTCACAAGTTCAAGGAGTTGACTACGATGAGATTTTCTCATCCGTAGCGACGCTTAAGTCCGTCGGAATCATGTTAGCATTAGCTGCATTTATGAAATCGGGCAGATGGATGTCAAAACGAGTTTCCTTACCAGTTTTCATAAAGGAAAGGTTGTATGTGATACAATCAGAAAGGTTTTGTCGATCCTAAGGATGCTAAAAGGTATGCTAGCTCCAGTGATCCTTCCATGGACTGGAATAAGCAACTCGAAGTTGGAATATGCACTTTTATAAGATGATCGAAGAGTTTGGGTTTATACAAAGTTTATGAGAAACTTGTATTTCCAAAGAAGTGAGTGGGAGCACTATAGAATTTCTAATGAGTATATGTTGTTGACATATTGTTGATCAGAAATGATGTAGAATTTCTGGAAAGCATATAGGGTTATTTGAAAGGTGTTTTTCAATAGAAAACCTGGATTAAGCTACTTGAACATTGAGCATCAAGATCTATGAGGATAGATCAAAAATGCTAAATGGTACTTTCAAATGAGCACATACCTTGACATGATCTTGAAGGTGTTCAAGATGGATCAGTCAAAGAAGGAGTTCTTGCCTGAGTTGTAAGGTATGAAGTTAAGACTTAAAGCTCGACCATGGCAGAAGAAAGAGGAAGGACGAAGGTCGTCCCCTATGCTTTTGTCATTGGCTCTATACGGTATGCCATGTTGAGTACGGCACCTGATGTGTGCCCTGCCATATGTCTGGCAAGAGGGTACAAAGGTGATCAAGGAGTGGATCACCAGATAGCGGTCAAAATTATCCTTAGAGGAATAAGGATATGTTTCTTGATTATGGAGGTGATAAAGAGTTCGACGTAAAGATTTGCGTCGATGCAAACTTAACACCTATCCGGATAGCTCTAAGTAGAGAAGCCGGATACGTATAGTGGAACAACCATTTGGAATAGCTCCAAGTAGAGCGTGGAAGCAACATTTACAATATGACCTAGAGATTTGTGAAGTACATACGGATCTGAATGTTGCAGACCCGTTGACTAAAACCTCTCTCAAGCAAAACATGATCAAACCCCAGAACTCATTGAGTCTTAATCACATGATGATGTGAACTAGTAAACTTTTTGGATGTTGGTCACATGGCGATGTGACCTGTGAGTGTTAATCACATGGCGATGTGAACTAGATTATTGACTCTAGTGCAAGTGGGAGACTGTTGGAAATATGCCCTAGAGTCAATAATAAATTAGTTATTATTATATTTCCTTGTTCATGATAATCGTTTATTATCCATGCTATAATTGTATTGATAGGAAACTCAGATACATGTGTGGGTACATAGACAACACCATGTCCCTAGTGAGCCTCTAGTTGACTAGCTCGTTGATCAACAGATGGTTACGGTTTCCTGACCATGGACATTAGATGTCGTTGATAACGGGATCACATCATTAGCAGAACGATGTGATGGACAAGACCCAATCCTAAGCCTAGAACAAAGATCGTAGTTCGTATGCTAAAGCTTTTCTAATGTCAAGTATCATTTCCTTAGACCATGAGATTGTGCAACTCCCGGATACCGTAGGAATGCTTTGGGTGTACCAAACGTCACAACGTAACTGGGTGGCTATAAAGGTGCACTACAGGTATCTCTGAAAGTATCTGTTGGGTTGGCACGAATCGAGACTGGGATTTGTCACTCCGTGTAAACGGAGAGGTATCTCTAGGCCCACTCGGTAGGACATCATCATAATGTGCACAATGTGACCAAGGGGTTGATCACGGGATGATGTGTTACGGAACAAGTAAAGAGACTTGCCGGTAACGAGATTGAACAAGGTATCGGTATACCGACGATCGAATCTCGGGCAAGTACAATACCGTTAGACAAAGGGAATTCTATACGGGATCGATTGAGTCCTTGACATCGTGGTTCATCCATTGAGATCATCGTGGAACATGTGGGAGCCAACATGGGTATCCAGATCCCGCTGTTGGTTATTGACCAGAGAACGTCTCGGTCATGTCTACATGTCTCCCGAACCCGTAGGGTCTACACACTTAAGGTTCGATGACGCTAGAGTTATAAAGGAAGTTTGTATGTGGTTACCGAATGTTGTTCGGAGTCCCGGATGAGATCCCGGACATCACGAGGAGTTCCGGAATGGTCCGGAGGTAAAGATTTACATATGGGAAGTCCTATTTTGGTCACCGGAAAAATTTCGGGTTTTATCGGTAACGTACTGGGACCATCGGGAGGGTCCCGGGGGTCCACCAAGTGGGGCCACCATCCTCGGAGGGCTGCATGGGCCAAGTGTGGGAGGGGACCAGCCCCAGGTGGGCTGGTGCCCCCCCCCCCCAACATGGCCCAAGGCGCAGGGAAGAGTGGGAAGGGGGCAAACCCTATGGCAGATGGTCAATAAGGCCCACCCCAGGTGCGCCTCCCCTCTCTCCCCTTCTGGACGCCACCTAGATGGGATTTGGGGGCTGCCGCGACCCCTGGGGAGGGAACCCTAGAGGGGGCACAGCCCCCTCCCCTCCCCCTATATATACTTGAGGGTCTTGGGGCTGCCAACATAAGAGTTTGACCTCTCCCTGGCGCAGCCCTACCTCTCTCCCTCCTCTCCCGTGGTGCTTGGCGAAGCCCTGTTGGATCACCACGCTCCTCCATCACCACCACGCCGTTGTGCTGCTGCTGGATGGAGTCTTCCTCAACCCCTCCCTCTCTCCTTGCTGGATCAAGGCATGGGAGACGTCACCGGGCTGTACGTGTGTTGAACGCGGAGGTGCCGTCCGTTCGGCACTAGGATATACGGTGATTTGGATCACGACGAGTACGACTCCTTCAACCCCGTTCTCTTGAACGCTTCCGCTTAGCGATCTACAAGCGTATGTAGATGCACTCTCCTTCCCCTCGTTGCTGGTTTCTCCATAGATAGATCTTGGTGACACGTAAGAAAATTTTGAATTTCTGCTACGTTCCCCAACATGGACCCCCGGGACCCTTCCGGTGGTCCCGGTACAATACTGTGACCCCTGAAGCTCTCCCTATGGCCGAAACTGCACTTCCTATATATTATTATTTACCTCCGGACCATTCCGGAACTCCTCGTGATGTCCGGGATCTCATCCGAGACTATGAACAACTTTCGGTTTGCTGCATACTCATATGTCTACAATCCTAGCGTCACCGAACCTTAAGTGTGTAGACCCTACGGGTTCGGGAGACATGTAGACATGACCGAGACGGCTCTCCGGTCAATAACCAACAACTGGATCTGGATACCCATGTTGGCTCCCACATGCTCCTCGATGATCTCATCGGATGAACCACGATGTCAAGGATTCAATCAACCCCGTATACAATTCCCTTTGTCAATCGGTACGTTACTTGCCCGAGACTCGATCGTCGGTATCCCAATAAATCGTTCAGTCTCGTTACCGGCAAGTCACTTTACTCGTACCGTAAGGCATGATCCCGTGACCAGACACTTGGTCACTTTGAGCTCATTCTGATGATGCATTACCGAGTGGGCCCAGAGATACCTCTCCGTCATACGGAGTGACAAATCCCAGTCTCGATCCGTGTCAACCCAACAAACACTTTCGGAGATACCTGTAGTGCACCTTTATAGTCACCCAGTTACGTTGTGACGTTTGGTACACCCAAAGCACTCCTACGGTATCCGGGAGTTACACGATCTCATGGTCTAAGGAAAAGATACTTGACATTGGAAAAGCTCTAGCAAAACGAACTACACGATCTTGTGCTCTGCTTAGGATTGGGTCTTGTCCATCACATCATTCTCCTAATGATGTGATCCCATTATCAACGACATCTAATGTCCATAGTCAGGAAACCATGACTATCTGTTGATCAACGAGCTAGTCAACTAGAGGCTTACTAGGGACATATTATGGTCTATGTATTCACATGTGTATTACGATTTCCGGATAATACAATTATAGCATGAATAAAGACAATTATCATGAACAAGGAAATATAATAATAATCTTTTATTATTGCCTCTAGGGCATATTTCCAACAGGTGTCACGCCGGTGACGATGGTGATCATGACGGTGCTTCGGAGATGGAGATCACAAGCACAAGATGATGATGGCCGTATCATATCACTTATATTGATTGCATCTGATGTTTATCTTTTATGCATCTTATCTTGCTTTGATTGACGGTAGCATTATAAGATGATCTCTAACTAAATTTCAAGATAAAAGCGTTCTCCCTGAGTATGCACCGTTGCCAAAGTTCGTCGTGCCCAGATACCACGTGATGATCGGGTGTGATAAGCTCTACGTCCATCTACAACGGGTGCAAGCCAGTTTTGCACATGCAGAATACTCAGGTTAAACTTGACGAGCCTAGCATATGCAGATATGGCCTCGGAACACTAAGACCGAAAGGTCGAGCGTGAATCATATAGTAGATATGATCAACATAGTGATGCTCACCATTGAAAACTACTCCATTTCACGTGATGATCGGTTATGGTTTAGTTGATTTGGATCACGTGATCACTTAGATGATTAGAGAGATGTCTATCTAAGTGGCAGTTCTTAAGTAATATGATTAATTGAACTTAAATTTATCACGAACTTAGTCCTGGTAGTATTTTGCAAATTATGTTGTAGATCAATAGCTCGCGTTGTTGCTTTCATATGTTTATTTCGATATGTTCCTAGAGAAAACTGTGTTGAAAGATGTTAGTAGCAATGATGCAGATTGGATCCGTGATCTGAGAATTGTCCTCATTGCTGCACATAAGAATTATGTCCTTGATGCACCGCTAGGTGACGGACCTATTGCAAGAGAAGATGCAGACGTTATGAACGTTTGGCTAGCTCAATATGATGACTACTTGATAGTTAAGTGCACCATGCTTAACGGCTTAGAATCGGGACTTCAAAGATGTTTTGAACGTCATGGGCCATATGAGATGTTCCAGGAGTTGAAGTTAATATTTCAAGAAAATACCCGAGTTGAGAGATATGAAGTCTCCAACAAGTTCTAAAAGATGGAGGAGAATTGCTCAACTAGTGAGCATGTGCTCAGATTGTCTGGGTACTACAATCGCTTGAATCAAGTGGGAGCTAATCTTCCAGATAAGATAGTGATTGACAGAGTTCTCTAGTCACCATCACCAAGTTAGTAGAACTTCGTGATGAACTATAGTATGCAAAGGATGACGAAAACGATTCCCGAGCTCTTCGCGATGTTGAAATCAACGAAGGTAGAAATCAAGAAAAGAGCATCAAGTGTTGATGATTGACAAGACCACTAGTTTCAAGAAAAGGGCAAAGGGAAAGAAAGGGAACTTCAAGTAGAATGACAAGCAAGTTGTCACTCCCGCGAAGAAGCTCAAAGCTGGACCAAAGCCTGAAACTGAGTGCTTACACTGCAAAGGAATGGTCACTGGAAGCGGAAATGCCCTGAATATTTGGTGGATAAGAAGGATGGCAAAGTGAACAAGGGTATATTTGATATACGGGTTATTTATGTGTGCCTTACTAGTGTTTATAGTAGCCCCTGAGTATTTGATACTTGTTCGGTTGCTAAGATTAGTAACTCAAAACAGGAGTTACATAATAAACAAAGACTAGTTGAGGGGAAGTGACGATGAGTGTTGGAAATAGTTCCAAGATTGATATGATCATCATCACACACTCCCTATACTTTCGGGATTAGTGTTAAACCTAAATAAATATTATTTGGCGTTTGCGTTGAGCATGAATATGATTTGATCATGTTTATTGCAATATGGTTATTCATTAAAAGTCAGAGAATAATTGTTGTTCTGTTTATATGAATAAAACCTTCAATGGTCATACACCCAATGAAAATAGTTTGTTGGATCTCAATCGTAGTGATACACATATTCATAATATTGATGCCAAAAGATGCAAAGTTAATAATGATAGTGCAACTTATTTGTGGCACTGCCGTTTGGGTCATATCGGTCTAAAGCGCATGAAGAAACTCCATAAAAGATGGATTTTCGGAATCACTTCGTTATGAATCATTTGTTGCTTACGGACCATGCCTTTTGGGCAAGATGACTAAAACTCCGTTCTCCAGAACAATGGAACGAGCTACTGACTTGTTGGAAATAATACATACTGATGTATGCAGACCAATGAGTATTAAGGCTCGTGGCGAGTATCCTTATTTTCTCACCTTCACAGATGATTTGAGCAGATATGGGTATATCTACTTGATGAAACATAAGTCTAAAATAGTTGAAAGGTTCAAAGAATTTCAGAGTGAAGTGGAAAATCATCATAATGAGAAAATAAAGTTTCTGTGATGTGATCGTGGAGATGAATATTTGAGTTACGAGTTTGGCCTTCAGTTAAAATAATGTGGAATAGTTTCACAAACTCATGCCACCTAGAACACCACAGCGTAACGGTGTGTCCAAACGTCATAATCGCACTTTATTGGATATGGTGCAATCTATGATGTATCTTACCGATTTACCACTATCGTTTTGGGATTATGCATTAGAGACAGCTGAATTCACTTTAAATAGGGCACCATCAAAATCCGTTGAGACGACACCGTATGAACTATGGTTTAGCAATAAACCTAAGTTGTCGTTTCTTAAAGTTTGGAGTTGCAATGCTTATGTGAAAAACTTTCAACCTGATAAGCTCGAACCCAAATCGGAGAAGTGCGTCTTCATAGAATACCCAAAGGAAACTGTTGGGTACACCTTCTATCACAGATCCGAAGGCAAGATATTCGTTGCTAAGATGGATCCTTTCTAGAGAAGGAGTTTCTCTCGAAAGAAGTGAGTGGGAGGAAAGTAGAGCTTGATAAGGTAATTGTACCTTCTCCTGAATTGGAAAGTAGTTCATCATAGAAATTAGTTCCAGTGATTTCTACACCAATTAGTGAGGAAGCTAATGATGATGATCATGAAACTTCAGATCAAGTTACTACAGAACCTCATAGGTCTTCCAGAGTACAGTCCGCACTAGAGTGGTACGGTAATCCTATTTTGGAGGTTATGTTACTTGACCATGGCGAACCTACGAACTATGAGGAAGCGATGATGAGCCCAGATTCCGCAAAATGGCTTGAAGCCATGAAATCTGAGGTGGGATCCATGTATGAGAACAAAGTGTGGACTTTGGTTGACTTGCCCGATGATCGGCAAACCATCAAGAATAAATGGATCTTCAAGAAGAAGACTGACGCTGATGGTAATGTTACTGTCTACAAAGCTCGACTTGTTGAAAAAGGGTTTTCGACAAGTTCAAGGTGTTGACTACAATGAGATTTTCTCAATTGTAGCGATGTTTAAGTCTGTCCGAATCATGTTAGCAATTGCCACATTTTATAAAATCTGGCAAATGGATGTCAAAACTGCGTTCCTTAATGGTTTTCTTAAAGAAGAGTTGTATATGATGCAATCAGAAGGTTTTGTCAATCCTAAAGGTGCTAACAAAATGTGCAAGCTCCAGCGATCCATCTATGGACTAGTGCAAGCATCTCAGAGTTGGAATATTCGCTTTGATAAGTTGATCAAAGCATATAGTTTTATACGGACTTGCAGTGAAGCTTGTATTTACAACAAAGTGAGTGGGAGCACTACAGACTTTCTGATAAGTATATGTGAGTGACATATTCTTGATCAGAAATGATGTAGAATTTTTCTAGAAAGCATAAAGAAGTGTTTGAAAGGAGTTCTTTAAAAGAAAGACCTCAGTAAAGCTACTTACATATTGAGCATCAAGATCTATTGAGATAGATCAAGATGCTTGATAAGATTTTCAATGAGTACATACCTTGATAAGATTTTGAAGTAGTTCAAAATGGAACAGTCAAAGAAAGAGTTCTTGCCTGTGCTGCAAAGGTGTGAAATTGAGTAAGACTCGAATCCCGAACACGGCAAAAAATAGAAATAGAATGAAAGTCATTCCCTATGCCTCAGTCATAGGTTCTATAAAAGTATGCCATGCTATGGACCAGACCTATTGTATACTCTGCCCTGGTTTGGCAAGGGAGTACAATAGTGATCTAAGAGTAGATCACTGGACATTGGTCAAAATTATCCTTAGTGGAATAAGGATATGTTTCTCGATTATGGAGGTGACAAGAGGTTCGTCATAAAGGGTTACGTCGATGCAAGTTTTGACACTGATCCAGATGACTCTAAGTCTCAATCTGGATACATATTGAAAGCGGGAGCAATTAGCTAGAGTAGCTCCGTACAGAGCATTGTAGACATAGAATATTTTGCAAAATACATACGGCTCTGAATGTGACAGACCCGTTGACTAAACTTCTCTCACGAGCAAAACATGATCACACCTTAGTACTCTTTGGGTGTTAATCACATAGTGATGTGAACTAGATTATTGACTCTAGTAAACCCTTTGGGTGTTGGTCACATGACGATGTGAACTATGGATATTAATCATATACAGATATGAATATTGGTGTTAAATCACATGGCGATGTGAACTAGATTATTGACTCTAGTGCAAGTGGGAGACTGAAGGAAATATGCCCTAGAGGCAATAATAAAGTTATTATTTATTTCCTTATTTCATGATAAATGTTTATTATTCATGCTAGAATTGTATTAACCGGAAACATAATACATGTGTGAATAAATAGACAAACATAGTGTCACTAGTATGCCTCTACTTGACTAGCTTGGTAATCAAAGATGGTTAAGTTTCCTAACCATAGACATGAGTTGTCATTTGATTAATGGGATCACATCATTAGGAGAATGATGTGATTGACTTGACCCATTCCGTTAGCTTAGCACTTGATCGTTTAGTATATTGCTATTGCTTTCTTCATGACTTATACATGTTCCTATAACTATGAGATTATGCAACTCCCGTTCACCGGAGGAACACTTTGTGTGCTACCAAACGTCACAACGTAACTGGTTGATTATAAAGGTGCTCTATAGGTGTCTCCGAAGGTACTTGTTGGGTTGGCGTATTTTGAGATTAGGATTTGTCACTTCGATTGTCAGAGAGGTATCTCTGGGCCCACTCGGTAATGCACATCACTATAAGCCTTGCAAGCATTGTAACTAATGAGTTAGTTGCAGGATGATGTATGACGGAACGAGTAAAGAGACTTGCCGGTAACGAGATTGAACTAGGTATTGAGATACCGACGATCGAATCTCGGGCAAGTAATATACCAATGACAAAGGGAACAACGTATGTTGTTATGCGGTTTGACCAATAAAGATCTTCATAGAATATGTAGGAACCAATATGAGCATCCAGGTTCCGCTATTGGTTATTGACCGGAGATGTGTCTCGGTCATGTCTACATTGTTCTCGAACCCGTAGGGTCCGCACGCTTAAAGTAAGATGACAGTTATATTATGAGTTTATGTGTTTTGATGTACCGAAGGTTGTTCGGAGTCCCGGATGTGATCACGGACATGACGAGGAGTCTCGAAATGGTCGAGACATGAAGATCGATATATTGGACGACTATATTTGGACATCGGAAAGGTTCCGGGTGAGATTGGGATAATACCGGAGCTCCGGGAGGTTATCGGAACCCCCCGAGAGGTATATGGGCCTTATTGGGCCTTAGTGGAAAGGAGGGGAAAGGAGCAAGGGAGGGGGTGCTCCCCCCCAAGCCCAATCCGAATTGGGAGGGGGAGCGGCCCCCCTTTCCTTCCTCCCTCCTTCCTCTTCCTTCCCTCTCCCTCTCCTAATAGGAAAGGGGGGAGTCCTACTCCCGGTGGGAGTTGGACTCCCCCCTAGGGCGCGCCACCCCCCTTGGCCAGCCCCCTCCTCCACTCCTTTATATACGGGGGAGGGGGCACCCCATAAACACAACAGTTGATCATTGATCTCTTAGCTATGTGCGGTGCCCCCCTCCACCATAGTCCTCCTCGATAATATCGTAGCGGTGCTTAGGCGAAGCCCTGTGACGGTAGAACATCATCTCGTCACCATGCCGTCGTGCTGATGGAACTCTCCCTCGACAATCTGCTGGATCGGAGTACGGGGGGCGTCATCGAGCGGAACGTGTGCAAGAACTTGGAGGTGTCGTAGTTTCGGTGCTTGATCGGTCGGGTCATGAAGACGTATGACTACATCAACCGCGTTGTGCTAACGCTTCCGCTTTCGATCTATGAGGGTACGTGGACACACTCTCCCCTCTTGTTGCTATGCATCACCATGATCTTGCGTGTGCATAGGAAATTTCTTGAAATTACTACGTTCCCCAACATATCCAATAGCAGCTCGGTGCTTCTTCAGAGTTTTCAATAACCTTTCTTCTTCTTGCTCTGAAAGGTTAGCACTAATAATAACAGGATATATTTCCTTTTCATCAAGATAAGCATACTTAAGATTATCAGGTAATGGTTTGAGTTCAAACACGGGATCACTCTTGGGTGGAGGAGGATCCCCAAGAATTTCAACGGGAAGGTTATGTTTCAGCATAGGTTCCTGTTTAAGGAACACTTCATCTATTTCCCTTCTTTCCTTCATAAACATATCGATTTCATGGTCTAGCAAATATTGTTCTAACGAATCAGTAGGAGGCACGGCAATGGAAGCAAGACCAATAATCTCATCCTTACTAGGTGGTTCCCAATCGCGAGGTTGTCTACGAAACTTAGCAAAATTAAACCCATGAGACATACCATCTATGCCAATGGTGATAGTATCTTTTTCACAATCAATCTTAGCACTAGCTGTATTCAAGAAGGGTCTACCGAAAATAATGGGACAAAAGTCATCTTGTGGGGAACCAAGAACAAGAAAATCAGCAGGGTATTTAACCTTTCCACACAAGACTTCAACATCTCTAACAATCCCAATAGGTTTAATGGTATCCCTATTAGCAAGCTTAATAGTAACATGAATGCCTTCTAATTCAACGGGTGCAATGTCGTGCATAATTTCTTTATACAGATCATAAGGTATCGCACTAGCACTAGCACCCATATCACATAAGCCATGATAACAATGATCTCCTATTTTAACAGAAATAACTGGCATGCCTACGATAGGTCTATGTATCTTAGTATCTGGTCTAGCAATATTAGCAGTCTCACCATAGAAATAAATAACATGCCCATCTAAATCATCATCCAAGAGATCTTTAACCACAGCAATACTACGTTCAACATTAATTTGCTCAGGAGGTGTATAAGTCCTAGTATTACTCTTACGAACAACAGTCAAAGCTTTAGCATGATCCTTTATCCTAACAGGAAAGGGAGGTTTCTCAACATAAGCAATAGGAACAATAGGATCACTATAGGTGATAGTCTTTTCTTCAACTGTAATAGGTGCAACTACTTTCACTTCAACAGGAGGATTATATTTAAACCACTTCTCTTTAGGGAGATCAATATGAGTAGCAAAAGATTCACAGAAAGAAGCTACTATCTCAGAGTCAAGTCCATACTTATTGCTAAATCCACGAAAAGCATCGGTATCCATAAAAGATTTAACATAATCGAACTTAGGTGTCATACCTGACTCCTTACCATTGTCGGAGCCCCAATCTTCGGAGTTGCATTTAATTCTGTCCAATAAGTCCCATTTGAAATCAATAGTCTTCAGCATATAAGAACCAACACAGGAAGTATCGAGCAGGTTGCAATTATCAAGAAAAAGCCGAGCATAAAAGTTTTGAATAATCATTTACTGAGAGAGCTCGTGATTGGGGCATGAATATAACATTGACTTAAGCCTCCCCCAAGCTTGAGCGATGCTTTCTCCTACTCGAGGCTAGAAATTATATATGTAATTATGATCACAATGAACAAGATGAATAGGATAGAACTTCTCGTGAAATTCCAACTTCAGTCGCTTATAATTCCAAGATCTCGTATCATCACATAGTCTATACCATGTCAATGCCTCTCCCTTCAAAGATAAAGGGAAGACCTTCCTTTTGACAACATCATCGGGAATACCTGCAAGCTTAAATAATCTGCAAACTTCATCCACAAAGATAAGGTGTAAATCGGGATGCAATGTTCCATCTCCTACAAATGGATTAGCTAGCAGTTTCTCTATCATACCCGAAGGAATTTCAAAGTAAATATTTTCATAAAGTTCAGTAGGTTGAGGAGCAACTCTTTGCTCTCCTGGTCGGGGTGAAGATACCCCGAACAAGCCCCTCAAAGGATTAGTTTCCATAAGGACAAGTAACAGAAAATTTCAGCACACTATATAAATGTTTCCTTACCAAGTTCCACTCACCAAAAGCGCTACACTCCCCAGCAACGGCGCCAGAAAAGAGTCTTGATGACCCACAAGTGTAGGGGATCTATCGTAGTCCTTTCGATAAGTAAGAGTGTCGAACCCAACGAGGAGCAGAAGGAAATGGTAAGCGGTTTTCAGTAAGGTTTTCTCTGCAAGCACTGAAATTGTAGGTAATAGGTAGTTTTGTGATAAGATAAAGAGTAACGAGTAACAAGTAAATAAAGTAAATAAAGTGCAGCAAGGTGGCCCAATCCTTTATGTAGCATAGGATAAACCTGGACAATTTCTAATAATGAGGGAGGAGCTCCCGAGGACACATGGGAATTATCGTCAAGCTAGTTTTCATCAAGTTCATATGATTCGTGTTCGGTACTTTGATAATTTGATATGTGGGTGGACCAGTTCTTGGGTACTTCCCTTACTTGGACAAGCATCCCACTTATGATTAACCCCTATTACAAGCGTCCGCAACTACAAAAGAAGTATTAAGGTAAACCTAACCACAGCATTAAACATATGGATCCAAATCAGCCCCTAACGAAGCAACGCATAAACTAGGGTTTAGGCTTCTGTCACTCTAGCAACCCATCATCTACTTATTACTTCCCCATGCCTTCCTCTAGGCCCAAATAATGGTGAATTGTCATGTAGTCGACGTTCACATAACACCACTAGAGGAAAAGACAACATACATCTCATCAAAATATCGAACGAATACCAAATTCACATGACTACTAATAGCAAGACTTCACCCATGTCCTCAGGAACAAATGTAACTACTCACAAAGCATATTCATGTTCATAATCAGAGGGGTAATAATATGCATTAAGGATCTGAACATATGATCTTCCACCAAGTAAACCAATTAGCATCAACTACAAGGAGTAATCAACACTACTAGCAACCCACAGGTACCAATTTGTTGTTTTGATACAAGATTGGATACAAGAGATGAACTAGGGTTTTGAGAGGAGATGGTGCTGGTGAAGATGTTGATGGAGATTGACCCCCTCCCGATGAGAGGATCGTTGGTGATGATGTTGGTGATGATTTCCCCCTCCCGGAGGGAAGTGTCCCCGGCAGAACAACTCCGACAGAGCCCTAGATTGATTTCGCCAAGGTTCCGCCTCGTGGCGGCGGAGTTTCGTCCCGTAAGCTTGCCCATGATTTTTTCCAGGGTAAAAGCTCTCATATAGGAGAAGATGGACACCGAAGGCCCACCAGGGGGCCCAAGAGACAGGGGCGCGCCCAGTAGGGGGGGCGCCCCCCACTCTCCTGGCCAAGGTGTGGGCCCCCTGATGTATTTATTGCTCTCAATAATTCTTATTAATTCCAAAAACATATTTCGTGGAGTTTCAGGATTTTTGGAGCAGTGCAGAATAGGTTTCCAATGTTTGCTCCTTTTCCAGCCAGAATTCCAGCTGGCGGCATTCCCCCTCTTCATGGTAAACCTTGTAAAATAAGAGAGACTAGCCATAAGTATTGAGATATAATGTGTGATAACAGCCCATAATGCAATAAATATTGATATAAAATCATGATGCAAAATGGACGTATCACATATCCTTCTGGAATTGGACGGCAGTGAAAAGTTGCGCTGGGTTCAGGAGGTCGAACAGAGCTGACAACCGCCTTGTACTTCTGCCATTGCGTCATAAGGTGGAAATGTTGAGACTCCGTGATAGCATCCACGGGGTAGCTACGAGGAGCCGTGAAGATAGGCTCCAGCTGAAGCAGCTCGGTGGAAGCCACACTGTTTCTCCGCTGAGATGGCGGGGTAGCTTCGGGGGTAGCTTTGGCAGGTCGCTTGCTTCGAACTACATCTCGTTCCTCTAGCTTTTGTACCCTTGCGTGCAGCTCCTGCAGTTCGCTCTGCTCCACCTTCCTCCTCCTCTCTTGGCATTTGTAACCGCCTACGTCCGGAAACCCAGCCTTCCACGGAACGGAGCCTGGCGTGCCTCGTGTCCGTCCAGGGTGCTCAGGATTCCCGAGGGCCATTGTGAGCTCGTCCTTCTCTCTGTCTGGAACGAACGTCCCTTCCTGTGTTGCGTTAATATAGTGTTGAAGCTTCATGAGGGGTATTCGAAGTTGCTCCCTCGTCCAAACGCACTTCCCTGTTACAGGGTCCATGGTTCCGCCAACCCCGAAGAACCAAGTCCGGCAACGGTCTGGTCAGTTCAATGTCTCTGGTTTGACCCCTTTATCAAGCAGGTCATTCTCAGCCTTGGCCCACAATAGTCAGGCTTTGAGGTAGCCACCTAACCCCGTGCGATGGTGATGCTCCTTCTTCGCAGCATTTATCTTGTTTATCGCTGACATCTTCTTACTCCTCTCCGATGTCTTGTTGGCCACAAATGCATCCCATTGATCTCTGAGCTTCTCGTCCCGGTCGATGAATTCTGGTGTCTTTTCTTTGTCGACAAACTTTGCTTTCAGGTCATTCTTCCACTTCCTGAATAGATCTGCCATCTTCTTGAGAGCAAAGGACTTGATCAATGGCTCTATAACTGGATTCTCCGGATCCTCCTCCTCCGATAGGGTGAAATTTACCTTCAGCACTTTCCAAAGATCTTGTTTTTGTCTACCTTCGACAAAAGAAACTTGAAGCTCTTCATCCTTAGGCTGATTCCATAGCTCTTGTAGGATTGAAAGTATTTCTAGAGGGGGGTGATTAGACTACTTGACCAAATAAAAACTTATCCTTTTCCCAATTTTAGTCCTTGGCAGATTTTAGCTAACTTAGCACAAGTCAAGCAATCTTAACACAATTCAAGCAAGCATGCAAAGAGTATATGAGCAACGGAAAGTAAAGCATGCAACTTGCAAGAATGTAAAGGGAAGGGTTTGGAGAATTCAAACGCAATTGGAGACACGGATGTTTTTGTCGTGGTTCCGATGGGTGGTGCTATCGTACATCCACGTTGATGGAGACTTCAACCCACGAAGGGTAATGGTTGTGCGAGTCCATGGAGGGCTCCACCCACGAAGGGTCCCCGAAGAAGCAACCTTGTCTATCCCACCATGGCCGTCGCCCACAAAGGACTTGCCTCACTAGCGGTAGATCTTCACGACGTAGGCAATCTCCTTGCCCTTACAAACTCCTTGGTTCAACTCCACAATCTTGTCAGAGGCTCCCAAGTGACACCTAGCCAATCTAGGAGACACCACTCTCCAAGAAGTAACAAATGGTGTGTTGATGATGAACTCCTTGCTCTTGTGCTTCAAATGATAGTCTCCCCAACACTCAACTCTCTCTCACAGGATTTGGATTTGGTGGAAAGAAGATTTGAGTGGAAAGCAACTTGGGGAAGGCTAGAGATCAAGATTCATATGGTAGGAATGGAATATCTTGGCCTCAACACAAGTGTAGGTGGTTCACTCTCAGAAAATGCAAGTTGGAAGTGTAGGTTTGTTCTGATGGCTCTCTCCATGAATGAAGAGGAGGTGGAGGGGTATATATAGCCTCCACACAAAATCTAACCGTTACACACAACTTGCCAAACTCGGTGGGACCGAATTGATAAACTCGGTCAGACCGATTCAGGAAATCTAGTGACCGTTAGGATTTTCGGTGGGACCGATATGGTTAGGGTTAGGGCATAACGTAATCTCGGTGATACCGATTACACAAACTCGATGAGGCCGATTTTGGTAATAAGCTAACCAGAGAGTTGGTCAGGTAAACTCGGTGGGACCGGTTCTCTCATTTCGATGGGACCGAAATGTTACGAAAAGAAAACAGGGAGTTTACATTGCAATCTCAGTGGGACCGATCACTCATCTCGGTGGTACCGAAACGTTACGAAGGGAAACAGAGAGATTACAATCCCATCTCGGTGAGACCGAGATCCCTATCAGTGGGACCGATTTGCCTAGGGTTTGTGGCAGTGGCTATGACATTTGAACTCGGTGGCGCCGGATAGAAAGAATCGGTAGGGCCGAGTTTGACTTTTGGTTTAGGTCATATGTGGATGTGGGAAAGTAGTTGAGGGTTTTGGAGCATATCACTAAGCACTATGAAGCAAGAACCTCATTAAGCAACACCTCATCCCTCCTTGATAGTATTGGCTTTTCCTATAGACTCAATGTGATCTTGGATCACTAAAATATAAAATGTAGAGTCTTGTGCTTTGAGCTTGAGCCAATCCTTTTATCCTTAGTATTTTGAGGGGTCCACTTTTCTCATCCATGCCATGCCATTCATTGAGATATTCCTGAAATATTTATCTTGAAATAGCATTAGCTCAATGAGCTATATGTTGTTAGGAATTACCAAAACCACCTAGGGATAATTGCACTTTCAGCTCTATGCTGATCAGGATCAGGTCCCTAACAAGAACCCTGCACTGAGCAGTAAATGCCTCCTTGGTCCGGAGGGGTTCAATCGGTTGGCCATCGCGCGCGATTGCTGTGATCGTGAACCTTTCATCTGATCGCAACTTTTTCTTCGGGCCTCGTCTCTTTACCAAAGTTGTTCTTGATCCAGAGGGCTAGAAATAAGAAGAAAGACGAGAGTTAATATGTTGAGATACCAAAACAATGAATGCATCAATTAGCTAGTCAGCACAGGCTTAATTAATATATATACCTGGCCGGACTCTGTTCGGTCACCGGAGCCGTCATCACGGCCTCCTTCTTGCACTAGCATTTGGTCACCGGTCACGGTCTCCTCTGTTGTTCGATAACCGTAGCCTGCTTCTTCACCCTCCAGACCATTGGTTTCGTTGAGATACGATATGACATCAGCTCTGGCTGCGATTATGTCCCCCAACACCCATTCTGCTTCCTCGTTTCGGCCGTTCTCCATAGTTTCTGCAAATATTACAACATGGAAATTATTATACAAACATGACAGATGGATATATTAGTGGCAAACGTAGACCTAGCTATAGCTATTCACAACAAGGAATTATATTAATTAATGGCCTCAATGCTTCTCTAGCGTTTGGGGTGGCCTCAGCAACGCTTAAAGGGTTCAGGGTGGCCTCGATGACAACACTCTTTTAACTTGGTAAAGGAGGGGGTATATCGACAACGACGACATACATACATGGAAAAAAATGTTATCAGGGAGGGGGTATATCGACCCCCCCCCCCTCATGTTGAATATATGTTAAATTCCCGAGAGAGTTGGGAACCGGAGGGGGACTCCTCCCTCCTCATGTCTGATGAGTTTTTACTCCCTCTCTCCCATGAAACGTTCATCGAACAAACTTAATATGAGTTTTAACAGAAAACATTCATCGAACAAAATTACAACAGAAAAAATTGACCAAGTTTTCATATATCATCATCATCGTCTACTACGAAAAAATTGACATATTCTTTGCATATTCGACAATAATATCACCAAAAGAATTCTATGAAGCTAACATTAAAAATTCTAACTTTTGCATATTCCTAGAACCCTCGAACCCTCGACCCTCGACCCTCGAACCCTCGACCATAGAACCCTCGAACCCTCGACCCTAGAACCCTAGAACCCTCGAACCCTCGACCCCTCGAACCCTCGACGACCGTCGAACCCTCGACCCTCTCCCCCCTCCTCATGTCTAAGTTATCGGGGAGGGGGTATATTGACTCCCCTCCATGTCGAAGTTATCGGGGAGGTGGTATATCGACAACGACATACCCGATAAAAATAAGAAGAGGAAGAAGAAGAAAAGAAAGAGGAGGAGAAGAAAGGAATAGAGAGAGGAGAAGATCGAAGAAGAAAAAAGAAGAAAAAAAAGAGGAGAAGAAGAAAAGAATAGAGGTGAAGAAGAAGAAAATAGAAATTACTCTGTTTTTTCTTCTTCTCTTCTATTCCTTTCTTCTTCTCCTTTTTTTCTTTTTTTCTCTTCTTATTTATTTCTCCTCTTCTTCTCCTTTCTTCCTCTCCTTCTTCCTCTTCTTATTTTCCTTTTTCCCTCTTCTTCTTTTTCTTCTAAATATGAATTGACAAAAAAATACATATATATGACAATAAATATATATATATATGACAAAAAATACATATACATATACACACATGCACACATTTATACACATACACACATATATACACATATACATATAAATTGACAAAAAATACATATATATGACAAAAAATAAAAAAATTGCAGGGCAGGGGCGGCGTCGCGGCGGCCTCGCAGGGCAGGGGGCGCGGCGGCAGTGCGCGGCGGCGACGGCGGCCAGTACATGGAGGAGGAGGGGGGATCGGGGCGGCGCTCACGGCGGGCTCGGACCCGGTGACGGCGTCGGTGCAGGGCGCGGCGACGGCGACGAGGAGGCAGGGCCGGCGACGAGGAGCAGGGCGTCGGCGTCGGGGCGCAGGGCGTGGTGTTGGGGCGCAGGGCGACGTCGATGAGGTGCGGGCGGCGACGGCGACCGCGGGGCGGCGATGGCGAGCACGGGCAGCCCGACGGCGTCGATGAGCTCGGCGTCGTCGGGAGGCAAATGCGCGATGAAACTAAAATTTTTCACAAATGTTGCTTATATACACTGAGCATTGGTCCCGGTTGGTGCCACCAACCGGGACCAAAGACCTCTTTTCAGCAGCCCAAAGGGCGGGAAACAGAGGGCTTTGGTCCCGGTTGCTGGCACCAACCGGGACTAAAGGGGGGGGGGCATTGGTACCGGTTCGTAGCACCAACCGGGACCAATGCACCCCTTTAGTCCCTATTGGTGCCACCAACTGGGACCAATGGGCCTTGCACAACGGCGTGGTGGTGGGAGTTTAGTCCCACCTCGCTAGCTGAGAGAGAGCTGCACCTGTTTATAAGGTGCAGTGCTCCAACCCTCTCGAGCTCCTCTCTAAAGCAGACTTTCGGGCCTAATCTGTCTCTATGTGCCTGTGGGCCTACTGGGTCTACTGCGGGCCTGAATCCTGGCTCATTGTTGGGTTTCTAGTCGTATTCAGGCCGTGGTGGCCCTTTAGGTGGCACTTTTTTATTTATTTTATTTATTTTTGCTTTGTTTATTTTATTTTGTTCTACTTACAGCAAAATACTTACTAGTTTTTCAGTGATTCTTTTTGCTTTTAGGTAATAAAATTTATTAACTTTCTGTTAGTGCCATTTGTTTTCTAATTTGAATAGTTTAAATTTGAATTTTGGAAATTTGTGTGAATCACTAGTTTTTGAATAGCTTTACTATAAAAATAGATTTTTTTAGTGATTATTTTTCCTGCTATTTAATATTACTGTGTTTTATCATTATATTCAAAAACATATTTTGTTATTTTAGTTTCTAAGAGAAAAATCTTTATGATAATTCTTTTTGCTATTAAAGTTTCTAACAAAAAAATTCTTTATGAAAATTCTTTTTTCTTTTAATGTTTTTTACAAGAAATAGTTTGATAATTTTAGTTGCATAAATTTTATATAATTTTAGCTTCAATAATACTAGAGGTTTTATAAAATTTATTTTGTTTTTACTTATTTATTAAAGTTTATTTTGTTTCTACTTATTTATTTTATTTTCTTTTTTGCTTCTTTTATTTATTTTATGAAAATTCTTTCTTTTTTGCTTTATTTATTTTATTTTGTTTCTACTTACTGTTGCTATGTTCATTTATTTTATTATAGTTTATTTATTTACTTTATTAAAATTTATTTTGTTTCTACTTATTTATTAAAGTTTTTTCTGTTTCTACTTATTTATTTTATTTTGTTTCTACTTATTTATTTTATTTTCTTTTTTGCTTTTTTATTTATTTTATGAAAAAAAATTGTTTTTAATGTTTTACACACAAAAGCCCTCTTCCCTGGCTGGTTCATTGGTCCCAGTTCGTGGCTTGACCCGGTCCTAAAGACCTCCCTTTGGTCCCGGCTCAGGCCACCAACCGGGACCAATGGTGGTGGGCCAGGAGCGAGGCCCATTGGTCCCGGTTTGTGCCATCGACTGGGACCAAAGGGGACAGACGAACCGGGACCAATGGCCCCACGAGGCCCGGCAGGCCCCCTAGCCTCACGAACCGGGACCAATGGGCCCATGGGTCTCGGTTCATGACTGAACCGGGACTAATGGGATAACCTGGCCCGAACGAAAACCATGTTTTCTGCTAGTGTGGGAAGCCGGACCTCGCCAACTTCGCCGGAGAAGAACCAGCCCCACTCTCTATCTTAGAGGAAAGCAACAGTCCCATTATCTATCTTAGGGGTCGGGGTGCTGGGGATCACCAGAGGTTTTCACTTGTGGTGCGGGGCTTAGAGGGACGGCCGGGGCGGTGATCAGCAACAGCAGTGGGGGGACGTTAAGAGGAGGGGCGACGAGGCGGTGTGCGGCAGCGCTCGCCGGCCGCAAGGGCCGGGGGTGGAGGCAGACGGATGGGGCAGGGTAGGCCGGCGGTTGCGGAGAAGGATGGATTAGATCGCGGCTTGAGGATGAAGTCGGTTGGGAGGAAGAAGAGGGTCGTTGAATGGTTGGATGCGGATCGGACGGACAAGAAACAAAGTGACTGGTGTGAAGCGTTCTTTCACGTGCCTTATGTTTATACACTCCCCAGTAATGATAGTGTATACCGTGCTGACAAAAAATGCTCCCTCCATCCCATAATATAAGACACATACAATATGACGGGACGTACTTAACAAAGTGTCGGCGCGATAACTACTAGCATGTCGATATGTGTGCTATTTGAGCGCAAAGCGATCAAGTTGCACATGGGTGCTCGAGTTTCAAATAGTCTATGTATACAATATATCGGCGTGCTCCATGCTGAATCTTTGCGTATCAGAAACTATAAACAGCTCCATGTGAGTTCCAGATCAAGATTCCGATCTACGGGCCGCCCGAAGTTGCATATAAACAAACGCTGGTTCGTACGTGCGTGTGCCCTGCAAATTTCCCTCCAACCTGTACTTGTAGCAGGCTGCTTCCCTGACCCGGTAGCTATCGTTGAGCATCCCCCCTGCCGCTAGCAACGCTGAGTGGAGCTCGCGCGCTGTGGTGTGTGTGTGTGGACTGTGGAGCGGAGCCTATCAGCTTCAGCCATGGTCGAGCGTATGGAGGGAGCGAAAGGGGAGACGGTGTGCGTCACCGGCGCCGCCGGGTTCATCGCCTCGTGGCTCGTGAAGCTCCTCCTCTCCCGCGGCTACACCGTCCGCGGCACCGTCCGCGACCTCGGTACGTGCCTGCCTGCTTGACCCCCTTTGTGCCCGTGCCGTGCCGTGCATGCGACGCCGCCATGGCGGTCTCGGCTCTGTTTGCACAAAACATCGGTGGACCGTTAGAGTCATACTATATAAACTGATGAATAGTGCTGATAATGTTTCAGGTGAGAAGAAGACCGGCCATCTGAGGTCGCTGGAGAACGCATCTGAAAATCTCAAGCTTATCAAGGCCGATCTACTCGACTACGACGCGATGGCGGCTGCCATAGAGGGATGCCAGGGAGTTTTCCATGTCGCGAGCCCGGCCGGTTCCTAAGGGGGAGGTGACTGATCCGGAGGTGAGCCTGCGCCTCGCAGATCTTGTTTATGGCATGTATCGTTTACGTTACAACTGAACATTAGACTAAGTATTCATGCCACATACACGTACACAGGTTGAAGTTCTGGGTCCTGCTGCTACTGGTACCAGGAATGTACTGGAGGCTGCCTCCGCCGCCAAGGTTCGGCGGCTGGTCGTCGTGTCATCCATAGTCGCCGTCGATATCAACCCGAAAGATTGGCCCACCGACAAGATCAAAGATGAAAGCAGTTGGTCAGACAGAGAGTTCTGCAGGAGCAACGAGGTACTAAATACTCCAGACAATTCATATGTAGTCCGTATTGAAATCTCTAGAAAGGCTTATATTTAGAAACGGATGGAGTAGCAGGGAAGCACCAAATCTTATTGTGATCTTAGAACCCGAACAATTAATAAACTTGTGATTTCGTTATCTTGGCCATGGCTCTGCAGGACTGGTATTCGGTTTCGAAGATCACCGCAGAAGAGGCGGCGCTCGAGTACGGGCGGCGGACCGGCCTGGATGTGGTCACCCTCAACCCGGCGGTGGTGTTCGGTCCCCTGCTGCAGCCAACGGTGAACGCGAGCAGCCAGTTCCTCATCTACTTCCTGAAAGGTGGTTTCAGTCATCAGTCATCACCTCACGCTCACAACCTGATGATGCACCGTGTGCCATGTCCTCTGTTTCTCATCATCCTTTGAGCGCCGGTGCATGCAGGAGGCCCTGACCGGATGAGGAACAAGCTGTGGCACATAGTCGACGTGCGCGACACCTTCGACGCGCTGCTTCTTCTCTACGAAGCGCCCGAGGCCGCCGGCAGGCACATCTGCGCCCCACATGTCATCACCGCCCGCGACCTGCTGGACTTGCTCAAGAGCATGTACCCTGGCTACCCTCACATTAGCAAGTGCGCAGGCCTCTTTATCCTCTCTTTTCTCCCTCGCTGGATTGCTGAAGCCCATCCCATCCCCAGCCCTGGCTGACATCAATTCACCTTGGCAAAATTGCAGGGAAAGCATCAGTGACATGGATCACCCGGCTCCTATGACGACCGACAAGCTCAGCTGCCGGTCGCTGGAGGAGACCATCAGGGACAGCGTCGAGTTCTGCCGGCAGGCCGGGTTTCTCGACGACGTGGAGGGGGCAGAGCCATGCCGTTTCCCTCCTGTTTACAACAAGATTTAGGTTCAGCAAGAGCGAGAGATTAGGCACAAGTTCTACAATCGTATCTTGCAGTCGGCTCACACCAATCCAGCGTCTCAAGTTGAAGGTGGAAGATGGACCATTCCTTTTGATTCAGTAATAAGGCCTCCCTCGTTATAGTAAAAAGTTCTTTCCTGTCGAAATCAAGTGTTTCTGCGCCAAACGCTATCTACCAAACGACATCCATATCCATTATGGGGCATTTTAGAGCATCTCCAACAACAACCATATAACAAAGCATTTCCTAACTATGCAGAGATCAGATGTGTGATCATTGTGTTTGTATCCGCTTGATGCTCCATTTTGAGCTAATTAAATTCACCCTTTTTGAGAAAATAATAGGGCACAAAAAAATTGTTTATTTGTTATTCGGGATCAAAAGTTGGATTATGCATCACCTGATTTGTTTCCCAACAGCAGCCCTATAATAGGGCACCAAACTATGAGAGTGGATTTTGCCCTATATTGGGCACCAAAACATCGAAACCTTTGCAAATTCGATCAAACATGCAAACTTAAACTTAGTTTAGACACAAACTTAAAGTTGTCACAGTCAAGTCGGAGCCCGACTCAACGTCCTCATTCTTCACCTTGTCTGAACTGAGCTCGACCACTATCAAGGGGCCATCCACGTGCTCTTTCTTCTCCTCCTTCACCTCCTTATTGATCGTGTTGTTCCCCGATGCCGAGAACTCATACTCCATCTGCACGAGGTGCGTATTTTTCACCGCATACCTCATCATGCAGCCTCATCCCAATGACTAACGTCGCACTAATTCAGAACGATCCGAGTCTCCTTCTCCGCGACGGTCGTCATCTCGATCCCGGGACCGATGAACTCCGCATCGGCTTGAATCTTGATCCCCGGGAAGTTCAAGTCCCGCTTTGGCTGGTCGAGCTGCCAACACACCTTGTTCAAGGTGCGAGCGGCGACATCCGGCTTGTCTTACTTATCGACCCAATACCACACGCCCCCATGCATGTTCTCGGCCGAGAAATGTCTGGAATCCCGCTAACGGACGTCTTGGAAGCCGGTGGAGCACCTCGGTCTGTGGCGAGGACGCATCACAGTGGCGGCGGATACTTCGTCGACGACGGCCAGAGAGAGCTGGGAGGAGTTGGATCTGCGGCTTGAGGGGTCGACGGTGGCCTGATTTGGTGGCGGCGGTGGCGGTGGATACGAGAGAGGCGGTGGGTGTTGGATCCGAGGCGGCGAGGTTTGGTAGGGCGGTGCGGCGGCATGAACCGACTTATGTGGCAGCGGTCGCATACGGTTGGGCAGAAGGACCCACTCGGGCGGGGCCGCGTCTGGAAGTTTCAGTTGCACGCGGCACGTGGGTGGGGAACTATTTTTACGTCTGGCAGCCCGCTGCGTCATGCAAATACGAGTTGTTTTTGGGCAACCCTAAAATAGGACCACAAAAATATGCATTTAGGGCAGCTGTTGGAGGCCGTTTTTCATCAGTGATGAAAAAAATACTTTTTCCGGGTAGCTGCCCTGTTATAGGGTCGATGTTGCAGATGCTCTTATAATGGGACATAAGACTAGGTCGAACTATGCGTCGGTTGGGTGATAACTTCCAGTTATCCGCCCCAGTCGACGATTAGCCAGATCGACGGGCCCAACATCCCTCTCTGCATCCAAAAGCATCACAACATTTCCCATGTTTCAAAAACACTTAGGATGTTGACAACCCCCCCCCCCCCCCCCCCCCCGTTTTCTAATGTTAATATAATAGCATGAAACAATAAAAAATATAGATACCTTGAAGACGTATCAGTAGGTCCGAATGGAAATCAATTAGTGGCTTCGAAGTGAGTACCTAAGCACCGGCACACTCTCTGTTGGCACTTCTGAATGGAATGGCTCAGAATTTCTGATGTGACAACAGAAGGTTTATCGATTTCAACAAGCACCCCATGGTGTTCAACCCCGGAGATCTTGTGTGGTTACACCTATGCAAAGACCGTTTCCCCAACGAGCGCAAGTCCAAGCTTCTACCCTGAGCCGATGGACCATTCAAGGTGCTAGCACGCTACAACAACAATACCTACAAGATCGACCTCCCGCGTGACAAGCACAACGTTAGCGAGATCTTCAACGTTAAAGACCTATCCCTTCCATGGTGATGAGGAACGGATCTTTCCCAAGGGGAGGGGGCACTAGTAGAAAAGGGGGCAATGGTCCAGGACGGTCCAGCCCATTAGTCCCGGTTCAATCCAGAACCGGGACCAATGGGGGCATTGGACCCGGTTCGTGAGCCCCGGGGGCCGGCCGGGCCACGTGGGCCATTGGTCCCAGTTCGTCTGGACCTTTTGGTCCCGGTTGGTGGGACGAACCGAGACCAATGGGCCTCGCTCCTGGCCCACCACCATTGGTCCCGGTTGGTGGCACGAACCGGGACCAAAGGCAACCCTTTAGTCCCGGTTCATGCGACCAACCGGGACCAATGGTGGTGCCTATATATACCCCCTCGCGCAAGAGCAGAGCACACTGCTCTGTTTTTTCTGGCCGAGGGGGAGAGGGCTTGGTGGTGCTCTAGCTCACCTCCTATGCACACAAGGTGTTCGATGGAATGCCCGAGCCACACTACTTAAGGTTTCTCCTCTCCAAGCTCGACCACCAAGCTCCATTTTCCTCAATATTTGTCTAGGTTTAGCGGTCCGTCACGCCCCGTCCCCGTCTTCACTGTCATCGATCACCCGCGCCGATCTCATCGCCGGCACCATCGTGGTGAGCCTCTTGTTCTTATCTTCTTTCTGAAAGGAAAAATATTCTTACTTGTATGTTTAGATAGATACTTGTATAATTTTCTTACTTTTATTATTGCATCTTATATAGTGCGATGGTTTTGGTATCCGCCCCCGTCGGCCCTCGTCCTGTCTATGATTCGGATGTGGTATATATTATCTTTTCATAACTATTGGTTCATTTATTGTTTATGACAATTATGCCGACCAACGTGACATAGATTTTATTTATCTAGGAGGTTGTTGAACCGGAAATTCCAACCGACCCTATTGTCGAGAGGTTAAATTTAGTTGAAGAAGAAAACAATTTGTTGAAGGAAAAAATTAGAAAAATTGAGGAGGAGAAGATGATATTGGAGTTGCATGTTGCGGATGTCGTCGATGATCAAGATCAAGATGGATGCAATGCGCTTAAAGATTAGAAAGATTAGAAAATATGCCATTCAGCTTGGTATCATTATGCCGTTGGATCAGTTGTTACATTGGTTGCGATTATGATCGCATTTGTTTTCGCATTGAAATGTTTTACATAGTTTCAGTGTATGGTTTAATTAATTTAGATGCTCTGCAGAGCTTTATGTTGTTAGATGAGAACTATGTATGTACTTTGGTTTTAATGTGATGATGAACTTATATTAATTTGGTCACTTCATTATCTATTCATGATGTTCTCTAATGATTTTTGACACACTTAATTATATATAATGCACGCAGATGAACCGGCAATGGATGTATGGTTCAAGACACACCTCCGAGTACATTAAGGGCGTGCATGATTTTCTCGAAGTGGCTGAGGCAAACAAGCAGAATGGTTTTATGTGTTGTCCATGCCCTATATGTGGGAATATGAAGTCTTACTCTGACCGGAAAATCCTCCACACCCACCTGCTTTACAAGGGTTTCATGCCACACTATAATGTTTGGACGAGGCACGGAGAAATAGGGGTTATGATGGAAGACGGCGAAGAAGAAGAGTACGATGACAACTATGTGCCCCTGAATACGGTGATGCTCCTGAAGATCAAGAGGAACCAGACGATGTGCACGATGATGCTGCAACGGGCGAAGCTGCTGAAGATCAAGAGGAACCAGACGATGTGCCCAATGATGATGATCTCCGTCGGGTCATTGTCGGTGCAAGGACGCAATGCGAAAGTCAAAAGGACAAGCTGAAGTTCAATCGCATGCTAGAGGACCACAAAAAAGGGTTGTACCCCAATTGTGAAGATGGCAACACAAAGCTCGGTACCGTACTGGAATTGCTGCAGTGGAAGGCTGGGAATGCTGTGCCTGACAAAGGATTTGAGAAGCTACTGAAAATATTGAAGAAGAAGCTTCCAAAGGATAACGAATTGCCCGACAGTACATACGCAGCAAAGAAGGTTGTATGCCCTCTAGGATTGGAGGTGCAGAAGATACATGCATGCCCTAATGACTGCATCCTCTACCGCGGTGCGTACAAGGATCTGAACGCATGCCCGGTATGCGGTGCATTACGGTATAAGATCAGACGAGATGACCCTGGTGATGTTGACGGCGAGCCCCCCAGGAAGAGGGTTCCTGCGAAGGTGATGTGGTATGCTCCTATAATACCACGGTTGAAACGTCTGTTCAGAAACAGAGAGCATGCCAAGTTGATGCGATGGCACAGTGAGGACCGTAAGAAAGACGGGAAGTTGAGAGCACCCGCTGACGGGTCGCAGTGGATAAAAATCGAGAGAAAGTACTGGGATGAGTTTGCAAGTGAGCCAAGGAACGTATGGTTTGCTTTAAGCGCGGATGGCATTAATCCTTTCGGGGAGCAGAGCAGCAATCACAGCACCTGGCCCGTGACTCTATGTATGTATAACCTTCCTCTTGGATGTGCATGAAGCGGAAGTTCATTATGATGCCAGTTCTCATCCAAAGCCCTAAGCAACCCGGCAATGACATTGATGTGTACCTTAGGCCATTAGTTGAAGAACTTTTACAGCTGTGGAATGGAAATGGTGTACGTACGTGGGATGAGCACAAACAGGAGGAATTTAACCTAAAGGCGTTGCTGTTCGTGACCATCAACGATTGGCCCGCTCTCAGTAACCTTTCAGGACAGACAAACAAGGAATACCACACATGCACGCACTGTTTACTTGACACCGATAGTATATACCTGGCAAGCTACAGGAAGAATGTGTACCTGGGCCATCATCGATTTCTTCCGACCAACCATCAATGTCGAAAGAAAGGCAAGCATTTCAAAGGCGAGGCAGATCACCGGAAGAAGCCTGCCATGCGTACCGGTGATCACGTACTTGCTATGGTCAATGATTTACTCGTAATCTTTGGAAAGGGTACCGGCGGACTAGCTGTTCCGAGTGACGCTGGGGGACACGCACCCATGTGGAAGAAGAAATCTATATTTTGGGACCTACCCTACTGGAAATACCTAGAGGTCCGCTCTTCGATCGACGTGATGCACGTGACGAAGAACCTTTGCGTGAACCTGTTAGGCTTCTTGGGCGTGTATGGGAAGACAAAAGATACAGCTGAGGCATGGGAGGACCCGCAACGTTTGCACGAAAAAGACGGCATGCCTCCAAAGCAGTATGAAGGTCCCGCCAGCTATGCTCTTACCAAAGAAGAGAAGGAAATCTTCTTTGAATGCCTGCTTAGTATGAAGGTCCCGACTGGCTTCTCGTCGAATATAAAAGGAATAATAAATATGGCAGAGAAAAAGTTTCAGAACCTAAAGTCTCATGACTGCCACGTGATTATGACGCAACTGCTTCCGGTTGCATTGAGGTGGCTTCTACCGGAAAACGTCCGATTAGCCATTGTGAAGCTATGTGCATTCCTCAATGCAATCTCTCAGAAGGTGATTGATCCAGAAATCATACCAAGGCTAAGGAGTGATGTGGTGCAATGTTTTGTCAGTTTCAAGCTGGTGTTCCCACCATCCTTCTTCAATATCATGACGCACGTCCTAGTTCATCTAGTTGACGAGATTGTCATTCTGGGCCCCGTATTTCTACACAATATGTACCCCTTTGAGAGGTTCATGGGAGTCCTAAAGAAATATGTCCGTAACCGCGCTGGGCCAGAAGGAAGCATCTCCATGGGCCATCAAACAGAGGATGTCATCGGGTTTTGTGTTGACTTCATTCCTGGCCTTAAGAAGATAGGTCTCCCTAAATCGCGGTATGAGGGGAGACTGACTGGAAAAGGCACGCTTGGAAGGGACTCAATAATATGCAGGGATGGATCTTCTTGGTCTCAAGCACACTACACAGTTTTACAGATCTCTACCTTGGTGACCCCGTATGTCGATGAACACAAGAACAGTCTGCGCTCCAAACACCCGGAGCAGTGCGACGACTGGATTACATGTGAACACATCAGGACTTTCAGCAGTTGGTTGGAAGCACGTATCATAGGTGACAACACTGTTTGTGATGAGCTGTACTTGTTATCCAGGGGACCATCTTTGACTATATTGATTTGGAAAGGATACGAGATAAATGGGAATACATTTTACACGATTGACCAAGATCAAAAGAGCACCAACCAAAACAGCGGTGTCCGCTTTGATGCAACAACCGAGAGGGGAAAGGACACATATTATGGTTACATAGTGGACATATGGGAACTTGACTACGGACATGATTTTAAGGTCCCTTTGTTTAAGTGCAAATGGGTCAATCTGTCAGGAGGCAGGGTACAGGTAGACCCACAGTACGGAATGACAACAGTGGATCTGAAAAATCTTGGGTACACTGACGAACCGTTCGTCCTAGCCAATGATGTGGCACAGGTTATCTATGTGAAGGACATGTCTACCAGACCGAGAAAGAGAAAAGATAAGAAAGCGAATACATCATACGATGAGCCAAAGCGCCACATAGTTCTTTCAGGAAAAAGGGACATCGTGGGAGTGGAGGACAAGACAGACATGTCTGAAGATTATGAAAAGTTTCATGAAATTCCTCCCTTTAAAGTCAAGGTTGACCCCAGAATCCTGATAAACGATGAAGATTATCCATGGTTACGGCGTAATAAGCAAATGACACAAGCGAAGAAAAAGTGAAGACTTTCTCCCGCAACTATTATGATGATACCATGCCAACTTTGTAACTGACGAGTATGATACCATTGTCCGTTTTGTACATGCACATGCTATGTGTGGGTCAATTTATGATACCATGCCAACTTTGAAGTTTTCAGAGTTCATTTGAAATGCATTAATGTCTTATGGTTCGGCCCTCATAATAATTAAAAATAGCAACAATAAGTATTTTGTTGTAAGTAGAAACAAAATAAAATAAATAAAGCAAGAAAGAAAACAAAAAAACAAAAAAAGTGTTTTCAAATTTGAAAAGTAATGGCACTAACAGAAAGTTTATAATTTTCCTAAAACTAAAAGCAAAAATAATTAAAAAAGAAAGAAAAAATAAAAGAAAAAAATAATGCAGAAAACAAAACAAAAAAACAACAATAAGTATTTTGTTGTAAGTAGAAACAAAATAAAATAAATAAAGCAAGAAAGAAAACAAAAAAAGTGTTTTCAAATTTGAAAAGTAATGGCACTAACAGAAAGTTTATAATTTTCCTAAAACTAAAAGCAAAAAGAATTAAAAAATAAAGCAATAAACAAAAGAAAATAAATAATGCAGAAAACAAAACAAAAAAATTGGAAAAAATAAAAATAGCAACAATAAGTAAAGAAAACAAAAAAACAAAAAAAATGCCCCCTACTGGGCCCCCACGGCCTGAATACGACTTGAATCCCTACTTTGGGCCAGGATTCAGGCCCGCAATAGGCCTAGAAGGCCCATCAGGCAAAGCAGTAGCAAGTAGGCCCATAAGCCTGCAGTGGAGAGGAGCTCGAGAGGGGTGCGACAGTGGGGCTTATAAACCACTGCGCGCCCCTCTCAACTAGCGAGGTGGGACTAAACTTTGTCCCCGATGCGGGTAGCACAGGGGCCTTTGGTCCCGGTTGGTGGCACCAACCGGGACTAAAGGGGTGCATTGGTACCGGTTCGTCGCACCAACCGGGACCAATGCCCACCCTTTAGTCCCGGTTGGTGCCACCAACCAGGACCAAAGGCCGCAGCTTCTCGCCCTTTGGGCTGCCGAAAAGAGGCCTTTGGTCCCGGTTGGTGGCACCAATCGGGACTAAAGGGAGCATTAGTCCCGGTTGGAGCCACCAACCGGGACTAAAGGCTGTGCTATATAAGTAGCACTTAGCAGTTTTCGGCCAAATCGCCCACTTCTCCCCGACGCCCCCTGCTCCTCCTCGTCGCCGTCGCCGCTCGACGCCCCTGCTCCACCTTGCCGTCGCCGCCGCCACCGACGCCGTCAGGCTGCTTGCCTTCGCCGTCGCCGCCGCCCCCTGTGAGCATAGCCTGCTCCCGCGCCCCTCCCGTCCCCCGCCCCTCCCGTCCCGCGCCCCTGCGCGGCCACCGCGCCGCCACCCCTGCGTGGCCGGCGCGCGCCGCCCCTGTCCTGCGCGGCCGGCGCGCCGCCGCCCCTGTCCAGCGCGGCCGGCGCACCGCCGCCCCTGCCCTGCGCGGCCACCGCGCGCCGCCCCTGTCCTGCGCGGCCGGCGCGCCGCCGCCCCTGCCCTGCGCGGCCGCCGCGCGCGTCGCCCCGCCGCCCCTGCCCTGCATTTTCCTCCATAGCAGTTTTTTTGCATTTTTTGTGTATATGTGTTTGTATGTGTATATATGTGTACATGTTCATAGTATTTTTTTTCATAAGTGTATTTTTTTTGTTCATTGCATTTTTTCATATGTATAATGTATATATGTATGTGGTAGCTATATATATATATGATGAATGGATGTGGCTATATATGTATGTATGAATATAATGTTCATAGCATTTTTTTGTTTATATATGTTTTTTCATATATGTATTAATTTTATATTTAGGTTGTTAGTAGATATCGATTTTAGGTTAGTGCATTTTAGGTTAGTGTAGAGGAGAAAGTAAAATAAGGAAAAGGAAGAAAAGAGGAAGAAGGAAGAAGGAAGAAGAAGAAGAAAAAGAATGAGAGGAAAAAGGAAAATAAGAAGAGGAAGAAAGGAGAAAAAGAGGAGAGGAAGAAGAGGAGAAATAAATAAGAAGAGGAAAAAAGAATAAAAAGAAGAGGAGAAGAAGAAAGGAATAGAGGAGAAGAAGAAAAAATAGAAGAAAAAAAATTCTATTTTTTCTTCTTCTCCTCTATTCCTTTCTTCTTCTCCTCTTTTTTTTCTTCTTTTTCTTCTTCTTCTTCTTCCTTCTTCCTTCTTCTTCTTTTCTTCCTTTTCCTTAATTATTTTCCTTTCTCGAGGGAGAAGAAGAAAAAGAAGAGGAGAAGAAGAAAGAAAGGAATAGAGGAGAAAGAAGAAACTTCAACACAAGGGGGTGGTACCGATACCCCCTCCCCGATAACATTATTTTCCAATGTATATGTATGTCGCGTCGTTGTCGATATAACCCCCTCTAGATAACTTCGACATGAGGGGCGGTCGATATATATACCCCCTCTCGACCGTGATAACTTATACAACTGCAGCACTCCCCTCGGCCCTCTCGCTCGACCAAAACTCTCGAGGACACCCAAACCCTAGAGAGAAAACGATGTTGGTCTCCTACCCCCTCCCGCCGCGCCCCTACCCGACAAATTAACTCTCTCGAGGCCACCCAAATTTATCAAGTTAAAAGAGCGTTGTCGTCGAGGCCACCCCAAACCCTTGAAGCGTTGTGTCGAGGCGACCCCAAACCCTAGAGAAGCAGCGTCGAGGCCACTAACATGATTCCTTATGTGATTAGCTAGCTAGGTCTACCTTTGCCACTAATATATATATATATATATATATATATATATATATATATATATATATGTATGTATATATATCCATCTGTAGCATGTTTGAATAATAATTGACATGTTGTAAATATTTGCAGAAACTATGGAGCACTCCCGAGACGAAGAAACAGAAGCGATGTTGGGGGAAATAATCGCACAAGGAAGTGATGAAGTTGCGTCATTTCTCAACGAGACCGATGGTCAGGAAGGACTGGATGAAGAAGAGGGCTATGTTCATGATGGCTTCGACCCATTAATGCCGGTACAAGAAGAGGACTATTTTCATGATGGCTCCGGTGACACAATTGAGGTACAAGAAGGAGACCGTGCTGACTGCTCCGGTCACCGAACCGAGTCCGGCCAGGTATATATATATTAGTTAAGCCCGTGATGACTAGTTAATTGATGCATCCATTGTTTTGGTATATGTACACATATTAATTACTGTCGTCTTTCTTCCTTATAATTTCTAGCCCTCCGGATCAAGCACAACTTCGGTAAGGAGACGAGGCCCGAAGAAAAAGTTGACCTCGGATGAAAAGTTTGAGATCATAGAAATCGCGCCCGACGGCGAACCGATTGAACCCATTCGGACAAGGAAGGCATTTTCTGCTCAGTGCGGGGTTCTTGTTAGGGACAAGATCCCGATCAGCATCCAGCAATGGTATAAGAGCCTACTAAGGATGAAGACCCTGAGGTGTCTTATGTCAATGATATGCAGAAAGAAGATCTTTGGACTGAGCTGAAGGAAAATTTCACCCTACCGCCAGAGGAGGATCCGGAGAAGCCAGTTAAAGAGCAATTAATCAAGTCTTGTGCTCTTAAGAAGATGGCAAGCCTAATGAGGAGGTGGAGGAAAGAGCTGAACCAGTTTGTCGAGAAAAAAAAGACACCAGAATTCATCGGCAAATATGAGAAGATCAAAGATCACTGGCCCGCATTTGTGGCCCACAAGACATCGGAAAAGAGTAAGAAGATGTCGGCGACAAACAAGCAAAATGTTACGAAGAAGAAGCTTCACCATCGCACGGGGTCAGGTGGCTACCTCAAAGCCCGGCCTAAGTGGTCCAAGGCTGAGCATGATCTGCTTGAAAAAGGGATCGAACCAGAGACAATGCGCTGGCCAGACCGTTGCCGGACTTGGTTCTTCGGGGCTGGCGGAACCTTGGACCCGGTAACAGGGAAGTGTCAGTGGACGGACGAGCAACTGCAAACACCAGTCAAGAACCTTCGACACTATATCGATGCAACGCAGCGAGGGATGTTCCTTCCAAACAGGGAGAAGGACGAGCTCACAATGGCCCTTGGGAATCCTGAGCACCCTGGACGGACACGAGGCACGCCAGGCTCCATTCCGTGGAAGGTTGGTTTTCCGGACGCAGGGGGGTACAAAACCCACGAGAGGAGGAAGAAACTGGAGCAGGACCAAATGCAGGCGCTGCACGAAAGGATAATGGGGCTAGAGGAACGAGAAGAGGTACGAGAAGCAGCAAATCGCAACAAACGACCTGCCGAAGCTTCCCCCGAAGCTACCCCGCCATCTCAGCGGAGAAGCAGCGTGGCTTCCACCGATCTGCTTCAGCCGGAGCATGTCTTGACGGCTCCTGCCAGCTATCCCGTGGATGGTATCATGGAGTCTCAAAATTGCCACATTATGGCGCGATGGATGAATTTGAAGGTCAAGGCGGCTGTTGGCCAAGTTTATCCTAGTGGACCCGGCACAACTTATCACTGCCAGCCGATTCCAGAAGGATTTGCTAAGGTGATGGTGGATGAAATAACAGAGGGATTTGAGGACCTCGTGCTTGAGCACTCTACCGGTGAAGGGGAGACTAGGCTGGGTTCTGCTCTGAAGACTCCATGCCTATGGCGGAAGGAGCTCATCAACCTTCTGAACTGGACGCCTCCTCCTCCTCCTCCTCCGGCGAGTCAGGGCACTCCGCCTCCTCCACCGCCTCCTCCTCCAGCGAGTGATGATCAGGGCACGCATGGCGGCACTCCGCCTCCTCCATCGCCTCCTCCTCCGGCGAGTGACGATCAGGGCACGCGTGGCGGCACTCCGCCTCCTTCTCCGGCGCGTGGCGGCACTCCGCCTCCTCCTTCTCCGCCTCGCCAGCAAGGGCAGAAGAGACCTGCCGCCGCCCCGGCTGCTCTGGCGCGTCGTAGTCCTTCTCCTCCGCCTCGTAAGCAAGCACGAAAGAAGACAGACGCCGCAGCTGCTCCGTCTGCTCCGGCGTCTAGCAGCACAAGAAGAGGAGAGAGGCAATACAGATACGGTCCACCTCTAAAGCCTCTAGAGAAGTTACCGTACGAGAGGACCAAGGAGGAAAAAAATACGATCATGCAGGCCCACGTGAAGGAGTTCTTTGAAGGGGTGAAAGCAAAGAGACATCCACCTCCGGAGGAGAAGGTAGATCCGGTGAAAGCAAAGCGCACTCTCAATGCCCTGAGGAAACCACCAAAGTCTCCGCCGAGAACCAACTATGAGCGCATTAATGAACAGACATATCTCCAAGCCAAGTAGTCGGGAACTACTGTCAGTGATAAAAGTTTAAAAGAACGAGCAAAGGGGAAAAAATTGCCCAGCTCAGCGAACAAGCACAACAATCGTGCCCCCCGCTCAATGTGTCTAATCCTCCGGGGATGGTGGCCGGTTATGGCAATCTTGAAGATTACCTGCCTGACGATGCACTTCCTGATTTCATGGAGGTGGACGAATTCAGATACGAGTACGGGAAGCCTCTCGTCAAAGATGAAAAATCTCTGACAACAATGATGCGAAGATTCCATAGTTGATACATGAAAACCTGCAGAGAGTCTGAGGGGACAAACAGTTTGTATCTGAACATTAAAGAGGAGCACGACCTCATTTCAAATGATCTGTTGTGTGTTCCATTTGAGGAGTTCTTCGAGTTCTTCAATCAAAAGGCCCTCGATAAATTAATGGTGTTTTGTTACTACATGTAAGTACTATTTCTGTCATTAAGTCTCTATATATAGCTCGGCTCTTTCATTGCATGTATTTATAATTAATTATCCTCAATATATTATGCAGATTGAAGATCGTCGAGTGCAAAAAACAAGAAATTTATGATATTGGGTTCATTAACACAAATATCATAGATGTATTTCTGGTTGAAAAGCACGTCGAAGAGGCCGAGGACAACTTGCTACAATCGTTGATCAAAAACCAAAACAAAGATACCATACTCTTTCCTTACAACGGCCCGTGAGTGTTACTGTCGTGTGCATATTCGGTTTCCCTTATTACTCGAGCGAGGTTATAGTAATGTAATTGATGAGTTATGCATGCATGCGCAGGTACCACTATATTCTTCTAGAGATTAAGCTTGAGCGTGGACTAGTAACCGTCTTAGACTCGAGATGGAAAGATCCCAGCACCTATGCGGACATGACTGAAATGCTCAGCAAGTAAGTTCAATCGATCGTTATCGCACCATATCAGCAACTTTTTGTTCATTTCCTGATATCTCAAGTAATAATAATTATTTTATTTGTCTTGCAGGGTTTGGAAACAGTTCACTGCACAAGCTCCGGGACTGCCGAAGGAGCTGCGATATATATACCCGAAAGTAAGTACTACTGGCTAGCTAGTTCGCGCATCTCCCGTTGATTCTATAGCTATGCTTTCATCAATGCCATTTATAATGCTTCATTATCAGTTTGATTGACCTCTATTTCTCGTAAAGTGCTTGTGGCAGAAGGAAGGGAATGATTTCTGTGGATAGTACGTGTGCGAGTTCATCCACAACGCGACTTTGAAAAACAAGCGGGGCTACTCTAGAAGACAATATGAAGTGCGTAAGCAATAATATTCACAATTTCATTTTATTACACCATCATTTCTGTTGAGTTTCATTCATATATATGTATTAATTAACCCCCTTCTTCAAATTAGACGTGGTAGATGCGGGATGAACTCCTAGAACCAGATCGCATGAAAGCAATTCAGGAGGAATTGGCGGGATTCTTTCTTGAACACGTCATCAGTAAAGCCGGAGAATACCATGTGGAAGTTGATTTCAAATGCTAGGGGTTTGTAACTAATAGATCTTATACATATTGTACATGTATGTAGCCAGTAAAAAACTTGTTGTTCGACCAATCTCTCGGAGAAGGAGAGGTCGATCGATCACTTCTCTTGGTATGCATGATGAACTTCTGTACTGAATGGTTCTCTCGATCACTTATGTATACATACTACGTAGCGTCGACCAAGCATGGACATAAGAGAGGACACTTCTCTCTATTAATTAGCTAGCTAACACAATATACGAAACATCTAAATTAACCCCCCAAAACCCCCAACCCCCCTCCTTTCAAAAAAAAACAAAAACCCCAGCCACTGGAATGCAGACGCGTGGATGCCTTTTGGTCCCGGTTGGAGCCACCAACCGGGACCAAAGGCCCCCTGACTGGGCTCGGCGCACAGGGCCACGTGAAGGCACATTGGTCCTAGTTCGTGAAAAAAACCGGGACTAATGGGTGGAGGTATTCGTAACAACCCATTAGTCCCGGTTCATGAACCGGGACTAAAGGCCCTTACGAACCGGGACTAATGGGTGGTTTTCTACTAGTGGGGGAGAGAGATGATGTAGAGCATCCTAAGATCATCACCATGGACCTACCGCCGTCTCCCCAAGTGTCGAGTGGACCGATGACATGAGCACGTGCAAGAGCTATCGAGAACGAGGTGACATCCCTCCTTAATGAGCTTCTGTATGAACCACATGAGACATGGCTACTACCTCAATCGGAAATGCTATGTGTGCTTAGGAATAAAGACGACCACCTTGGAGATGCTCAAAATGAAGACCAAGTCCCCACAAAGGCGCACGAAGAAGCACGATGGAAGGAACCACTGGAAGTGTACAGCGGACGGACATCTGGCCCCGACCCGGATATCTGGCGCCCCTAGTCACCAATACCAGCAACAAGGCAACCGCTGCAGAGCTCCAAGAGCTGGACATCCGGCCCGACAGCCAAGACATCCAGGCCCCACCCTGATATCGACCTGAGGACACCCAACGCATAAAATAGTTTGGCCAGCTCCAGGCCGGACATCCGGCCCCAACCCAGACATCCGGTATCCCGTGAAGCCTCGGACATCCAGCCCCAGCCTGGATGTCCGATACCTGCGCGTGCCTAATCGGCCCAGATGCCCATGTATCCCCTCTCCTCCTCTCTTATCTCCCCTAGCACTATATATAGGACCCCTCCTCCTAGCTAGGGTTATCAAAATATTTGAGATTACTAGAGAGAGCTTTGCTCCTTGTACCTTCATCTTGGGGATCAAGACCTCTCAAGGGACAAGGATCCCTGAGGGAGTCCTGGACTAGGGGGTGTCCAGACAGCCGGACTATCATCGTCCGCCGGACTCCAAGACTACGAAGATACAAGATTGAAGACTCCGTCCCGTGTCCGGATGGGACTTTCCTTGGCGTGGAAGGCAAGCTTGGCGATACGGATATGTAGATCTCCTACCATTGTAACCGACTCTGTGTAACCCTAGCCTCCTCCGGTGTCTATATAAACCGGAGGGCTTTAGTCCGTAGGACAACATACATTACAACAATCATACCATAGGCTAGCTTTAGGGTTTAGCCTCCTTGATCTCGTGGTAGATCTACTCTTGTACTACCCATATCATCAATATTAATCAAGTAGGACATAGGGTTTTACCTCCATCGAGAGGGCCCGAACCTGGGTAAAACATCGTGTCCCTCGTCTCCTGTTACCATCCGCCTAGACGCACAGGTTGGGACCCCCTACCCGAGATCCGCCGGTTTTGACACCGACATTGGTGCTTTCATTGAGAGTTCCTCTGTGTCGTCATCAATAGGAAGGATGCCTCCACCCGTCTTCAAAGACGGTATTTTCGCCAAAGGGGCCTTGGCCGCCGGCCAAACTATCCGGCTAGGTGGTTTTCTTATGACCGCCTGTCCGGCCACTGCTTCGACAATGACTTCTCAAGTCGTCAAAAGCAATCTTCGTGTCAGCTCGGAATCTGCCGAGCAGTTGGATCCGATAGAGCTCTCGTCTGTCAATGAGCTCTTGGATCGCATCGCCGCCCTGGGAGTCGCTACAGACTACAATCAGATTGGGCTTAAAACCGATCTGAGAGAGACTAACTCTCCCCAGGCCACCCACCACGTCGCAGTGGTAGAGGAGCAATGCGGCGACTCTTCGCCTATATTGAAAACTAGTCACGTCCGGATTCCCGAACCCTCCATGCCGGATTTCCGCGGAGGGACGGACTTTGATCGAGCATTGAACTTAAGATCATGCATCGTTCCGGACTCGCTAGATCGTGTCCAGCAATCCAAGCTTCTGAATTCGGAAACTCCTTGGCCTTTAAGCCCCAAGACGGGCAGGGATCCGGATTTTAGTCCACCCACCCGCCCAGACATATGCGATCTATCTCTAATACGGCAAGAGCCCGATGAAACAGTGCATCACTACTGGGCCAGATTCCTCCTGGTTATGGACAGGATAAAGGATTGCCGAGAGGAAAACGCAATCTCAATCTTTTGCAATAATTGCACGGACAAGGGAATATTGAACGCCATCGGTCGTCGTAAAATTATACGTTTCGCCGATTTGGCGTCCATAGTACGAAAGTATTGTGCGATGGAGAGTTTCCGGAAAATCGAAAACCAATTTTGGGATAATCCGGCCCCGAACACAACCCCAGTCCGCAACAAAAGGGCGCATCACACTCAGGCCCCAGATGCAAACACCAAAAAGCAAAAACCCCATAAAGGGCACGGAACCATACTGGAGGGATGGCTCAATGGACCCTGTAAGCTTCATATTACAGAGGGCGCCATCCCAACTCATAGCCTTCGAGCATGTTGGATACTACGGCAGGTGGCCAAAAGTGGCGAGGAGCTTCTAGCCCCGGGAAACAACTCCAACAATACCGGTACGGTATCAACAGTCTTCGAGACCTTCGCATCAAATAATATGCGAAAACGAACAATCCGCGGCCTCGCCGAAGTCTACCAAGTAGCAACAGCAAATCCATGGAGCGACACAGCCATCACCTTCAACGCCAGCGATGAACCTAAATTCCGAACAGCTCAAGCACCAGCCGCACTGGTGCTTAGTCCCATAGTGGACGGCTTTCGGCTTACAAAGGTCCTCATGGATGGCGGCAGCGGACTAAACCTCATATATGAGGAAACTCTTCAAAAAATGGAAATAGACTGGAGCCGTATTGAGCGAAGCAGCACAACCTTCAGAGGAATAATCCCTAGCCGGGCGCGCTGCACCGGAAAAATCACACTCGATGTGGTGTTCGGCTCGCCGGACAATTACAGATCCGAAGAAGTCACGTTCCAAGTGGCCCCGTTCAACAGCGGATATCACGCTATATTAGGACGAGAGGCATTCACAATTTTCCAAGCAGTACCTCATTACGGGTACATGAAGCTCAAAATGCTCGGGCCCGGCGGAATAATCACTCTCGCTAGTGATCCGGACACAGCACTCCGCGCCGAAAACAAGACAGCCGCACTAGCCCTGGAGGCACTATCCGAAGCCTTAGCAGCAGAAGAACTCACCGCGCTACGCTCTACGGTGAATAGGGACGATGTGATACTCGATAAAAGATCCAAGTCCACCTCCTTCAAACCAGCAGATGAAATCATAAAATTCCAGGTCCACCCAACGGACCCAACTAAGACGGCCTCCATTGGGGCACAATTGAACCCCGAAGTAGACGCCGCACTGCGCGAATTCCTTCGGGAGAATTGGGATATCTTCGCCTGGCATCCTTCGGATATGCCCGGAATCCCATGCCGGTTGGCAGAACACAGCCTAAACATCCTAAAAGGATTTAAGCCAGTCAAACAGGCTCTTCGACGATTTTCCGAACCCAAAAGACAGGCAATGGGAGAAGAGCTAGCCAAACTATTGGAAGCCGGATTCATCAGAGATATCAAACATCCGGATTGGCTAGCAAATCTGGTAATGGTACCAAAGAAGGACAAATCCTGGCGCCTCTGTGTCGATTTTAAAGACCTCAATAAGGCTTGCCCAAAGGATCCCTTCCCTCTCCCCCGCATCGACCAAATTATCGATGCTACCGCAGGGCACGATTCGTTGTGCTTCCTCGATGCATACTCTGGCTACCATCAAATCAAGATGGCGGAAGCATACCAGGCCGCAACAGCATTCATCACTCCATACGGACCATTCTGCTTCGACACGATGCCCTTCAGACTTAAAAACGCCGGCGCAACATATCAGCGCATGATTCAAACATGTCTGGCCACCCAGATCGGCAAAACAGTCGAGGCATACGTAGACGACGTAGTCGTCAAAACAAAACACGTCGAAACTCTAGTAGACGATTTGAGGCTCACATTCGACAACCTCAGAGCATATGACATCAAGCTGAATCCGAAAAAATGCGTTTTCGGCGTACCAGCCGGAAAGCTGCTGGGCTTCATTGTATCCGGTAGAGGAATCGAAGCAAACCCGGCTAAAATCCAAGCTCTGTCACAGTTGGATATTCCAAAAGACCTTAAACAGATACAAAAATTAACAGGATGCGTGGCAGCTTTAAGCCGCTTTATCTCCCGTCTAGGAGAAAAGGCATTGCCTCTCTATCGCCTCCTCAGGCGCACCGAACACTTCGAACGGACGGATGCTGCCACTGCCGGACTCGAAGGAATAAAAGCCATATTGGCAACAAATCCGGTCCTGGCTGCGCCCAATCTGGGCGAACCAATGTTGTTATACATCGCAGCAACGCATCAAGTTGTAAGCGCGGTACTCGTCGTCGAACGAGAGACAGAAGGGCACAAATTCCCTCTTCAAAAACCAGTGTACTATGTATCCACTGTATTAACCCCCTGCAAGTCCCGTTACCCACACTATCATAAGATAGCGTATGCGGTGTTCATGGCATCCCGGAAGCTCCGACACTACTTTCAAGAGTGTTCGATAACAGTAGCCTCTGAAGTACCACTCAATGACATTATAAATAACCGCGATGCAACGGGCAGGATTGCAAAATGGGCCATTGAGCTCTTACCATTCGATATAACTTACAAACCTCGGCGAGCTATAAAGTCACAAGTATTAGCTGACTTTGTCGCCGAATGGACCGAAGCCGAACTCCCTAAAGAGTACGGCGCATACTCCAATTGGACTATGCATTTCAACAGCTCTAAAATGTTGGCCGGACTGGGGGCTGGCGTCGTATTGACGTCCCCAACCGGGGACACAGTCCAGTATGTACTTCAAATAATGTACACGGACTCCAACAACGCAGCCGAATACGAGGCCCTGTTACATGGTCTACGAATGGCAGTCTCCATGGGCATTCAACGCCTAGAGATGCGCGGGGATTCAAACCTTGCAATATCCCAAATAAATGGAGACTTTGACGCCAAGGATCCGAAAATGGCATCATATCGCAACGCCGTCCTAAAAATGTCAGCTCGGTTTGAAGGACTCGAATTCCATCACATAGCCCGAGATAATAACCAAGCGGCCGATGTACTAGCACGCATCGGTGCGAAACGTGACGCTGTCCCTCCAAATATCTTCCTAGAACGGCTCTTCAAGCCATCCGTACTATGGGAAGAGGAGCCCGGAAGCAACAAACCGGAAAAAACCGTGCCAATCGGCGATTCAGCCGATGACATAACACCTTCAGCCCATGACATAATGGCAGTAATCGCCCCGTGGACAGAACCATTCCTAGCCTACTTGCTTAGGCAGGAACTTCCCGAAGACCAAAACGAGGCCCGCTGCATAGTCAGGCGATCGAAAGCCTACAAGGTCCATGAGGGAGAACTTTATAAGAAAAGTACAACCGGAGTCCTTCAAAGGTGTATCTCCGAAGAGGAAGGGCGAAACCTCCTGGCTGAAATTCATGCCGGACTAGGCGGACACCACGCAGCAGCCCAGGCCCTTGTAGGAAAGGCATTCCGTACAGGATTTTATTGGCCGACGGCCCGGGCGGATGCTAAGGACTTAGTCCAGAAATGCGTTGGTTGTCAGCTCTTTGCTAATCAGAGCCATATGCCGCCCACCGCCCTCAAAACTATACCCGTTACCTGGCCGTTCGTGGTCTGGGGGCTATGGTTGGACCCCTTAAAGGGGGAACCCAGAAGCAAAGGTACCTATTGGTCATGGTGGATAAATTCACCAAATGGATAGAGGCCAAACCGGTCAAAACGGCAGAGTCCGGACCTGTGATAGACTTTATATCCGGGGTAGTACACCGTTATGGAGTCCCCCACAGCATCATCACCGACAACGACACGAACTTCACAGCCGACGAAGTTAAGTCATGGTGCAAAAATATGGGCATCAAGCTCGACTACGCTTCAGTCTATCACCCTCAAACCAACGGTCAAGTGGAACAAGCAAATGGTCTAATAATGAGCGGCATTAAACCCAGACTAGTGCGGTCACTTACTAAATCTGACACGCACTGGGTCGAGGAGCTCGACTCCGTACTCTGGAGGCTGCGGACAACGCCCAACCGCACTACCGGATTCACACCATTTTTTATGGTCTACGGCGCATAGGCAGTCCTGCCCTGCGACATTATTCATGACTCACCTCGAGTGTGCATGTACGAAGAAAGAGAGGCCGAGCTGGATCGGCAGGACAGCTTGGACACATTGGAGGAAGAACGCGACGTCGCCAAGGCTCATTCCGCATTTTATCAGCAGCAGGCCCGAAGATATCAAAGCAGAGAAGTACGGGCCAAGACTTACAACGTTGGTGAACTAGTTCTACGCCTGCCGGACAAGAAAAAGGACAAGCTCAAGCCCAAATGGGAGGGCCCCTTCATTATCGATCAAGTCCTGACCGGCGGAGCGTACCGTCTACGAAATGCGTCAGATAACCGACTCGAGCTGAACCCTTGGAACGCAGCCCGCCTCCGAAGATTCTATGCCTAGCGCTGGACTAAGAGTTCGTCCCCTTCCTCCGTTCAAATTTTTACACTTCGGCTGTCTTTTATTTCTCTTTCTTCTCATAATCTTTTTACTAAAAAGCCCTTAAGGGCCTACTTTCGCATTGTTTGCATACACTTGATGTGCCATCCGCACTCATTATACCTGGGGGCTTCTTTTCCAGAAGCTCAATTATAAGGGTTTTATGCCCAGCACATGTGTCAAGCTTCCACATGTACCTTTTACTCACCATTATATGCATCGATATGACTTAAGTTTTGGCCAAGCTGGGTTGCCTGGCTCCTGTGCTTACCCCTACGTTCCCGATTGTTCGGCTAGGAGGTAAAGGGAGCACCTCTGCGATTGCTACTGCCGGGTCAGCCGGATGTGTACCTCAGACTGGGTGAAGCCGAAAGCTAGCGTTCTTAAGGGAATATTTGGTCGGTGACTCAAAAGATGATTTTTTACCTACCCATTTATCCGCCCCCAGATGATTTTTCTGCTTTTTTCGCAGTCCGTACATGCACTTTAGGGCATGCCTCCCAGGGAAAGGAACCCTTAACGGAACTATTCTCCCTGGAAGATGTTTCTTACTAACCATGTAATATAACATAACTAGTTGGGCACTTGTCTAATAAAGCACTAATGACCCCTACGCCTGGTCTCCATGCATACCCCGGTTGTTTCTTAACCAAAAAGGTATTCGAACACACTCCGGACTCTAGGGTCCCGAGGTTGAAGCGAAAAGGTCGGCAAAGACAAACGATCTACAATCCGGCTAGAAGGCATTTCACATGTCACTTTTAAGGAAAACATACATTGTCAAATTCACTGATTGTATTCCTCCTCAATCCCGTCTAACAGGTTGTCTAACTTACAGTCCCGTTGGGAAAACTTAGCAGCCAACTCTACTTGGCTGTATACTAAACTCACAGGGATCTCCTTCCCATCGGGCCCCACCGGTCCAACTTCGGCCATGTGATTGGGATTCGCCTTCTTGTAATGCGTCTTCACCATGGCCCATGCCTCCCTGGCACCTTGACGGCAAGCCGAAATCTTCCACAAACGGAAGCGCTGCCGCACTCCCTGAAGCTTCTCCGCAAGCTCCCCAAGGCCCTCGGGTAGGGAGAGGGCTAGCCATAAAGCCTGGATGACGCCACTCATTGCCTGCCGAACTCGTTCGAGCAGTTGCGACAGCTCGGGTAGATGATCACCCGTCGATACGGGCATCTCCTCTGCAGGGCGACCTGTGAGTATACCTACAAGACACGTTCTGTCAATCGACTTCCTCGCCGGACTCTTCTTTTCAAAGGAGTCCGCTTAAGCACTTACTATAAATGCCGCGACGAAGCCGCTGATTCTCCTTAACGGAGCTGGATAGCCCGGTTCGAGTGCCTTTCAGCTCTTCTGCGAGCTTGGCGTTGGCATCCTGGAGCTTGTTCCTTTCTTGCTGTACCCTATTCAGCACCCTCTCGCCGGCCTTCAGCTGGCGTAGTAATTCTTGCCTGTCCGGATCTTGTCCGGCGGCACCTGCAATTTCACTATTAAACTTACGCGCACGCCGCATAGCGCTTATATTTATTAATAAAAATGTGTTACCAGGAGGAGTCTCTGCGTCTCCTCCCGCGACAGCAAGTGCGGCCTCAAGTTGGGCCTTGCATTCTTGCAGCTCCTGAGACAGCTGGGCATTCTTCTCGGTAAGAGCCTACGTTTCAAATGATCCTTAAATCAGTTAACATAACTACTTTAAGTCTCGGGGGCTACTGGTATATATAACCATTAAAATTCCCTTACCCGTATGTCTTTCACATACTGCTCCGTGGCTCTGGTAAAACCATCGTGAGCGGCACGAAGGTGCGCGTCCCCTGCGTTAAAGGCGTCCAATGCCTCAGGAGAGAAGCACGCTTCACTAAATACTGTCCGGCGGCGCCTATGGTTCATGGTGCTCTCCACCTCAGACTTGGTGGCGGATAGTCTGTCGGTGTCCTCCGTTGGAGGAGGATCCGGTCCGCGTCTTGCGCTTGCCTTCCCCTCCGGGCCGGGCGCTGGAGCCTGGCCGGTATAGGTTGGATCGGCAACTTCCGCGCCCGCAGTCCGGCGAGCGCTTTTTCTCCTATAAAGATCATGAGCACTCAGACGCTTCCTAGGAACGTTGCTCTGAAAATTTAAATACGAGCTATACCTTTGCGGCGACGTTTCAGTCTGTGCCGCGCTCCTTTTCCGCCTGCTGGTCCGGACTGACCTTTGTTGGTCAGCCGCCGCGGGCTCGGCTTCCCGCCCTGAGGGCGCTTCCTGTAAAACACCATCGTCCGCGAAGGTCAAAAATAGGCAAGGAAGAGATAATGGTGTCCGGGCCTCGGTCACAGTCACCTGGGAAGCCGGATACAGTCCGGGGTAGTCCGCCGTAATGGCGACCAAAGCATTGTCCATGCTGAGCTGGTGAAACACCCCGTCGATCAGCTCCACCTTGATGTCCGGATCCTCTTCGGAGGCCGGATCCAGGGATCTTTCTGGATCCTCGGGTTGCGGAGCGGGACTTACCATGTCCTCCACAGTCCGGCGTAGATCCTGCGCCGAAGACATAATGTAAGAAGCCTAAACTTCGAAAGCATGGGTTGAGCCCTTAAAAGTGTTTGCTTACCCAGCCCCTAGGGTTGTTCATGGAAAACCCATTCAAAGGGTTCGTTCGAAGGAAGTCCTCCTTCTCTCCCTTGTATAGGCTGGACAGGATCTGCACCAGATCCTCGGTCGAATCTGGCCCTTCGCGGCCATGACGGGTGGCATCGTCTTCCCCGTTGAAATCCCACATGGGGTGGCCTCTGTATTGTAATGGCTGTACCCCCCGCATGATGCATGTCGCCATGACTCCGATCATGGTCAGACCAGAATGGGCCATTAATCTTATTCGGCCCATCAAGTAATGGACGCTCTTGTCTTCCTCCAATCGGGGGCTCCGTGGGCGCCAGCTGAGGCGTTTCTTCAAAGGAGCAGTACTGAACTCCGGGAGGCCGATCCGGACTGGATCCGGCAGCGGAGCGTCTCCTATGTAAAACCACTCTGAAGGCCAGTCTTCGGACGCCTTCTTGGGAGTACCGGATGGGTATCCGGTCCCGGCAATGCGCCATATTTCGGCGCCGCCCACTTGATATATGGACCCCTCGTGAGAACGGGGGACGAGGCAGAACATCCTCTTCCACAATGCAAAATGGGGCTTGATGCCCAGGAATAGCTCGCAAAGAGCTACGAAGCCCGCAATATGCAGGACAGAGGCGGGCGTAAGATGGTGGAGCTGGAGTCCGTAGAACTCCAGGAGCCCGCGGAGGAACGGATGTATTGGGAATCCGAGTCCCCTTATCAGATAAGGGACGAAGCATACTCGCTCCCCTTTGTTGGGACTTGGGGTAGCCTCCGCTTGCCTCCCACCTTGATAAGTGAACAGCCCAGCTCGAACCGGGACCATGAAGGCCGGAGGGAGATATCCCCCCGCTTGGAGCTTCGCTAGCTCGTCGTGTGGAACAGAGCACCTCCTCCAATCCCCTGGCGTTGGGCTGGGAGCGCGAGAAGAGGAGCCGCGTCGACAGTCCATGATGGAATGGATTTTTAGGTCAAGAGCGCTCCGATGAGGTATTCGCGGGAGGAAGATGGTGTGGTTTGGATCTGGATTTTTGCCTCTTTTGTAGGCGGATGACTCGCACGACTAGGGGGTGAAACATAAAAGACACCCTGGCTTTTCGCATTCGTGCGACGCATGGAAAAAGGCCATTATTGGGCGTAGAAGCCGAGAAACACAGTATTTACGATAAAGCCGGACACTGTTCGGCAGGTACATGGAACTTGAAGGGAGAACCCGCCTTGCAATGCCGAAGACTATATATGCACTGGACTTATCGTCATTGAAGCCTGGTTCAGGGGCTACTGAAGGAGTTCTGGACTAGGGGGTGTCCGGACAGCCGGACTATCATGTCCGCCGGACTCCAAGACTACGAAGATACAAGATTGAAGACTCCGTCCCGTGTCCGGATGGGACTTTCCTTGGCATGGAAGGCAAGCTTGGCGATACGGATATGTAGATCTCCTACCATTGTAACCGACTCTGTGTAACCCTAGCCTCCTCTGGTGTCTATATAAACCGGAGGGCTTTAGTCCGTAGGACAACATACATTACAACAATCATACCATAGGCTAGCTTTAGGGTTTAGCCTCCTTGATCTCGTGGTAGATCTACTCTTGTACTATCCATATCATCAATATTAATCAAGCAGGACGTAGGGTTTTACCTCCATCGAGAGGGCCCGAACCTGGGTAAAACATCGTGTCCCTCGTCTCCTGTTACCATCCGCCTAGACGCACAGTTCGGGACCCCCTGCCCGAGATCCGCCGGTTTTGACACCGACAATCCCCATCATAGGATCAAAGACCTCCTAAGGCCTTATTTGGTAGAAGTGGATTGGGGAGGTTTTGGGAGAGGGGATTTTTAGAGGATTTGGTGAATCCCTCCCTTTCACCCAATCCTCTAAAATCACCCCAATCTCCAAACCCCTCACATACCCCTACTATTTGGTACACGGGGATTCATCCACAGAGTTAGCAAAATTACTATCCTATAATTAAAAATACAATTTTTACAACTTCAAAAGCTCATATGGGAAATGTACTTGCAACAAAGGTGCAACTAGATTACACAAAATAGCAAATAGGCTCTGTTAAATGTACTATCAACCGTTCAATTGAAAATGGTACATGCCACGGTTCAAATGAAAAACATGACACATGCCACGGTCCAAATAAAAAATACAAGATGTTCGGTCAACGAAAGTCAATGATTCATCACAAAATAAGCACATGTTTGATAGGCGAATGCTCCGAGACATGTTTGCGGGCTGCACAGAGTAGAGGAGACTTGTGGCAGCAAAGCGTGGTCGCCCGTCTTCCGCAAGATCAGGTCCCTATAAAAGAAGATGAATTGGTCCAAGGGTTAGATGCGAAAAAACCCTGAACATATCAAAAATATGGTGCCACATTATGCATCAAGCATATGCGTTGAACCTTGGATGTTCAATCAGACGGACCGACATGAACGTATCTGATTTTAAATTTTGCATATTGTATCATACTATATCTTAAATGTGACCTGAACAACAGCTAGCTCATGCACACATGTACACCTCAGTCGCACCAAATCTTGTTAACAGTAAAACATGAGAGAATAACAAAGAAACAAGCATACAATACTATGAGAAGCTTCTTGGAATCATCATGGCCTCACAGAAGATAATTTTGGAGGACTCAAAGTTTCCAGTTCAGCCATGATCAGAGACACAAATAGAAATTTCAGCACATTGGTACATCATGAGCTTAGGGTATTTGAACCAATACAATTTAGGTACGTCTTGAGCTCAGGGTATTTGAACAAACAACCGAAGAAATATCATCAATCATATAATCATATTAACACAATGTATATCTTACACCATATAATTAGCAACAGCTAAAACATTTTTTGTCTTGACTGGATATAATTAGCAGCAGTACAGGAGGTTCATCATTAACGGTACTTAGAGACAGAGTACAATGTTCAAGCTAGATTCATAATGTCCTTGGTTAAATAATGAGAAACTATAAAAAGAATTTCCTTGCTTAGTTGTTTAACAAATTTTCATATTGCATTATATAATCTAAGAGTGGAGAATGAAATAATGAATGCATGGAAGATAGTACTAGCAGAGTAGACTAAATGGCACATATAATTGAAGGAAATATGCCCTAGAGGCAATAATAAAGTTATTATTTATTTCCTCATATCATGATAAATGTTTTTTATTCATGCTAGAATTGTATTAACCGGAAACATGATACATGTGTGAATACATAGACAAACATAAAGTCACTAGTATGCCTCTACTTGACTAGCTCATTAATCAAAGATGGTTATGTTTCCTAACCATAGACATGTGTTGTCATTTGATTAATGGGATCACATCATTAGGAGAATGATGTGATTGACATGACCCATTCCCTTAGCCTAGCACTTGATCGTTTAGTATATTGCTATTGCTTTCTTCATGACTTATACAAAGTTCCTACAACTATGAGATTATGCAACTCCCGTTTACCGGAAGAACACTTTGTATGCTACCAAACGTCACAACGTAACTGGGTGATTATAAAGGTGCTCTCAGGTGTTTCTAAAGGTACATGTTGGGTTGGCATAATTCGAGATTAGGTTTTGTCACTCCGATCGTCGGAGAGGTATCTCTGGGCCCTCTCGGTAATGCACATCATTATAAGCCTTGCAAGCAATGTAACCAATGACTTGGTTATGAGATGATGCATTATAGAACGAGTAAAGAGACTTGCTGGTAACGAGATTGAACTAGGTATTGGATACCGACGATCAAATCTCGGGCAAGTAACATACCGATGACAAAGGGAACAACGTATGTTGTTATGCGGTTTGACCGATAAAGATCTTCGTAGAATATGTAGGAACCAATATGGGCATCCAGGTCCCGCTATTGGTTATTGACCGAGAATGGTTCTAGGTCATGTCTACATAGTTCTCGAACCCGTAGGGTCCGCACGCTTAACGTTACGATGACAGTTTTATTATGAGTTTATAAGTTTTGATGTACCGAAGATTGTTCGGAGTCCCAGATGTGATCACGGACATGACGAGGAGTCTCGAAATGGTCGAGACATAAAGATTGATATATTGGACGACTATATTCGGACACCGGAAGTGTTCCGGGTGATTTCAAAGAAAACCGGAGTGCCGGGGGGGTTACCGGAACCCCCCGGGAGAGTATTGGGCCTTATGAGATTTAGGGGAAAGGAGAGAGGGGCGGCCAGCATGGGCCGCGCGCCCCTCCCCCCTCTGGTGCGAATTGGACTAGGAGGGGGGCGGCGCCCCCCTTTCCTTCCCCCTCTCCCCCTTCCTTCCCCCTCCTAGTAGGAGTAGGAAAGGAGGAGTCCTACTCCTACTAGGAGGAGGATTCCTCCTCCCTTGGCGCGCCCAAGGGGCCGGCCGGCCTCCCCCCCTTGCTCCTTTATATACGGGGGAAGGGGGCACCCCATAGACACACAAGTTGATCTACGGATCGTTCCTTAGCCATGTGCGGTGCCCCCCTCCACTATATTCCACCTCGGTCATATCGTCGCGGAGTTTAGGCAAAGCCCTGCGCCGGTAGAACATCATCATCATCACCACGCTGTCGTGCTGACGGAACTCATCTCCGGAGCTCGGCTGGATCGGAGGCCGGAGATCGTCATCGAGCTGAACGTGTGCTGAACTCGGAGGCTCCGTACGTTCGGTGCTTGGATCGATCGGATCGTGAAGACGTACGACTACATCAACCGCGTTGTGCTAACGCTTCCGCTTATGGTCTACAAGGGTACGTGGACGAACACTCTTCCCTCTCGTTGCTATGCCATCACCATGATCTTGCGTGTGCGTAGGAAATTTTTTGAAATTACTACGTTCCCCAACAGTGGCATCCGAGCCTAGGTTTTATGCGTTGATGTTATATGCACGAGTAGAACACAAGTGAGTTGTGGGCGATACAAGTCATACTGCTTACCAGCATGTCATACTTTGGTTTGGCGGTACTGTGAGATGAAGCGGCCCGGACCGACATTACGCGTACACTTACGCGAGACTGGTTTCACCGTTACGAGCACTCGTGCTTAAAGGTGGCTGGCGGGTGTCTGTCTCTCTCACTTTAGCTGAATCGAGTGTGGCTACACCCGGTCCTTGCGAAGGTTAAAACAGCACCAACTTGACAAACTATCGTTGTGGTTTTTGATGCGTAGGTAAGAACGGTTCTTGCTAAGCCCGTAGCAGCCACGTAAAATTTGCAACAACAAAATAGAGGACGTCTAACTTGTTTTTGCAGGGCATGTTGTGATGTGATATGGTCAAGACGTGATGCTATATTTTATTGTATGAGATGATCATGTTTTGTAACCGAAGTTATCGGCAACTGGCAGGAGCCATATGGTTGTCGCTTTATTGTATGAAATGCAAACGCCCTATAATTGCTTTACTTTATCACTAAGCGGTAGCGATAGTCGTAGAAGCAATAGATGGCGTAACGACAACGATGCTACGATGGAGATCAAGGTGTCGCGCCGGTGACGATGGTGATCACGACGGTGCTTCGGAGATGGAGATCACAAGCACAAGATGATGATGGCCATATCATATCACTTATATTGATTGCATGTGATGTTTATCCTTTATGCATCTTATCTTGCTTTGATTGACGGTAGCATTTTAAGATGATCTCTCACTAAAATTATCAAGAAGTATTCTCCCTGAGCATGCACCGTTGCCAAAGTTCGTTGTGCCCAGACACCACGTGATGATCGAGTGTGATAAGCTCTACGTCCATCTACAACGGGTGCAAGACAGTTTTGCACACGCGGAATACTCAGGTTAAACTTGACGAGCCTAGCATATGCAGATATGGCCTCGAAACACGGAGACCGAAAGGTCGAGCGTGAATCATATAGTAGATATGATCAACATAGTGATGTTCACCATTGAAAACTACTCCATCTCACGTGATGATCGGTTATGGTTTAGTTGATTTGGATCACGTGATCACTTAGATGACTAGAGAGATGTCTGTCTAAGTGGGAGTTCTTAAGTAATATGATTAATTGAACTTAAATTTATCATGAACTTAGTACCTGATAGTATTTTTCTTGTCTATGTTTGTTTGTAGATAGATGGCTCGTGCTGTTGTTCCGTTGAATTTTAATGCGTTCCTTGAGAAAGCAAAGTTGAAAGATGATGGTAGCAATTACACGGACTGGGTCCGTAACCTGAGGATTATCCTCATTGCTGCACAGATACGTCCTGGAAGCACCACTGGGTGCCAGGCCTGCTGCTAATGCAACTGACGACGTTAAGAACGTCTGGCAGAGCAAAGCTGCTGACTACTCTATAGTTCAGTGTGCCATGCTTTACGGCTTAGAACCGGGTCTTCAACAACGTTTTGAACGTCATGGAGCATATGAGATGTTCCAGGAGTTGAAGTTAATATTTCAAGCAAATGCCCGGATTGAGAGATATGAAGTCTCCAATAAGTTCTACAGCTGCAAGATGGAGCAGAATAGTTCTGTCAGTGAGCATATACTCAAAATGTCTGGGTATAATAATCACTTGATTCAACTGGGAGTTAATCTTCCGGATGACAGCGTCATTGACAGAATTCTCCAATCACTGCGACCAAGCTACAAGAGCTTTGTGATGAACTATAATATGCAAGGGATGAACAAGACTATTCTCGAGCTCTTCGCAATGTTAAAAGCTGCGGAGGTAGAAATCAAGAAGGAGCATCAAGTGTTGATGGTCAACAAGACCACTAGTTTCAAGAAAAAGGGCAAAGGGAAGAAGAAGGGGAACTTCAAGAAGAACAGCAAGCAAGTTGCTGCTCAAGAGAAGAAACCCAAGTCTGGACCTAAGCCTGAAACTAAGTGCTTCTACTGCAAGCAGACTGGTCACTGGAAGCGGAACTGCCCCAAGTATTTGGCGGATAAGAAGGATGGCAAAGTGAACAAAGGTATATGTGATATACATGTTATTGATGTGTACCTAACTAGAGCTCGTAGTAGCACCTGGGTATTTGATACTGGTTCTGTTGCTAATATTTGCAACTCGAAACAGGGACTACGGAATAAGCGAGCACTAGCCAAGGACGAGGTGACGATGCACGTGGGAAACGGTTCCAAAGTCGATGTGATCGCGGTCGGCACGCTACCTCTACATCTACCTTCGGGATTAGTTTTAGACCTGAATAATTGTTATTTGGTGCCAGCGTTGAGCATGAACATTATATCTGGATCTTGTTTGATGCGAGACGGTTATTCATTTAAATCAGAGAATAATGGTTGTTCTATTTATATGAGTAATATCTTTTATGGTCATGCACCCTTGAAGAGTGGTCTATTTTTAATGAATCTCGATAGTAGTGATACACATATTCATAGTGTTGAAACCAAAAGATGCAGAGTTGATAACGATAGTACAACTTATTTGTGGCACTGCCGTTTGGGTCATATCGGTGTAAAGCGCATGAAGAAACTCCATACTGATGGGCTTTTGTAATCACTTGATTATGAATCACTTGGTACTTGCGAACCGTGCCTTATGGGCAAGATGACTAAAACGCCGTTCTCCGGAACTATGGAGCGAGCAACTGATTTGTTGGAAATCATACATACTGATGTTTGTGGTCCAATGAATGTTGAGGCTCGCGGCGGGTATCGTTATTTTCTCACCTTCACAGATGATTTGAGCAGATATGGGTATATCTACTTAATGAAGCACAAGTCTGAAACATTTGAAAAGTTCAAAGAATTTCAGAGTGAAGTGGAAAATCATCGTAACAAGAAAATAAAGTTACTACGATCTGATCGTGGAGGAGAATATTTGAGTTACGAGTTTGGCCTACACTTGAAACAATGTGGAATAGTTTCGCAACTCACGCCACCTAAAACACCACAACGAAATGGTGTGTCCGAACGTCGTAATCGTACTTTACTTGATATGGTGCGATCTATGATGTCTCTTACTGATTTACCGCTATCGTTTGGGGTTATGCTTTAGAGACGGCCGCATTCACGTTAAATAGGGCACCATCAAAATCCGTTGAGACGACGCCTTATGAACTGTGGTTTGGCAAGAAACCAAAGTTGTCGTTTCTTAAAGTTTGGGGCTGCGATGCTTATGTGAAGAAACTTCAACCAGATAAGCTCGAACCTAAATCGGAGAGATGTGTCTTCATAGGATACCCAAAAGAGACTATTGGGTACACCTTCTATCACAGATTCAAAGGTAAGACATTCGTTGCTAAGAATGGATCCTTTCTAGAGAAGGAGTTTCTCTCGAAAGAAGTGAGTGGGAGGAAAGTAGAACTTGATGAGATAACTGTATCTACTCCCTTATTGGAAAGTAGTTCATCACGAGAACCGGTTCCTGTGACAACTACACCAATTAGTGAGGAAGCTAATGATAATGATCATGAAACTTCAGATCAAGTTTCTACTGAACCTCGTAGGTCTACTAGAGTAAGATCCGCACCAGAGTGGTACGGTAATCCTATTCTGGAAGTCATGTTACTTGACCATGATGAACCTACGAACTATGAGGAAGTGATGATGAGCCCGGATTCCGCAAAATGGCTAGTAGCCATGAAATCTGAGATAGGATCCATGTATGAAAACAAAGTATGGACTTTGGTTGACTTGCCCAATGATCGGCAAGCCATTGAGAATAAATGGATCTTTAAGAAGAAGACTGACGCTGATGGTAATATAACTATCTATAAAGCTCGACTTGTTGCAAAAGGTTTTCGACAAGTTCAAGGGGTTGACTACGATGAGACTTTCTCACCCGTAGCGATGCTTAAGTCCGTCCGAATCATGTTAGCTATTGCTGCATTTCATGATTATGAAATTTGGCAAATGGATGTCAAGACTGCATTCTTGAATGGATTTCTAGAAGAAGAGTTGTATATGATGCATCCGGAAGGTTTTGTTGATCCAAAAGGTGCTGACAAAGTGTGCAAGCTCCAGCGTTCGATTTATGGACTGGTGCAAGCATCTCGGAGTTGGAATAAACGCTTTGATAGTGTGATCAAAGCATATGGTTTTATACAGACTTTTGGAGAAGCCTGTATTTACAAGAAAGTGAGTGGGAGCTCTGTAGCATTTCTAATTTTATATGTAGATGACATATTATTAATTGGAAATGATATAGAATTTCTGGATAGCATAAAGGGATACTTGAATAAAAGTTTTTCAATGAAAGACCTCGGTGAAGCTGCTTACATATTGGGCATCAAGATCTATAGAGATAGATCAAGACGCTTAATAGGACTTTCACAAAGCACATACCTTGACAAAATTTTGAAAAAGTTCAAAATGGATCAGGCAAAGAAAGGATTCTTGCCTGTGCTACAAGGTGTGAAGTTGATTCAAACTCAATGCCCGACCACAGCAGAAGATAGAGAGAAAATGAAAAATGTTCCCTATGCTTCAGCCATAGGCTCTATCATGTATGCAATGCTGTGTACCAGACCTGGCGTATGCTTAGCAATAAGCTTGGCAGGAAGGTACCAAAGTAATCCAGGAGTGGATCACTGGACAGCGGTCAAGAACATCCTGAAATATCTGAAAAGGACTAAGGATATGTTTCTCATATATGGAGGTGACAAAGAGCTAGTCGTAAATGGTTACGTCGATGCAAGCTTTGACACTGATCCGGACGATTCTAAATCGCAAACCGGATACGTGTTTTTATTAAACGGTGGAGCTGTAAGTTGGTGCAGTTCTAAACAAAGCGTCGTGGCAGGATCTACATGTGAAGCGGAGTACATAGCTGCTTCGAAAGCAGCAAATGAAGGAGTCTGGATGAAGGAGTTCATTTCCGATCTAGGCGTCATACCTAGTGCATCGGGACCAATGAAAATCTTCTGTGACAATACTGGTGCAATTGCTTTGGCAAAGGAATCCAGATTTCACAAGAGGACCAAGCACATCAAGAGACGCTTCAATTCCATTCGGGACCAAGTCCAAGTGGGAGACATAGAGATTTGCAAGATACATACAGATCTGAATGTTGCAGACCCGTTGACTAAGCCTCTCTCACGAGCAAAACATGATCAGCACCAAGACTCCATGGGTGTTAGAATCATTACTATGTAATCTAGATTATTGACTCTAGTGCAAGTGGGAGACTGAAGGAAATATGCCCTAGAGGCAATAATAAAGTTATTATTTATTTCCTCATATCATGATAAATGTTTTTTATTCATGCTAGAATTGTATTAACCAGAAACATGATACATGTGTGAATACATAGACAAACATAAAGTCACTAGTATGCCTCTACTTGACTAGCTCATTAATCAAAGATGGTTATGTTTCCTAACCATAGACATGTGTTGTCATTTGATTAATGGGATCACATCATTAGGAGAATGATGTGATTGACATGACCCATTCCGTTAGCCTAGCACTTGATCGTTTAGTATATTGCTATTGCTTTCTTCATGACTTATACAAAGTTCCTACAACTATGAGATTATGCAACTCCCGTTTACCGGAAGAACACTTTGTGTGCTACCAAACGTCACAACGTAACTAGGTGATTATAAAGGTGCTCTACAGGTGTTTCCGAAGGTACATGTTGGGTTGGCATAATTTGAGATTAGGTTTTGTCACTCCGATCGTCGGAGAGGTATCTCTGGGCCCTCTCGGTAATGCACATCATTATAAGCCTTGCAAGCAATGTAACCAATGAGTTGGTTATGAGATGATGCATTACAGAACGAGTAAAGAGACTTGCCGGTAACGAGATTGAACTAGGTATTGGATACCGATGATCAAATCTCGGGCAAGTAACATACCGATGACAAAGGGAACAACGTATGTTGTTATGCGGTTTGACCGATAAAGATCTTCGTAGAATATGTAGGAACCAATATGGGCATCCAGGTCCCGCTATTGGTTATTGACCGAGAATGGTTCTAGGTCATGTCTACATAGTTCTCGAACCCGTAGGGTCCGCACGCTTAACGTTACGATGACAGTTTTATTATGAGTTTATAAGTTTTGATGTACCGAAGTTTGTTCGGAGTCCCGGATGTGATCACGGACATGACGAGGAGTCTCGAAATGGTCGAGACATAAAGATTGATATATTGGACGACTATATTCGGACACCGGAAGTGTTCCGGGTGATTTCGGAGAAAACCGGAGTGCCGGGGGGGTTACCGGAACCCCCCGAGAGAGTATTGGGCCTTATGGGCTTTAGGGGAAAGGAGAGAGGGACGGCCAGCATGGGCCGCGCGCCCCTCCCCCCTTTGGTCCGAATTGGACTAGGAGGGGGGGCGGCGCCCCCCCTTTCCTTCCCCCTCTCCCCCTTCCTTCCCCCTCCTAGTAGGAGTAGGAAAGGAGGAGTCCTACTCCTACTAGGAGGAGGATTCCTCCTCCCTTGGCGCGCCCAAGGGGCCGGCCGGCCTCCCCCCTTGCTCCTTTATATACGGGGGCAGGGGGCACCCCATAGACACACAAGTTGATCTACGGATCGTTCCTTAGCCATGTGCGGTGCCCCCCTCCACTATATTCCACCTCGGTCATATCGTCGCGGAGTTTAGGCGAAGCCCTGCGCCGGTAGAACATCATCATCGTCACCACGCCGTCGTTCTGACGGAACTCATCTCCGGAGCTCGGCTGGATCGGAGGCCGGAGATCGTCATCGAGCTAAACGTGTGCTAAACTCGGAGGCTCCGTACGTTCGGTGCTTGGATCGGTCGGATCGTGAAGACGTACGACTACATCAACCGCATTGTGCTAACGCTTCCGCTTACGGTCTACGAGGGTACGTGGACGAACACTCTTCCCTCTCGTTGCTATGCCATCACCATGATCTTGCGTGTGCGTAGGATTTTTTTTGAAATTACTACGTTCCCCAATAATAATATGAGAGTGAAGAACCAATGTGGCCATCAATAAGAACCAATCTGGGTGATACTGCCAACAAACTACAGCCAGATGACTATTTGCTTCACCAAAAGTGCACAGAAATCAGACTTGTAACTTGTAGTCAAGAAATAGGGAGGCAGGCAAGTAGTCCAGATCTCCATGTTGTTTAGGAACAACTGACGATAAAAATGAACAACAGCTTTAGAACTTAAATCAAGAGCTATAGATTAGAGTTAAATCAGGACCTACGTCTTCAGAACTGGAAATTTCTAGACTATAGATGGACTTTCTGGGTGCTGATTGGTTTTAAGATGCCAATGATTTGTTTTTCAAACTGTTGTATTAGAGGGATAGAAATTCAACATGTTAAAGGATAATAATATCATTCGAATCAAACTTATTGCAGAGTAGCGTATTAAGCTACAGGGATGACCAGTGACAACAACAACAGAAGTACAACTCCCAACCAGAAGAAAATCTATCATTAATTCAATTGGAGCTTCCCAAGAGCATCACTGCATAAATATGTCTACAAACGTCCAACAAATTCATCCATCACTAGCACTTCTAAGTTCAAAACAAACGAGTCAAACACCAGGTAACTACAAGCACTGCCAAAGGCTAGCGATCTAAGAGGAGGTGAACTTGGTGACGGGCTTGGTGCCCTTGGAGTTGGTGTGCTTGGCGAGCTCGCTCGGGAGGATGAGGCGGCAGCCATGGCCAGGCGAATGGAAGAAATACAGAGGATGAGGGGAAACGAGGGAGGCGACGCGAGGGCTTACCACCGAGGAGAAGGCCAGTATGGCGGAGGAGGTTTGTGGCGACGCGAGGGCTTACCACCGACATGAGAGACTTCCCCTTGATTGTTCATGTTATGCTTGTGGATCTCATGTATACTATTATAGTGGATGTGTGATTTGGGTTTTGTTTGAGTAATTCCTCTTGTCGTTCTTGTTGATCTTCACCCTCCCCCATCCAAGTGTGAAAAGGTCATCAATTAGGGTTCCACCCTACAACAAGATGCAATCAATACTACTACCAACCCACAGGTAGCAATCTGAAGTTTTTGAGACAAAGATTAGATACAAGAGATGAACTAGGGTTTGAGATGAGATGGTGCTGGTGAAGATGTTGATGGAGATGAGCCCTCCCATAATGAGAGGAGCGTTGGTGATCACGATGACTTCGATTTCCCCTCCCGGAGGGAAGTATCCTCGGCGGAATTGCTACGCCGGAGAGCAAAAATGCTCCTGCCCCATCCAGGTTCCGCATCGAGACGGCGGTGCTTCACCCCGAAAGTCTTCTTTTTTTTCTTGGGTAAATGACCTCATATAGCAGAAGATAGGCATCAATGGACCTTTGTGGCACAAAGCACATGGACGCGCCCCTGCCTTGTGGGCCCATCGAGGGTCTTCTCCAGTACTTCTTTCTTCCAGAATCTTTTTATATATTCCAAAATAATTCTCTGTAAATTTTCAGCTCATTTGGAGCTCTCGATAATAGCTATCTTTGTTGTAGCCTTTTCAGGCTCAGAAATCCAGCTACCGACAATCTTCCTCTTCAAGCGTATCTTGTATTTTAAGAGAGAAATGGTATTAAAATTGCATCATAAGGTGAAATATTGTTCTAAAACATTAAAAAACAGTAGGAAAACATGAGACAAAATGGACGTATCAGAGGTGTCCACCGCTGTTTGCACACGAATATGATCCTTTGTAGACTACACAGAGTTTTACATCTACAACAAAACTCAGCACACACCGACAAGTCCACCCACACCTGGCGCGGCTGCTCCATGACCCACCTAGCGACCTCACACTCCATATAGAAGAAGCACACAACCACGAAATCTAGGCATCTATAGCCCGGTCCGAAGCTAAAGCCCGAAAGTCGGGCCAGACACATCCTCTGGCTCGGCCCAAAAGCTTGAACTAAATTAAAAAAGGATAATAGAAATATAGATTTCTTTTGAGAAACAGAAATATAGCTATAATAAAGCATTTATTATATGTAATAGAATAAAATAATATTATCTAATTTTTTTTGAGACAACCTCGCGAAGCTTTTATTAATCCGTCACAATGTTTACAGGGACGAAAGAAAGATCTCCAGGATGACCTAACCAGACATGGCGGCCACCCCCGAGAGATAAAGCATGCTTCGCTAAGTTGTGAGCCTCAAAGTTTGAGGTCCTAAATTCATGAACTATTTTACAAAGATGAAAACTAGCAGAATGTTCTATGATTTCATGTATCACCGCACCATATGAAGCTGAAGTGCCACTCTGTATATCTTCTACCACCGTTTTGCAATCGGAGCCCACATGAATCCTTTGAACGTATAAGTCTTCCGCCAAAGCTAGTGCTTCCCTGATGGCTAGGGATTCTAGTGTTTGAGGATCATTGATTTGCCGGAAACCAACGACCGAGGCCCCAAGAAACAGGCCCTGTTGGTCCCTACACACAGCTGCAACTACACCATACGTACCTCCTCTCGACAGCGCTGCATCCACATTAACTTTGACACATCCTTGGACCGGAGGCAGCCATCGTTTTGGTCTCGGCACAGACGTAATAATTGGCCTTGGTGACCTCATGTTGATCTGCTGCAATTCTGACAAGTAACTCGTTATGAAGCCGTTCGTGGAGTATGGAGATTGAAAAATGTCCTCATAGATCGCCTTCCTCCTTGCACTCCATATCTCCCATGTTGTAACCACAAGGCGAGTGAACTCTTCAGGCCGTAGCATATCGTGTAGAGCAAATAGCCACTGCTTCGGACTTTCTTGCTGGCAGCTTATCACCTTTTCAACAAAGTCATCGGGAGCTAAAGCCCAGATGCTCCTCAACATTGAGCAATTCAACAACGCATGTCTCCATGTGTCCGTAGCTCCACATAAATGGCATGTATTTTCGTCGGCCATTTTGCGGTGATGTAGAACCTCACCTGCGGGCATCGACTGCCTGGCTAGACGCCAAACAAACATTCGGAGCTTTGAGGGTACTTGTATGTGCCAGATTGCACTCCACTGCTTACTTTCCTGTGTATTTGAAGTACCTTATTCCTCATGAAGCCATCCTTCCCTGCTGATCTTCGTCCGTAGTATCATACGGTAAGCTGAACGCACCGTGAAAACTCCCCGTCTCTCTTCATGCCATGCCCAAAAATCTGTTATGTTCCTCGTACACAGCGGTATCTTGAGGATCTCTGCAGCATCAAAAGGGCTAAAGACAGACCGTACCAGGTCTTCTCTCCATTGAGCCGAAGTAGCATCAATCAGTTCTGACACCCTTTCTGGCGAATTAGGTACTAGTGAAGCAATCAGCCTCTTGAAGTTATCACGAGGGATCCAATTATGCTGCCAGATAAGTGTTGAAGCCCCATTACCAATTCTCCGGACCACTCCTTGTGCAACAATGTCCCTCCCATCAAGCACCGCTCGCCATATCTGAGAGGGGTGAGATCCCAACTCAGCCTCAAGGAGTGAGCATTGAGGGAAATATACAGCCTTTAGCACCTTTGCACTAAGCGAGGTCTCATCGGTCATCAGCCGCCATGCTTGCCTAGCCAAGAGTGCTAGATTGAAAATCTCCAAATCACGAAACCCAAGACCTCCCAAGTGCTTTGGCCTCGTCATCATGTCCCATGCAACCCAGCTAGGTTTCCTCTTACCTTGTTTGCTTCCCCACCAGAATTGGCGAATTATGGATGTGATACTGTCACACAGACCCCTTGGTAGACGAAAACAAGACATTGAAAAAACAGGGATTGCTTGTGCCACTGCCTTAATTAAAACTTCTTTTCCGGCCGCGGATAGTAATTTCTCCATCCAACCTTTGATCCTTTCCCATACTCGGTCTCGCAAATACTTGAAAGTGCCATTCTTCGACTGACCTACATCAGTTGGCATACCCAGATAACGTTCATTTAATGATTCATTTTGGACGTTTAAGGAATTCTCCACCTCTTCCTTTATGGAATCTGGACATCCTTTACTAAAGAAGATGGAAGACTTCTCATTATTTATCCTCTGTCCCGAAGCTCTGCAATAAATATCAAGCAGGTTTGACACTTTCTCTGACCCCTCCACATTAGCCTTAAAAAGCAGCAGGCTGTCATCCGCAAATAAAAGGTGGTTAATTGTGGGCGCCGTTGGAGCCACCTTAATACCTGCTAATGATGACCGAGAACTGGATTTCAGGAGGCACGAAAGGCCCTCTGCTGCAATTAGGAATTATCTAATGAGAAAAGTGTATTGTGTAATAATTCCAGCCGGGTCATGCTCATGCTCAGGATTTAGGGGCCAGACATTTAAAGCTCGGACCGAAAAAGGCCCGGCCTAACAAATGCCCATGTTTACTTCGTCCATTCGTGGTAGCTGTACATTTAAGAATTTTTTTTACTATAAGAAAACTCGTTGAGTCTAGAGAAACGGTGTGCAAATTAGTACTAGCCACGAACCCTTGGTCACGCCATGCCGGACAAGTTTGATTTCTTCCAAGAAAGCAAAATCTCCATGGTTTTCCATGCCGCATTTATTCCACACCAGCTTTGCATTTGACTTTTTTTTTGCCATGATGAGATGAGAAGGACATATCTCTTCCTAATAATAAAGGACGGATTGGGTCTCCGGGTTCACCGTCACAATACGCTTTCTTCTTATGTTATAATACGCTTTTAGAATTTGTATAGACAAAATCGTAATATAAACAAGGTGGTACTAATCTTATGTTGCACGATCGTTCAAAAAAATATCGTACTTTGACAGTGGCTGGCTTCTTCGCTCGATCTGTTTCCGGCACATCCTCGGCTGGGCCTGTCTAGCCCCATGGGTGGGCCTACGCCCACACACAAAAGACAGCCCATCAATCCTAACGCTGGTGCCGTGTGCTGCTCCTATACGGTGCAATCATCGTGTTGGATTAGTACCAAATTAGGCTAGCTTATGTGCTATATATACTACTATGTGTATTTTTTAAAATAAAAATACCCTGGCCTCTTCATCAAACAATGCACACAATCATATTTATTACATTATTCAACAAAGTAGTACAAGAATGAATTCATTAATTAACACCAAGCCATCATCCGGACGAACTACGTCACTACACCTACTAACTTGATGATGTGCCCCGACCATGCATGAATGCACACCATCTAATCCGGTAGTCTCACCAAGCCGCCCCACGGCAAGCCGAGATCACCAACCGGTCTAGCAGATCCACACCGTGCATTGGATGCGCACGCTCCAGATCCGCCGCCGCCATTTTCTGTCCTCCCAACTTCTAGAGAGATTCATGCATTGACCTTGTCATGTACAACTACCGTCGACGCCACCATGACGCTAGACATCGCCTCACCCTGAGCGCGTCCATCAACATATGTCCAACGTTGAGACCCCGCTGCGCCACACCGCCGAGATCCACCGTCGTTGATGCGGTAGATGCCACACCGCACCAACTCCGGTATCGGCAACCATCCGTGCTCACCGCGCACACCCTCCATCTAATGCCCAAGACGGAACCTCCAAGAAGGTGATGACGCCATGGCGCCGCCGCCGCTCATTCATGGGGAACTAGGGAGTAGGGAGGATCAGAGTTTACCTCACTGTTGCCACCAAGAAAGGGAATAACGCCCAGAGTGCCATCGACGATGTGGCCGCCGCTGTCGGCCAGAAGTTTCCCCTAGACAAGCTTCCACCCCGTCACCAACCAGGCAAACCACCAACACCTCCGAGCACGGACGCCGGAGATCTGGAGCAGCCGATGAAGAGAACCGCATGTTATGATAGTCCGCCTCAGATCTGACGAGAGGGGCACCGGGAACCACCTCACGCCACGACCGTCGTCCACTGGGACCTTCTGCCCAAGCAGCCAAGGAAATTTGGCCGACCGATCCGACAAACGCCCACCACCGGCAGACTCGTGGGTTCACCGCCACAGTACGCTTTCTTCTCGTGTCATAATACGCTTTTACGAATCATAATATAAATGAGGTGGTACTAATCTTCCAAGCACGCAATTAATCCAGATTTTCGTTGTCCGTCGTCCGAGACGGACCACATTATTTTCCACTGGCCCAGCTTGGCCCATCTAAGCTGGCAAATGATGCAAAAATAGCGGAGGTACTTGGAGTCGAACTCAGGTTCTCCCGCTCAGCGTAAAAAGCTGCGACCAGTTGACGTAGCCCATGTTTGTGTGTTCTATGTAAGAGGGTTCGTCGAATTATGAATAATCCCACCTCGGCCGTCTACAGGGTTCGTCCAATTATGAATAGTCCCACCTCAGCCCTCTACATCCAACCATACCAGTTTATATACGTGCAAAATTTGCACATATCCAGAAATTGGCTGCTGGATGATTACCACCTAAGTTGTGAGATAACGGATGTGGATGTAGGTAGAGATTGCCATGGAGTCCACAAGAGAAACGAAACGATGCTATACATAAAAACCAGGCCAATTAAGATTAAGACGACGACATGCTGCACGTCGGCGGGAAACAAAAGGCCCTCATGATGATGGGGCTGGTCCTCTGTTGACCTGATATCCCAAATATTAATAGAGTCTTCAGATATCCTCAATGAATTGCTATGCTGGAATAACAAAGAACTAGAAATTTATTTATTTACTTTGCACCTATTGCAAGGTTCTTGGCACATGTTTCTATAAATAGGGTGGAGGCAATTTATACATAATTCATCTTTCATGTTGAGTAAGGATTTTTGACTGACGACATCGAGCCAAAATTATGCAGAAGTTGAAAATGTGCATATGGATATAGTTCTCTCGATTGGTTTGCTTGCGGCTGCAATTATTATTCTACATGTTAGATTGCTTGTTGCTATTACTTCATATTTATTGATATTGCCCTTTTTCTCTTTTAGTTTTAAATTTTAAGAATGAACAAATAATGTAAAGAATGAACTAACAATCAAAACTTAGTTGTTCAGACAGCTCAATTTACTTGAAATCATAACCCATATCCTGACCAAATGAACTACCCTTTTTTTCATTATCAGGGACTATTGTTCAACGACATGGTTCCTTGATCAGGCAGATTAATAGTAATAATAAATATTGTTTTTCACGTTGCAATGCACGGGCATTTGTCTAATCTATATCTATATCTATATATATACCTATTATTAAAGGGAGGTGATATTTTTGGTTTCGTCCCGCTTAGTTGGTCCTACATTACGTATTTTCTTTGGTTTTCGTCCATGACGTGTCATTCGTATATGGTCCCCTGCCTGGTTCCTACGAGGTGGGATTATTTGACACTGTAGCGGCCGTTGCACCCTGCCTACTCCAAGATTTGAGAAAAAGTCCAGCCCAACCAAAAGCCCATTGTAGAAAAAGGTTTGCGTTGCTGATCAGTACATAGCTAGCCTCAAGATCGCTGGTCCAGGAGTAGAGGATCGTCGACGGAAGATGTGCGGTAATGCATCGCTTTATAGGGGGGTTGTTTGTGGTATCGATTGACAACTAGCCCGGAACCGTTTACGGAGGTAGCCGATTACAACGTGCACGTGCCAAACGCATGTACGTTCTGCGGGGATACTTTTTTATCCCGTTGCAACACACGAGTATATTTGCTATGAAATATGAAGAAACCTCAAATGATTTTTTTTGAAAATGTTTATAGTTTTTAATTTGGTGTGTAATATCTAAAGTCATGACAAAAAAATATTACCTACTAATTTGAGGTGTGTGGTATTTTTTTTCTCCCGTTGCAACGCACAGGCTCTTTTGTTAGTACGAAAGAAAACAAATTACTTCCGCAAAAAGAAACGTTCTCCGCCACCCAAACGACCGAACCCCGAACGAACGGACGGGGCGAGGCCGACGCAGCTCGAGCCGTCCAGAATCTTCCGGCCCGCCACCCCGGGCCCACCGCCAGCCACACACCCATCCCGTTGCAGAATGACGGAAACGCCCCCGACCCCCATTTCTTTCCCCTTCCCCAAGCCGGTGGGGTTTAAGAGCAGAGGCCGCCTCCCGCTAGGGTTTTTCGGATCTCACCTCTGCCCCTTTTCTCCATCCTCCGACTCGCCGCCGCCGCCGCCGCCGCCGGGAGCCGGCGACCCAACAAGCTCGAGCGCCAGCCATGGCCATCGGATCTCTCCTCGCCTCGCGGCTGGCCAGGTCCGGCCACGCCCTCGCCACGCGCGCCATCGCTCAGGTGCCACCCCCCCCCCCCCCCCCCCCCCCTCCCCTCTCTCCGCATCCCTGCGTGCTTGCATTTTTTTCTTGTTCCACGGCCGGGCGCTGGTCTCTTCTTGGATCGGCGCGCGGATTCGGGCGTCCGTTGTTCCTGCCGTGACGTTGATCTGATGTGTTTTTGTGTTCCGCCGTGTGATCTGACCAGGCTCCCAGGACCCACCAACATCATCACGCGACGTCTCCCCTGCTCTCCAGGCTCGGAGCCGTGGTCCGCGCTTTCAGGTAATCCTCGATGTTGGTTGTGTAGATCGTTTACTGTGTGCTGTTTGTATCGGTCTGCTTCTGGCTTGTTCGGTGTTGAGACGTATGTATGTTCTGTGCCTGTGCAGCTCAAGGCCCGCTGCCGCAGATGTCATCGGGATCGATTTGGGTACGACAAACTCATGTGTCTCCGTCATGGAAGGAAAGGTGTGATCCTGTCCCCTAATCACCCCGACTCTGAAATTTACCATGTTCTCTGTGCTGTAAGACAGTTTAACAGCACTAGCATGTCATGAATTTACAGGGCAATAGCTGTATCCAGATGCAACTAATATTATATCTTGAAATGCTATGAAGTTCCAGTTTGATGACTTTACTTCTAATTGGTAGAGTATTGAATTATTGACAATGCTAGTAAAATGTTGTTAAGTTGCAGTTTGATAAATATACATTCGCTCTTGAATTATTGACAATGCTAGTAAAATGTTGTTAGTAAAACTTATCAATTTGTGTGCGCAGACACCACGGGTGATTGAGAATGCTGAAGGTGCGAGGACAACACCCTCCATTGTCGCCACAAACAACAAAGGCGAGATCTTGATCGGCATCACTGCCAGTCGGCAGGCAGTGACAAATGCCGAGAACACAGTTCGTGGGTCTAAGCGCCTGATTGGTAGAGCTTTTGACGACCCCCAAACACAGAAGGAAATGAAGATGGTGCCTTACAAGATTGTCAGGGGAACAAATGGTGATGCCTGGGTGGAGATGGCTGGGAAATCATACTCCCCAAGCCAGATTGGTGCCTTTGTTCTTACCAAGATGAAGGAAACTGCAGAGGCTTACCTTGGCAAGTCGGTCTCCAAGGCTGTTATTACAGTCCCAGCTTATTTCAATGATGCTCAGCGTCAGGCCACCAAAGATGCTGGTAGGATTGCTGGGTTGGAGGTGATGAGGATTATCAATGAGCCCACTGCTGCAGCTCTGTCATATGGAATGAACAACAAGGAGGGCCTGATTGCTGTATTTGACTTGGGTGGTGGCACATTTGATGTATCAATCCTTGAGATTTCTAATGGCGTTTTTGAGGTAAACTCTTTTCTTCAGATGACTCCACTAAATATCCTAATAGTATTTTTAAACATGTGTTCTGATCATTGTGCCTGTATCTTGTGTTCTGATCATAATGCTTGTATCTTGGTTCAGGTCAAGGCGACCAATGGAGATACTTTCCTTGGTGGTGAGGACTTTGATGCTACATTGCTCAACTACCTGGTTAGTGAATATAAGAACTCTGACAACATTGATCTGAGCAAGGACAAATTGGCCCTGCAAAGGCTCAGGGAAGCTGCTGAGAAGGCAAAGGTTGAGCTTTCCTCGACTCCACAGACTGAAATCAATCTCCCCTTCATCACAGCAGATGCCTCTGGTGCGAAGCATTTCAACATTACCTTGACCAGATCAAAGTTTGAGTCTCTTGTGGGCAATCTCATTGAGAGAACTCGCATCCCATGTACAAACTGCCTCAAGGATGCTGGTGTTTCTGCAAAGGAGATTGATGAGGTTCTACTGGTTGGTGGTATGACAAGGGTGCCAAAGGTCCAGGATATTGTTTCTCAGATATTCGGCAAGTCGCCAAGCAAGGGTGTCAATCCTGATGAGGCTGTTGCCATGGGAGCTGCCATTCAGGGTGGCATCTTGAGGGGTGATGTGAAGGAGCTCTTGTTGCTGGATGTAACGCCCCTTTCCCTTGGTATTGAGACTCTTGGAGGCATCTTCACAAGGCTAATCAACAGGAACACCACAATTCCAACCAAGAAGAGCCAGACCTTCTCCACTGCTGCAGATAACCAGACGCAGGTTGGAATCAAGGTGCTTCAGGGTGAGAGGGAGATGGCCACAGATAACAAGCTTCTTGGTGAATTCCAGCTTGAAGGTATTCCACCGGCCCCGAGGGGTATGCCACAGATTGAGGTCACTTTTGACATTGATGCCAATGGTATTGTCAAGGTGTCAGCAAAGGACAAGTCCACTGGCAAAGAGCAGGATATTACCATCAAATCTTCAGGTGGTTTGTCTGACAGTGACATCGAGAAGATGGTGAAGGAGGCCGAGCTAAATTCTCAGAGGGATCAGGAAAGGAAGTCGTTGATTGACCTCAGGAACTCTGCAGATACCACCATCTACAGCATCGAGAAGAGCGTCAGCGAGTACAAAGACAAGGTCCCTGCTGAAGTCGTCACGGAAATCCAGTCTGCTGTCTCTGATCTGAGAGCAGCAATGGCTGGTGATGATTCGGACGCCATCAAGCAGAAGCTGGAGGCGGCGAACAAGGCAGTCTCAAAGATTGGACAGCACATGCAGGGTGGTGGCGGCGCTGCCGGCGGCGACAGCGGCAGCAGTGGTGGTGGCGACCAGACTCCGGAAGCTGAATACCAGGACCCCAAGGAGGCCAAGATGTAGATTTGTTCTGCATCAGGTTTCTTCTACTTTTTTGTGTACCCAGTTTAGGAAGTTAATATCTTTATCCTACCTCCGTCTGCTTAGGTTTCTAAGAGGGCTACGGCGATACCTGTAACATTTTGGCAATTGTTTGAATTGCGGATAAATTGTGAGAGGAGCAAACTCATAACCTATATTGGTTAATATATTTGGCCATTTGCCACATTGTCTTGCTACGTACCTTGTTTTTGCAAGTTCCTGATGTCTGGTATTGTTTATTTATTTATTATAAGCTGCTGATATCTTTCTTTTTACTAAGCTTCTGATATCTGGCTTGTTCACTATAACAATGTGTCAGTGTCCAACATGTCTTGGTCTTAGAGTTCTGACTTGTTTGATATCATGGTCTCTAATGCAAACTGAAATACAACCGCTGATAATCTGGATGAGAATTGGCACTGCTGCTTGCAGTGCCACTGTGAGCCGGAGTCTTCAATTTATTTAACGCCTTAGCAGCTTGAGTATTATTGTTGTTGTGACTTGTAGTTTTGTGACTATTCTTGTGCTAAGGCCGTATTTGCCCCTCCTGTGGTGCGTAATGATGATTCTTGCTACTCCCTCTGATCCATATTATCAACTTACAAATTTCAGCTGTTCAGCACCTCCCTCCGACCCATATTATCAAATTCCAAATTTCAGCAGTTCAGCACCAGGAAGTTGTAGCATGAGAAGTTCTTGGCGGTTTATGTTATCTGAAACCTATCCTTTAGAGATGAAATGCAACGCGCAAACAACTTTTTTAACATCAACCTTTTACCTAAGAGTGAAAAAATAATCAAAATAGAAATTGTTGATAAGGCCTCTCTATCACACACAGATGGGAAGTTGAGAGTGATCGTTGTGGGAAGGGTTATAAGTGCAATTATTAATTTCATTGAGGAACACTTACAACATTCATTCCACAGTATTGAGGAACAGGTACAACATTCATGCAACAGTCTTTAGATTACAAGAAAACGGAAACACATACTTCTGCATAACATGTGAACATAGTGCCGAACCACTATTTTTCTCGAGCATATTTTACTAGCTCCCTATTCTCCGAGAGTGAACGCTGATGCTTCATGGGTGTCGGACAGACCGGTGCCCGTCTTGAAGGTGACCTTTTCAGCAGAAGACTCATTGACATAGACCTCGACCAAACTGAGCCACGGAAACAGCTCCTTGGCCTTGACCCCGGTGACCTTCTTTATCTTGGACGCGGATCCCCTGCCGTGCGGCAGGGTACCGTTCGGGCACTGACAGGCAGGCCCGCCGGGAATCAGGCCCACATGTCAGTGCCCCCCACGGCATGTGCAGTATGTCAGGGGAGCTGCTTCCCTTTATCTTGCCCTTCTTGATGAAAGCGGTCACCTCGGGGGCATAGGAGACGGTCTGCTTGATCTTCTTGAAGGTGTGCTCGTTCTTCTTCTTCTGAAGTATCCACACGAACCCGCTCTCGCGGTTGTACCCGACCTCCTCAATCTCGCTCATTGGAAAGAGGCCTTTTGGCCGGCCTAGCTCTTCGAGGAGCTCGACAGACCTCTTCTTGCAGACGTCGTCCCCCTTGATGATATCGGCACCGGCGCGGTGGCTCTTGAGTCTTGACCAGCTGGGACGCCATTTGAGCTCTGTCTGGGATTGGTTTGCTTCGGAAGTGGGGTTTTAGGTTTGTGGATTGGTGGATGAGCTTGCTGTAGGTGATAGAACAGAATATGGTGCTGCCTTATATAGATGCCACTCTAGAACACTAGAGTTGAGCTGATCATGGTCACGGATGACTAAATTGACCATTGCTTATATTGGTGTGGAAGTCCCTGTGACCTTGTCTAAGAAGCCGGGCTCCGTACCTAGTAAGAAAAAGAACGCTCATTGAGATTTTAATATTCGAAACATAAATCGGTGATCTCGAGTGATACATAAATTCAGTTCCTGAGTCAAAATAAAAATAAAATCAGTTCATGAGTCAAAATAAATAAAAAACGAGCAAAATAAACAAACCAATCAATCCCATTGCATTTAGACTCAAACAAGCTTTGTGAGCAAAGCAATCCACCGAACGATGAACTTGTTTCCACATAAACTGAGAAAGAATTATTCAACGATTTAGCACTATAACAGGCCTGATTATTATATCATGTATGTGTATTCAGCATCTTCCAAAGTCGCTCACTTGCATTCACTCCTAATAGCTGTCAAATTATGTCATGCTATTAAAGAACAGAGTAGCGTGGCATCGCCGTAGATTTTATAGTTCAGTATCCATTGACTGAATTATTTATTTGCCTATTTAAGTGTTTGGAATAACTTAATTTCACATGTTTCACAACTGTTTTTACTCATTCCGTTAAAAAAACTGTTTGTCCTCACCAAATTAATAAGACGTATTCCATAGTTTAGCAATCACGTACTTAGCCTTTTTATTGCTATTTTCACATCAAATTGTAAGATCATCTAATAGTTCAACAGTCACAAACTTAGCCTCAAGCTAACTAGTTTCTGACCCTTCTTGTTCTCAACTGAGTACAGGGCTGTGACATTGAGTTATTTTCGGTTTTTGGTTGTGTGAAACCAAGCCTTTAGAGATTTTCTTCGATAAAAGGTTAATTTTATTAACTCAAAAGGGCTGGCTGCATAGTTAGGATGTACACAACCAAAATAAGACCCGGGCATGATCAGCATGGGGGGCTGCAATCGACACTTACTGGTGTTGGAGACGACGGACATGGGGGGCTAGAAAACACCTCTGCAGATGATACACCGACATTGTCGATGGCTTCAACCGACCGACAGAAAAGCTTCAACTGGCAGGGCAATTTTGTTGTTGCGACCAACTCTTTTGCTTGTGCAAGTTGTGACAGAAAATCTTCAACCGGCTTAAAAAAAGCTTCAACCGGCAGCGCGATTTGTTGCTGCCACCTGTGCAAGTTGCGATAGAAAATCTTCAACCGTCTTAAGAAAAGCTTCAACCGGCAGCGTGATTTGTTGCTGCGACCAGTGCAAGCCGCGACAGAAAAGCTTCAATCGGCTTAAGAAAAGCTTCAACCGGCACCGCGATTTGTTGCTGCGACCAATGGTTTGTTTGTGCAAGCTGCGATAGAAAATCTTCAACCGGCTTCAGAAAAGCTTCAACCGGCAGCGTGATTTGTTGCTGCGACCAGCGCATTGCTTGTGCAAGCTGCGACAGAAAAGCTACAACCGGCAGCAAGAAAAGGAGCTGCAAGCGATGATTGGGATGCTGGACTGCTGCCGGCGAAGCTAGAACTGGCATTTTTTTTTTTTGCTTCAATCGACGAATGCGGTTTTTGTGACAATGACGGGTGGCGCAACCGTGGGCTGCAACTGGAGGCTGCAACCGTGGGCTGCCTAGCGTTTTGTTTTGCTGTGATGGCCATGGACAAGTGGTGACCCGAGAGACGAGCAGGGTGTTTTTTGCTGCGATGTCCGGCGCTACCAATGCTGCAACCGTCGACATGCGGTGTTTCGGTGGTGAGAATGAAGTAGCACACACACTTGCTGGAACAGAGGACGTCAGGATGATACATCAATGCGATGACGTGTGCTATGATGGCCTCCTGTGCAAGCTTCCAACCTCGACACGAGCTGCAGCTAATGGCGGCAGGCCAGGCCAGGGGCACCACGACGTTGGCTAGCTGGCGAGGACGACGATGCTGATGGACACAGTTGTCACGCCCCACGAGGAGCGCATGGTGGAGGGGGAAGCTCGCGGCGCAAGGTGGCTAGCCTCACGATTCGGTCCGAGCACCTAAAAATAAATGAAACCATAGTTATTCATGAGGTCATGCTAAGAAAACTTTGCATATGTTTGCATTCAAAAGGAGAGTAAAATAATATTTTACGATGAATGCTGGCTTGGTTGTAGGTTGATGTACAACTGCAAATAATTGAAGCCCGAAAAAGGGGCCGAGGAAAATGCAGCTTCAAGAAGAGAAGAAGACATAAGCGATCGCGAGGACATCTTCAACGCTCACTCTTGAACCATCTGCATAAGATGTGGACCTGCGGTACAAACGTGTTTTGTCATCCAATGCAGTTTCACATTCGTGTGCGGACTAGGCGGCTTTTTTTTCTCGTAAATCGGAAGCAAACCGAAAGGGGAGGGGCTTTGCTGGCGTCCGGACCGCTGCCACGCACACACGGCAACTCTGGCTCACCCTAAACCCTTCCTCGCCTTGCCCGTGCCTCCTTTCCAATGGATGCGTTCCCCGTCACATTCATGCTGGCCCAGTGTTGTAGGGGCCGGCATTGATGTCGCAGGATGTGACCGGATGAGAGGGCGACGCCGATGCCACCTCTCCGGTGATGCCGCTTCAATGTGGACACGTTGTCTCGAGAAACCAACTCGGACCGCTACGTCGCATTAAAGCAGGCTAACCGTCCGTTCGCCTAACCATGGCAACTTAAGCACGGTGCCGGGGTCATCCACATCTCAGCGTCAAATCTTCAAACACCTCCGTCTCTTCCCTCTTCATCGGCGATGGGCAAGTCTTGGCCCTTGGCGGCCGGCTCTTCCGCGAAGAAGGAGATCATCATCTTCTCTGGCAACGAGGAGGACCAGCCGCCGCCGTAGCCGCCACAGCCGCAGACGCCCGTCCTCTCGTAGAACGCGGTGTATGCGGTGACGGACACCGAATACGAGGAGCAGAAGGAGCTGACACACCGTCGCTCGCTCCTCCACGACATCGGTCCGATGGTGCCACCGAAGACGCTTCTTTGCGCCATCAAGTCGGAGCCTCCTTCCTCTCTCTGCTCTCCCCATGCATCCGCGAAGTCCAAACGGATGCCGCATGGTCAAGGAGGAGAGATTGTCACCGCCGCCTCCCAGCCGCGTTAAGGAGGAGCGGCTCTCGTCATCGCCTAGTCGCGTCGGTGGCGGTCTACCCCACGCGATCGCCGTGAAAGTGCGCGGTTGAATACTGCACTACCTCGGCGGCCATCGCGGAGGGAGCAACGACGACAAATCGTCTTCCCGGAGCGCCATGCGGCGCAGGAGTACGCGGGCAGGGAGTTGCTGCCGCGGGGCAGGCGCAACACCTCGTGCGAGGCGGAGTTCGCGGTGTCTGACGTCCCACCACCAGAAATTGCCAACGACCCGGAGCTCGCAACGGCTCAGGTCATGGACCGGTCAAAGACCATAGCGGAGAGGAGCAAGCGCCGTCTCCGTCGCCTTGACGAGTAGATGGCCGAGTATTGGAGTGGTCTCTCCGCGAGACCACCACCGCCGCAGCCGCCCGTCTCTCCCCCATCCACGTCTACGGTGGTCGCGGCCGCACTGCGCGCGACGCAGGAGCAAACGAAGAAGACCATCCCTGGGCGCCAAACAGCGACAGGGAAGCCTTGCCGCGACATCCGCCCTGCGTCGCCGGACGCCCGGCGACTCCGACGACAATGATAGTGGTGCCACCTATCTGCCCAACATGGCGTATGAGGTCATCGTAAAATCTAGGGTAGTTTTTTTTCGATTTTAGTTCACCGGACGAAATAACGTCTCGTTTTATGTAAAAACTATCCAAATTTGAATGAAAATCATCCAATTTGTTTAAATTTGTATCTTTTTAAAAATTCCATTTAAAATATCTTTAAACATTTACTGCTAGCTTTGGATGACCGGCTTTTGTATCATTGCCATGGACTGGTCCTTGCACGGCAATGCTACACATACAAACAGTTTACAGGCTTTTACAGGGTGAGTTAGTTTTCATTGGCCAACAGGTGAGCGGGACGGTCCACCCCCCTGAAAATCAGGGGGAAGAGATTTGTGATTGGTTGTTAGATGGAAACAGTTTTCAGGCTTTTACAAATCTTTGTATGTCTAGCATTTTTGATCCTTGCAAAAGGAAAAAAGAAAAGGAATGCCCTCAAAGCAGAACGGGGGCAGAGAGTCTTGACCACGAGCAAAACAGAACAGCCCCTCTCCTCCATCAGCGTCGTCCCCCAATCTCCGCTGCAAAACCCTCGCCCCCTCCGGGATTCCCCCGCCGCCGCGCCAAGCGCCGCCCCGAAGCCCGCCCTCCCGACCCCCTCCAAGGCGCCCGTGATGACGACGACCCACTCCGGCGCGGCGGGCGCGTTGTCGTCCTTGTACGCGCCGCCCTCCCGCCGCCTCCACTTCTTCGTGCGCGCCACCGACTCCAAGACCATCGCGATGCACGCGGCCGCGGACGACACCGTCGCCGCCGTGCTCGCCCGCCTCGCCGACCGCGGCTACGGCCGCGACCTGCGCCTCCTCCACGCGGGGCGCCAGCTCGAGCCGGAGGCCACCGTCGCCTCGCTCGGCCTCCCGCCCGACTCCACCCTCCAGCTCGCCGCGCGCCTCCGCTCCACCCCACACCCCAAGGCCTGGCAGCTCGCCTCGCACATCGCCGCCACCGCCGCCTCCTGGGACGCCGGCACCGCCACCGCCAACACCCTGGAAGACCTCGTCAAGGAGTACATCTTCTGCTGCGACCTCGGCAGCGAGCAGAACCGGAATGATCGCTGAGCCAAGGGCGCCGAGGAGCACCTCGACATCTTCCTCCAGTCGGGCGCCGCCATCGCCCTGGTCCACCTCTACCTCTCAGATCTCTCCTCCTCTCGCTTCTACGCCGAGCGCGCCATCAGGTGCTTTCTCAGCACTGACCCTGTGACCTTACCGCCCAATGTAAGGCTCGTCACGGCGCCGGTGCTGCTGGAATTCTGCCGCCTGCTTTCTCTGGCCGCGGGCAATAAGGATTCCCTCTACAAGTCATGCCGTCATACACTTGCATCGGTACTCTGCTTGCCACTCTCAGGGCTCATTGCCTCCAAATCGCCTACCAAGGTGATTGAGCAGGTCCTCCCGTTTGCCAGAGAAATAGTTGAATTGGTTCTGGATGGACTTGGATCAGAGTCCATGATGGTGTCAAGGACAGACCATGAGGAGCTCTCAAATTTCTTTCAAGTCTTGCGCCAGCAGGTACCCCTTTGGATGCCAAAGAATGTGTACAACAGGGAGTGTAAGCGTACCGACACATGGGTGTGGGAGTTGCACGAAATGTCGAAAAACCTGCTGAAAAAGATGGATGAGTGTCTGGAGAGGTTGGAGATGGATCTTTCATCTTTATCATCTGACAGTGTGGGGGTCATAGAAAGTCAACCATTCATGGCCAGCCGATTACATATACTTGCCATATTGACAGAACTGGATATTCGAGGATGTGGCGCACAACCTTCGGCTAGTACTATTGCTGGCACACAAAGCACCTCTCAATGCGCTCATGCGCTGTTGCAAGAGGAACGAGCATCGCCACTGGCTCCTGAAGCATAAGGATCTGCTTTGCTTCGTAGCAAGTAACTTCAATTGAGAAATCCACCAAACGCTGAGCTTGTTTTCACATAAATTGAGAAAGTATACAATTGTAGCAGTCTAACAGGCCTGATTATATCATGCAGGTATATTCAGCATCTCCCAAAGTTCCTGTCTTGCATCTTGCTTTCATTTCCAATAGCCGTTAAATTATGTCATGCTATCAAAGAACAGAGTAGCCTGGTGCCGCCGTAGATTTTGATAGTTCCATTTAACAAATAAATTTTGCCTATTTAACTGCTTGGAATAACTTACTTTTGCATATTCCGCAGCCGTTTCTTCTCACCAAATTAATAAAATATATTCCATGGTTTACCAATCACAAACTTAGCCTTTTTTATAGCTTTTTCCATATCGAATTGTAAGATATTTTAGCAGTTCAACTGTCACATACTAGCCTTAAACTAACTAATTTCTAACCCTTCCCATTCCCAACTGAGTAGGGGGTGAGTTCTTTCCGTTTTATATTAGCTGAAACCAAGCCTTTAGAGATGTAATGATGGAATATTAGAAGTGTTGTGAGCAACTTGTTTTCAGATCAACCTGAACTTAGAATGAGAAAATAATCCAATGATCATGCAGCCTCGACCATCGCAGTAGGAGTTCTGCTCTGTGTTGGTTTTGTCATTCTCTTTTACTTGTTCTTAAATTTTGGCTAGTTTTGGCTTGCTCTGGTTTCTGCTTTTGTCCTCTCTTTTTCCTTTGCGTGTTCTCAGCAATCTTTTTAATATAAAAAAATATCTCAATAGAAGAACTTGTTTTCGCACAAAAATATGTGCCTAAGAAAAAAAATGTTTTCACATCGATCTGAACCATGAATGTGGAAATAATCTCCGATGATCTGATATTGTGAGAAAATTGAAATCAACAAAACAGGAAATTATTCCACAATGTTGCCATCCCAGCCTCACTGTCGCTCTTCTGTTTGTTTGAGACACTGATACAACATACATCTACAATTATGAAATGTTAAATCAACATGAAAATACAGATACTGAGAAGAAAAATTGAATTCTTTTGTGCATGTCATGGTTCATGTTGTATTTCAGAGCCTTGCTTAATTATTGGTTTATAAGGCCCTTATTCTCTCTCACACAAAGATAGCAACAACAGTGGGAAGTTCTCGATGTGGGATATAGGAGGGGGTATAAGTGTTATTCATTACATTTGGCATGCAACAGCCTTTATTAGATTACAAAGAAAACGAAAACATATACTTCTGCATAACATGTGAACTGCAGTGCCGAACAATTCACTGACTTTATTCTTCTGGCCTTTGTAACTAGTAGCTCCCTATTCTCCGAGAGCGAAGACGGCCGCATCATGGGTGTCAGACAGACCGGTGTCGGTCTTGACGGTGACCTTATCAGCAGAAGATTCATCCACATAGACCTCGACCAAAGACATGTCCTCGATCTTGACCCCGGTGACCTTCTTCATCTTGCCCTTCTCCACAAAAGCGGTCACCTCGGTGTCGTAGGAGACGGTCTGGTTGAGCTTGTTGAAGGTGTGCTTGTTCTTCTTCTTCTGAAGCATCCACACAAACCCATTCTCACAGTTGTGCCCGACCTCCTCGATGTCATCCATAGGAAAGAGGCCTTTCGGGAGGCCAAGTTCTTCGAGAAGCTCGACCGTCTTCTGCTTGCAGATATCGTTCCCCTTGTGGACCTCGGCGCCGGCGCGGTGGCTCTCGACAAGCTGGGACGCCATTTTGGGGAAGTGGGTTTTAGTTAGTTTGCTGGATTGGTAGATGAGCTTGTTGAAGGTGATAGATCAGGATCCGATGGTGCTGCCTTATATAGATGTTGCAAGTTGTACTGGCTGCAAAGAGCCTCTTCGAAGGTGCTACGCGCGCGCCAGCCAAGTGAGACCGGCAGCTCCCCTCTGTGGAATTCCTCTTCAGATGCTTCTGTTTTGAGGAAGAAAAATGAACGTCTGCCCTTTGGAGTTAGCTCCTTACGTCCAGCCATATCTGACCATTGAAATGCCTTATGCCGAACTCCACACCAGGACACTGGTGTTGAGCTGGTCAAGGATGACTGAATTGACCATTGCTTGCACAAGAAAACTCTTCAAGCCTTCTGATCTCGAGCGACTAAATTGACCAGAATGAAGTCCCTGAGAAAAGCTTGTTTCAACATCTAGCTGAACCTAAAACGTCGAATTTATCTCTGATGATCTGATTTCGGCCAGAATAAAAAGCAACAACACAGAAAGTTAGAAACTATTTAACAATGCTGCGAGCTGACAAGCTAGATTAGATGTCTAACTGCACCTCTGCCAAAGTTTCCCACCTGCAACTTAGAAAGAGAAAATAATCTGAGGATCATGCAGCCATAACCATAGCAGTAGGAATTTTGCTCTGTGTTGGTTTTGTCATTCTCTTTGCTAGTTCTTAGGTTTTTGCTAGTTTAGGTTTGCTCTGGTTTCTCCTTTTGTCCCCCTTTTTTTCCTTTGCATTTTATCAGTGTTCTTCTAATACAAAACAAAATTTTAGAGAAGAACCTGTTTTCGCATAAAAATATATGCCTAAGAAAAACTTGTTTTTCACATCAACCTGAACCTTAAATGTGGAAACAATCTTCGATGATATGATATTAGCGAGAATATCAAAATCAACAAAACAGGAAATTATTCCACCATGTTGCCATCCCAGTCTGGTTCTCCTAGTTCGCTTTCCTATTGTTCCAGACATTGATACGACATACCTCTACAATGATGCAATGTAAAATCAACAAGAAAATCCAGATATCGGGAATTAAAATTTGAATTCTTTGTGCATGTCATGGTTCATGTTGCATTTCAGAACCTTGCTTAATTATTTGTTGATAAGGCCCTTATTCTCTCATACTGTCTCACACAAAGATGGGGACAACAGTGGAAAGTTAAGAGTGATCGATGTGGGATGGAGAGGGGGTATTAGTGCAATTGTTCTTTTCATCTAGCGAACACTTACAGGCTGACATTCATATCTAGATCGAGGTCGCCCTTGGCAGGTTGGTGGTAGTTGGTTGTGGTTGGTGGTGTGAAATGCTACCAAACATGTCTTATCATGTACTCCCTTCGTCCTAAAATAAGTGTCTCAACTTTGTACTAGCTCTAATACAAATTTGTACTAAGCTCAAGACACTTATTTTGGGACGGAGGGAGTAACTCTTTTACGGTATGAAGCCGGTACGGGCTGCAGATGGTCGACGCATCTTCAGGAGAATCCCTCTTTTCGGTCTACATCGGGACTGACGACGGTGGTGCCCGCGGGTGTTCTGACCTTTCTTGGAAGCGTCATCGTCGAGGTGTGCTACTCCTTCTCTCCAAGATTTTGGCTTCAGGGGGAAACCTCATATTCTCTAGATTGGGCGATGGAGGCGTCTTCGCGTCTTGTCCTCCCCGGGGCATTGTTTTGGAGCCGCCTATGACTAGGAGGCTGGTGCTTGGTAGTGGCTTGTCAGCATGGTTTGCTAAGGCGACTGTTCTTGGGGTGTCGGCGCTTGTTTGGCAATGATTATGACGTCGGGATGACCTTGGGTCACAGCTCGGGCTTTGGTAGTTGGTTCTTCCCGGCGTGGTCGATGGGTTTTCTGTGGTTCGCTTGGTTGCTATGGAGTCGGAGCTATGATGGATTGCTTCTAGGTGGTGATGATGACCGGTGCTCGGTGGTCGTTTGCGGAGGGCTCGGTTAGCGCAAGACCTGCATATCTTCCTTATAAAGCTCGTCATCAGATTCGGAGTTGTCGGCCGTTGGCAGATGTGGCCGTCTGTTGGCGTGGGATGTCATGGCCTCGGTGTTATGTTCGCGGGAAGTCTTCATTGGTGGTGCTCTATGGTGAAGTTGGAGTCGCTTGTTCGACATGGCATCCTGTAATGACGATGACACTCACGACTCCTCGACGTATGTTCCTGTCTTCTTTGTAGCTCTGTGGTCTCCATGTTAGTTTTTTTTAGAACAGTGGCCAGGTTAGTCGGTGACACATCTTATGTGCTTGGGTTATATGGGCTTTGGCCCAGTTTCCCATTGAGTTACCAGGCAATTCCCACTCTCTTCTTAATTAATCAAACTGGCAAGTCTTGTGCCTTGATTCGAAGAGAAAATGTTATGCTATTAAATAACAGAGTAGCTTGGCAGCATCGTAGATTTTGATAGTTCCATTCACCGAATTATTTTTTTCCTATTAAACTGTTTGGAATAGCTTACTTTTGCATATTTCACAGCTGTTTTTCCTCACCAAATTAATAAAATATATTCATTAGTTTAGCAATCACAAATTTAGCCATTTTATACCTATTTTCCACATCAAATAGTAAGATAATTTAGCATTTCAACAGTCAAAAACTTGGCCTAAAACTAACTACTCCCTCCGTTCCTAAATATAAGTCTTTGGAGAGATTTCACTATAGACCACATACGGATATCTAGATGCATTTTAGAATATAGATTCACTCATTTTGTTCCGTATGTGGTCCATAGTGAAATCTCTACAAAGACTTATATTTAGGGACGAGGGAGTAATTTCTAACGCTTCTCGTTCTCTACTAGTTTTCACATCAACCTGAACCTAGAATGACAAAATAATCTAATGACCATGCATCCTCAACCATAGCAGTAGAATTTAGCTCTGTGTTGGTTTTGTCATTCTATTTTACTAGTTCTTAAGTTTTGGCTAGTTTAGGTTTGCTCTGGTTTCAGCTTCTGTCTCCTTTTTCCTTCGCATTTTCCCAATGTTCTTCTAATATAAAATAACATTCTAGAGAAGACCTTGTTTCACATAAAAATACGTGTCTAAGAAAAACTTGTTTTTCACATTGATCGGAACTTAATGTGGAAAATAATCTATGATCAGCGAGAAAATCAAAATCAATAAAACATGAAATTATCCCACAATTTCGCCATCCCAGTCTCAGTCTCAGTCTCGCTATCGCTCTCCTTGTTTGTTCGAGACATTGATACAACATACATTCAAAATAATGTGCTGTTAAAAGCAGCATGAAAATCCAAATACCGAGAATACAATTTTGATTTTTTCTGCGCATGTCATGGTTCATGCTGTATTTGAGAACCTTGCTTAACTATCTGTTGATAAGCCCCTATTCTCTCTTACACAAAGATGGAGACAAGAGTGGGAAGTTGAGAAACTTCTATATGGGATAAAGGAGGGGGTGTAAATGCAATTATTCATTTCACCGTCGAAAGCTTACAAGGCTGAAAGGGAGCAACATTCACGCGGCAGCCTTTAGATTACAAGAAAACAGAAAGATATACTTCTGCATAACATGCGAACAATAGTGCCGAACCATTCACTGACTTTATTCTTCTTGCGTTTTAAACTAGTAGCACCCTATTCTCCGAGAGCGAACACGGCCGCATCATGGGTGTCAGACAGACCGGTGTCGGTCTTGACGGTGACCTTATCAGCAGAAGACTCATCCACATAGACCTCGACCAAAGACACCTCCTCGATCTTGACCCCGGTGACCTTCTTCATCTTGCCCTTCTCCACAAAAGCGGTCACCTCAGTGTCGTAGGAGACGGTCTGGTTGAGCTTGTTGAAGGTGTGCTTGTTCTTCTTCTTCTGAAGCATCCACACAAACCCATTCTCACAGTTGTGCCCGACCTCCTCGATGTCATCCATAGGAAAGAGGCCTTTCGGGAGGCCGAGTTCTTCGAGAAGCTCGACCGTCTTCTGCTTGCAGATATCGTTCCCCTTGTGGACCTCGGCGCCGGCGCGGTGGCTCTCGACAAGCTGGGACGCCATTTTGGGGAAGTGGGTTTTAGCTAGTTTGCTGGATTGGTAGATGAGCTTGTTGAAGGTGATAGATCAGGATCCGATGGTGCTGCCTTATATAGATGTTGCAAGTTGTACTGGCTGCAAAGAGCCTCTTCGAAGGTGCTACGCGCGCGCCAGCCAAGTGAGACCGGCAGCTCTCCTCTGTGGAATTCCTCTTCAGATGCTTCTGTTTTGAGGAAGAAAAATGAACGTCTGCCCTTTGGAGTTAGCTCCTTACGTCCAGCCATATCTGACCATTGAAATGCCTTATGACGAACTCCACACCAGAACACTGGTGTTGAGCTGGTCAAGGATGACTGAATTGACCATTGCTTGCACAAGAAAACTCTTCAAGCCTTCTGATCTCGAGCGACTAAATTGACCAGAATGAAGTCCCTGAGAAAAACTTGTTTCAACATCTACCTGAACCTAAAACGTTGAAATTATCTCTGATGATCTGATTTCGGCCAGAATAAAAAGCAACAACACAGAAAGTTAGAAACTACTCCCTCCGTTCCAAAATAATTGTCTTTTTAGCCATCTCAAATGGACTACAACATACGGATGTATGTAGACATGTTTTAGAGTTTAATTCACCCATTTTGCTCCGTATGTAGTCACTTGTTGAAATATCTAGAAAGACAATTATTTAGGAACGGAGGGAGCACTTAACAATGCTGCGAGCTGACAAGCTAGATTAGATGTCTAACTGCACCTCTGCCAAAGTTTCCCACATGCAACTTAGAAAGAGAAAATAATCTGAGGATCATGCAGCCATAACCATAGCAGTAGGAATTTTGCTCTGTGTTGGATTTGTCATTCTCTTTGCAAGTTCTTAGATTTTTGCTAGTTTAGGTTTGCTCTGGTTTCTGCTTTTGTCCCCCTTTTTTTCCTTTGCATTTTATTAGTGTTCTTCTAATACAAAACAAAATTTTAGAGAAGGACCTGTTTTCGCATAAAAATATATACCTAAGAAAAACTTGTTTTCCACATCAACCTGAACCTTAAATGTGGAAACAATCTTCGATGATATGATATTAGCGAGAATATATCAAAATCAACAAAACAGGAAATTATTCCACCATGTCGCCATCCCAGTCTGGTTCTCCTAGTTCGCTTTCCTATTGTTCCAGACATTGATACAGCATACATCTACACACATTGATACGACATACCTCTACAATGATGCGATGTAAAATCAACAAGAAAATCCAGATATCGGGAATTAAAATTTGAATTCTTTGTGCATATCATGGTTCATGTTGCATTTCAGAACCTTGCTTAATTATTTGTTGATAAGGCCCTTATTCTCTCACACTGTCTCACACAAAGATGGGGACACTTACAGGCTGACATTCATATCTAGATCGAGGTAGCCCTTGGCAGGTTGGTGGTAGTTGGTTGTGGTTGGTGGTGTGAAATGCTACCAAACATGTCTTATCATGTAATTCTTTTACGGTATGAAGCCGGTACGGGCTGCAGATGGTCGACGCATCTTCGGGAGAATCCCTCTTTTTGGTCTACATCGGAACTGACGACGGCGGTGCTCGTGGGTGTTCTGACCTTTCTTGGAAGCGTCGTCGTCGAGGTGTGCTACTCCTTCTCTCCAAGATTTTGGCTTCGGGGGAAACCTCATATTCTCTAGATTAGGCGATGGAGGCGTCTTCGCGTCTTGTCCTCCCCGGGGCATCGTTTTGGAGCCGACTACGACTAGGAGGCTGGTGCTTGGTAGTGGCTTGTCCGCATGGTTTGCTAAGGCGACTGTTCTTGGGGTGTCGGCGCTTATTTGGCAATGATTATGACGTCGGGATGACCTTGGGTCACAGCTCAGGCTTTGATAGTTGGTTCCTCCCAGCGTGGCCGATGGGTTTTCTGTGGTTCGCTTGGTTGCTATGGAGTCGGAGCTATGATGGATTGCTTCTAGGTGGTGATGATGACCGGTGCTCGGTGGTCGTTTGCGGAGGGCTCGGTTAGCGCAAGACCTGCATATCTTCCTTATAAAGCTCGTCATCAGATTTGGAGTTGTCGGCCGTTGGCAGATGTGGCCGTCTGTTGGCGTGGGATGTCATGGCCTTGGTGTTATGTTCGCGGGAAGTCTTCATTGGTGGTGCTCTATGGTGAAGTTGGAGTCGCTTGTTCGACATGGCAACCTGTGATGACGATGACACTCACGACTCCTCGACGTATGTTCCTGTCTTCTTTGTAGCTCTGTGGTCTCCATGTTAGTTTTTTTTAGAACAATGGCCAGGTTAGTCGGTGACACACATCTTATGTGGTTGGGTTATATGGGCTTTGGCCCAGTTTCCCATTGAGTTACCAGGCAATTCCCACTCTCTTCTTAATTAATCAAACTGGCAAGCCTTGTGCCTTGATTCGAAAAGAAAAGGTTATGCTATTAAATAACAGAGTAGCTTGGCAGCATCGTAGATTTTGATAGTTCCATTCACTGAATTATTTTTTTTCCTATTAAATTGTTTGGAATAGCTTACGTTTGCATATTTCACAGCTGTTTTTCCTCACCAAATTAATAAAATATATTCATTTGTTTAGCAATCACAAATTTAGCCATTTTATACCTATTTTCCACATCAAATAGTAAGATAATTTAGCATTTCAACAGTCAAGAACTTGGCCTAAAACTAACTACTCCCTCCGTTTCTAAATATAAGTCTTTGGAGAGATTTCATTATGGACCACATACAGATGTATCTAGATGCATTTTAGAATATAGATTCACCCATTTTGCTCCGTATGTGGTCCATAGTGAAATCTCTACAAAGACTTATATTTAGGGACGGAGGGTGTAATTTCTAACCCTTCTCGTTCTCTACTAGTTTTCACATCAACCTGAACCTAGAATGACAAAATAATCTAATGACCATGCATCCTCAACCATAGCAGTAGAATTTAGCTCTGTGTTGGTTTTGTCATTCTATTTTACTAGTTCTTAAGTTTTGGCTAGTTTAGGTTTGCTATGGTTTCAGCTTTTGTCTCTTTTTTCCTTTGCATTTTCCCAATGTTCTTCTAATATAAAATAACATTCTAGAGAAGACCTTGTTTCACATAAAAATATGTGTCTCCTCTCCCCCCTCTCCCCTCTCTCCCTCGCGGCGTCTCCGGTGTCTGGCGCAGTCCCGGCGGCGCCCCTGCCTCGTGCGCCCTCCTCCTCCCTCTTCGCTCCGCGCACTCCTCCGGGCTCCGCTCCGGCGTCGGGCGCAGCCCCCCTGCTCTCTGGCCTCTCCTCCTCGCTCAATCCTCATCTCCCCTCTCCGGGCTAATAAGTTCTGGGCTCTCGCCTCGAATGGCTCCGGCTCGGTTCTGAGGCTCCCCCTCCCCCGTCCCGCCCGGTTCCGGCGTGCTCCCCCCGGGGCTGCGGTGGCCGCTCGCCGGCGCAAGTTTGCGCCCGGAGGGCGGGGGCGGCCTGTCTGGCCTTCCGTGGAGGCAGATGGGTGGCGCCGCATCTCGCATGGGCGGCGGCGTGCTTCGTGCTGGTCCCCGCCTGCGGACCCGCTGCGGTATGCGCCGGCGTCGGCTTCGTGCTCTCTAGAGGGTTCTCGGGCTGGCTCGCCCTTGGGTGCGGACTTCGCTGCTCTGGCGGCGCCGGTGCCAACCCTAGATCTGGGTTCGGGGGCGGCGCTGGTGCCCCCTCCTGTGGTGCGGGCCCCGGTGGGTGCTACTGGGCCTGGTGGGCCGGCCTCGGCCTTGGCTCTGGCGTCCTTTTCTGATTTCCCCCCTTCCTTCTTTGGATCCTGGGCTGCGGGCGGCCCAGGTCCAGCCCACCCCTCCTGTAAGTCCGTGTACCGATTCGGGCCTGGCTCGGTCGGGGTACTTATGGGTGCGAAGGGGTGCGGTTCCCCCATTTCTAGGGTTTCCTGCCTCCTCCTCAGATCTGTTCCGCCACCGTCTCCCCATCCGGCGCTTCGTCAGATCTGCCCCTCCTCCTCCCCTCTCCCTCTCCTTTGCGGTGGCGGCGGCGATGGACCGCTCCCGTGCGTCCTCCAGTGAGGCGGTCTCCGGGCAGAAGCGGGGTCGTGGCGGATCTGGTGATGTGGACGCGGATCGGGAGTACGAGGCGGCTCTTCGCGCGAAGCTTCAGGCCTCGCTCGCCCCGGAGGCGGGGTAGGCGGCGGCGTCCGCTGGCGTGTCTCCCCGCGCCTCTGGGTCGGGCCCGTCGGTGCCTCTCCTCCTGCATCTGGTGCTCCTTCAGTTTTGGCCGACCCCTGGGAGGTGGCAGCGGCGGCCAGTAGGAAGGGCTCGCCGGGGCCTGCCCTGGCGTCCCCTCCGCTGGGTGCTGCTCCTCGGGGCGGCGCACCGGTGCGGGCTCCGGCTGGGGGTGGGCCGTCCCGCTTCTTCCCCCGAGGCGCGTCGGGGGCTCCGGCTCGGCGTCCTGTTGGCCCCGTGGCGGGGCGGGGCTCCGGATCTGGGCCTGCTGCGGCTGGGGATGGCCTCCTTCCTCCTCCTCCTCGTGGCGCTGGTCGCATCCCTCCCCAATCCCAAGTTTCCAACACCATCCTCACTTGCTTTGCGTGTCATCGCCCTGGCCATTTCCAATCGTGCTGTGAAAACCCTCCTTTCTGCCTCATCTGCAGGGAAGACGGTCACCTAACGGTGGACTATCAGAATCGTGTCAAGCCTCCTGCGTTTGTTCATTATGGCACCAGTCTCCCTGGATGTTTTTTCTTCGCTCTAGATAGGGGGATCCCTGAGGCTGCTCCCATCCCCTCCCTTTCCAATGTTGGCATTATTTCCGTCCAGGCTAAACGCATCTCTCCACAAATCCTTCTCGACGAGCTTAAGTTACGGGATGAGGGTGGATGGGATTGGCAGATCCGCCAACTCTCAGAGTTCGAATTTGCTGCGACTTTCGCCTCTAAAGAGAGCCTTCGGATGATCTCCTCTTGCTGTAGCTTCACGCTGCCTCTGAATCAACTCGTGGTCTCGGTCAAGGCTGCCTCTAATGGATCCAAGGCAATCTCCTCCCTGTCTTTTGTGTGGGTGTTGGTTGAAGATGTCCCTCCGAGCATGCGCACCACGGCTTTCCTGATGGCTTTCGGAGTTCTCATCGGTAAACCCATTGAAGTTGACCAAGACTCTCTGGCGATCCTGGGGCCGGCCCGGCTTCGGGTCTAGTGCGTGGACCCCTTGTGCATTCATGGCGCCCTCGACGTCTTCCCTGCGGCCGGTGGCTTCCGGCTCCGTGTGCGGGTGGAGGGGGCCTCGGGCCCGGTGTCGCCTCCTCCTCCCCCCCGCCCCCGGCCTCTGACAATGGTGACAAGAGCAAGGATGGGGATGGCTGCCCCGACGATTCCATGCACGGTTCTGATCCCCGGTTCACCCAGTCGGAGTGGGATGGCCTCTCACCCGAAGACCAGGACATGCTCAAGGAGAACGCGCCTGCTGGCACGGGGGTCCATGGCTCGGCACCTGATCTAGGCGGGGGGGAGGCGGCTGCTGGTGGGGCGAAGGGCACGCCTTTCTCGGCGGTGTGCTCCAACCTCCCTGCCCGTCCCGCTTCTCCCTCCCTATCTGGCATTGAAGATCTTCCCCCGGCGGGCCCTGCGGCGCTCAAAAAGAAGAAGAAATACTCAGTCAAGAAGTACTCCGCCAAGAGTCGTGCGTCTGGTGATTCTAGGCAATCCGCGGCTGGGCTTTGCCGCAGGCTTGAGGCTGATATGGGTATGGCCTCGGGCCCGTCCTCTGCTGCGGCTTCTCCCAGTCGTGCTCACCCTGTTCCTGTGCGTTCGCCTGCGTCCACGGCTCGCAAGAGCGGCCGTGTCTCCAACAGTGGTGAGCGGGTGGTCGATCGGGCTGCTCGGCGTGCTGCGGCTCGGGATCTGCCCCCTTCAGGTTCGTCCTCTCCTCCCTCCCCCTCCCCCCCACGATTTCCTCTCCTATTCGTTTAGTTCTCCCTTCTCAATCTGATGATCACTTGCTAAATATTTTAAACGACGTGGGTATCTGTTTAGACTCTAGTTTGGGATCTCCTTCGTCTATTCTTGGTATTATTAGGGCGAATGAAATCGCCCAGGCGGATATTGCGAAAGCCAAGGAGGCTAGGGTGGGCTCGGGTGCCCCACAGGTTGTGGCTGGTGGGGACGAGGGGGGAGATGACAGGAGTCATGCTCCCTCGGTGGTTTCTAAACGCGGGGTAGAGAAGCGCCCAAAATCCTGCATGGCCCCGAGTAGGTCGAGTGTTCGTATCAAAAACTTATCGTATAAATGAAGGCATTATTCTGGAATATTAGAGGCTTCTGCGCTAGGGGGCGTAGAGACCAACTTAAGGACCTAGTTCGATCTGAGAATGTTGATTTTATTGGCTTTGTCGAGACCTTCAAACCTTCCTTTTCCGCTAACGAATTATCGGCAATTGCTGGGATATATAGATTTCATTGGAATTTTGTGGCCTCGGCTGGTCATTCGGGTGGATTTTTGCTTGGCTCCAAAAAAAGATACTTTTGATTTTGTGGCTTTTGACCATGGCATCTTTTGGGCTAGCGCGGTGGTCTCTATTCACTCTCTCAACTCCCTGGTGAAAATCTTGGTGGTTTATGGTCCGGCTGACCATGTGATGTCTTATGCTTTTTTGGATGAGCTTAGTATTAAGATTGAATCTTGCCAGCTCCCCTTGTTGATCAGGGGTGATTTTAATTTGCTTCGGTTTCCCTCCGACAAGAGTTCACCTAACTTCTCGTGGCCCTTGGCTGATGCGTTCAATGCTTTCATTAGGGACATGGCTATTCGTGAGATTCCTAGGGTCAGAGCCCGGTACACGTGGTCTAACCATCAAACCCCCCCATCCGCTCTGTCCTTGATAGAGTTTTTGTTTGCCCTAGATGGGACCCTTTATTCCCTCGTTCAAGTCTTAAGGCCCTTGCCTGTGTTGGTTCCGATCACACCCCCCTGATTCTAGATGATGGAACGCGCTCTATGGGTGTCCCGATGTTTCAGTTTGATGCTTCCTGGCTTCAAGTCGAGGGCTTCAATGACTTGGTGGCTCAAAAAATTTTGTCTTTCCTTTCTTCTACTCGTCGTTCTTTTGGCCCGATGGACGACTGGCATCAATGCTCCTATTTCCTGCGTAGATTCCTTAGAGGTTGGTCCAAAAACCACTTTGCTGAGTCAAGCGTGACAAAGCAAGGCTGGTGGCTCAGATTAGCGTTCTGGACGAACGCGCGGATTTAGCTGGGCTGTCCTCGGATGAATGGCAATCTCGGTATGGTTTAGAAGAGGCGTTGTTGGGCATTCATAGGCAGGAGGAAGTTTACTGGAAACAACGCGGTACTATCAACTGGACCCTTAAGGGGGATTTGCCCACAGCTTATTTCTTTGCTATTGCTAATGGTAGACGGCGGAGATGCTTTATCGATAGCCTTATTATTGACGGTGTCAGGACTTCTGACCCCCCGGTGATTATGCGGCATGTGGTCTCTTTCTTCTCTAACCTTCTAGCGGCTAAACCTGAGCTAGGCTTTAAGTTGGCTGCGTCCTTCTGGCCCCCATATGATCAACTTTCGAGCGTTGATAATGAAAGCCTTATAATGCCCCCTACGGATGAGGAAATTTTCGAGACGATTCGCTCTGCCAATTATAATGCGGCTTCAGGCCCAGACGGCTTCTCCATTCCTTTTTTCCAGCATTTTTGGCCTCAACTAAAAGGCCTAATCTTGGCTATTACACAAGGTTTTTGGTTGGGGACTGTGGATATCTCGAGACTTAACTATGCAGTTCTTACCCTTATCCCTAAAGTCAAAGGCGCTGACATAATCTCCCAATTTAGGCCTATTGCTCTCATTAACAACTTTGCTAAGATCCCTGCCAAGGGTATGGCTGTTAAGGTTTCTCCGATCGCTCATCGGGTCATTAGCCCTTTCCAATCCGCATTCATTAAGGGGAGATTCATCTTGGATGGGGTGCTTTGCCTTCATGAAATAATCCATGACCTTCGTAGCAAGAACACCAAGGCTCTAGTTCTCAAGCTCGATTTTGAAAAGGCTTATGATTCGGTGAGCTGGAACTTTCTTCGCCAAGTTTTGCTGGCCAAGGGCTTTGAGGGCTCGGTGGTCCACCGCCCGATGCAACTTGTCACTGGGGGTCATACAGCGGTGGCTGTCAACGGTCAGACCAGTAATTTCTTCGCGAATGGTAGGGGTTTGAGACAAGGTGATCCGACGTCTCCCTTGCTTTTCAACTTTGTGGCTGATGCTCTCTCCCACATTCTGTCTCGTGCTGCGGCTGCTGGACACATTTCGCCTGTTAGTTCTCATCTCATTCCTAATGGCATCTCTCACTTACAATATGCGGACGACACCATCATTATGTTTGAACTTAATGATTATTCCATCACAAATCTGAAATTTCTTCTTCTTTGCTTTGAAGCTTTGTCGGGCCTTAAAATCAACTTCTCTAAGAGTGAGGCTATTGTGACTGGGGTACCTGCTGTGGAGGCGCAGAGGGTGGCCCACCTTCTGAACTGCTCTCTCGGGTCGTTCGCTCTTAAATATTTGGGCTTACGCATTTCCCCTCTTAAACTGTTGGCTAAGGACTTTGCCCCGGCTGTGACTAAAGTTGGCAATAGAGTTCTGCCGTGGCGAGGTCGGTACAATTCCCAGGCGGGCAAGGTTGCCCTCACCAACTCCTGCCTTTCCTCGCTCCCGATGTTTCTAATGGGATTCTACCTGCTGTCCGAAGGGACGCACTCGGGCTTCAATAAGCACAGGGGTGCCTTCTTCTGGAATTCTTCCGATAATAAACGCAAATATAGGATGGTTAAGTGGGATCTCATTTGTAGACCCAAGAACATGGGGGGTCTTGGTATCATTAACACCAGAATCATGAATAAATGCCTTTTGCTAAAATGGTGGTGGAAGATTATGTCCCTCGATGACCGCCCCGCTTGGCTTAATCTCCTCAAAGCGAAATATTTCCCCTCCTCCAGCCCTATGTTCGCTCCCGCCTCTGGTGGCTCTCAATTTTGGCACCAGCTGGTTAGCATTAGGTCGGCTTTCCAGTCCCTTGTGAAGTTTGTTGTACGTAACGGTAAATCCACGCGTTTTTGGTTAGACTGGTGGGTTGGGGACACCACGTTGGCGGTGGCCCACCCGACTCTGTTTTCGTTTTGTGCTGATCCCGAGATCTCAATCTTTAAGCTCTCGGCTCAGGGTTGGGTTTTAGATTTCCGGCGCTCTCTTTTCCTTGTAGAGTTGGAAGATTGGCATCGTCTTATTGCCTGCTTCCCCCTGCTCTCGGAGGAAGAGGACTCCGTTGCTTGGCCTCACTCCTCTTCGGGGCGTTTTTCGGTAAAGTCGGCGTATTCGAAACTTATCACTGGTACCCGTACTGACAAGTTTAAGTACATTTGGTCTGCCCGCATCCCTCCCAAGATCAAGATCTTCCTTTGGCAAGCTCACCGTCGCAAACTTCCAGCGGCTGACAAGATTAAGAAGAGGAATGGTCCGGGCTCGGACTTCTGCCAGCTCTGCGGTACCCTGGAGAATACTGAGCATATCTTTTTCCAGTGCTCTTTGGCTAAATTCATTTGGAGTTGCATTAGACTTTGGCTTGGGACTAATTGGAACCCTTCCTCCTTTGAGGATTTGCGGCAGTGCATCAATTCCCTAGCAGGTCATTCTAAGAGGGTTTTCATGGTGGGTTGGGCTGCGATTTGTTGGGCGCTCTGGACTACTAGGAACAAGTTCACTATTGAACACATTTTCCCAACTAACCCAGTCAGTTGCTTATTTAAAACCAATATCTTTTTGCAGCAATGGAGATCATTGACTAAGGATGGGGATCTAGAGGCTTTCGACGATATGCTATCCAAAATGAAATTTACGGCTTCTTCCCTGCTGCGGCACTCTAGTCGGACGCTTCCTTAGTGGTTTGGCTGTTGGTTTGGCTGGCCTGCGTGCCATGATAGGCTGGTTGCCTTGTACCCGTACTTCTTATTCGGTTCTGTTAAACTCCTGTGGCTCCTTGGTTTGGTTGTGACTATGCCTGGTGGCTTTATTTATAAAGTCGGGCTATCGCCTTTTATTTAAAAAAACTTGTTTTTCACATTGATCGGAACTTAATGTGGAAAATAATCTATGATCAGCGAGAAAATCAAAATCAATAAAACATGAAATTATCCCACAATTTCGCCATCCCAGTCTCAGTCTCGCTATCGCTCTCCTTGTTTGTTCGAGACATTGATACAACATACATTCAAAATAATGTGCTGTTAAAAGCAGCATGAAAATCCAAATGCCGAGAATACAATTTTGATTTTTTCTGTGCATGTCATGGTTCATGCTGTATTTGAGAACCTTGCTTAACTATCTGTTGATCAGCCCCTATTCTCTCTTACACAAAGATGGAGACAAGAGTGGGAAGTTGAGAAACTTCTATATGGGATAAAGGAGGGGGTGTAAATGCAATTATTCATTTCACCGTCGAAAGCTTACAAGGCCGAAAGGGAGCAACATTCACGAGGCAGCCTTTAGATTACAAGAAAACAGAAAGATATACTTCTGCATAACATGCGAACAATAGTGCTGAACCATTCACTGACTTTATTCTTCTTGCGTTTTTAACTAGTAGCACCCTATTCTCCGAGAGCGAACACGGCCGCATCATGGGTGTCAGACAGACCGGTGTCGGTCTTGACGGTGACCTTATCAGCAGAAGACTCATCCACATAGACCTCGACCAAAGACACCTCCTCGATCTTGACCCCGGTGACCTTCTTCATCTTGCTCTTCTTCACAAAAGCGGTCACCTCGGTGTCGTAGGAGACGGTCTGGTTGAGCTTGTTGAAGGTGTGCTCGTTCTTCTTCTTCTGAAGCATCCACACAAACCCACTCTCACAGTTGTGCCCGACCTCCTCGATGTCATCCATAGGAAAGAGGCCTTTCGGGAGGCCGAGCTCTTCGAGAAGCTCGACCGTCTTCTTCTTGCAGATATCGTTCCCCTTGTGGACCTCGGCACCGGCGCGGTGGCTCTCGACCAGCTGGGATGCCATTTGAGCAGTGTCTTGTCTAGGAATTGTTTGCTTGGGAAGTGGGGTTTTAGTTTGCTGGGTTGGTAGATGAGCTTGTTGAAGGTGAAAGATCAGGATCCGATGGTGCTGCCTTATATAGATGCTGCAAGTTGTACTGGCTGCAAAGAGCCTCTTCGAAGCTGCTACGTGCGCGCCAGCCCAGTGAGACCAGCAGCTCTCCTGTGTGGACTTCCTCTTCCAGATACTTCCTGTTTTGAAAAAGAAAAATGAACGTATCTCCTTTGGAGTTAGCTCATTACGTCCAGCCATATCTGACCATTGAAATGCCTTATGCTAAATTCCACACCAGAACACTGGAGTTGAGCTGGTCACGCATGACTGAATTGACCATTGTGTATATTGGTGTGTCATCGCAGCTGCAAGAAGGAACCAAAGCAGAGATCGTTTTGTCTCATCTGGTGAACGATGCAGTCATGCAGAGGTACCGTGTGATCGCCAAAGCACGAGGAGTTGATCCCTAGCATGTCTAGAGCAAGCGTCCAACTGCAGGTTTAGTGTTAAAGTCACGTGGACATATACCTCTCCGATATTCTGTTGTAAGTTGTAACCATGCTCCGGGGTCTCCTTGTCAGTGGCCAGGTCGGTCGGGGGGCTTTTTCCCGTTAATTAAGCGGGTAATTCTCGCTTTCTTCTTAATTGATGAAAATAACTAGTCTTTTGCCTTGCTAAAAAAAATGCTATTAAAGAATAGACTAGCTTGAAATCTTCGTAGATTTTGGTAGTTCCATTCGCCGAATTATTTTTGCCTATTTAAATGTTTGGAATAGCTTACTTTTGCATATTTCATGGCTGTTTTTCCTCACTAAATGAAAAATACCCATAGTTTAGCAATCATAAGCTTAGCCTTTTTATAGGTATTTTCCCCATCAAATAGTAAGATAATTTAGCATTTCAACTGTGACAAACTTAGCCTCAAAAGTCAAAACTAACTAATTTCTAACCCTTCGCGTTCTCAACTGAGTAGAGGGTTGTGGCGTGATGAGTGCTTTCCGTTTTATGTTGTATGTAACCAAACCTATACTTCTGCGTAACATGTGAACTGCAATGCCGAACCATTCACTGACTATATTCTCTTGGCCTTTTTAACTGGTAGCTCCCTATTCGTCGAGAGCGAACGCAGCCGCATCATGGGTGTCAGACAGACCGGTGTCGGTCTTGACGGTGACCATATCAGCGGAAGACTCATCCACATAGACCTCGACCAAAGACATGTCCTCGATCTTGACCCCAGTGACATTCTTGATCTTGCCCTTCTCCACAAAAGCGGTCACCTCAATGTCGTAGGAGACGGTCTGCTTGATCTTGTTGAACGTGTGCTCTTTGTTCTTCTTCTGAAGTATCCACACAAACCCACTCTCACAATTGTGCCCGACCTCCTCGATGTCATCCATAGGAAAGAGGCCTTTCGGGAGGCCAAGCTCTTCGAGAAGCTCAACGATCTTCTTCTTGCAGATATCGTTCCCCTTGTGAACCTCTCTGCCAGCACAATGGCTCTCAACCAGCTGGGACGCCATTTGAGCACCTTCTTAGCTAGGACTTGTTTTCTTTGGAGTGGGTTTCTAGGTTTGTGAATTGGCAGATGAGCTTGTGGTACTTGATAGATCAGGATCTGATGGTGCTGCCTTATATAGATGGTGTTGTAGGATATTATGATTGCATGATGTATTGCTCTTCGTGCATAGGCACGTATATATGATGTACAAAGGTGGGCCACGGACCTCAACTATGCAAAGAACTAGGAGGCGGCCCAATACACAATATGCACATACCACATATACTCAACCCCCCCCCCCCCGGGGCAGTCAAAGCGGCACCACGGCTGACGCAAATACTGGATCGGAACTCCTCAAATGACGCCGTAAGCAAGCCCTTGGTCATGATATCGGCAAGTTGTTGGGATGTAGGGACGTGTAAAACACGAATATGGCCAAGGGCCACCTGTTCCCGAACAAAATGAACATCCAACTCAATATGCTTGGTCCGTCGATGATGCACCGGGTTAGCGGAGAGGTAGACCACCGAGAAGCTATCGCAGTAGACCACCGTGGCACGGTCAACAGGGCAAGAAAGCTCCTAAAGCAACTGGCGAAGCCACGAACACTCGGCGACGGCATTGGCCACCGCACGATCCTCAGCCTCAGCACTAGAACGAGAGACCGTAGGCTGCCGCTTGGACGACCACGAGATAAGTGAGGGTCCTAGGTAGACAGAATAGCCCAAAGTGGAGGGCGGTGTCGGCGGAGGCATTAAGCTTGATGCCAAGATCCATAGTGCCACAGATATAGCGGAGAATCCGCTTAACGGCAACCCATTGAACGTCTCGAGGAGCATGCATATGAAGACACACATGCTGCACGGCATGCTGAATCTCCGTTCGAGTCAGAGTGAGGTACTGGAGAGCACCAACGATAGACCGATAGAAAGCAGCATCCGAAGCAGGAGAACCATTCGTGGCAGAAAGCTCGTGAGCATACTTCCGCTGATGAAGGAAGAAGCCATCCAGACGGCGCACCACCTCGACACCGAGGAAGTAGTGCAAAGGACCCAAGTCCTTGATGGCGAACTCAGCGCGAAGACGAGCCATGAGTTGACTGAGGAGACCAGCCGTACATGCCGTCAGGATGATGTCGTCGACATAGAGCAGCAAGTAGGCCGTGTCAGAGCCCTGATGGTAGACGAAGAGCGAGGCGTCCGAGCGGGTAGAGCGGAACCCAAGCTGGTGGAGAAATGCCGCGATGCGCTGGTACCAAGCGCGCGGAGCCTGCTTGAGTCCGTACAAGGACCACGAAAGCAGGCACACATGGTCGGGAAGCGCTGGGTCAACAAACCTGGTGGGCTGCTGGCAGAAGACCTGCTCCTTGAGGTGACCATGGAGGAAGGCGTTGGGGACGTCCATCTGATGCACCGGCCAAGCATGGGAGAATGCAAGGTGGAGAACCATGCGTACCGTGACAGGCTTGACGGCCGGAGTGAAGGTGTCGGTGAAGTCGATGCCAGCACGCTGTCGGAAGCCACGAACGACCCAACGCGCTTTGTAGCGATGAAGGGTACCATCAGGACGGAGCTTGTGTTTAAAGACACACTTCCCGGTAATCATGTTGGCGTGCCGGGGACGGGGAACAAGCTGCCACGTCCGGTTGCGCAACAGGGCGTCAAACTCCTCTTGCATCGCAGCCATCCAGAGCGGGTCATGAAGAGCGGCTCGAATGGAGGACAGCAACAGCGACGGCTTAGAGGTGGACGCCGCATGGACGTAGTCATCCGAGGCGTAGCGCGAGCTCGGGCGAAAGACGCCCGTACATGCGCGGGTGACCGGACCGGCCATAGGAGGCGCCGAGGGGGCCGGGGGGGGGGGGGGGCGCTGGTGGCGCCGAGGGGGCCGCAAGCACTGGGGGCGTCGCGGGGGCCGCGGGCGCCAATGTCGGGGGTGCCAGGGGTACCAGCGCCGCGACTGTAGGAGGCACCGCATGCGGGGGCGCGCCTCAAAGCCAGGGGCGGGCCAAGAGAGGCGCGCGAGAGCCCTGGGAGAGGCGTCGAGGAGCCCGCATCACCGGTGGCGGGAGGAACAGCCGGGGGTACCTGCTGAAACGGAAACACATGCTAATCAAAGTAAACGTGCCGAGAAGTGAACATACGGTGGGAGACGGGATCGTAGCACCGATATCCCTTGGAGTTGGAGGGGTAGCCGATGAAGATGCAAGCGACAGAACGAGGTGCGAGTTTGTGAGGTGCGGAGTCGGCATCGCTAGGATAGCAAAGGCACCCAAAAATACACAAACCATCATAAGATGGGGGTGTACCGAAGAGAAGATGGTGAGGTCAATAGTTCCACCGTGGATGACAGGGGCGAAGGTTAAGGAGAAGTGAAGCAGTAGCGAGTGCATCCGGCTAGAAACGAGGCGGCGCATTAGCATGGAATAGGAGCGTGCGAACACAGTCGTTCAGAGTGCGAAGGACGCGTTCGGCTCGACCGTTCTGCTGTGAAGTGTACGGGCATGTGAGACAAAAAACTGTGCCGTGGTGCGACAGAAAAGTGCGGAAAGCAAAGTTGTCGAACTCTTTTCCATTGTCAGTCTGAAGAGCAAGGATGGGACGCCCAAACTGCTGCTGACATAGGAGTAAAAAGCCGTCGAAGTGGAGAGTGCATCCGACTTTCGTCGTAAAGGAAACGTCCACACATAGTGAGGATAATCATCAAGGACAACCAGATAATATAACTAGCCTGAGTTACTAGGAACCGGAGAGGTCCACACATCGCTATGAATCAACTGAAAAGGAAAAGAAGCTATGGTGGTGGAGTTATTAAACGGGAGGCGAACATGTTTGCTGACACGACAGGCATGAAAGGTGCGATCCTATATCTTATTACAATTGAAATTGGAACTCCTAAGAATATGAAGAAGTGTGACGGGGTTGGGATGACCCAAACGAGCGTGCCAGAGATCGACGCCGGCGGAGAGAGCAACTGGTGCGGTGGTGGAGGAGGACGACGAAAGCACCGGATAGAGCTCGTCGAGGCTGTCACATCGATGAAATACCATCCTGGTTCGAGCATCCTTAACGCAAAAACCAAGCTCGTCAAATTCAACAGTAACAGGATTTTCACGAGTTAAACAACGAACGAAAATAAGGTTCTTAATAAGATGAGGTGACACAAGTATGTTAGACAAAGTAACAGACATGGAATTAGAAGGAAAAGAAGTGTACCCGACATGTGTAATGGGGAGTGTGGAACCGTCGCCGACAATGATGCAGCGGTCGGCTGTGACGGGAGTGAAGGAGGCAAGATTACTAGGATGAGCAAACATGTGAGCCGTAGCCCCGGTGTCCATGTACCAATCACCGCCTCCAGTGTAGTTGTTCGGCGCAGGCGCGGTGTGCAGCGCAGTAAGGAGTGCCGGATCCCAAGGCGCCGGCGGCAGGGCCAACGAGGGCGGCGGCGGGGCCGCAGGGAGACCGTACGCGCCGCTCAGCTGCGGTGTTGGGTATCCTCCGTACGACTGCGGAGCCGCGTAGTACGCCTGGTGCGCTGGCGGGCGCGGCACGGGAAGGGTCGGTGCAGGAGCCCGTGGACCCGGCATGGTGTAGGCATGAACAACACCGGTCCACGGGTTGTAGCCGGAGGCCCACGGAGGGGGCACCTGGAACTGCTGCTGCTGCTGACGGGGCTGGCCAGCGCCATGCGGCTGCTGCTGCTGACCGTCGCGGCAGCCCCCACCGCGCCGGCCCCCAGGGCGCCGTTCGGCGGGAGGGACGGGCGGTCCATAGGGCAGCGGAAGCAGCCCCGGCTGCTGGGGCGCTGGGTACGGCCGTGGCGGTGCTGGGAAGGATGCCGGGTGGCGCGGGGGCGCGGCCGGGGCGGCTAGAGGCATCGAGGGTGCGCCGCGGGTGGTGCCGGCGGTGAGGGCGGTGTGGATGGCACGCGCCTTCACCTGCTTCATCCTCCACTCCTCCAAGTGGAGGTACGCAATGAACTTGGCGAAGGACGGGTTGGGGATGAGGCTGAGGTTCGCCGCGGCATTGCCGAAGTCCTCGTTGAGCCCGGTGGTGAGCGTGCTGAGGAGGAGGTCATCATCGATCTTCGCGCCAATATTGTGGAGCTCATCAGCGAGAGTCTTCAGGCGGCGACAATAGTCGTCGATGGAGGTGTTGTCCTGGTGACACCCAAGAAACTCTTGCTGCAAAAAAACGCGACGTTGGAGCTGGTTGTCGTTGAAGAGCCCATTCAGCTTGGTCCACACGGTGCAGGCATCGTCACCGTCCTGACTGTCTGGAAGAGGTCCAGCGAGATGGTGAGGAAGAACCAGCGGATGATCGTGGTGTCGATGGTGAACCAGTCATGAAACTTGGGGACGAGGTAGGAGTCGACGGTCCATGTGGTCGATGAGGTGATACTCCCGGAACACGAGGGAAAAATACGTCTTCCACGTGTAGTACGAGGAGTCTGCCTGCGAGAGACGAACCGGCACCCGCTCGAAGATGTTGAGGTTGCGGATGTCGTTGCCGTCGGGAGGGTTGGCCTCGGCAACGGATTGGAGTTGGTGGATGCAGAAGACGCGACAGACGACATGGCTCGGGTGTGGCGGCTTCGGCGGCTCGGGTGGCGGCAGCGACTGACGAGGTGATGCAAGCGAGCGGGCGAGCGGGTGCTGGCAGCGGGTGGCGATGCGTTGCAGGCTGCAGTTGACGAGGTGGATGGCAGAAGCGTGATGCGGCAGCGGGCGAACGACGAGTTGGCAGTGGGCGACGCGGGGCGAGCTGGTAGCGAGAGTTGACGCGACGCGGGTTGGGCGATGCGCAGGGTAGCGGGCTGGCGATGCGGGTGGCGGGGTCGGGCAAGACGCAGGGTAGCGAGCTGGCGATGTGGGCGGCGGGGTCAGCCGAGACGCGGGGTAGCAGGCTGGCGATGCGGCTAGCGTTGCGGCGGGCGATACGCGGGGTAGCGAGTGACGCGGATTACGAGTTAGCGAGCGGTGCGGGCTGGAGGAGCGGCGGCCGGCGCGGTTGGCGCGCGAGCGACGGCGGATGGGAGACGGTGGCGGCGCGGAGGAGGCGCGCGGCGGCGGCGGCAGCGACAGCGGAAGACTAAGGTTTAGAACCTAAAAACTGATACCATGTAGAAGATTATGATTGCACGATGTATTGCTCTTCGTGCATATGCACATATATATGATATATAAAGGTAAGCCACGGACCTCAATTATATAAAAAACGAGAAAGCGGGCCCACAATATACACATAACACATATACTCAACAGGTGCGAATTGTAACGAGTCCTAAATGCCTCTAGGATGAATTCGTGCGCGGCTGCGCGCGCCAACCCAGTGAGACCGGCAGCTCTCTTTTATGGACTTCTTTCAGATAATTCTCGTTTTGAAGAAAAAAGATGGTCGTCTCCCCTTTGGAGTTAGCTCATTACGTCCAGCCATATATGACCATTGAAATGCCTTATGCTGAACTCCACACTAGAACACTGGTCAAGGATGACTAAATCGACCATTACGTATATTGGTGTAGAAGAAGCCATGTGATCTTATCCAAGAAGCCGGGCTCCATGAAGCACGCTCGTTCGAGATTCTTAAAAGAAAGAAGCATAAGTTGGTGGCCTCGGGAGATACAAAAAATCAGTTCCCGAGTCAAAAAACATAAATAAATCAGTTCCCTTTGCACTTAGACTACAAGCTTTGTGGGCAAAGCAATTCACGGAACGCTGACCTTGTTTTCACGTAAATTGAGAAATTATTCGACAATGTTTCTTTTTCCGAGGAAACTGAAGATCTATTCATTTTCAATCATGACAATACAATGAATATAAAAAATAAAAAAAATTACATTCAGATCCGTAGACCACCCAGCAACGACTACAAATACTGAAGCGAGTCTAAGGCGCCGCCGTCATCGCACCTCCCTCTTCGGCGACGGGCAAAATTTGTTGTAGTAGATAATTGAAAAGTCTTCGTGTTAAGGCCTCATAGGACCAACGCACCAGAACTGCAACCGCCGCAGATTAAGATTAACGTAGATCGGAATGATCCAATCTGAAAACACACGAATGTAGACGACCAGATCCACCGGAAACACACTTCAACACACCCATCGACGATGCCGGGACGGGGCTAGGCGGGGATAATTTTACTCCATCTTCAGGACCCACCACCGGCTCGCCTTCCTGAGCAGGACACAAACCCTAAGAAAACTCCAAGAAACAACTAACCCCCCCCCCCCCCCCCTGCCGGCAAGGACCGGGATCCACCGCTCTCAAATGGCTCTAGGGCCATTGGAGACGGGGCGATGTTGGCGGGAGGCAGAAAAACCCTAAGCATTTTGTCTCATCCGGTGAACTACCGTGGCGAGGAGTTGATCCCTAGCATGTCTAGACCAAGCGTCCAACAACAGGTTCAGTGTTAAAGTCACGTGGACATGTACCTATCCAATATTCTGTTGTAACCATCCTCTGTGGTCTCTTTGTGAGTGGCTAGGTCGGGTCGCTGGTGCTCATGTCATGTGGGTTAGGGTGTATTGGTTTAACCCGGTTTCTCGTTAGTCAAGCGGGCATTTCTCACTCTCTTCTTAATTAATAAAAATAACAAGTCTTCTGCCTCATTAAAAAATGCTATTAAAGAATAGAGTAGCTTGGCATCATCATAGATTTTGGTAGTTCCATTCACCGAATTATTTTTGCCTATTTAAATGTTTGGAATAGCTTACTGTTGAATATTGCATGGCTGTTTTTCCACACTAAATTGAAAAATCCATAGTTTAGCAATCACAAACTTAGCCTTTTCATAGGTATTTTCCACATCAAATTGTAAGATAATTTAGCATTTCAACAGTCACAAACTTAGCCTCAAACTAACTAATTTCTAATCCTTCCCATTCCCAACTGAGTAGAGGGTTGTGGCATGATGAGTGCTTTCCGTTTTATGTTGTCTGTAACCAAACCTTTAGAGATGTAATGGTGGAACATTAAAAATGTCGTGAGCAACTTGTTTTCACATCAATCTGAATTTAGAATTAGAAAATAATCTAATCCTCAACCATAGCAGTAGGAGTTTTGCTCTGTGTTGGCCTTGCCATTCTCTTTTACTAGTTCTTAAATTTTGGCTAGTTTTGGCTTGCTCTGGTTTCTACTTTTGTTCTCTTCTGTTCCTTTGCATTTTCTCAGCAATCTGTCAACACAGGAAAAAAATCGAGACAAGAACTTGTTTTCGCATAACAATATGTGTCTAATAAAATAGTTTTCACATCAATTTGAACCATAAATGTGGAAATAAACTCCGACGATATGATATTAGCGAGAAAATTAAAATCAACAAAACAGGAAATTATTCCACAGTGTTTCCATTTGAGCCTTACTGTCTATCTCTTTTTTTAGACACTGCTATAACATATATCTAAAATTATGAATGTTAAAAATCAACATGAAAATCCAGATACCGAGAAATCCAAGGTTCATGTTGTATTTCAAAGCCTTGCTTAATTATTTGTTTATAAGGCCCTTATTCTCTCACACACAAAAATAGGAACAGCAACGGGAAGTTGAGAGTGGTCGATGTGGGATATAGGAGGCGGTACAAGTGTTATTCATTACATTTGGCGAACGCTTACGGGCTGAAAGGAAGGAACATTCATGCAATATCCTTTATTAGATTACAAAGAAAACAGAACATATACTTCTGCAAAACATGGACTGAAAGGAAGCAAACATTCATGTAACAGCCTTTATTAGATTACGAAGAAAACGGAAACATATAATTCTGCATAACATGTGAACTGTAGAGCCGAACCATTCACTGACTTTATTCTTCTGGCCTTTTTAACTAGTAGCTCCCTATTCTCCGATAGCGAACACGGCCACATCATGGGTGTCCGACAGACCGATGTCGGTCTTGATGGTGACCTTATTAGCAGAAGACTCATCCACATAGACCTCCACCAAAGAAAACTCCTCGACCTTGACCCCGGTGACCTTCTTCGTCTTGCCCTTTTCCACAAAAGCGGTCACCTCAGTGTCGTAGGAGACGGTCAGGTTGAGCTTGTTGAACATGTGCTCTTTCTTCTTCTTTTGAAGTATCCACACAAAGCCACTCTCACAGTTGTGCCCGACCTCCTCGATGTCATCCATAGGAAAGAGGCCTTTTGGGAGGCCAAGCTCTTCGAGAAGCTCCACGGTCTTTGAGGGAGTCCTGGATTAAGGGGTCCTCGGACAGCCGGACTATACACTTTGGCCGGACTGTTGGACTATGAAGATACAAGATTGAAGACTTCGTCCTGTGTCCGGATGGGACTCTCCTTTGCATGGAAGGCAAGCTTGGCAATTCGGATATGTAGATCTCCTCCTTTGTAACCGACTCTGTGTAACCCTAGCCCCCTCCGGTGTCTATATGAACCGAAGGGTTTAGTCCGTATGACAACAACAATCATTATCATAGCCTAGCTTCTAGGGTTTAGCCTCTACGATCTCGTGGTAGATCAACTCTTGTAATACTCATATCATCAAGATCAATCAAGCAGGAAGTAGGGTATTACCTCCATCGAGAGGGCCCTAACCTGGGCAAAACATCGTGTCCCCTGCCTCCTGTTACCATTAGCCTTAGACGCACAGTTCAGGACCCCCTACCCCAGATCCGCCGGTTTTGACACCGACATTGGTGCTTTCTTTGAGAGTTCCACTGTGCCATCACGATAGGGCTTGATGGCTCGCCTTGTTGTCAAGGACAACATCACCTCTGGAGGAACCCTGGCTGTAGGCCAGACTCTCTGGCTGGGCGGTTTCTTCATGGCCGCCCGTTCGGCTGCCACACCGACGATGACTTCTCAGGTCATCAAGAACAGCCTCCGCGTCAGCTCGGAATTCACCGAGCAGATGGATACAATGGAGCTCTTCTCCCTGAACGAGCTCTTGGATCGGATCGCCGCCCTGGGAGTCGTTACGGACTATGATCGGATCGGGCTTAAACCCGACCAAAGGGAGATTAACTCTCTGCCGGTCACCCATCAGATAGCGGTGGTGGAGGAACAAAACAACGATTCTTCCTCTATTTTGAGGACGAACTATGTCAGGATTCCCGAGCTCTCCGAGCCGGATACCCGTCTACGGGAGGACATGACCCAGGCTCCGAACTTAGAATCGGGCAACGGGCCACAAATATTGGGCAACATCCTGGAGCCTGAGCTGCCAAGCTCGGGAGCTCCTTTGCCCCTGGGTCTCAGATCGGATCAGGACGTAGACTTAAGTCTACCCACCCACCCAGACACAAGTGATCTTTCCCACATTAGACAAGAGCCCCAAGAGACAGTACACCACTTCTGGGCCAGATTCCTGCTTGTAATGAGCAAGGTTAAGGACTGTCACGAGGAAGACGCAATCTCATTCTTTTGCAAAAATTGCACGGACAAGGGAATCCTCAACGCCATAAGTCGCCGTGACATAGCACACTTTGCTGACTTGGCGGCCATAGTACAGAAGTACTGTGCGATGGAAAGCGCCTGGAAAACCCAAAAAAAAATTTGGGATCCTCCGGCTCTAACTAAACCCCTCGTTTGAACTAAAAGGGTGCGCTCTTGCAAGTCACCCAATCCGATTACAAAGAAGCCAAAGCCCTCTACAGGGCGTGGAACCGTACTGGAGGGATGGCTCAACAGGCCATGCAAAATTCACAGCACACCGGGCATCATACCAACACACAGCCTTAGAGCATGTTGGATACTCCGGCAAGTGGCCAAGAGCGGCGAGGACCTTCTCATCAACAATACCGCAGAGCACCATCCCGTAGAGAATAACAATATAGTACTGACAGTCTTTGAGACTTTCGCCTCAAACAATAGGCACAAGCGAGCGCTCCACAGCCTCGCCGAAGTCTGCCACATCGCAGCAATAAACCCGTGGAACGATACGACCATAACCATCAATGCCAGCGACGAACCTCAATTCCGAATAGTCCGAGCACCAGCCGCTTTGGTCCTTAGTCCAATTGAGGACGGCTTCCGGCTTACTAAAGTGCTCATGGACAGCGGCAGCGGATTAAACCTCATCTATGAGGAAACTCTTAACAAAATGGAAATAGATAAGAGCCGCATTGAGCAAAACAGCATGAACTTCAGAGGAATCATCCCTAGTCGGGAGGCACGATGCGCGGGAAAAATAACACTGGATGTGGTATTCGGCACGCCGGAGAATTATAGGTCCGAAGAAATCACATTCCAAGTGGCCCCGTTTAACAGTGGATACCATGCCCTTTTAGGGCGGGATGCATTCACAAGCTTCCAAGCTATACCCCATTATGGGTACATGAAGCTTAAGATGCCGGGGCCCAATGGAATCATCACTCTAGCCAGTGATCCGGACATAGCACTCAGTGTCGAAAATAAAACCGCCGCACTAGCCCTGGAGGCATTATCCGAAGCCCTCGCGGCCGAAGAGTTAACTACGCTATGCTCCACAGTGGACAGGGATGACGTGATACTCAACAAATGACCCAAGTCCACTTATTTTAAACCAGCAGACGAAACAGTGAAATTCCAGGTCCACCCAACGGACCCTACAAAAACAGCATCAATTGGGGCACAGCTGAACCCCACAATAGACGCCGCACTAGGAGAGTTCTTGCGCGAGAACATTTTCGCCTGGCATCCCTCGGATATGCCAGGTATCCCATACAGGCTGGCCGAGCATAGCCTAAACATATTAAAGGGCTACAAGCCGGTCAAGCAAGCTCCTCAGCGCTTTTCAGAACCCAAGCGACAAGCCATGGGAGAAGAGCTAGCCAAGCTACTTGAGGCCGGATTCATCAGAGAAATTAAACATCCGGACTGGCTAGCAAACCTGGTGATGGTACCAAAGAAGGACAAATCCTGGCGCCTATGCGTCGATTTCAAGGACCTCAATAAGGCTTGCCCCAAGGATCCCTTCCCCCTCCCCCGCATCGATCAAATCATCGACACCACCGTAGGACACGACTCATTGTGTTTCCTCGACGCATACTCCAGATACCATCAAATCAAGATGGCAGAGTCCGATCAAGCCGCAACGGCATTTATCACTCCATACGGCCCCTTCTGTTTTAACACCATGCCTTTCGGGCTCAAAAACGCCGGTGCAACCTATCAACGCATGATTCAGACATTCCTGGAAACACAAATCGGCAAAACAGTGGAGACATATGTAGATGATGTGGTCATCAAAACCAGACACGTCAAATCATTAACAGACGACTTGAGGCTTACGTTCGACAATCTCCAAACATATGACATCAAGCTCAACCCAGAAAAATGCATTTTCGGCGTACCGGCCGGAAAGCTCTTGGGCTTTATTGTTTCCAATAGAGGAATCGAAGCAAACCCGGCTAAAATTCGAGCTCTGTCACAGTTGGCTACCCCAACAGACCTCAAGCAAATCCAAAAATTAACTGGATGTGTGGCCGCCTTAAGCCGCTTTATCTCCCGATTAGGAGAAAATGCACTACCTCTTTATCGCCTTCTTCGACGCACCGAACACTTCGAGTGGACGGATGCGGCTACGGCCGGGCTGGAGGAAATAAAAGCCCTCTTGGCCACCAATCCAATCCTGGTCGCGCCAAATGTCGGCGAACCCATGCTGCTATATATAGCTGCAACACACCAGGTTGTAAGCGTAGTGCTCGTCGTCGAACGAGAGATAGATGGACATAAATTCCCACTTCAAAAGCCGGTATACTACGTATCCACTATCCTCAGTCCATGCAAGTCACGGTACCCACATTATCAAAAGATAGCATACGCGGTCTTCATGGCATCCCGAAAACTACGACACTACTTTCAAGAGTGTTCAATCACGATGGCCTCCGAAGTACCACTCAATGACATAATAAATAACCGTGATGCCACAGGCCGGATTGCTAAATGGGCTATCGAGCTCCTCCCGTTCGACATAACATACAAACCACGGCGAGCCATTAAGTCGCAAGTACTGGCTGACTTCATCGCCGAATGGACAGAAGCCGAACTCCCTAAAGAGTACGACGCGTACTCCAATTGGATCATGCACTTTGACGGCTCTAAGATGCTAGCTGGTCTAGGGGCAGGCGTCGTCCTGACATATGATAATCCCCAAGTGCAAGGAATCATCGTAGCACTTTCCAAAGATGGAAGTGATAAGTATGGAGTGTCGAACCCACAAGGAGATAAAGGTAAGATCAATATTCTCTCAAGCCTTATCTGCCACTAATACGACTCTACGTGCACCGAACGTTTGCTTCCAACTAGCAACGAGAAATAAAACTACGTTGTGGGTATGGAGAGGATAACTTTGTATGATATCGGAGAGCTAAAACATAAAAGTAGGTGCTGTTATCATAAAGTTAGAATATAATACTAAATAATATAAATAGCGAGTGTGGAATAATGGTGGATCGGTGTGCGGAATTGTCCTAGGCAATTTTCAACAAGACCGATAATCACTATTGCAGTTTCATATGAGGGAGAGGCATAAGCTAACATACTTTCTCTACTTGGATCATATGCACTTATGATTGGAACTCTAGCAAGCATCCACAACTACTAAAGATCATTAAGGTAAAACCCAACCATAGCATTAAAGCATCAAGTCCTCTTTATTCCCATACGCAACAATCCCTCTTACTCGGGTTTGTGTTTCAGTCACTCACCAACCCACTATAAGCGAATCATGAACGTATTGCAACACCCTACAGCGGGAATCCCTCACGCTTGCGCGACACGGAGGGCACCATAGGACAGCACCAAAGTAAAACATACAACTCATACCAATCTAGATCATCAATCAACCAAAAGACAAAAGATATCTACGCAAAACATCATAGGATGGCAACACATCATTGGATCATAATATGTGGCATTAAGCACCATGCTCAAGTAGGGATTACAGCGGGGTGCGGGAGAGTGGACCGCATAAAAGAGATGAGGATGGTGATGATGATGGTGATGTTGATGAAGACGATCACCGTGGTGATGATTCCCCTCCCGATGGCACTCCGGCACCACCGGAAGAGAGGACGAGAGGTTCTCCCCCTTGTGCTTCTTCCTCCATGGCTTCCACCTTCTGGTCCTTGGCCTTCATGGTGATGAAGACCCCTCCGGGATACTCCTCCATGGCCACCGGTGATGATGGCCCCCTCCGGCAGGGTGCCGGAGAGGGCCCCGATTGGTTTTTCGTGGCTACAGAGGCTTGCGGCGGCGGAACTTCTGATCTAATCTCCGTTCTGGAAGTTTTAGGGTACGTAGGTATATATGGGTGCATGGGGTACGTCGGTGGACCTCCAGGGGGCTCACGACGTAGGGGTGCGGCCAGGGGGGCGGCCCCACCCTCGTGGGCAGACCGGGAGTCCCCTGTCGTGCACTCCAAGCCCATCTGATTGGTTTCCTTCCAAAATTAACTTCTCCAGTTGATTTCGTTCCGTTTTGACTCCGTCTGATATTCCTTTTCCTCGAAACACTGAAATAGGCATAAAACGGCAAATCTGGGTTGGGCCTCCGGTTAATAGGTTAGTCCCAAAAATAATATAAAAGTGGATAATAAAGCCCAATATTGCCTAAAATAGTAGATAATGTAGCATGGAGCAATCAAAAATTATAGATACGTTGGAGATGTATCAGGCATCCCCAAGCTTAATTCCTGCTCGTCCTCGAGTAGGTAAATGATAAAAAGATAAATTTTGATGCGGAGTGCTAGTAAGTGCTTAAGTTTGATCAATGATAATTCAATCACTTCTCTTAGCATCAATATGTGTCATAATAGCAGCTTATCTCATAAAACTCTTCATGATCAAGTAACAATCTAATCACAATGTCGAGCATGGTTCAGAAACTTTATTGAGAACTAACAAACTATAATCTCAGTCATTGAAGCAATTACAATTTATCATAACATCAGAAAGAGTCAAGAATAGAGCTTTTCAGCAAGCCCACATACTCAACTATCATATAGTCTTCTACAATTGCTAACACCCACGCAATACTTGTGGTTATGGAGTTTCAGCTGGACACTGAGAAAGATAGGGGCTTATTGTGTTGCCTCCCAACCTATTCACCTTTAGGTGATGTCAACAATAATAGCCCATGCTAACTTACATCCAATTGGATATATATATCATGATCTTTCAAACACAAGGAGCTTGCCAAAGGATAAAATGAAAAAGGGAATGGTGAGGATCACCTTGACTCAAGCATAAAGTAAAAACATAAAGTAAAAGATAGGCCCTTCGCAGAGGGAAGCAGAGGTTGTCATGCGCGTTTAGGGTTGATGCACAAAATCTTAATGCAAAAGAACGTCACTTTATATTGCCCCTTGCATGTGGACCTTTATTATGCAGTCCGTCGCTTTTATTACTTCCACAACAAGTTTGTACAAAGCTTATTTCTCTGCACTAATAAGTCATGCATATTTAGAGAGCAATTTTTATTGCTTGCACCGATGACAACTTACTTGAAGGATCTTACTCAATCCATAGGTAGATATGGTGGACTCTCATGGCAAAACTGGGTTTACGGGTATTTGGAAGCACAAGTAGTATCTCTACTTGGTGCAAGGGATTTGGCTAGCATGAGGGAGAAAGACAAGGTCAACATGTTTGTAAGGTCAATGACAATATACTTTAACTGAGATGTCGGAAAACATAAACCATTACGTTGTCTTCCTTGTCCAACGTCAACTCTTTTAGCATGTCATACTTAATGAGTGCTTCACAATCATAAAAGATGTCCAAGATAATATATTTGTATGTGAACCTCTCTTTCCTTATTACTTCCTATTAATTGCAACGATGACCAAAACTACGTTTGCCAACTCTCAATAACTTTTATGCCTCATACTTTCTATGTCTGAAGTCATCACTAACCATGTTATAAGCATATGAAACATATAAAAATTCAGATTTATGACATTCAATTCATTCCCCCATTTACTCATAGGATATACGTGAAGCACAAGAGTAAATGACAAACTACTCCAAAAGATTTGAGTGAAGGGCACTGAGTAGGCAAATAATTACTAACTAGCCATGGGAGGATTCTTTTTCATTCAATATTTCAGATCCAATGATTTTATTCAAACAGCAAGAAAATACTAACAAAATAAAATGACGCTCCAAGTAAAACACATATCATGTGACGAATAAAAATATAGCTCCGAGTAAGGGGTACCGATAGTTTTGAAGACGAAAGAGGGGATGCCTTCCGGGGCATCCCCAAGCTTAGGCGCTTGAGTCTTCCTTGAATATTACCTTGGGGTGCCTCGGGCATCCCCAAGCTTAGGGTCCTTCCAATCCTTATTCTCCTCATATCGATATCTCACCCAAAACTTGAAAACTTCAATCACACAAAACTCATCCAAACTTCGTGAGATAGGTTAGTATGATAAAGAGTAAACCATGCACTTGGTTACTGTCAAAGACAAGGTTCATAATTGTTCTCACACAATGCCTACTGTACCATATCATTTCTATAACTTATATTGAGAAATATAAGTCATAGAAACTAGAAAACAAGCAAACTATGCAATGAAAACAGAATCTGTCAGAAACAGAACAGTCTGTAATGATCTGAACAATAACCATACTTCTGCTACTCCAAAAATTATGAAATAAATTGGTGTACGTGAGGAATTTATCTATTAATCTTCTTCAAAAAGAATAAACTCAAAATCACTCTTCTGTAAAAAATGACATCTATTCTCGTGAGCGCAAAGTTTCTGGTTTTTACAGCAAGATCACTTTAACCTTCACCCAAGTCTTCCCAAAGGTCTTACTTGGCACTTTACTGAAACAAAAGCTATAAAACATGATTACTACAGTAGCTTAATCATGTAGACACACAAAAACAGTAAGGTTAAATATTGGGTTGTCTCCCAACAAGCGCTTTTCTTTAATGCCTTTTAGCTATGCATGATGGTTTCAATGATGCTCACTTTAAAGATAGGAATTGAAACACAAAGAGAGCATCTTGAAGAATATGACTAGTATATTTAAATCTAACACACTTCCTATGCCTAGGGATTTTGTTAGTACACAATTCATAAGAACAACAATCAACTAGCATAGGAAGGCAAAACAAGCATAACTTTCAAAACTTTAAGCACATAGGGAGGAAACTTAATATTATTGCAACTCCTACAAGCACGTATTCCTCCCTCATAATAATTTTCAGAGGCATCATGGATAACAACTTTGTTCTCATACTCAATTGGAACCTCTTCCGAAATAGTGGAATCATTACTAACTAAAGTTGACACTCTTCCAAATCCACTTTCATAAATATCACACTAAGATTCAATATCTTCCAAAATAGTGGGATCACTAATTCCTAAAGTTGACACTCTTCCAAACCCACTTTAAATGATAGTATTATTCATACTCCAAAAGGTATAAGTGAAGTTCATGGAGCATTCTACAACTGACCAATATCCAAGCTCAAAATGTATAAGTGAAGCACATGAAGCATTCTATAAACCATACTCAAAAGATTTAAGTGAAGCACAAAGAGTAATTCTATAAGATCATACTTAAAAGATTTAAGTGAAGTACATGAAGTATTCTATAAATCATTTAAGGGATAACTCATGCTAGCAATGAATCTTAAAGGAAAAACAAAAACACAAAGGACACAAATCATGTGAACAAAGCAAAAACCGAGGTATACTGATAATCGTTGAAGAAGAAAGATGGGATGCCAACCGGGGCATCCCCAAGCTTAGATGCTTGAGTATCCTTTGAAATATTTACTTGGGCTGCCTTGGGCATCCCCAAGCTTGAACTCTTATCTCTCTTTATTCTTCTCATATTGATAGCTTCTCGACCTTCGGACACTTCATCCACACAAAACTTTAACAAAAACTTGTGAGATCCGTTAGTGTAATAAAGCAAACTACCACTTTTAGGTACTATAATGAACTCATTCTTTATTTGTATTGATGTTAAATCTACTGTATTCCAACTTCTCTATGGTTCATCGAAATAAGCAAACAACACATGCAAAACAGAATCTGTTAAAAACAGAACAGTCTGTAGTAATCTGGAAGTTTGGCAAACTTATGTAAGTCCTAAAATTATAAACTAAATTTGACAATTTGAAAAATTTGTACATAAGTAATGTGCAAAAAGAATCATAACCATTTGACTTTCCAGTTAAAAATGTAAATTCATGCACTACAGCCAAAGTTTCTGTTTTTGTTTTGCACATAGTAAACAAGCAATCTAATCATCCTAACACCAAGGATTGGCACATTATTTTTATAATACAATGAATATATACAAGGGGATAATTATTTACAGATAAACTTCCATGAAAAATTCTACATTGTTTCCCTGAGCATGAGCACAAGTGCTCAAGGTCGACCCTCACTTCTTCAATGCAAAACCTTCCAATCACTTCTCTTTTTGAAAAACTTTTTAGGCATGAAAGGCAAGTAATAATTTTTTTGTATTTTCATTTTTAAATTTTTTTGTATGTTTCGCCCACAACTAAACAGAAACAAAAAGGAAAAACAAAATCTAAATAGTGAAGAAAGCAAACAAGCACACACGAGAATATCAACCCCACGCTATTGCTCCCCGGCAACGGCGCCAGAAAAGAGCTTGATAATCCCCAAGTGCAAGGAATCATCGTAGCACTTTCCAAAGATGGAAGTGATAAGTATGGAGTGTCGAACCCACAAGGAGCTAAAGGTAAGATCAATATTCTCTCAAGCCTTATCTGCCACTAATACGACTCTACGTGCACCGAACGTTTGCTTCCAACTAGCAACGAGAAATAAAACTACGTTGTGGGTATGGAGAGGATAACTTTGTATGATATCGGAGAGCTAAAACATAAAAGTAGGTGCTGTTATCATAAAGTTAGAATATAATACTAAATAATATAAATAGCGAGTGTGGAATAATGGTGGATCGGTGTGCGGAATTGTCCTAGGCAATTGTCAACAAGACCGATAATCACTATTGCAGTTTCATATGAGGGAGAGGCATAAGCTAACATACTTTCTCTACTTGGATCATATGCACTTATGATTGGAACTCTAGCAAGCATCCGCAACTACTAAAGATCATTAAGGTAAAACTCAACCATAGCATTAAAGCATCAAGTCCTCTTTATTCCCATACGCAACAATCCCTCTTACTTGGGTTTGTGTTTCAGTCACTCACCAACCCACTATAAGCGAATCATGAACGTATTGCAACACCCTACAGCGGGAATCCCTCATTCTTGCGCGACACGGAGGGCACCATAGGACAACACCAAAGTAAAACATACAACTCATACCAATCTAGATCATCAATCAACCAAAAGACAAAAGATATCTACTCAAAACATCATAGGATGGCAACACATCATTGGATCATAATATGTGGCATAAAGCACCATGTTCAAGTAGAGATTACAGCGGGGTGCGGGAGAGTGGACCGCGTAAAAGAGATGAGGATGGTGATGATGATGAAGACGATCACCGTGGTGATGATTCCCCTCCCGTTGGCACTCCGGCACCACCGGAAGAGAGGAGGAGAGGTTCTCCCCCTTGTGTTTCTTCCTCCATGGCTTCCACCTTCTGGTCCTTGGCCTTCATGGTGATGAAGACCCCTCCGGGATACTCCTCCATGGCCACCGGTGATGATGGCCCCCTCTGGCAGGGTGCCGGAGAGGGCCCCGATTGGTTTTTCGTGGCTACAGAGGCTTGCGGCGGCGGAACTTCTGATCCAATCTCCGTTCTGGAAGTTTTAGGGTACGTAGGTATATATGGGTGCAGGGGGTACGTCGGTGGACCTCCGGGGGGCTCACGAGGTAGGGGGCGCCCAGGGGGTGCCCCCCACCCTCGTGGGCAGCCCGGGAGTCCCCTGACGTGCACTCCAAGCCCATATGATTGGTTTCCTTCCAAAATTAACTTCTCCAGTTGATTTCGTTCCGTTTTGACTCCGTCTGATATTCCTTTTCCTCGAAACACTGAAATAGGCATAAAACGGCAAATCTGGGCTGGGCCTCCGGTTAATAGGTTAGTCCCAAAAATAATATAAAAGTGGATAATAAAGCCCAATATTGCCTAAAACAGTAGATAATATAGCATGGAGCAATCAAAAATTATAGATACGTTGGAGACGTATCAACATCCCCCACTGAAGATACAGTCCAATACGTACTCCAAATACTTTACACAGATTCCAACAATGCAGCCGAATATGAGCATTGTTGCTCGGTCTTCGAATGGCAGTCTCCATGAGCATTCAACGCCTAGAAGTACGTGGGGATTCAAATCTCGCAATATCTCAAATAAATGGAGACTTTGACGCCAAGGACCCGAAAATGGCGGCCTACCGCAATGCCGTTCTCAAAATGTCAGCTCGGTTCGAGGGGCTCGAATTCCACCATGTGGTTCGAGAAAACAATCAAGCGGCGGATATTCTTGCCCGCATCGACGCTAAACGCGACCCCGTCCCACCTAATATCTTCTTGGAAAGGCTGTTCAAGCCATCTGTGGTATGGGAAGGGGAGACCGGCAATACCAGTCTGGATCCGCATACAACCCTAGATCTCGAACAATCTGACGTAATCGGAGGCCCCGCCACCGAAATAACACCTTCGGCCCACGCGATTATGGCGGTCATCGCCCCATGGACAGAACCCTTCTTAGCCTACTTAAATAGGCAGGAACTCCCGGAGGATCAAAATGAGGCACGTTGCATTGTGCGGCGCTCTAAAGCCTACAAAGTCCACGAGGGAGAGCTTTATAAGAAAAGCACGACCAGAGTGCTCCAAAGGTGCATCTCCGAAGAGGAAGGGTGGCAGCTTTTGGCCAAAATTCATGCCGGACTCGGCAGCCACCATGCCGCAGCTCGGGCGCTCGTAAGCAAGGCCTTCCATACAGGTTTCTACTGGCCGACAGCCCGGGCAGACGCGCAGGACCTTGTCCAACATTGCGTCGGTTGCAAATCAAAGCCATATGCCACCTACCGCCCTCCAAACAATCCCCATAACTTGGCCCTTTGCAGTCTGGGGGCTCGATATGGTTAGACCCCTTAAAGGAGGAAGCCATAAGAAGAAATACTTGCTGGTCATGGTCGATAAATTCACCAAATGGATAGAAGCCAAACCAGTTAAAACGGTCGAGTCCGGACCAGTGATAGACTTCATATCCGGGGTCGTACACCGTTACGGTGTCCCCCATAGCATCACCACTGATAACAGCTCAAACTTCACAGCCGACGAGGTGAAAACCTGGTGCAGCAAAATGGGCATAGAACTTGATTATGCCCCCGTCTATCACCCCCAAACAAATGGTCAAGTCGAACGAGCGAATGGTCTTATTATGAGCAGCATTAAACCCAGACTAGTGCGATCCTTGAAGGAATCAGATACGCACTAGGTCGAGGACTGCGGACCACGGCAAATCGCACAACCGGATACACACCATTTTTATGGTGTACGGCGCAGAGGCAGTGCTACCCTGCGATATCATCCATGACTCACCTAGAGTGCGCATGTACGAAGAGAGAGAAGCCAAGCTAGATCGGCAGGACGGCTTAGATGCCCTGGAGGAGGAGCGTGATGCCGCAAAGGCCCGTTCCGCATTCTATCAACAGCAGGCTCGAAGGTATCAAAGCAGAGAAGTACGGGCCAAAACTTATAACATTGGCGAGCTCGTTCTACGCCTACCAGAGAAGAAAAAAGGACAAGCTCAAGCCCAAATGGGAGGGTCCCTTCATCATTGACAAAGTTCTCACCGGAGGTGCGTACCGTCTGCGTGATGCATCAGATAATCGACTCGAGCCGAACCCATGGAACGCGGCCAGACTCCGAAGATTCTACGCCTAGTGCCGAACTCCGTGTTTGTCTCCTTACCTCCCACTACTGGAATCAGGGATTTTGCCGTCTGCCAGTTCTTTGCCGTCTGCTTGAGGACGGCAAAGAAGGTCTTTGCCATCAGCTACCAAACAACAGACCGCAAAGAACTGGCAGACGGCAAAGAAGGTCTTTGCCATCTGTCATTTCTTTGCCGTTAGCTGGCAGATGGCAAAGAATCTTTGCCATCTGTCAGCGGACGGCAAAGAGGTGCCACCGGATGCCTGTATACTGCAACGGTCCACCCCCACTCTTTGCCGTCTGCTGGCGGACGGCAAAGATTCTTTGCCATCTGCTGGCGGACGGCAAAGAGGGGGCTATCTTTTTTTTGCGGTCAAAAAATCCGTTGCCCCACCTCCTCTATCTCTATCCCCTCTCTCTCCGCCCCTATCTCTCTGCCCCACCCCTCTCTCTCTCTCTCCCGCTCGTCTCTCCCTCTCCCTCCCGCGAGAAGCTACGCCGGCCGATTCCGGCGGGATTCGACGACGCCCGCCCCACAGCCAAGAGCCTCCCGACCCCGCCTTCCTCGACCCCGCGCCACTGCACCCCCTCGCCTCCTTTCGCCGGTGCGTGCTGCCACCTCACCAGACCCCAGGAGCCCCGCCGCCTCGTGCTGCCGCCTGCGCCGCGTCGTGCGCCGCCACCTCCCCACAAGCTCGCCGCCCCACCGTGGAAGCCTCGTCGCCGGTCACCCCGACCTCGAGATCCGCCTCCGCCATGGGAGCCGAGCACCGAGCTCCTCTGCGCCTCGCCCGCCATGGGAGATCTGAGGCCGACCAGGAGGTGGGGATGGGGCGCTGGTGGGCCCCGGGGATCTGCACGGTGGCGCTGCTCTAGCTCGCCGCGGCCGCAACCGGAGATCCCGATCCCGACGAGCTCGAGCGCGCGTGAGTCCTGCTCCTCCGCCCTGTTTTTTCCGTGCCTGCTCGCTTGCTCTGTCTGTGGCTCGGTACTGTCGATTGCTGGATGTGCACTTAGGTTCGGTCGCCGTGAGGATCCTCCGGCAGTGCTAGATGTGCCGTGGCGCGGTGGTGCCCCTGGGTGGCGCCTCCGTGCTGCGGTGCCCCTGGTTGGCGCCTTCGTGCCCGTGCTCTCGCTGGCGCCGCCGTTGTGGTGCTCTCTGGCAAGCTCTGACTTGTTGTGGTGGTGTTGGTTGTGATGCTGGTCACACCATAGTGATGGTCTGGCTGCATCCTGCTTCGGCTACAACTCCTCTTGGTGAGCTTGTCCTTGCTCCCCTCCTAATCTCTCTAACGCATAGCTGTAGCATTTGATCTTGTTGGATGTGAGGCTCTATTAGCTGTGGTTAGCTGCTGTAGATGATCATCAACTTGTATTGGAGCTCTCTGTGATGGATTCTTGCTGTGTCAGGGTTTTGGTCAGTGACCATCTATGTGTATTTGTGAAGTATATATACTCCTGTACTGCTCTGTTCTGTGTATTTGATCCTGGAGTTGTTACTTTGGTCAGTAACTTTACTCATGAACAGATACTCACTTGTTCGTAGTTATTTTACTTCTAATACTGACATGAACAGATACCACTTGGTTTGGCTATTCCTATTTGTCTCTTTCTAATAGCCTATGAACAGATGCTATACTTGGTTTTGGCTGTTACTTTCCTAGTCTTCTACTGATAAGATAGATACTACATCTGATTTGGGCAGCGATGCTGGTTTGAGCCCCCCTCTCTTAGGCTTAATTCACATGTGGCTACCCATGTGCTGTGATGAACTAGCCTTGGCACTTCCAGGCTATCTGAGCACATAATCCCTCAAGTATACCTTGAGGTCTTTTGTACCTCTCCTTAATGGTTACCTCTTCTAAGCTGCTTGTGGCTGGATGTGTTGGGACTTGGTCTGGTTGGCTGGTTGTGATGTATATCTCCTCCTGGAGCTTTGTTTTTGGCGTTGCACAGTGACATGTACCTATTGTCACTGGACAAAACTGATTGTGGTGATGAAGTCTAATCTTTGGCTTTAATCACTAGTTTTTAGTTGGCTTAATTCCTGGAGCTAGTACTGATAGTGGTCTTTGTGTTGGCATTTAACTAACTGCTAATTGTGGTGGCTTCTTGATTGGGTCCTTGGCTGGTTCTCTCCTTTGGCTCTTTGGTATTGGTTTAATCTATTTGGCTTTCTAATTAAGATCACTTTGAAAATCAGGATCTTAACTAAGATTATCTTGATCTCAAGTACTGGTTCCTACAGCATTGCATTTCACCAAGTGAAATGCTACATTTCTACTCCTAACCCATTCTCTCTTTCTTAGTGTTTTTGTTATGCAGGTTGGAAGAAAAGAAGAAGATCCAGAGAAGATCTTAGTAATAAGATAGTTTTTAGGAAAATAGATATTTAGTTTAAGATCATTCCTTGTAATATTTGTTGGATATGTGTTCATGGATATGTGTTGGATATATATGTGTTCATGACTATATATTGATAACATGCGTTGGATATATATGTGTTGGATATGCTATATTGGGTAATGTGTGTGTGTGTGTGTGTGTGTGTTTGATTTTCTATGAAAATGAATTGATATAAGAAGAAACAGAATTAATGCCTATTTGATCTCTTTGCCATCTGCCATCAGATGGCAAAGAGCCTGCAGTCTTTGTCGTCTGCCAGCAGATGGCAAAGAGCCATGCCCTTTACCGTCTGCCAGCAGATGGCAAAGAGCCATGCCCTTTGCCGTCAGCCGCTGATGGCAAAGGCCCCTTTGCCGTCCGCCACCAAAAGCAGACGGCAAAGTAGCTCTTTACCGGCCCTTTCTTTGCTGTCCACTTTTGCCGTCCGCCGTTCATGCCTTTGCCGTCCGCTTTGGCGGACGGCAAAGTAGCTGATTCCTGTAGTATCTGTCTTCCTTTTTTAATTTATGTCCTCTCTCTCTCCCCTTCTTATATATAGCCTTAAAAGCTTCAAGTATGCTTTAACCGCACACTCATGCCACGCTATGCGCGCTCAATATACCTGGGGGCTTCTTATACAGAAGCTTAATATAATTATCTTCTGGGCTTCATGCCCACCACATATGCGTCATTTCCCCATATGTGCCTTTTTTCACCACTATATGCATCGATATGACTTAAGTTGGGCCAAGCTGGGTTGCCTGGTTCTTGTGTTTATGCCCTACGTTCCCGTTAATTCGACTAGGGCATAAGGGGAGCACCTCTGCGATTGTTACTGCCGGGTCAGCCGGATGTGTACCTCAGACTGAGTGAAGCCGAAAGCTAGCATTCTTAAGAGAATATTCGGTCGGTGAACAAAAGATGTCTTTTACCTATTTCAAAACATGCCCCCACATGATTATATCCTGCGTCATTTTTTCGCAGTTCGGACATGCACGTTAATGCATGCACACCCAGGGAAAGGAACCCTTAACAGAACTATTCTCCCTGGAAGATGTTTCTTACTACCCATGTAATATAACATAGCTAGTTGGGTACTTGTCTGTTCAAGCACTTATGACCCCTACGCCTGGTTTCCACGCGTGCCCCGGTTTTCACATAACCGAGCCGATATTCGGATACACTACGGACTGTCGAGTCCAGAGGTTGAAGCGAAAAGGTCCGTCAAGACAAATGATTTACAATCCGGCTAGGGACAAATGTGTCCTTCGAAGTACAAAAGTCACTTAGACTGACTAAATTCTTCTTCTATACCATCCAACAGGCTATCTAGCCTACAGTCCTGTTGGGAATACTTAGCGGCTAATGCTACCTGGTCATATACCAGACTTACAGGGATCTCTTTCCCATCTAATCCTACAGGTCCGACCTCGGCCATGTGGTTCAGGTCAGCCTTGGTGTATCGCGTCTTCACCATAGCCCAAGCTTCCCTTGCACCTTGTCGGCAGGCCGATATCTTCCATAATCGGAAGCGCCGCCGTGCTCCCTTGAGCATCTCCACAAGCTCCCCCATGCCTCCTGGCAGGGAGGTGGATGGCCACAAGGCCTGGGCAATGCCCTGCATCTCCTGCCGAACTTGTTCGTGCAGTTGTGAGAGCTCCTGCAGAAGATCGCTTGCAGATCCGGGCATCTCCACTTCGGGACGACCTGTCAGCATACCTACAGACATAATTCTGTTAGCACGCTTCTTCGCCGAACTTTATAGTGGTTCGTTAGAGCACTTACTGAATATGCCACATCGATCCTCTTATTCTCCTTCACGGAGTCAGCAAGCTGGGCCCGAACATCCTTTAATTCGACGTCCAGTCGGGTGTTCACATCCTAGAGAGTATTTTTCTCCTTTATAACCTTTGTAAGCACACGCTCGCCAGCCTTCAGCTATCGCTGAACATGTTGCTCATCCTCTGGTACGATCTCCGGATTGCCTCCGGGATTGTCTGTAGAATCTATTGTTAGATTTGCATTCATGCCAAATGTTAACTGGTACATACCAGTACATTAATACCAGATGGAGCCTTCGTGGACTCCTCCATTCCGGCAATTACGACCCGCAGTTGCGCTTTGCACTCCTCCAGCTCTTTAGACAGCTGGGTATTCTTCTCTGTCAGAACCCATGCACACGAGGATCCTTAAATCAGTTGTGCCAACTATTTCAAGTCTAAGGGGCTACTGATATACATACTTATCAAATTCTCTTACCTGTATATCCTTTACGTACTGGTCCATGGCTCTAGTGAGGCCACCTTAAGCAGCCCAGATGTACGCGTCCCCTAAGTTGAAGGCATTGAACGCCTCTTCAGAGAAATTAGGGTCACGTAGTGTGGCCTTCGGCGCCTATGATTCATGGCGCTCTCCACTTCGGAGTTTGTAGCGGAGAATCTATCCGCATCCTCTGTAGGAGGATCGTCCGCGTTGACCTCCGCCCTTGAGTCCGGCCTCGGAGTTCGGCTGGTGGAGGCGTGGTCGGCAGGCTCTCCGGATATAGTCCGGCGAGCGCTTTTTCTGCCAGAGGACAATGGACATTGTTACATTTTAACAATGATAATTACGTGGCAGGTTTTTAAGCATACCTTTGCAACGGCGTCTCGGTCATGATCGCCTTCCTTTTAAGCCTACCCGGCTTCGGTGCCCCTTGTTGATGAGTCACCGCGGGTTCGGCATGGCGTCCCGATGGCCTTCCCTGTAAAACGCAATACATGTGCAGTGGGTAAGGCATGAAGAGGGATTCCTTTTTGGAAGTTGGGACTCCGGTCTTACTTACCTGTGATACAGGGAGCAGGCCAGGATAATCAGCTATGATGGCCACTAGCGCACCATCGCAGCTTAACTGATAAAATGTCCGGTCGACGAGCTCCACAAATGTGTCCGGATCTTCTTCGAGTCCGGGGTCGAGGGCCCGGTCGGGGTCCTCTGGCTGTGGAGACGGGCTGTGAACCTCCCTCATAGCTTTTTGCAGTTCCTGCTATGAATTGGCAAGGTAAATATTTATGCTAAAGAATGCGGGAAAGACTGGAATAAAAGATAGCCGCTCACCGAGCTTGAAGGGTTGTACATGGAGAATCCATCCCGTGGCTTGATACGGATGAACTCCTCTTCTTCTCCTTTGTACAAATTGAACAATATCTTTGCCAGAGCGGCAGGAGAGTCCGGACCTTTACGGCCGCAGCGGGTGGCATCGTCTTCTCCATTGAAGTGCCACATGGGTTTCCCCCGATATTGAAGTGGCTGCACTCCCCGCATTATACATATGGAGATAACCTCAATTATTGTCAATCCTGATTTGGCCAGCACCTTTATCCTGTCCATCAGGAAAAGGATCTCTCTGTTATCTTTCTCCTAGGGGCTCCGAGGGCGCCAGCTGTGGCGTTTCTTCAACGGGGCATTTAGAAACTCGGAAGGCCCTTCCGAATAAGGTCCGGAAGAGGGACATCCTCCATGTAGAACCACTCCGAAGGCCAGTCTTCGGATGTCTTCTTCGGGGTACCGGATAGGTATCCGGTCCCGGCGATGCGCCATATTTCGGCTCCGCCCACTTGATATACCGACCCCTCCTGAGTGTGGGGTACGAGGCAGAATAGCCTCTTCCACAGCTCGAAATGAGCTTCGCAACCCAGAAATAGCTCGCAAAAGGCAACGTAGCCTGCGATATGCAGTATGGAGGCTGGGGTAAAGTTATGCAGCTGGAGGCCGTAGAACTCCAGGAGCCCGTGGAGGAAAGGATGGATTGGAAATCCGAGTCCCCTCAGTAAATAGGGGATAAAGCATACCTGCTCCCCCTTGGATGGGTTTGGAGAACTCTCCGCTTGCTCCCGCCATTATAAGTGGCTAGTCTAGCTCGGACAGGGACCATGTACGCAGGCCGGAGAAACCCCTTGGTCTGCAACTCTACTAGTCGGTTGTGGGGGACAGAACATTTCTCCCAATCACCTAGCCTAGTGCTATGGGAGCGAGAGGAGGAGCCGCGACGGCCGGCCATGGTGGTATGGATTTTTCCGGGCGCGCTCTGATGGATACTCGCTGGGAGGAGATGGTGTGATTTGGCTCTGAGGATCCCCGTCTCTTTAAATAGACGATTTACTCACATGGTCGAGGTGGCAAATGTAAAAATGCCCCGACTTCTCGCATTCGCTCAACACGTGGATATAGCCATTATTAAAGCACAGAAGCCGAGGAGTACAACATTAATGGGAAGCCGGACACTGCGTGTTACAACAGGTACCCTGGAGAATTTGGAGAAGAACCCGCCTTGCAATGTCGAAGACAATCTGCGCGCCGGACTCATCGTCATTGAAGCCTGGTTCAGGGGCTACTGTGGGAGTCCTGGATTAAGGGGTCCTCGGACAGCCGGACTATACACTTTGGCCGGACTGTTGGACTATGAAGATACAAGATTGAAGACTTCGTCCCGTATCCGGATGGGACTCTCCTTTGCGTGGAAGGCAGGCTTGGCAATTCGGATATGTAGATCTCCTCCTTTGTAATCGACTCTGTGTAACCCTAGCCCCCTCCGGTGTTTATATAAACCGGAGGGTTTAGTCCGTAGGACAACAACAATCATTATCATAGGCTAGCTTCTAGGGTTTAGCCTCTACGATCTCGTGGTAGATCAACTCTTGTAATACTCATATCATCAAGATCAATCAAGCAGGAAGTAGGGTATTACCTCCATCGAGAGGGCCCGAACCTGGGTAAAACATCGTGTCCCCTGCCTCCTGTTACCATTAGCCTTAGACGCACAGTTCGGGACCCCCTACCCGAGATCCGCCGGTTTTGACACCGACAGTCTTCTTCTTGCAGATATCGTTCCCCTTGTGGACCTCGGCGCCAGCAAGGTGCCTCTCAACCAGCTGGGACGCCATTTGAGCTTCTTCTTAGCTGGTATTTGTTTGCTTTGGGGTGGTTTTCTAGGTTTGTGAATTGGCAGATGAGCTTGTGGTACTTGATAGATCAGGATCTGATGGTGCTGCCTTATTTAGAATCATTATAACTGAGCAAATTTCGAGCCCTCCCAGGCCATCAACATGCACAGCCGTCTGATCCTCACTTTTTGCCATTTTTGCCCGTCGGATTGGCCCTGGATCGCACGTACGCTCGCTTCGTTCGCTGCAATTGAGCCCCAACTGAAAGGGCCGCTGCTCCGGGGACTTTTTTGGGCCTCTGTCGTTAAATCGGGTTTAATGGCCTTCTATCACGCGGCTATCGCAACCCCCTCTTTTAGTTCACAAGGTCGCGTGGCAGCTCCTCGCGACCGCTTGGGTGCTGATCCGATCATTGCGGGAGGGACGACTCCCATGGCCACCGCTCTAGATTCTGGCCGATGCGACGAACGGCCTGGCCGGCGAGAAGATCTGGCGGCTCCTAAATGCCTCTAGGATGGATTCATACGCGGCTGCACACGCCAGCCGAATGAGATCGACAGTTGTCTTTTATGGACTTCTTTCAGATAAATCTTGTTTTGAAGAAAAAAGATGGACGTCTCCCCTTTGGAGTTAGCTCATTACGTCCAACCATATCTGACAATTGAAATGCCTTATGCTGAACTGGTCAAGGATGACTAAATTGACCATTGCGTATATTGGTGTAGAAGAAGTCCATGTGATCTTATCCAAGAAGCCGGGCTCCATAAAGCACACTCGTTCGAGATTCTTAAAAGAAAGAAGCATAAGTTGGTGGCCTCGGGAGATACAAAAAATCAGTTCCCGAGTCAAATAATAAATAAATATGTTCCCTTTGCACTTAGACTACAAGCTTTGTGGGCAAAGCAATTCACGGAACGCTGACCTTGTTTTCACGTAAACTGAGAAATTATTCGACAATATTTCTTTTCCCGGGAAAACTGACGATCTGATCATTTTCAATCATGACAATATAACGAACATAAGAAATAAAAAAAATATATCCAGATCCGTAGACCACCTAGCGACGACTACAAACACTGAACCGAGTCTAAGGCGCCGCCGTCATCGCCTCCCTCTCCGGAGACAGGCAAAATTTGTTGTAGTAGACAATTGAAAAGTCTTCATGTTAAGGCATGATAGGACCAGCGCACCAGAACTGCAACCGCCGTAGATTAAGATTAGTGTAGATCGGAAGGATCCAATCTGAAAACACACGAATGTAGACGAACGACGACCAGATCCACCAAGACAGATCCGCCGAAGACACACTTCAACACACCCATCGACGATGCCGGGATGGGGCTAGGCGGGGAAAATTTTATTCCATCTTCAGGGTGCCACCACCGGCTCGCCTTCCTGAGCAGGACACAAACCCTAAGAAAACTCCAAGAAACAACTAAAAACGCCCCCCTCCCCTCCCCCGCGCCGGCAAGGACCGGGATTCACCGCTCTCAAATGGCTCTAGGGCCATTGGAGACGGGGCGACGCTGGCGGGAGGCGGAAAACCCCTAAGCCTTTTGTCTCATCTGGTGAACTACCGTGGTCGCCAAAGCACGAGGAGTTGATCCCTAGCATGTCTATAGCAAGCGTCCAACACAGGTTCAGTGATAAAGTCACGTGGACATGTACCTCTCCAATATTCTGTTGTAACCATCCTCCGTGGTCTCTTTGTGAGTGGCCAGGTCGGGTCGCTTGTGCTCATGTTATGTGGGTTAGGTTGTATCGGTTTTAACCCAGTTTCTTGTTAGTCAAGCGGGCATTTCTCACTCTCTTCTTAATTAATGAAAATAATAAGTCTTTTGCCTCGTTAAAAAATGCTATTAAAGAATAGAGTAGCTTGACATTGTCGTAGATTTTGGTAGTTCCATTCACCGAATTATTTTTGCCTATTTAATGTATGGAATAGCTTACTTTTGCATATTTCATGGCTGTTTTTCCTCACTAAATTAAAAAATTCCATACTTTAGCAATTTATAGGTATTTTCCAAATCAAATTGTAAGATAATTTTGCATTTCAACAGTCACAGACTTAGCCTCAAACTAACTAATATATAACCCTTCCCATTCTCAACTGAGTTGAGGGTTGTGGCATGATGAGTTCTTTCCGTTTTATGCTGTCTGCAACCAAACCTTTAGAGATGTAATGGTGGGACATTAAAAATGTCCTGAGCAACTTATTTTCACATCAACCTGAACTTAGAATTAGAAAATAATCTAATCCTCAACCATAGCAGTAGGAGTTTTGCTCTGTGTTGGTTTTGTCATTCTCTTTTACCAGTTCTTAAATTTGGCTAGTTTTGGCTTGCTTTGGGTTCTGCCTTTGTCCTCTTTTTTACTTTGCATTTTCTCAGCAATCTTTCAACATAAGAAAACAAAATCAAGACAAGAACTTGTTTTCGCATAAAAATATTTACCTAAGAAAAAAATTGTTTTTCACATCGATCTGAACCATAAATGTGGAAATAAACTCCGATGATTTGATATTAGTGAGAAAATTAAAATCAACAAAACAGGAAATTATTCCATAATGTTTCCATCCAAGCCTCGCTATCGATTTCCTTGTTATTTTGGTAAACTAATATAACATACATCTAAAATTATGAAATGTTAAAATCAACATGAAAATCCAGATACCGAGAATCAAAATTAGAATTCTTCTGTGCATGTCATGGTTCATGTTGTATTTTAAAGTCTTGCTTAATTATTGGTTGATAAGGCCCTTATTCTCTGACACACAAAGATGGGGACAACAGTGGGAAGTTGAGAGTGGTCCATGTGGGATATAGGAGGCGGTATAAGCGTTATTCATTACATTTGACGAACGCTTACATGCTGAAAGGAAGCAACATTCATGCAACATCCTATATACGTTACAAAGAAAACGGAAACATAAATTTCTACATAACATGGGATGAAAGGAAGCAACATTCATGCAACAACCTTTATTAGATTACAAAGAAAACGGAAACATATACTTGTGCATAACATGTGAACTGCAGTGCCGAACCATTCACTGACTTTATTTTTCTGGCCTTTTCAACTAGTAGCTCCCTATTCCCCAAGAGCGAACACGGCCGCATCATGGGTGTCAGACAGACCGGTGTCGGTCTTGATGGTAACCTTATCAGCAGAAGACTCATCCACATAGACCTCGACCAAAGAGTACAGGTCCTCGATCTTGACCCCAGTGACCTTCTTCATCTTGCCCTTCTCCACAAAAGCGGTCACCTCAGTGTCGTAGGAGACAGTCTGGTTGAGCTTGTTGAACATGTGCTCGTTCTTCTTCTTCTGAAGCATCCACACAAACCCACTCTCACAGTTGTGCCCGACCTCCTCGATGTCATCCATAGGAAAGAGGCCTTTCGGGAGGCCAAGCTCTTCGAGAAGCTCGACGGTCTTCTTCTTGCAGATATCGTTCCCCTTGTGAACCTCGGCGCCGGCACGATGGCTCTCAACCAGCTGGGACGCCATTTGAGCACCTTCTTAGCTGGGACTTGTTCGCTTAAGGGTGGGTTTCTAGGTTTGTGAATTGGCAGATGAGCTTGTGGTACTTGATAGATCAGGATCTGATGGTGCTGCCTTATATAGATGGTGCAAACTGTAAAGGCTCCCTAAAGGCCTCTAGGATGGATTCATGCGCGGCTGCGCCCGCGCCAACCCATTGAGACCGGCAGCTCTCCTCTGTGGACTTCTCTCAGATACTTCTTATTTTGAAGGAAAAAGATGAACGTCTCCCCTTTGGAGTTAGCTCATTACGTCCAGCCATATCTGACCATTGAAATGCCTTATGCGGAACTCCACAGCAGAACGCTGGAGTTTTTTTTTTTTTTTTGAGAGAGAGAAGAACGCTGGAGTTGAGCTAGTCACGGATGACTGAGTTGACCATTACGTATATTGGTGTGCCATCGCAGCTGCGTGTGGTCGAAGAAATCGTACGTGCGCGGGTGCGCGCATGGAAGCAATGTGCTTGCCACAATTCTGCAAGAAGGAACCAAAGCAGAGATCGTTTTGTGTCATCTGGTGAACGTTGTAGAGGTACCGTGACCAGCTGATCGCCAAAGCACGAGGAGTTGATCCCTAGCATGTCTGGAGATGTATACCTCTCTAATATTCTGTTGTAACCATCCTCCGTGGTCTCCTTGTCAATGACCAGGTCGGTCGCTCGTGCTCGTGTTATGTGGGTTAGGCTGTATAGATTTTAATCCGGTTTCCCGTTAATTAAGCGGGCAATTCTCACTCTTTTCATAATTAATGAAAATAACAAGTCTTTTGCCTTGTTAAAAAAAGTATGCTATTAAAGAAGGGGGCTGCTACACGTCAGCCGGCGGATCTGAGGGAATCAAGTGGCCGCCTCGCGAGTCGTGGGATCTGAGGCAATCAAGCGGCCGAACGTCTTACTTTTCTTTGTAATAGAGGGCTTGTTGGAAAGTATTTACAAACAAAGGTTATGTTGCAGTTTTTTTTGCAATATAGGTTGTGTTGTGGATTTTTTTTTTTTTGCAACATAGGTCGTGTTGCAAAGTTTTTTTTCATCTTCACTTTTGTTTTCAACAGCGGCAATGTGGTGGGAGAACTTTTGTAACATAGGTAGTGTTGCAGAAAAATTTAAAATGAAAAAATGTACAGAAACGACACTGCCGTTGCTTGAGCCGAGCGCGCCGCCGCTGAACACAACAAAGCAATAGCGTTGCCGCTCCCGTGGTTTCAGAAGCGGGCCGGAGAGCACAAATCACCGCCGCGGGAGCACGACCACCACCGCCACCACCTACCACTTACGTCGGCCTCCAGGAACAGGGAAAAAGGGATCTCTGGATCCGTACAGAGGCCGGCCACCGTCGGCGGAGATCCCATCGTCATCGCCGCCGCGGGGGGTCTGCCCGGTAAGCCTGCACCACTGCCCTCCCTAGTCCCCACCGCAGTCACCCTCCATAGTCCCAGCCGCTGCAGGATCTAACCCATGGTCGAAAGGCAACAAGGGGCTAGTTGCATAACCACTTTATGAAACAACGAACCAGTTGTAGAACGTGGATACGAAGGGGTTAGCTCCTGACCGTTTGATTAAGAGCCCATCTAACGGACACGGAGGTGGCGAACGCTCGCACGAGGTCGGCCGGTTGAAGGGGATCGTTTCCCACTAAAGAATAGAGTAGCTTGAAATCTTCGAAGATTTTGGTAGTTCCATTCACCGAATTATTTTTGCCTATTTAAATGTTTGGAATAGTTTACTTTTGCATATTTCATGGCTGTTTTTCCTCACAAATCTAAAAAATCCATAGTTTAGCAATCACAAACTTAACCGTTTTATAGGTATTTTCCACATCAAATTGTCAGACAATTTAGTATTTCAACAGTCACAAACTTAGCCTCAGACTAACTGATTTCGAACCCTTCCTGTTCTCAACTGAGTAGAGGGTTGTGGCATGATGAGTTATTTCCGTTCTATGTTGTCTATAAACCAACCTTTAAAGATGTAATGGAGGAACATTGAAAATGTCGTGAGCAACTTGTTTTCACATCAACCTGAACTTGGAATTAGAAAATAATCTAATCCTCAACCATAGCAGTAGGAGTTCTGCTCTGTGTTGGTTTTGTCATTCTCTTTTTACTAGTACTTAAAATTTGGCTAGTTTTGGCTTGCTCTGGTTTTCGCTTTTGTCCTCTTTTTTTCCTTTGCATTTTCTGAGTAATCTTTCAACGCAAGAAAACAAAATCAAGACAAGAACTTGTTTTCGCATAAAAATATGTACCTAAGAAAAAAATGTTTTTCACATCGATCAGAACCATGAATGTGGAAATAAACTCCGATGATTTGATATTAGCAAGAAATTAAAATCAACAAAACAGGAAATTGTTCCACAATGTTTTCATTCGAGCCTTGCTGTCGATCTCCTTGTTTTTTTTGTTGTCGATCTCCGAGAATCAAAATTAGAATTCTTCTGTGCATGTCATGGTTCATGTTGTATTTCAAAGCCTTGCTTAATTATTGGTTGATAAGGCCCTCATTCTCTGACACACAAAGATAGGGACAACAATGGGAAGTTGACAGTGGTCGATGTGGGATATAGGAGGCGTTATAAGTGTTATTCATTACATTTGGCGAACGCTTACATGCTGAAAGGAAGCAACATTCATGCAACATCCTCTATTACCTTACAAACAAAATGGAAACATAAATTTTTGCATAACATGGGCTGAAAGGAAGCAACATCCATGCAACAGCCCTTATTAGATTACAAAGAAAACGGAAACATATACTTGTGCATAACATGTGAACTGCAGTGCCGAACCATTCACGACTTTATTTTTCTGGCCTTTTCAACTAGTAGCTCCCTATTCCCCAAGAGCGAACACGGCCGCATCATGAGTGTCAGACAGACCGGTGTCGGTCTTGATGGTAACCTTATCAGCAGAAGACTCATCCACATAGACCTCGACCAAAGACATGTCCTCGATCTTGACCCCGGTGACCTTCTTCATCTTGCCCTTTTCCACAAAAGCGGTCACCTCAGTGTCGTAGGAGACGGTCTGGTTGAGCTTGTTGAACGTGTGCTCTTTCTTCTTCTTCTGAAGTATCCACACGAACCCACTCTCACAGTTGTGCCCGACCTCCTCGATGTCATCCATAGGAAAGAGGCCTTTCGGGAGGCCAAGCACTTCGAGAAGCTCGATGGTCTTCTTCTTGCAGATATCGTTCCCCTTGTGGACCTCGGCGCCGGCACGGTGGCTCTCAACCAGCTGGGACGCCATTTGAGCTCCTTCTTAGCTGGTACTGTACTTGTTTGCTTTGGAGTGGTTTTCTAGGTTTGTGAACTGGCAGATGAGCTTGTGGTACTTGATAGATCAGGGTCTGATGGTGCTGCCTTATATAGATGGTGCAAACTGTAACGGCTCCTGAAGGCCTCTAGGATGGATTCATGCGCGGCTGCGCCCGCGCCAGCCCATTGAGACCGGCAGCTCTCCTATGTGGACTTCCCTCAGATACTTCTTGTTTTGAAGGAAAAAGATGAACGTCTCCCCTCTGGAGTTAGCTCATTACGTCCAGCCATATCTGACCATTGAAATGCCTTATGCTGAACTCCACAGCAGAACACTCTGAGTTGAGCTGGTCACGGATGACTAAATTGGCCATTGCTTACACAAGAAGAATCTTCAAGTCTTTTGATCTAGAGCGACAAAACTGACCAGAGTGTAGAAGTCCCAGTGATCTTGTCTAATTAAGAAGCTGGGCTGCGTACCAATGAAACATGAGTTGGCGATCTCAGGTGATACAAAGTTCAGTTCCCATTGCACTTACACTCGAACAAGCTTTGTGACCAAAGCAATACGATGAATGCTGAACTAGTTTTCACATAACAATGCGTGCCTGAGAAAAACTTGTTTTCCACATCTACCTGAACCTAAAACCGGGAAAATTTCTCTGATGGCCAGAATAAAAATCAACAACACAAAAAGTCAAAAACTATTCAACAATGCCGCAAGCTGACAAGCTAGATTAGATGTCTATATGCACCATCCGCCAAAGTTTCCCATCTGCAACCTAGCCTCCAGTGCTTACCTCTGTTCCATTTAACTGGCAGGAAATCTGATGGAACATAAGTTGATGTCGAGCGATACAAAAATGCAATCCCCAAGGTATGTGAGCAAAGCAATGCACCGAATGCTGACAAAGGAACATTCAGAGAACACTATAATCATAACAATCACAAACTCAAAGCCAAATATGTTCCATCAACACATCCAAAGAGGAAGTTCAACAAGAACCACACGGAAGATGTTACATCAGGCATCCAAGTAAGTTCGCTAGGACCACAATCTAACTCCATCTACCATTACAAGATCAGACAAGCAAGCAGAACATCCGGGGAACGAGGCAACCTGCAGTCAGACCGAAGATCTCATGCCTGCGCTGTCTCCCTTCCACGGTTCCACTGCTCGATCTTCAGCCTCCTCTCCTCACTGACCTCCCTGGCCGGGCTCCTAGTCCTAGACCTGCAGCGTCGCCACCTGCTCCCATCGCTGTCATAGTTGCGATTCCTCTCACTGCTCTATGGTGGTAGTAGTCACCATAGAAGCCGCGGTGCAAGCTGCCTCCGTAGACCATAGTAATCGCCAGGGGACCGTGAGGAGCGATAAAAATTATGATCATAGTAGTGGTTAAGTTATGTCGTTTCATGTTTAATGAGCAACATTTAGTACTAGAGTTCAAAATATGCAGTGAGTTAATGTACTTATGTTCATGTTCCAAATATTAGGGCACCAATTTTTGGTCTGCTAGAAAAGCAGAAAGTTAACCCTTCCATTGTCAACTGAGTGGAGGGTTGGCATGATGAGTTCTTTCCATTTTATGTTGTCTGAAGCCAAGCCTTAAACATACAATGATGGAACATTAAAGCGACTTGTTTTCACATCAACCTGAACTTAGAAAGAGAATAATCTATGGATCATACAGCCTCAACCATAGTAGTATGAACTTTGCTCTCTGTTGGTTGAGTCATTCTCTTTGCTAGTTCTTAGATTTTGGCTAGTTTAGGTTTGCTCTGGTTTCTGCTTTTGTCCCATTTTTTTTCATTTGCCTTTTTCTCGGTGTTCTTCTAATACTACAAAACAACATTCGAGAGAAGAACTTGTTTTCACATAAAAATATGTGCTTAAGAGAAACTTGTTTTTCACATCAATCTGAAGATTCTGAACCATTCATTGAGATGAAAGTTGAGAGTCATCGATGTGGGATAGAGGAGGGGGTATAAAACTATAAATGCAATTATTCATCTCACTGTCGAAAGCTTACAAGCCGAAAGGGAACAACATTCACGCAGCAACCTTGAGCTTATACAAGAAAAAGGAAAGATACTTCTGCATAACATGCGAACCATAGTGTTGATTGTTGAACCATTCACTGACTTTATTTCGTGCCATTTCTACTTAGCTCCCTATTCTCCGAGAGCGAACGCGGCTGCATCATGGGTGTCAGACAGACCGGTGTCGGTCTTGACGGTGACCTTATCAGCAGAAGACTCATCCACATAGACCTCGACCAAAGGCAGCTCCTCGACCTTGACCCCGGTGACCTTCTTGATCTTGCCCTTCTCCACAAAAGCGGTGACCTCGGTGTCGTAGGAGACGGTCTGGTCGATCTTCTTGAAGGTGTGCTCGTTCTTCTTCTTCTGAAGCATCCACACGAACCCGCTATCGCGGTTGTACCCGATCTCCTCGATGTCGTCCATTGGAAAGAGGCCTTTCGGGAGGCCGAGCTCTTCAAGGAGCTCGACAGACTTCTTCTTGCAGACTTCGCCCCCCTTGATGACCTCGGCCCCGGCGTGGCGGCTCTCGACCAGCTGGGACGCCATTGGAGCACTTGTCTAGGACTGGCTTGCGTAGGAAGTGGGGTTTTAGGTTTATGAATTGGCAGAGGAGCTTATTGTAAGTGATAGACTAGGACCCGATATTGTAGCAGCTTGAAAGGCCTCTACGATGGGTTCATGCGCGCGCCAGCCCAGTGAAACCGGCAGCTCTCCTCTCTGGACTTCTTCCTTCGTATACTTCTTTTTCTGAAAAGAAAAGAAGAACGTCTCCCCTTTGGAGTGAGCATTATTACGTCGTCATGAACAAATGATTTTGGATTGTCCAGCCACATCTGACCATTGAAATGCCTTTGTGCTGAACTGCACGTCAGAACAGTGGGGTTGAGCCGGTGAAGGATGACTAAATTGACCATTGTTTACACAAGAAGAACCTTCAGGTCTTTTTATCTCGAGCGACTAAATTGACCATACTGTGAAAGTCCCTGTTATCTTGTCTGAGAAGCTGGGCTCCGAATAAAAAGAAGATTCTTACACTCGGGTGATACTAAATTCAGTTCCCATTGCACTTGCACTCGAACAAGCTTCGTGAGCAAAGCAATCCGCCGAATGCTGAACTTGTTTTCACATAACAACGCGTGCCTGAGAAAAACTTGTTTTCCACATCTACCTGAACCTAAAGGGAGAAATCATCTCCGGTGATCTGATTTTGGCGAGGATAATTGAACAATGCTGCAAGCTGACAAGCTGACAAGCTAGATTATATGTCTAACTGCACCATCTGCCATAGTTCCCCACCTGCAACTTAGCCTTGAGTGCTGAACTCTGTGCCTTCAAAACTGGCAGGAAATCTGATGGAACATAAGTTGATGTCGAGCAGTACAAAAATTCAAACCCAATGCATTTAGACTGAGACACGAAATATGAGCAAAGGAACATTCAGGGAACACACTACAATCATAACAATAACAAGAAATATGTTCCATCAACACATCCGAAGAGAAAGTTCAACAGGAACCACACTGAAAATGTTACATCAGGCTTCTGAGTAAAGTTCACCAGGACCAAATTCTAACTCCATCTATCATTACAAGATCAGACAAGCAAGCAGAACATCCGGTGAACAAGGCAACACTTCAACCTGCAGTCAGACCAGCGATCTCACGCCTGCGCAGTCTCCCTTTCGCGGTTCCACTGCTCGATCTTCGCCCTCCTCTCCTCGCTGCCCTGCCTGGCAGGCGCCTCCCTTTCACGGTTCCACTGCTCAATCTTCGCCCTCCTCTCATCGCTGCCCTCCCTGACCGGGCTCCTAGTCCTAGACCTGTGTCGCCGGCGCCGCTTGCTCCCATCGCTGTCATAGTTGCGGTTCCTCTCACTGCTCCTCCGGCTATGATGGTAGTAGTCGCCGTAGTCACCACGGTCCAGGCTGCCTCCATAGTAGTCGCCACGGTCCCTAGACCGTGAGGAGCGATCACGGTCCCTGGCGTGGTGACGGTAGGGGCTCGGGCTCCGGCTGCTCCTGCTGTGGCTCCTCCTGGACCTATGCAGGTGCCCATAGAGCCTCTTCCTCAGGTCCCTGCCTATCTCCTTGACATGCATGAAGTTGCAGTACCCTCCACGGTTGCAATTGTGCTCCTCAAACTGCCGGCAGGTGGCCTCCCGGAAGTCGGTGACGGGCGAGAACTCAGCAATGATGGGGCGGCCCGAGTAGAACCTCCCCTGCAGCGCCTGGAGCGCCTTGGCGGCCTGGTCCTCCTCCCTGAACTGCACGTACACGTTGCCAATGAGGTGGTCGGCGAGGTTGTCGCAGACGTGCAGGTTCTCGACCTCGCCGTGCTTGCTGAGCTCGTCGAAGATGTCCTCGTAGAAGTCCTCGAAGTCGCCCTGGATCTTGACGGGGTCGATGGGGTTCCCCTGCGCGTCCACGCCCGGGGTGATCATGTCGGGGCGCTGGTACATGTTGCAGAGCAGCAGCGTGGGCGAGACGGACGGCTTGTTGTGCAGGCGGGAGCAGCGGTCGCCGTGCCGGCACGCGCCGATCTTGAAGTAGAACGGGCAGTTCACGCGGTCCTTCTCCGTGCCGAAGATCGACGCGAGGTGCTCGGCCATGGCGGCGCCCCCTGGGTTCGTTCCCCCTCAGAAAAGCTAGAGATCTCTGCACTCCCACCACACGAATCACAAATCACACACACGAAGTTGAAGCCAAGATTAACGGGATAACATTCCAGATAATTCAAAGGAGGGGGGACAAGAACTTGATACTGCATGCAATTCATCCCAATTCCGGTGGAAACTGACGGAACCTTCAAAATCAGCAGGCACTTAAATTCCGGATCAAATCGAAAGAAAACGGAACTAAACGAAAGTATAAGACTAATCCATAACTTTATTTATCTCCTCGATTCGCGAGGGGGGGAAGAACCTATCTCCCGACCTGATAAGAATCGACAGAGAAGACACACGAAAGCATCGTCAATCAATCCGATCCGTTCGAACCGAGAGAAAAAGGAAGGAGCGTGATGCGCGGGCACGGGCAACCCAATCCGTTCGAACCTACACATGCATGTATAGATCTACTAGGCGATGTACGGGCACGGGCGCTGAGGAGGCGGCGGCTTACCGGAGATCAGCGCCGCCGTAGCCGGAGGGGGAGCAGAAGGTGGAGCAGGGCAGATTTGTTTTGGATAGTTGTTCCAGTAGCATCTGGAAAAGCGGATATAAAGGCCGTGGTGGCGTATCTGGGCGTTGGTTGGGTTTCGGACGGTGGAGATGTGGTTGGCTGGAGACTGCTAGAACCTTCCAGGGGGTTTATGGGCGTTGTGGACAGCCCATCGCTGGCCCGGTCCAGCAAGGCGGGTCTTTTATGTGTTGAACATTGTAAGCCCATCAAATCCAATTGTGAGAAGGTTCAAAAAAGTTAAAAAAAAAGTCAATTGGTTACCTAATAATTCTAAAAAAACTAGCTCCCTCTAAAAAGGGCCTACTTAACTGTTCTCAATTTAAGTTGCCAAATTTTACAAAAATTGTGCATTGCCAAATGTTAGCTTGCCAAAACATTGTCCAACCAATTTTTGCTACAACCTAAACATGCTCTAAAACCAGACACTACGCGTAGGAGAATCCCTTAAAACCTATAAAGATAAAATCTTAGAAGTTTTATTTCCCTTCTCGCAAGGTGACTAGGGCAAGGCCTCCCCCCCCCCCCCCCCCCCTTCATCTCTATCGATGGGATCGTGGATTTGCCTCCCCTTTGATCGTTGCTTCGACGGCCGTGGATGAGGAGGAAAACCACGGTGCCTCGCTCGGGCTAGTAGACAGGTTAGGATTTTAGTCCTTGCAGGGGTAGAGTCCGAGTTTCGATCCTCCTCGAGTTCGTCCGTCGGGATGGATTCAATGGAGCTCTAGCATAGATTCACGTCGACTCCTCATGACGGCAAGGTTAAGGTTCCTCGTCGCATACACGATGGAAAATTTGGTGTCGGGTTCTTTAGATCGATTCAAGAGTTCAACGTCGTCGATTGCGGCTCCGGGAGATGGTCCTTACGAGCACATGCTTGAAGACTTCCCAACTATCGTTGACAAGGTCAAGCCAACTCCGGTATGTGAGCAGTGACCGTGGTGCATCGAAGGTTCATTCTGGCAGTGGTTGTGGTTGTTTGGTGGTCCAGGGACCTCGGTGTATTTGTTGTGAACCTATATAATACATTTGGACCATTTTTGTAACAAAAAACTTACAGACATGTGTAAAAAGGAAAGGGGTGTTCGACCGTTGTTTATAGAAAGTCACGTGTTTCATTTGGAGAAATTAGTGATAGTGGATGTGAGTTTGAGGGGTATGAAACATCGTTTTGTTCTATGGCAAGGGAGTTAAGGAGGAAAGGGGGAGAATTAATAAGGTGAATTCTCACGTATATTTTCCATCTTCTCTGTTAATTCACATGGGATAAAACATTCCCTCAAATTCTCACTACTAGTTGCCAAACACACAGTCAATGGTGGGGTATAGCGAATTCCATCTTTTTCGTCTTCAAGAAGCATAGTATGAAATTTTTCGTGGTTTTTTCTGTAAAAAGAAAAGGCATGGTACTTATATTTGTCTTGAAGAATCATAGTATGAAACACGTTATGGTATGATAGGTCAGAAATTACATTTTGAAGTTTCAAGAATGCTAAATCGAATTCTACAAGGTTTACGGATGTATCTTCTACTACTATAGTACAAGAAATTTTGAACTTGTTTCAGCCACCCGTCATGACGTAGAGGCAATTATCAGCCGTTGATTTTTTCGACGGACTGAATCGCTACCGTTTATCACAGCAAACTCAGTTGATCCAACGGTTGTAGTCTTCGGGATTCGCTTATGCAGTCGCGCGCCAAAACGAGGCCGACGGGTTTTTTCTAGAGACATCGAGGCACTGCAGAGTTGCACCTGCAGTTGCACACCTTGCAGCGTCCCGTGATGCTGATGAGAAAAGTTCTCACAGAATCAAAGATCTTCTGTGGCTGGTTTTTGAAGTATCCATGGTGCAAGGAAAGAGATGTTATTTGCAGTTTGACCAAGACACCACGTGCTTAGCACGTGCCGTATACTAGTACTACATGTCTGCAAAGTTTGACGGCGAAATAGGTCAACATGTGAGCTACACAAAAAAGACAAATATGTGGATTTTTAGTGCTGAACACTGTGTGTATTATTCATGCTTTAAAAATCATGAATAGGTGATTTGATCAAAGTTTACATTGTTTGACTCAATGCTTGGATGCTGCATTGATGACTACAATTTTAAACGGACATGAGTCTTATTTTTTCATGATCCCCGTTGGATCATTGTGGTTCATGACATACGATCAAAGCCAGTACCGCATTAGTGTAATGTTGGTCAAATATATGTACCATGTGGATGTGATAATTAAATTTATTAAGTGTAGTGTATTTGCATCAGCTTGTTGTAAAAAGAATGGATTTTTTTATTACTTAATACAAGGCTGCTAGTTTTTTCATATAGCAACTCGTGCCTACTAAATAGCATATTTGTAGAAAGGGATGAGGGGGAGCTGGGAAATGAAGGAGATGTGAGGGGACCCCCTTAGGGCTTTTTCGGTTGGAAGGAAGGGGTTGGAGTGGCTTAAATCCCCTACAGGTCAACCCCCCCCCCTCCCCTCAATCCCCTCCATTTCTCTTCAAGTGAGGTTTAACTGAACAAGGCCTTGAAATCCCCTTGTGTCAAAAAAGGTCGTATGACGGTTTTCATAATCTCCTTCACCCATAGGCTTCGGATAGAAAGTAGTCCTTAAAGCGACTAATGTTAAGGCCACAAGGGGATTGCTGGCAGTCGACATGCCACAATTGCTGGTGGATTATGCTCTTGCTCGAGAGACATCACAACATGCACACAACCGGTCCACCTCCAACACCTTTGTTTGTATTTTTTGTTGGGTCAAGTCTCCCCACATGGAGATGTGTTAACAACCTAACTCCAGCTCATAAGTCTAACACAATGTGAGTTGTTAATCTCAGTTGCATCCAATGATCGTAACTGCTTCCTGGTTAAAGAGGAAGAAGAAAAGCCTAGCCACTCCACCCTTGTATGGTGGTGGTTGCATAGATTGTGCGAGTAAGAGAGAGTACAGAAAGAACAACTCAAAATGTGAGAAAAGAGGAAGAAAAAGGAGAGGTGATTTTATCTAAAATTGCTATATCTGAATAGACAATGTTCAAGCTGTGATTGAAAGCTCAGACGTATTTGGATTGGCGCAAAACTTGGTGGGCTCGTTTACTTTGAGCATGTCTACATGGATAGCTATTTTGAGGATTGGATCATCATCTGATTTGAGAGTGATTCTTGTTAGTTCAGACTACTGCAGTTTCAACACAGTAGTTTTGGGAGACGGGCATACTGGGTAGGGGTTGCTCGTGGTTGCCGCAGAGCGACCACTACCGTCGTGTCGTTGCCGCCGCTCCTCTATCGGGGCCGGCTTAACATTGTCGACGACAACTTGGAAGTCTTCATGCATGTGCCCTAAGGACCAACGCTTAGACTCGCAGTTGTCGTCGTTGAACCTTTGAATCAATCCGAATCAACCGATACCAAATCTCGCCGTCGCGCGTGCTTGATGAGTAGTAAAATTGAAAAAAAAAGAGTCAAAACATATATGAAGTTTCTTTCATGTCACAAGTTTTAATTGTGTGTAATTTTTCATGATAAAATGACATTAAAGGTGATTTAAAAAAGGTCCGAGATCAAAAGTTACTCTCTTCCCCCGCAAAAAAAAAAGTTACTCTCTTGGTCCTAAAATAAATGTCTCAATTTAATATAATTCTATATTGAAGTTAGTACAAATTTGAGATGCTTATTTTAGGATGGAGAGAGCATTTTTTTAAAGTTTTCTTACAACAGAACAGTTTCCCGACACACTACAAAAGCACAGAGGACATGATGAAAGTTTAGTCCACTAGTCCTAGCAAAAGTGTGTGCGGCGACATTCAGAATTTCAGACTATGATTATTGTTTCCTCCGAGAAACATTCAGACTATGGTGAACGTGTGAAGATGAGGGATATGCAGTTCGGATTCCCCAATGATTCGCCGATGGCCCCCAGGCCGCGATGCGAGGAGGAGGGAGCACGTACGACACGTCGACACGTCACCTCTTCTTTTCTTGCGGGGGATCGACACATCACCTCTGCCTCCGGCAGCGCTGAGGACTGAGGTGCAGCGACGGCATTGGCGCGCGCGCTCAGAATCTGAAAATACACTCACCTCTGAAGTCTCTGATCGCTGCATCAACACGGCATGAGTGCCGCCCATCTTCCTACGTGAGGTTTTGAAGATCGCCGCGCCAACACGGATCGACCCACGCCGCGCCGGCCGCCCGCCGCCGGAGCCGGCTCTCTCCGTGAGGCGCGTGGCCGCCTATAGCGCACTTCGGCACGGCCATATCCTTATAAGTTATAAGCACACGATTTTTTTTGTGCCGGACAGATGGTGACTGACTGCAATGGCCGTCGGTCGAAGCCGAGAGGGGCGTTGAAGGTAAGCTGGCCGATCCAGCAGCCTTCGGCGAGGGAGCATGACTTGACCTTTAGGAGCAGGGGTGAGTGGGTGCGCGCGTGTGTGGTGTTACGTGCGCACGTGGTCCGTCTTTTTAGTGAGAAAAAACAAATGGCATGCATGCCATGCCATGCACCGGTCCGGTCCGGCCTATACTGGTTTGGCCCGGCCCCCGTGTCCCAGACCGGCCGGCGCGCACGCCCCCACGCTCGGCGACCAAAGTCGCAAACCCCTCGGCGACCAAATCTGCAGCGCGAAATTGAATACGATTTCGGACCACGCCGCCGCGAGATCATCAAAAGGCCGAGAGAAGCAAAAGCCGCCCACGGAACCAAAGCCCGCCCGCCTGCGACGACCAAGCAGAGAGGGAGAGAGATCGGCTCCGGCCGCGCGCGCTCTCGTCGGCTCGTCGTCGTCCCCCCTTCCTCTTCTTCCCGTCAGAGGCGGCGGCGGCACCGCCGACAAGGTACGTCCATGGCAATTGGCACCGCAGGCGCACCACGCCGCCTCATCCATCCGAATCTCGGCACCGATACGCGCAAAAGAGCACCGCATCCGCATGGGCTGCTCGTATGCATGTATGCGCGCACTGTAGTTGATGTTGATCCACACCGTGGGGTTGGGGGCTACTCTGGTAGCAGTGGGCAGTGGCACCATCCAAGCATCCCCAACTTCACCACAGAGTTTCGATGCATTTCCTTTCCATTTGATGATGTGAAAAATATTTATTCTTCTTAGAATTGTATATAAACTTCTTATTCCTAGTTATGTCTTTTTTCATGAACTCATCCGCTCGGGTCCGGTGAATATTTTCTTTTTTTTCTATCTATATCCATGTTGTTTGTTCACGCTCCATTTATCGCATTTCTGCTTGGTACGGCAAAAAAAGGAAAAAAAAAACCTCAACAGGGCGCTTATAATGGCATTTCTTGGTGCCAGAATAATGGGGCTCCTGGAGCTCTTCATCACGGCATGCATGCCCGTTCTCAACATGCTCCTGGTTACTGGTGTTGGATCGTTCTTGGCAACGGACTCCGCTGGGATACTGGGGAAAGAAGCCAGGAAACACCTAAACTATGTGAGTGCTGCTAGTGACTCTCACCTAACGAATCGATCCACAAACCTTATTTAGTTTTTCTATATATCATGTCCCTGTCATATTCCGTTTATTTTACCAATCTGTCCACTTCTTTCCTGAACAAATTTTGTTTCTGCAGGTAGTGTTTTACGTATTCAATCCAGCTCTTATTGCAACCTATCTGGGAAAAACGATCACCATGGAAAGCTTGGCCAAATTGTGAGTCACACGCTTCTTCATTTAACCTGTTGGGCAATCTTCATTGATTATCAGTATCATGCATAATGAACTTTCTTTTTTCCTCAATAAATAAATAAATAGATGCTCCCTCCGATCCATACTGTACTAAATCAGCGACAATTAATACGGATCGGAGGGAGTAACTCTTTTTAGAAAATAATTTTGATTGTGTTACTAGATGAGGAGAAGTAATTCTTTTGACAATTTATGATCCATGATACAGGTGGTTCATGCCGGTGAATGTGTTCTTCACTTTCATCTTGGGGTTGATCTTCGGTTGGATCGTCATAAAAGTCACAGGGGCTCCCCTCAAGTTAAGAGGCCTCATTTTGGGTTGCTGTTCTGCTGGTACCTCTCTATCTTTTCATCTGAACCGTCAGAAAAACAGTAAATTCGCTCTCTATTTTAGACAAACTTCGTACAGTGCTTTCACACGTTTATTTCGCGGTACAGTGCCTGCACTGCACGTATTTATTTTGCGGTAGGTTGGGCCTGGACAGATGCACTGCATTTAGCTTGAATGAAAAGCTCACTGCTCCCCCATGCTTTTGGTTCAGACTGGTTCAGCATGCAAAAATCTTCTCAAAATCTTATGACTGAAATATGGAAAATGAGCATCAGATTTTTGATCCACTTATTCTTTTAAATCCTAGTGCCAGAAGTCAGTCCAAATATGATAGTAAAAATACACAAATACTCCTGTATAGACAACAGCAAGGAGTACTAGAATCCGTGAAGGAGTATTAGACAACAACAAGGTATAGTGTTGATGTATAAAAAGCTATCAGCTACTGAATTTGTAACGCCTGTAGAAGGAACAACCAGATTTTCAGTCATAATTATCAAGCACATTGTTCACCAAGGCAGCAAGCATCTAGCAAAGCTAAAATCTCAAGTGGGCCAGTACTGATTCAGAAGATCTTGGAAGTGCAGCAAAAGCACAACACGCAGTCCTTCTCATAATCTAACCTTATCTCCAGCTGGTACAGATAAGGTGTACTTCCCAGCATGCAAAAGGTGTAGCCATAGTACTGATTGACTGACTGATAGCAATAGTACTGTACAACCATGATAAGGATTAAGAGCAGACGTCGCACGCCTGCTTTATCCAGTTTTTATTTTTTTTCTATAAATCCTAGTATTCAAAGCCAACCAGAATATGGTAGTAACAAAAATGCAAATAAGAGATAACAAGAAGAGAATCGAGTGTTGATGTAAAAAGAACGCTTCTCACATGCTAGTAGTACCTACTGAATTTCAAACACGGGTAGAAGAAACAACCAGATTGTCAGTTATCATTATAGAGCACGTTGTTCATCACCTAGGCAGTAACCACTCGCAAGCGAAAATCTCAAGTGGTCCAGTACTAATTCCAAAGATCATAAAGATGAAGCACCCACATGGCTGTGTGCATTGATAGATGCAGAGGCCGGGGTACAGCCCCTTCTCAAAGAAAAATAACCACCCACACAGTTAGCCTGTAAGTCAGACTAAGGGTCTTCCCTTCTCATAATGTTCCAGCTCCAGCCGGTACCACTGATAAGGTGTACTTCCCAGCAGGGAAGGGGGTGTGGCCATAGTACTGAGTGAATGACTGATAACCACATCTACCAACCTGCTAAGAAATTTCAATCATTGGCTAGATAGACATTTGGAGTTACCTTTGTGCACTGGTCGAACTTGGGCAGCTCCGCCTTGAGTAGAAGTGTACAATTCCTCCTCGTTTTGTTCCTTTTTTCTACGCCGATAGTTTGTCGAAAATCTTCGCGTGACTTGGTTGGTGGATACAGGCAATCTGGGCAACATTTTCCTGATCATCATCCCAGCTCTCTGCAAAGAGAAGGGGAGCCCGTTCGGCGTGCCTGATGTTTGTCAGACTTATGGACTAGCGTATTCCTCGCTCTCATTGGCTGTAAGACTATTACACACTCTGTTTTTTCAGCACATTTGTCCACATCAGGCAATCCTGATCGTGCTCGTTTGTCAAGGAAAACAGAACACCATGTCACTTCCGGTTATGATTGATTTTCTGCAGATTGGTGCCGTCTTTCTGTGGACGGGCGCATACAACATCATTCGTGCAAATTCAAATGTCACTGAAGGACATGGCAGCTCGCCAATAATTCAAACAAAAGTCTTGGTTTCAGGAGGAACCAGATGTGCAGATTCAGAAGATAATCATTCGGTCTCGAGTGATCGTGTCGACGAATATGCTCTCCCATTGATATCAAATCCAACCAAAACGAAGGTTTCCATCATTGCTGGATTTTTTTTTCTCTGCACAAGTTGTAGTACCCCACTATAGACTACTTCCTTCACCTCCAAATCACCATACTCTGACAAAGCACTCCAATAATTATCCCCCCCATTTTGACAAAAACGAATTCCACTAAGTAAACCCATGATCCGGCTAATCTAGGCGCCTACTACAGCATAATGAATACACCATAACAGTTTTGCCAACTTTCAGCACTAAACAATTTGGATTTGTGTGTGTATATAGGTCCCATTGTTGGAGAGAGCAAAAGGATTTGCATCGTCAATTTCTGGAGCAATTGATTTGAAGAAGCTATTCGCTCCTTCAACTATTGGAGTGGTATGCTAGTTTCAGAAACTACCAATTTTACTTCTATATGGGCAACCTTGCGCTGCAATAGACTATTAGAAAATAAGCATGGCTTGTTTGTATCCTTTGGTAGATTATCGGGTTTATAATTGGAGGAATACCTCTGATTAGAAATGCTCTGATCGGCGACGATGCCCCTCTTCGTGTCCTTCGCGAGTCCGGTGAACTAATCGGGTAACACATCGGCCTTCTTTCTTTTATCTTGTAAAGAAAATACGTCATGCTGCTGTAACTTGTAACCATTGACGTTGTTGGTCATGCAGATGATTTATGTTGTTTCATCCCACATATCTAACCATGTTTACTTGTTTTTCTGCGCAGCGGAGCAGCCGTTCCATCCGTCACGTTGATCATGGGAGGGAACCTCATCACAGGTAACCTTTACCCTGCCGTCCTCGGTAGTACAGATGAATGATATGCTTACTGAAAATCAACATAACAACAAAAAAGAAAATTGCCAACACTTGAACTTTAGCCTGAAACACGGAGCACTAATTCCTCCAGGGATACGCGGAAGGGCGAGCGTCCCGCCGTCGGTGATCGCCGGCGTTGTGGTTGTCAGGTTTGTGCTGCTGCCTCTGGTGGGCACCGTGCTGGTGAAGGCCGCGGTCCGCTATGGCGTCATCCGGCCGGACCCGCTGTACCAGTTCGTCCTCCTGCTGCAGTACGCCGTCCCGCCCGCCATGAACATCGGTGAGACACCTGTTGGTAGCATGCAGTTCTCGTTTTTCCCGATTGCTTGACTGATGATTGGCGCGTGGGGTTGTTATCATCATCTGCAGGGACGATCACGCAGCTGTTCGGCGTGGGGGAGAGCGAGTGCTCGGTGATCTTCGTGTGGGTGTACGCGCTCGCGTCGGTGGCCGTCACCATGTGGTCCGCGTTTTTCATGTGGACGCTCTCGTGACCGAGTCTCTCCCGCGCCGCGTACGTACTACGGAGTACAATGGAAGGCTGGCGAGGCGAGCCAAGAGCTATACCCATCCCATCCATGTCTCGAGGCTTACGGTGAACGGTGGTCACGAGGCATCGCCGGCGGGCTCGAGTGGGCGAGGCGACCTACGGCTTGGAGAGTGTCAGTAGGTGGGGCAGAGATCGCTTGGGCCATGAAGAAGCATGTTCTGTACTATGTAGACAATAGGAGTGTGTTCCACCAGAATGGGTCGGTTACATCCTTTTGTTCGGTAGAAGCAAGTCCAAGGAGTGAAATGATTACATGTTGGTGTTTGGTTTGAGAGATGGAGTGAAATGGAATTGATTTCTCGCCCTCCTCCTAGGCTTACATAATTATAAACAACAACATATAATCATAATTTATAAACAACAACACATAAATAGTATCAATACATACTTATAAACAACAACACATCCTAAAAAAACAACACATTCTATAAAGAGTTTCTAGAGCATCAAGAAGGTTACAATCAAGTTTTTCATTTTGTTCTGCTCTTCGTGAAGTAAATCATTACACTTTCCAAAAATAAGTAATAAGATCTTTAAACATCTCATAAGTGTTCCTATTTACCCCATGAAGAGAATTACCAAATTAATATATTTCTTGACTCAATTCCCTATCATATTCATCATCACTCTCATTAATATCATTGCGATTTGATATCTCGCCCGAGGAGTGTGGCTTCGGGGTCAGATCTGGCATCGATCCCGGTAAAAAATTCTCACGCTCGCCCTAGACCTGATCTGACATCGGGCCTGGGAAAGCGGCTCATGTTGCTCCTGAGCTTGGAGTGAGACAAACCCGAGAAGATCAGCTCTCCGCGAAGATTTGTAGTGTACTCCATGTTGTCAAATCTTATGATCTGGAGCAAAGGCCTCGACCTCGCCAAGGTGGCCAGTTGAGTTGGCAAAAAGGGTGACACCGCCAAAGATGAACATCGGCCCCGGTGGGAAATCGCGTCGAAGCTGATTTGAGCGTTAATCTCGACTCCCATCGAACCACGACAATCATCTAGCAGAGCCTGCATGGATCACCACCGTCAGAGCTAAATCTAGCAGATCCCTTGGTAAGTTATCCTAAGCTAGGTGTCTTCGTATGATGGTAACAGGGACACAGGGTTTTATCCAGCTTGTGTTTTATTGCGTTGGGTGTGTATAAAGTACAAAGCACCGAGAGATTGTAACCTTGTCTATCTACGAGCCTAGACCCCTGTTTATATAACGTACTGGGGACCCTAGGTTTACATGGATCCTAGTCGGTTAGGTATTAGGAGTCAGAATCCTCCATGAACCCTGCTTCTTGTCTTGTCTTGTACTGCAAGCCTTCTGGAATCTTTCCGTGATACGCCATGGGCCTCCCAAAGTGGCCGAGGACGAAACTAACAAGGGGCCCTCAGCCTAGCCCACCAGGCCGAGAGTCGATGTGGTGAGAGACTCCTTAGTCGGGACACTGTCATACCCCAAAAAAGGGATGAGTGTAAGAGAACGCAACATGAGCATTGTCATTGACATCATGTTTTGTAGATAATTTTGAGAAAAGGTCTTCAAATGGTTCGGTTGGCTTTCCGGTTGCAGTTGGGATAATATACTTTGTTTTGGTGGGTGATCAGCACCATCGACTGTTTATTCGGCGTGTATTTCGGGCTGAGCCATTCAGCTACCCTTTGAGCTTGACGCTTTCCTGTCGTTCGTACAAAGTTGGCGAATGCTTGGGCTGCCGAAGAACATTCACACGACTCGAACAACCACTTGTTATGTGCATGTCCGTGCTCCCGCGTACGTGGCTTGATTTGATTGGAATAAAATAAGGTCTGGGCCCACCTGTTAAAATCAGGGAGGGGAGATGATTAGATTAGGAAGATAAAAGAAAAAAAACAGCCGTAGGATGAAGTGGGAGCACGGGTGGGAGCATGGGGAGGGAGCAGGCAAGTCGGATCCTTCTAATTGGCTCATGATCCGGGTATCGCCCGTGTGAACGAGCGCCTGTTGCATGTCTGTTGGCTGGCCTTCTTCAATGCTGGTTGGTGGAGTCTATCTACGATTGGGTGTACTCGGCGCATCTTCTTTCGAGACTGGGTAGGACAGTTATCATTTTGTCATACAATCATATCCAATCGGTCTAATTTATGCGCGGCAAGAAAGCAAGAGAAATATTTCACCTGATTTTCCGGCTACATTTGATTTGAAAATTTGAAAACATAGTAGAAAACTAGAAATAATAGAAAACTCATATTATGCAAGGGGTACCTTCCTTTTGTAAGTGCATCTAGTGCCCCTTAGTGATTTTGGTGTATTGAAGACTTATAGGTTAAGGGACTGATGCGTTTGTGAGTGTACACAGGACTATAAGTTTATGAGGAGTTTGATATTTACAGAGAAAGTCGACCCCTAAAAATGAAGTTCTTCGACTGAAGACTTTGGATTTCTGAAGACTTTGAAAGTGAAGAAATTGGTGTGACCTTGAAGACTTGGCAATCATTCGAGGAACATGAAGCGTGAAGACTTTTGTTTTCGTAGTTTCATTTTCTCTTTCTTGAGTCATAGGAAACACCGTACTGTTAAAGGGGGTCGAGGAAATACTAAGGAAAAATTTCCATGTGATGCTCAACTCAAAATCCCACACCTACCAATCCCTTCGAGTGAAGCCATTAAAAATCTCATACAGTTCAGTCATATTCTTCAGTGACAGAGACGAAGTTCTTCTGGTCTCTGAGGAATTTGTTCTGACTAAGGAGTTAGGAATTCACCAGTGTGAATTGCCTACACAGTAAGGATCATGATAGCCCTGAGGATTTTGATAGTCAAATTCCGACCGTTGCTGTGCTATGAGCCAGCGGCTCCAAAATATCTACCCACCTAATGGTCATATCAGACAAGGGCATTTATGTCTTATCATGTCGGGCTGCTCCCTAGGCTATAAATAGCCGCCCCCTTCAACCACTAGCTGGTTGGCTGCTCCGAGAGAAACTGACACTTGTCCATTGAGAGCATCCCATCCTCCGAGGACTTTGAGCGAAAATCATCAAGTGAGGAAAACCCAAACCCATCACCTACAAACCCAAAGTGATTGAGCATCACTGAAGAGATTGATCCTGTGTGGATCCGACGCTTGTTTTCTTTGAAGACTGTGCTTCTTCCAGACGGTTAGGCGTCAAGGTCTAGAGCATCCAAGAGGAATTGTGGATCGATGAGTGGCCGAGTTTGTGAAGGTTCGGAAGTCACCTGAAGACTTACCACGAGTGATTGGGCGAGGTCTGTGTGACCTTAGCTTAAGGAGAATATGGTGAGGACTGTGTGTCCGGGACTGGGTGTCCTCGAGTTTAAATACTCAGCCGCTCCAACCAGATGTACAACTGAGACAGCAGTTGGAACTGGTCTACCAAATCATTATCTTTGTCAAGCTATCTGGTTCTATTTTCTCAACCCTTCCATTTCCTCATGTCTGTCGTTGTGTGCCTGTTCATATCTGTTTGAAAACTTTGACTCAAGACTTTCTCAATTTCCTCAGTTCAATTTCTTCAGTCTGTCCGTCTTCTTTCTTGTGTTATCCTGTGTTTACGCTTTCTGTACTCTGTGCTAGTCTTCATTTCATCATGATGACTATGCTTGTGTTATGTTATGTTTACTTCTGAGTACTTATTCCACTGCAAGTAGTTCTTCATTTAGGAATTTCCTCACCAGCAAATTCCTCAGTGAAGAATTCATAAAAATCGCCTATTCACCCCCCTCTAGTCGATATAAAGCACTTTCAATTGGTATCAGAGCAAAGTACTCCCTTGTTCTGTGTGATTTTGGTTTAACCGCCTGGAGTTTTAGTTATGTCGACCGCAGGTATGATCAAGGTCTCTGCTGGGTGTCCTATCTTTGATGGAATGGACTACCCCTACTGGAAGAACAAGATGCGACTGCATCTTAAGGCAATTGGCAACGATCTCTGGTATGTTGTGAAAAATGGTGTTCCCTCAGTCACACCTTCTCTGAACGCTACTGATGTGAAGAGATTCAAGCAACTCGATTCTCAAGCGAAGAGTATCATATGTGGTCATCTGAGCAAAGGACAGTATGGAAGAGTGAGTGCTTTGGAAACTGCTAAGCTTATCTGGGATAGGCTGTCCAAAGTGAATGAAGGAGTCTCAACTCAACGTGACTCTCGTGTTGACGTTCTTCGCAATCACTTCAACCGCTTCAAAAGACTCGACAATGAAAATGTTCAGCAAACCTTCGATCGCCTCACTGACATCTCAAATGAGCTTCAAGTGCTTGGCGCCACTGATATCACCGACCATGAGGTGGTGAAGAAATTGCTGAGATCGCTAGACTCTTCATTTGATACTCTGGCACTGATGATTCAAGAGCGTGCTGACTACAAGTCACTTGATCCCGCTGATATCCTCGAGAGGATAAATACTCATGAGTTCCAGCTTGCTGAGAAGAGGGATCTCTACGGTTCGAGCTATGGCAGATCACGTGCTTTGGAGGCCAAGGCAGTTTCTGAGTCTGAAGATGAAGACTCTGCTAGCAGCCTTGGTGACCCTGAAGAACTGAGCCAGGAACTTGCACTGCTCGTGAAGAAATTTCAGAAGTTCTCAAGACGTGGTCGCTTTGGAAAACTCTCAAGGAGCAATGGTTCCTCATCCAGTGACTACAAGAAGAGGCTGTGTCACAAATGCAAGAAACCTGGTCACAACATCCAAGATTGTCCTCAGTGGGATAAGGAATCAAAGAAGAATAAATACAAGGATTACAGTTCTGATGACGCAAAGAAGAAGAAGAAATCTTCAAAGTCTTCATCATCAAAATCCTCTAGGTCTTCATCTCACAAGAAGAGCAGCTCCAAGAAGGCTCGGGCATTCATTGGCAAGGAAATGGACTCTGAGGCTGAATCTGAGGAACATGAGGATGAGGAGGCATCTGAGGAGTCTGAGTCTGGTGTGGCGAGCCTAGCTCTCGCTACTGCATTCGTCAGCAAGTCTATCTTCAACTCTGTAGAAAACGACTCCACCAACAAGGCTGATGAAGGCAATGATGACTACGCTCCCACCTATTGCTTCATGGCAAAGGGTGCCAAGGTAACTAAATATGCCTCCTCTGACTCAAGTGAGGATGAATCTGATGAAAATCTCAAACCCAACTACTCTAAACTTGCTAAAATTGTTGTGAAACAACAAAAGGCCATTGAAAAGGTTCAAAACATGCTAGACAAAAGTGATGATATGTTGGGTGAAGAAATGGATCGCACTAAAACCTTGACTAAAAATCTTCAGAGACTTCAGTCCAGGTTTGACAATCTTCAAGGTCATCATAACACTCTCTTATCTGATCGCGAGAAGCTTTCTTATGAATTTCTTCAAAGAAAGCAAGATCTTGAAAAGCTAAGAGTGGATTATGAAGATCTTCAGAAGGAGCGCGATTCATTAATTGCTCAACAAATCAGCGCTACCCAGGAAGAATTTGTTCCTCCATGTCTGAAGTGCATTGAACGTGAAACTGCTAATTCTTCACCTGAATGTTCAAATGCTTCTAATGCTACAAATTCTTCATATGTCTCTGCTATCACTAATTCCTCATATGAGGACAATGCAAGTATCACTGATGATGCAGGGCTGAAGGAATTGTACATGACAGGCATGTACAAAAGCCTCAAAGGGTATCAGACTCTTTGTGATGTGCTCAAAAAGCAGATCCTCAACAGAAACCCTAGGAAAGAGGGTATTGCCTTTGAGAGGAAACTCAATGCTGATGGAACATATTGGAAGCCTGAGCAGTACCCCAAAACCTCATGGGTTGCTACGAAGGGACCTCCAGTTGATCCATCCAACTTATCTGGCTTTACATGTGAATCTCCTCATTCTTCTGATGAGTCATTTGACTCTAACTATAAACTGTTCAAAAATCAGAATGGTGAAGTATTTGCTAGATATGTTGGGACTAACTGCAGGAACGGTTCCCCTATGAAGAAAATCTGGGTTCCCAAAAGTTGCCTTGAAAGTCTTCAGGTGAATGTCCTCATGACACCACCTGTGAAGAATAGGAACTCCAGATCAAATTCTTCATATGGATCCAAGTCCTCAAGTGGACCAAATTCCTCACATGGATCAAATTCCTCAAAAGGATCAAAGTTCTCATATGATCATCATCATGCTAACCCTTCTGTTTCGTAGGGTAGAGCTAAGGGCTATGAATATGTGCATTATTCTTCAAATCATTATGTTCATAAGTCCTCGAAGAATTTCTCTGCTTATTCATATGCTTACCCTAACCCCTCTTATGTGAAACGAAGTGGGCTGGCGTCCATGCCACCTTTCTCATATGGTGCTCGCAAAGTGATGAATTCTTTGCCACCCCTCCAGATGTGGGTGGTGAAGAAAAAGAACTAATCTCTTATGCAGGGTCAGGTCTCCAGTCGTGCTCCAAACGACTGAAGAATTTGCTGGAGACCTGAACAGTGCCTAATAGGACACAGGCTAATCATGATGAAATGAACCTTCATTTCTCACGTCCTCATACTGATTATTTGTTCTAATTGCTTGATGAAATTGACCTGATGATATTGATGTCATATTCTTCACTGATGAAGTATATGAGTTTGTAAGCTGCACTAATTCATCTGCAGGATGATCAACCCAAAGCCAATGAGTGGGTCCTCGATAGTGGATGTAAAAATCACATGACTTGTGACAAGAATCTATTGATGGATGCTCCCTTATCACCGTCACATCTGAAGCATATCATCTTCGCTGACAAAGGCAAAAGTCGGGTATTGGGTCTAGGTAAGGTTGCGATCTCTAAGGACTACACATGGACAAAGTCATGCTTGTCGAGTCCTTAGGATACAACCTCATGTCTGTCTCAATGCTTTGTGATCTTGATATGGTTGTTGTCTTTGGCAAGTATCGTTGTGTTGTGATCTTGGAAGCTGACAATTCCAAAGTCTTCGAAGGCTTTAGGAGAGGAGACTTGTACATTGTTGATTTCTCTACAGGACCACAGCCTGCCGTGTGCTTACTTGCAAAAGCTTCAGAAGGCTGGCTATGCATCGACGACTTGGTCATGCTGGCATGAGGAATCTGCACACGCTCGCGAAGAAGAAGCATGTCATTGGCATTGAGAATGTCAAATTCCTCAAGGATCACTTATGCGGAGCCTGTGAAGCTGGGAAGATGACAAAGGCCAAGCATCCAGCGAAGACTACCATGACTACCACTCGACCATTTGAATTGCTTCACATGGATCTCTTCGGTCCTAATCATTATTCTGCTGTTACAAATGATGCATCTCTATATGGCTTTGTTATTGTTGATGATTATTCTCGTTACACATGGGTACACATTGTCACTTACAAACATGAGGTGCAGGAAGTCTTCAAACGATTTTCCTCGAGGGCTTCAACCAACTTTGGTGTGAAGATCAAGCACATCAGGAGTGACAATGGAACTGAGTTCAAGAATTCCGGTCTTGATGACTATCTTGATGAACTTGGTATTACTCATGAGTTATCTGCTCCTTATACTCCTCAACAGAATGGCGTCGTGGAGCGCAAGAACAAAACTCTTGTTGATATGGCTCGCACTATGCTTGATGAATACAAGACGCCTCGTCGTTTCTGGAGTGAGGAATTGATACTGCCTGCCACATCATCAACAGAGTATATCTTCACAAATTCTTCAAGAAGACTGCCTATGAACTCCTCACTGACAAGAAACCCAATGTGAGTTACTTCAAAGTCTTCGGTGCTAAATATTGGATTAGAGATCCTCATCACAATTCTAAATTTGCACCGAAAGCACATGAGGGTTTCATGCTTGGTTACGGAAAGGACTCGCACACCTACAAAGTCTTCAACAACATTCTTCACAAGGTTGTTGAAACTGTGGATGTGCGGTTCGATGAAACTAATGGCTCGCAAAGAGAGCACCTACCTTCTGTGATAGATGAACCAGCACCCGAGGACTCTATCAAGTTCAAGGCCACTGAGGATGTCATTCCTACTGAAGAATCTGCTGAAGAATTCATTCCAGAATGTGATGAACGTCGAGCTGGCGCACCTGGAGAAAATGGTGCTGAGGAAAATGCTCCTGAAGAAAATGCAGATCAAATTCCTCGAAGACTACTCGCTCATCCTTGTATTGCAAACGAAGTGCAAATCGAGAAGATCATCGATGACATTGAAGCACCAGGTCCTCTCACACGCTCAAAAGCTTCACATTTATCTAACTTTTGTGGGCACTTTGTGTTTGTCTCTATCACAGAGCCCACTAAGGTAGATGAAGCATTTCTGGAGCCTGAGTGGATTCAAGCTATGCAAGAAGAATTACATCAGTTCGAGCTCAACAACGTCTGGGAACTGGTCAAACGTCCAGATCCTCGCAAGCACAACATTATTGGCACAAAGTGGATCTACCGCAACAAGCAAGATGAAAATGGCCTTGTGGTGAGGAATAAGGCACGGCTTGTAGCTCAAGGTTACACACAGGTTTTGAAGATCCAAAGAATCCCGACAAAGTCTTCAAGCTCAACAAGGCCCTGTATGGCCTCAAGCAAGCCCCTCGGGCGTGGTATGATACCTTGAAGGAATTCCTCATGAAGAAAGGCTTCAAACCCGGTTCACTCGACCCAACTCTTTTCACTAAGTCTTATGATGGTGAATTGTTTGTGTGCCAAATATATGTTGATGATATCATTTTCGGTTGTACTGACCAACGATATAGTGATGAATTTGCCTATATTATGAGTGAAGAATATCAAATGTCTATGATGGGAGAGTTGAAATTCTTTTTAGGTCTTCAAATTCGTCAACAGCGCAATGGAATATTCATATCTCAGGAGAAATACCTCAAGGACGTATTGAGGAAATTCGGCATGCAAGATTGCAAAGGGGTCAAAATTCCAATGCCCACAAATGGCCATCTATGCACTAATGAAAATGGTAAAGACTTTGATCAAAAGGTATACCGCTCCATGATTGGTTCTTTATTATAACTATGTGCATCTAGGCCGGATATTATGCTTAGTGTTTGCATGTGTGCCCGATTTCAAGCTACACCGAAGGAATCACACATAAGGTTGTGAAGCATATTCTTCGATACTTAGCTCACACACCAACACTTGGATTATGGTATCCCAAGGTGTCGGTGTCAAAACCGGCGGATCTCGGGTAGGGGGTCCCGAACTATGCGTCTAGGCGGATGGTAACAGGAGACAAGGGACACGATGTTTTTACCCAGGTTCAGGCCCTCTCGATGGAGGTAAAACCCTACTCCTGCTTGATTGATATTGATGATATGGGTAGTACAAGAGTGGATCTACCACGAGATCAAGGATGCTAAACCCTAGAAGCTAGCCTATGGTATGATTGCTGTTCGTCCTATGGACTAAAACCCTCCAGTTTATATAGACACCGGAGAGGGCTAGGGTTACACAGAGTCGGTTACAATGGTAGGAGATCTACATATCTATATCGCCAAGCTTGCCTTCCACGCCAAGGAAAGTCCCATCCGGACACGGGACGAAGTCTTCAATCTTGTATCTTCATAGTCTTGGAGTCCGGCCGATGATGATAGTTCGGCTATCCGGACACCCCCTAGTCCAGGACTCCCTCAGTAGCCCCTGAACCAGGCTTCAATGACGACGAGTCCGGCGCGCATATTGTCTCGGCATTGCAAGGCGGGTTCCTCCTCCGAATAATTCATAGAAGATAGTGAACACCTGGATAGTGTCCGGCTCCGTAAAATAAATCCCACATACCACCGTAGAGAGAATAATATTTACACAAGTTCAATCTGCTGACGTATTCTATGGCGTGACGTCACACCACAACCAAGCCTTTACTTGAATCATTTTTATTATACCACCTCAGCGCGTTTAGCGAAGCGGTTTCCTTGGCACGTCTAGTCGAAGCAGAGATCGTGTTCCCCTTATTCCGGGATTCCCATCAATACAGACGTGGGTAACCCAACCGCGCCATTGATTGTGGCGCTTGGGAGATAAGCGAGTTTTACCAGGCAGGTGGGGACGCATAGTTTTCGTCCGCCCATATATAAGGGGATAAGGATCCACCTTTTCACCCACGCCTTCTTCCTCCTTTGCTTATCCATCTCCGCGCACTCGAGCTCCAGCGCCTAAGTCCGCACATCTCACCTCGACCTTCTCCAGCCATGTCCGGAGCGGGAGGCAAGTGGATGGCCTCCTCCGTTACGGAGGGGCACATCGAGAAACTGCGCAACGCCGGATATCTGTCCAGCGACATCGCGCATCGGCTCCCCGACGAGGGGCAGCTCATCCCCACCCCCACGCCCCATGAGAGGGTCGTATTCCTTCCCCATTTCCTCCGCGGACTGGGCTTCCCACTCCACCCCTTTGTCCGGGGGATCATGTTCTACTACGGCCTGGATTTCCATGATCTGGCCCCAAATTTCATCCTCAATATCTCGGCGTTTATCGTCGTGTGCGAGGCCTTCCTCTGCATCCAGCCCCACTTCGGCTTGTGGCTAAAGACCTTCAATGTCAAGCCAAAGGTTGTGAAGGGCAGCCAAGCGGAGTGCAGAGGCGCCATGGTGGGCAAAATGCCCAACATCACCTGGCTCGAGGGTGCCTTCGTGGAATCCATCAAAGGGTGGCAATCGGGGTGGTTCTACATCACTGAGCCGCGTGACCCTAAATGGGCAGTGGCCCCCGAATTCAGATCTGGCATCCCCATGCAGCTCACCTCCTGGAAAGAGAAGGGCTTGCTATGGGGTAGTTCGAAAGAGCTGACCGGACTCCAGTCCTGTCTTCAGACCCTGGTGAACAAGAAGCTCAAGCTTGTCAACGTGATCCAGGTCATGCTCGTCTGCCGGATTCTCCCCTGCCAGCAACGGGACTTCAATTTGTGGGAGTTTGATCCGGCACAGCACCGGACCTTGAGCGGGCTCTTCGACACTACGTACGAAGCTGCCTGGAGGGTGCTGTTCAAGGGCGCTGAAGCTCCCGCATCCGCTACCGAAGATCGCGGATTCAGCACGCAGCGTCCGGCTAGCGAGGTAAGCTATGTTATCCTTTATGGGACACTTGCTTTTCATAGTTTGACTCTATGCGGGATCTAAACTCCCAATACCTTTAACAGGACTGGCAAAAGACGCCCGGACAGGTTAACTGTCCGGCTCCCCTTCCAGAAGACCCAGCGGACACCCGTTTGACGGGGCTGCTGGTCCCGGCACTTTACGTGGTGCCGGAGAAGAAGGCCAAGAAGAAGGCCACGAGAACCCGAAGGAGTTCCCGGCGTCAGGTGGTATCGGACTCATCGTCCGATGACTCCGAGGCGGACTCCTCCCACGAGGACGAGGAGGAGAAGAAAGAGGCCTCTCCCCCAGCGGGGGGAGAGAAGAAGAGGAAGGCCTCCCCAACGAGGGAGGCCGAAGGGTCCAAGAAGGGAAGGACCCTTCCCCCAGACTGTTCCGCCAACGCCGGCGACGACGACGAGGAGTGGCCCTCAAGGGCCAAGCCCCTGGCGAGATCGTAAGTACCCGGACTCCTAGATGACTTATAATTTTATTTTTTGTCGCATGGTGTCTTTCTAATGCCGCATACAACCCTGTAGTCCGCCCAAGGGTGATCTTCCCGCTTCGTCGAGCGGGTCCTTGGGCACATCGGATATGGATTCTCTTCCGACCACCTCCACCCCCCGTGACGCTGACGACGCCGAGGTGGGATCCCGGGAAGGGACCTACCAGGAGGAGGAGGCTCCGGAGGTGCCGCAGGGCAACCTCCCGGACTTCGCACCGGACTCCGCGCCGGAACCTGTAGTGGTTCCGGAGTCCGGCGGGCGGCCCCTTCGTAAGAAGGGCAAGACTGTGACGCCGGCGGCCTCCGTCCAACCGGAGGTGCCGGATAACTTGCTGGAGGCGCTCAACGGCGCTTCCATCGAAGAAGAACACCGCACTGTTATGAGTGCGGTGATTCAGAAGGTTCAGCTCGCCAAGAGCGGGCTGACCGAAGCCTGCAGCAGCCTTCTAACAGGCTTTGAGGTAAGAATTTTAAGATATGTAATATAATACCGCATAGACAGTAGCCCCTGATGCTCGGTTCGGTGTTCGGAAACAAAAGTCGGACTGAGGATCTAAAAAGATATACGCAGGAGTTTGAAAAAATATGTCAATATGGGATTGCAGGCTGCACTGCTGACCTTTGCCGCACTGACTGCAGCGGTAAATACCTTGAAGCAGAGCCTCAAGCGGTCCGAGAGCGAGCTCGGTCATGCCAAGAAGCAGCTCGAGGACAAGGAAGGTGAGTAACACCGTATTAAAGTTGTACCTTACAGAAAAGGATTTGGTTGCAAGAGAAATAACGAGGATAACGTGGGTACTCCAGGGGCTACGAACGAGGTGGCAACCCTGAAGGAGGTGGTGTCCGCGGCCGAACGTAATGCGGCCGCGGAACGAGCCGAGCGAGAGAAGCAGGAGGCGCGGGTGGCGGAGGTACAGCAAGAGCTCCAGGCTCTCGTGGAAAAGCACGAGAGTTTGGAGCGTGACTCGAAGACTCGAGAGTCCGAGCTTGCGTCGGCTCTTGAGAGTGCCAAAGCCACAAAGGCCGAAGCCCACAAGGCCCTCCAGGAGATTGAGGCGTTGAAGAAGATAGCAACGGGTAAGGCATTTTTCATGCAAAGCAAGCATGTGAATGTGAATTACCTGTTACTTACCCGAATTCGGAGCTCTCCAGGAGCGTTCGTAGATCTGCCCCGCAGCGTGTCGATGCTGCCACTTTCTACCGGGCCGAGGAGGGGAGCTCGACGGAGAAGGTCTTCTGGTCTCAGTATGCTGAGGCCGGACATCCGGTGCCCCTTAGCGACCAGCTGAAGCAGCTGGTCGAACTCCACAAGGTGGCCGAACAGGCCATGAAGGGCCTCATAGTTCGGGTGTGGCCCCAAGAGGCCATGCCTGGGAGCTACTTCGGCCTGGTGCGGCAGCTGGTGGATGCGTGTCCTTGGGTTGAAGTCGTCAAGAACTCCGCCTGTATTGAAGGTGCCCGTCGGGCCCTTGCCTGTGCAAAGGTGCACTAGGGCAGGATGGACGCTGAGAAGATTGTGACGGACGCGCCACCGACGGGCAAGGAGTATCGCATGCCCGAAATGTATTATAAGAGTGTCCTGAAGGGTGCCCGCATGATTGCGGGTGAGTGCTCCAAAGATGTAATATTTGAGTAGACTCGCATTTTGTTATCATGTGCGCTGAAAACTTTGTTCATATGCGCTAAGCAACGCTTGTTAATTTAAAATATTACCTTCTGTGCGGCCGTTTATCAAATCTGAGAGATGGCAAGTCGTCGGCTTCAGCCCCCATGCCACGAGTGCTGGGGTGTTCGGGATAAACTTGAGCGCTCTTGTTCCCATTTTTGGGTCCATCTAGGGAGGCACTCAACACAACGAACGAGGCAACCGGACTTATAATGCTTGAACACTCTCACTTAGCCATAGAATTCTATAATTTTAAATTTTGGCGAAGCCCCTAGTGTTTGGAAGACCGAATTCGGGGCGCTATCCACGCCTGGGCGGGACAAAGCCGGTTCCTCGCTCTAAGCGGCATAAGTCTTTAGGGACTCGAAAAACCCTCTTGAACAGCGACCAGCTCTCGCCTTATCATGACGGTAAGTTTTAGCTTTCTCCACTGAGGTGCTCGCCCAGCTCAACTGGGGCGCAATAGCAGTGGTTCTCCCAGTGCTACCTTAGCCGATAAAACGGAACGTAAGGTACCAAAACATGGGAGCCGGTCAAACCCAACTATTGACCCAAGACATGATTCGGAGCCGATGCATATAATGCTATAAGTTCGGGGTGCCGCACTTGTGGAAGTGTTCGGACTTATCGCACCATAATGTGGGGAACTTAAGCCCCTGGTGTATTTGGCCGTACCAAAGTGTACGGATGCAACATGTCATAAATGAACATATGTATAAGAAAGAAATGCAATTATAAGCAAAAAGCGATGCATTGTTTATTCAAGAAATACTGCCATGAATGCAGAACGATACAAATAGTGCGGTAAGCAAGGGATGGGACTATTAAGCATGTCCCCCTCCAGGGGTAGGCTGCGGAATGGTGTATAAAACAGATTTAATGCTCGTAATGGAGACCACCTGGATACTCGTCGTAGCTTTTCTTCTTCCCTGGCTATTGCATCGTGAGTTCGGCAAGTCTGCTGCCGGACAGGGCCTCTGGTAAATGGAGTTCTGTGGATGAGAAAAAAAAAAGATGACACACTTGGGAGCCCCTGGTGTGGTTGAGCCGCACTCTGGGCCTGTCGTGGTCGTGCCCCTCCCCCTATGCCCATGGTATCTCCAGAGCGTAATGATGTATGCAAAGGACCAGTCTTGCAATTTTGCAAGGGCAGGTGTCGGTGTCAAAACCGGCGGATCTCGGGTAGGGGGTCCCGAACTGTGTGTCTAGGCGGATGGTAACAGGAGACGAGGGACACGATGTTTTACCTAGGTTCGGGCCCTCTCGATGGAGGTAAAACCCTACGTCCTGCTTGATTAATATTGATGATATGGGTAGTACAAGAGTGGATCTACCACGAGATCAAGGAGGCTAAACCCTAGAGGTTAGCCTATGGTATGATTGTTGTAATGTATGTTGTGTTCTACGGACTAAAGCCCTCCGGTTTATATAGACACGGAGGAGGCTAGGGTTACACAGAGTCGGTTACAATGGTAGGAGATCTACATATCCGTATCGCCAAGCTTGCCTTCCACGCCAAGGAAAGTCCCATCCGGACACGGGACGGAGTCTTCAATCTTGTATCTTCGTAGTCTTGGAGTCCGGCGGACGATGATAGTCCGGCTGTCCGGACACCCCCTAGTCCAGGACTCCCTTAGTAGCCCCCAAACCAGGCTTCAATGATGATAAGTCCAGCGTGTATATAGTCTTCAGCGTTGCAAGGCGGGTTCTCCCTTCAAGTTCCATGTACCTGCCGAACAGTGTCCGGCTTCACCATAAATACTGTGTTTCTCGGCTTCTACGCACAATAATGGTATTTTTCCACGCGTCGCATGAATGCGAAAAGCCAGGGCGTCTTTTATGTTTCACCCCCCAGTCGTGCGAGTCATCCGCCTATAAAAGAGGCAAAAATCCAGATCCAAACCACACCATTCTCCTCCCACGAATACTTCATCGGAGCGCCTTTGACCTAAAAATCCATTCCATCATGGACCGTAGACGCGGCTCTTCTTCACGCACTCCCAGCCCACCGCTGGGGAATTGGAGGAGGTGCTCTGTTTCACACAACGAGCTAGTGAAGCTCCAAACGGGGGGATTTATCCCTCCGGCCTTCATGGTCCCAGTCCGGGCCGGACTGGTTACTTATCAAGGTGGGAGGCAAGCGGAGGCTACCCCAAGCCCCAATAAGGGGGAGCGAGTATGCTTCGTCCCCTATCTGGTAAGGGGACTCGGATTCCCGATACATCCGTTCCTCCGCGGGCTCTTGGAGTTCTACGGACTCCAGCTCCACCACCTCACGCCCGCCTCTGTCCTGCATATCGCGGGCTACGTAGCTCTTTGTGAGCTATTCCTGGGCATTGAGCCCCATTTTGCATTGTGGAAGAGGCTGTTCTGCCTCGTACCCCGTTCTCACGAGGGGTCCATATATCAAGTGGGCGGCGCCGAAATATGGAGTATTGCCGGGACCGGATACCCATCCGGTACTCCCAAGAAGGCATCCAAAGACTGGCCTTCAGAGTGGTTTTATATAGGAGACGCTCCGCTGCCGGACCCAGTCCGGATCGGCCTCCCGGAGTTTAGTGCTGCTCCTTTGAAGAAACGCCTCAGCTGGCGCCCACGGAGCCCCCGATTGGAGGAAGACAAGAGCGTCCATTACTTGATGGGCCGAATAAGATTAATGGCCCATTCTGGCTTGACCATGATCAGAGTCATGGCGACATGCATCATGCGGGGGGTACAGCCATTGCAATACAGAGGCCACCCCATGTGGGATTTCAACGGAGAAGACGATGCCACCCGTCATGGCCGCAAAGGGCCGGATTCGACCGAGGATCTGGTGGAGATCCTGTCGAGCCTGTACAAGGGGGAGAAGGAGGACTTCCTTCGAACGAACCCTTTGAATGGGTTTTCCATGATCAACCCTAGAGGATGGGTAAGTGAACACCTTTAAGGGCTCAACCCACGCTTTCGAAGTTTAAGCTTCTTACATTATGTCTTCGGCGCAGGATCTACGCCGGACTGTGGAGGACATGGTGAGTCCTGCTCCGCAACTCGAGGATCCAGAAAGATCCTTGGATCCGGCCTCCGAAGAGGACCCGGACATCAAGGTGGAGCTGATCGACGGGGTGTTTCACCAGCTCAGCATAGACAATGCTTTGGTTGCCATTACGGTGGATTACCCCGGACTGTGTCCGGCTTCCCAGGTGACCGCGACCGAAGTCCGGACACCATCATCTCTTCCCTGCCCATTTCTAACCTTCGCAAACGATGGTATTTTGCAGGAAGCGCCTTTACGGCAGGAAGCCGAGCCCGCGGCGGCTGACCAACAGAGGTCAGTTCGGACCAGCAGGCGGAAAAGGAGCACGGTGCGGACGGAAACATCGCCGCAAAGGTATATCTCGTATTTGAATTTTCAGAGCAACATTCCTAGGAAACGCCTGAGTGCTCATGATCTTTGTAGGAGAAAAAGCGCTCGCCGGACTGCGGGCGCAGCAGTTGCTAATCCAACCTACACCGGCCAGGCTCCAGCGCCTGGCCTGGAGGGGGAGGCAAGCGCAAGACGCGGGCCGGATCCTTCTCCAACGGAGGACACCGACAGACTGTCCGCCACCAAGTCTGAGGTGGAGAGATCCATGAACCATAGGCGCCGCCGGACAGTATTTCATGAAGCGTGCTTTTCCCCTGAGGCATTGGATGCCTTTAACGCAGGGGACGCGCATCTCCGTGCCGCTCAAGATGGTTTTACCAGAGCCGCGGAGCAGTATGTGAAAGACATACGGGTAAGGGAATTTTAATGGTTGTATATACCAGTAACCCCCGAGACTTAAAGTAGTTATGTTAACTGATTTAAGGATCATTTGAAAACGCAGGCTCTTACCGAGAAGAATGCCCAGCTGTCTCGGGAGCTGCAAGATTGCAAGGCCCAACTTGAGGCCGCACTTGCTGCCGCAGGAGGAGACGCAGAGACCCCTCCTGGTAACACATTTTTATTAATAAATATAAGCGCTGTGCGGCGTGCGCGCGAGTCTAATAATGACATTGCAGGTGCCGCCGGACAAGATCCGGACAGGCAAGCATTGCTGCGCCAGCTAAAGGCCGGCGAGAGTGTGCTGAATAGGGTTCAGCAAGAAAGGAACAAGCTCCAGGATGCCAACGCCAAGCTCGGAGAAGAGCTGAAAGGCGCTCGAGCCGAGCTGTCCGGCTCCGTTAAGGAGAATCAGCGGCTTCGTCGCGGCATTTATAGTAAGTGCTTGAGCGAACTCCTTTGAAAAGAAGAGTTCGGCGAGGAAGTATATTAACATGATATGTCTTGTAGGTATACTCACAGGTCGTCCTGCAGAGGAGATGCCCATATCAACGGGTGATCAACTTCCCGAACTGTTGCAACTGCTCGAACGAGTTCGGCAGGCAATGAGCGGCGTCGTCCGGGCTTTATGGCCAGCCCTCTCCCTACCCGAGGGCCTTGGGGAGCTTGCGGAGAAGCTTCAGGGAGTGCGGCAGCGCTTCCGTTTGTGGAAGATTTCGGCTTGCCGTCAAGGTGCCAGGGAGGCTTGGGCCATGGTGAAGACGCGGTATAAGAAGGCGGATCCCAACCATATGGCCAAAGTTGGACCGGTGGGGCCCGATGGGAAGGAGATCCCTGTGAGTTTAGTATACAGCCAAGTAGAGTTGGCTGCTAAGTTTTCCCAACGGGACTTTAAGTTAGACAGCCTGTTAGACGGGATTGAGGAGGAATACAATCAATAAATTTGACAATGTATGTTTTCCTTTAAAGTGACATGTGAAATGCCTTCTAGCCGGATTGTAGATCGTTTGTCTTTGCCGACCTTTTCGCTTCAACCTCGGGACCCTAGAGTCCGGAGTGTGTCCGAATACCTTTTTGGTTAAGAAACAACCGTGGTATGCATGGAGACCAGGCGTAGGGGTCATTAGTGCTTTATCAGACAAGTGCCCAACTAGTTATGTTATATTACATGGTTAGTAAGAAACATCTTCCAGGGAGAATAGTTCCGTTAAGGGTTCCTTTCGCTGGGAGGCATGCCCTAAAGTGCATGTCCGAACTGCAAAGAAAGCAGTAAAACATCTGGGGGCGGATAGATAAATAGGTAAAAAGTCATCTTTTAAGTCACCGACCAAATATTACCTTAAGAACGCTAGCTTTCGGCTTCACCCAGTCTGAGGTACACATCCGGCTGACCCGGCAGTAACAATCGCAGAGGTGCTCCCTTTACCTCCTAGCCGAACAATCGGGAACGTAGGGGTAAGCACAGGAGCCAGGCAACCAAGCTTGGCCAAAACTTAAGTCATATCGATGCATATAATGGTGAGTAAAAGGTACATGTGGAAGCTTGACACATGTGCTGGGTATGAAACCCGTATAATTGAGCTTCTGTAAAAGAAGCCCCCAGGAATAATGAGTGCGGATGGCGCATCATGCGTATGCGAAAAATGCAAAAAGAGGCCCGCAAGGGATTTTGAATAAAAAGGCATGAAAAGAGAAACAAAAGACAGCCGAAGTGTAAAAGTTTGGACGGGGGAAGGGGACGAACTCTTAGTCCGGCGCTAGGCGTAGAGTCGTCGTAGGCAGGCTGCGTTCCATGGGTTCGGCTCGAGTCGGTTATCCGACGCATTTCGTAGACGGTATGCTCCGCCAGTCAGGACTTGATCGATAATGAAGGGGCCCTCCCATTTGGGCTTGAGCTTGTCCTTTTTCTTGTCCGGCAGGCATAGAACTAGTTCGCCAATGTTGTAAGTCTTGGCCCGTACTTCTCTGCTTTGATATCTTTGAGCCTGCTACTGATAGAATGCGGAACGAGCTTTGGCGACGTCGCGTTGTTCCTCCAATGTGTCCAAGCTGTCCTGCCGATCCAGCTCGGCCTCTCTTTCCTCGTACATGCGCACTCGAGGTGAGTCATGAATAATGTCGCAGGGCAGGACTGCCTCTGCGCCGTATACCATAAAAAATGGTGTGAATCCGGTAGTACGGTTAGGCGTTGTCCGCAGCCCCCAGAGTACGGAGTCGAGCTCCTCGACCCAGTGCGTGTCAGATTTAGTAAGTGACCGCACTAGTCTGGGTTTAATGCCGCTCATTATTAGACCTTTTGCTGGTTCCACTTGACCGTTGGTTTGAGGGTGATAGACTGAAGCATAATCGAGCTTGATGCCCATATTCTTGCACCATGACTTAACCTCGTCGGCTGTGAAGTTTGTGCCGTTGTCGGTGATGATGCTGTGGGGGACTCCATAACGGTGTACTACCCCGGATATAAAGTCTATCACTGGTCCGGACTCTGCCGTTTTGACCGGCTTGGCCTCTATCCATTTGGTGAATTTATCCACCATGACCAATAGGTACCTTTGCTTGTGGGTTCCCCCTTTAAGGGGTCCAACCATATCAAGCCCCCAGACCGCGAACGGCCAGGTAATGGGTATAGTTTTGAGGGCGGTAGGCGGCATATGGCTCTGGTTAGCAAAGAGCTGACAACCAACGCATCTCTGGACTAAGTCTTGGGCATCTGCCCGGGCCGTCGGCCAATAAAATCCTGTACGGAATGCCTTTCCTACAAGGGCTCGGGCTGCTGCGTGGTGTCCGCCTAGTCCGGCATGAATTTCAGCCAGGAGGTTTCGCCCTTCCTCTTCGGAGATACACCTTTGAAGGACTCCGGTTGTACTTTTCTTATAAAGTTCTCCCTCATGGACCTTGTAGGCTTTCGATCGCCGGACTATGCAGCGGGCCTCGTTTTGGTCTTCGGGAAGTTCCTGCCTGAGTAAGTAGGCTAGGAAAGATTCTGTCCACGCGGCGATTACTGCCATTATGACGTGGGCTGAAGGTGTTATGTCATCTGCTGAATCACCGATTGGTGCGGTTTTTTCCGGTTTGTCACTACCGGGCTCCTCTTCCCATAGTACGGATGGCTTGAAGAGCCGTTCTAGGAAGATATTTGGAGGGACAACATCACGTTTTGCCCCGATGCGTGCCAGTACATCGGCCGCTTGGTTATTATCTCGGGCTATGTGATGGAATTCGAGTCCTTCAAACCGAGCTGACATTTTTAAGACAGCGTTACGATATGCTGCCATTTTCGGATCCTTGGCGTCAAAGTCTCCATTTATTTGGGATATTGCAAGGTTTGAATCCCTGCGCACCTCTAGGCATTGAATGCCCATGGAAACTGCCATCCGGAGACCATGTAACAGGGCCTCGTATTCGGCTGCGTTGTTAGAGTCCGTGTACATTATTTGAAGTACGTACTGGACTGTGTCCCCGGTTGGGGACGTCAATACGACGCCAGCCCCCAGTCCGGCCAACATTTTAGAGCCGTCGAAATGCATAACCCAATTGGAGTATGCACCGTACTCTTTAGGGAGTTCGGCTTCGGTCCATTCAGCGACGAAGTCAGCCAAAACTTGTGACTTTATAGCTCGCCGAGGTTTGTAAGTTATATCGAATGGTAAGAGCTCAATGGCCCATTTTGCAATCCTTCCCGTTGCGTCGCGGTTATTTATAATGTCATTGAGTGGTACTTCAGAGGCCACTGTTATCGAACACTCTTGAAATTAGTGTCGGAGCTTCCGGGACGCCATGAACACCGCATATGCTATCTTCTGATAGTGCGGGTAACGGGATTTGCAGGGGGTTAACACAGTGGATACATAATACACTGGTTTTTGAAGAGGGAATTTATGCCCTTCTGTCGCTCGTTCGACGACGAGGACCGTGCTTACAACTTGATGCGTTGCTGCGATGTATAACAACATTGGTTCGCCCAGAGTGGGCGCAGCCAGGACCGGATTTGTTGCCAATATGGCCTTTATTTCTTCGAGTCCGGCAGTGGCAGCATCCGTCCACTCAAAGTGTTCGGTGCGCCTGAGGAGGCGATAGAGGGGCAACGCCTTTTCTCCTAGACGGGAGATAAAGCGGCTTAAGGCTGCCACACATCCTGTTAATTTTTGTATTTGTTTGAGGTCTTTTGGAATATCCAACTGTGACAGAGCTCGGATTTTAGCCGGGTTTGCTTCAATTCCTCTACCGGATACAATGAAGCCCAGCAGCTTTCCGGCTGGTACGCCGAAAACGCATTTTTCCGGATTCAGCTTGATGTCATATGCTCTGAGGTTGTTGAATGTGAGCCTCAAATCGTCTACTAGTGTTTCGACGTGTTTTGTTTTGACGACTACGTCGTCTACGTATGCCTCGACTGTTTTGCTGATCTGGGTGGCCAGACATGTTTGAATCATGCGTTGATATGTTGCGTCGGCATTTTTAAGTCCGAACGGCATCGTGTTGAAGCAGAATGGTCTGTATGGAGTGATGAATGCCGTTGCGGCTTGGTCTGCTTCCGCCATCTTGATTTGATGATAGCCAGAGTATGCGTCCAGGAAGCACAACGAATCGTGCCCTGCGGTAGCATCGATAATTTGGTCGATGCGGGGGAAAGGGAAGGGATCCTTTGGGCAAGCCTTATTGAGATCTTTAAAATCGACACAGAGGCGCCAGGATTTATCCTTCTTTGGTACCATCACCAGATTTGCTAGCCAGTCCGGATGTTTGATATCTCTAATGAATCCGGCTTCCAATAGTTTGGCTAGCTCTTCTCCCATTGCCTGTCTTTTGGGTTTGGAAAATCGTCGAAGAGCCTGTTTGACTGGCTTAAATCCTTTTAGGATGTTTAGGCTGTGTTCTGCCAACCTGCGTGGGATTCCGGGCATATCCGAAGGATGCCAGGCGAAGATGTCCCAATTTTCCCGAAGGAATTCACGCAGTGCGGCGTCTACTTCGGGGTTCAATTGTGCCCCAATGGAGGCCGTCTTTGTTGGGTCCGTTGGATGGACCTGGAATTTTATTATTTCATCTGCTGGTTTGAAGGAGGTGGACTTGGATCTTTTATCGAGTATCACATCGTCCCTGTTCACCGTAGAGCGCAGCGCGGTGAGTTCCTCTGCTGCTAAGGCTTCGGATAGTGCCTCCAGGGCTAGTGCAGCTGTTTTATTTTCGGCGCGGAGTGCTATGTCCGGATCACTAGCGAGGGTGATTATTCCGCCGGGCCCAGGCATTTTGAGCTTTATGTACCCGTAATGAGGTACTGCTTGAAAAATTGTGAATGCCTCTCGTCCTAATATAGCGTGATATCCGCTGTTGAACGGGGCCACTTGGAACGTGACTTCTTCGGATCTGTAATTGTCCGGCGAGCCGAACACCACATCGAGTGTGATTTGTCCGGTGCAGCGTGCCTCCCGGCTAGGGATTATTCCTCTGAAGGTTGTGCTGCTTCGCTCAATACGGCTCCAATCGATTTCCATTTTCCACAGAGTTTCCTCGTAGATGAGGTTTAATCCGCTGCTGCCATCCATGAGGACTTTAGTCAGTCGAAAGCCGTCCACTATGGGACTAAGCACCAGTGCGGCTGGTGCTCTGGCTGTTCGGAATTTAGGTTCGTCGCTGGCACCGAAGGTGATAGCTGTGTCACTCCATGGATTTGCTGTTGCTATTTGGTAGACTTCGGCGAGTCTGCGGATTGTTCGCTTTCACATATTGTTTGACGCGAAAGTCTCGAAGACTGTTGATACCGTACCGGTATTGTTGGAGCTGTTTTGCAGGGCTAGAAGCTCCTCGCCACTTTTGGCCACCTGCCGTAATATCCAACATGCTTGAAGGCTATGAGTTGGGACGGCTCCCTCTGTACTATGAAGCTTACATGGTCCATTGAGCCATCCCTCCAGTACGGTTCCGCTTCCCTTATTGGGTATTTATTTTTTTATTTTTGCATCTGGGGCCTGAGTGTAAGGCGCCCTTTTGCTGCGGACTGGGTTTGGGGCTGGATTATCCCAAAATTGATTTTCGGTTTTCCGGAAACTCTCCATCGCACAGTACTTTCGTACTATGGATGCCAGATCGGTGAAGCACGTAATTTTGCGACGATCAATGGCGTTTAGTATTCCCTTGTCCGTGCAATTATTGCAGAAGATTGAGATTGCGTTTTCCTCTCGGCAGTCCTTTATCCTGTCCATAACCAGGAGGAATCTGGCCCAGTAGTGATGTACTGTTTCAGCGGGCTCTTGTCGTATTAGAGATAGATCGCATATGTCTGGGCGGGTGGGTGGACTAAAATCCGGATCCCTGCCCATCTTGGGGCTTAAAGGCCGAAGAGCTTCCGAATTCGGAAGCTTAGGTTGCTGGACACAATCCAGCGAGTCCGGAGTGATGCATGATTTTAAGTTCAATGCTCGATCGAAGCCCGTTCCTCCACGGAAGTCCGGCATGGAGGGTTCGGGAATCCGGACGTGACTAGTTTTTAATATAGGCGAAGAGTTGCCGTATTGCTCCTCTACCACTGCGACGTGGTGGGTGGCCTGGGGAGAGTTAATCTCTCTCAGATCGGTTTTAAGCCCAATCTGGTTGTACTCCGTAGCGACTCCCAGGGCGGTGATGCGATCCAAGAGCTCGTTAACAGACGAGAGCTCTATTGGATCCAACTGTTCGGCAGCTTTAGGGCTGACGCGAAGATTGCTTCTGACGACTTGAGAAGTCATTGTCGAAGCGGCAGCTAGACAGGCGGTCATAAGAAAACCACCTAGCCGGATAGTTTGGCCGGCGGCCAAGGCCCCTTCGGCGAAAACACCGTCTTTGAAGACGGGTGGAGGCATCCACCCTATCGGTGACGACACAGAGGAACTCTCAATGAAAGCACCAATGTCGGTGTCAAAACCGGCGGATCTCGGGTAGGGGGTCCCGAACTGTGTGTCTAGGCGGATGGTAACAGGAGACGAGGGACACGATGTTTTACCCAGGTTCGGGCCCTCTCGATGGAGGTAAAACCCTACGTCCTGCTTGATTAATATTGATGATATGGGTAGTACAAGAGTGGATCTACCACGAGATCAAGGAGGCTAAACCCTAGAAGCTAGCCTATGGTATGATTGTTGTAATGTATGTTGTGTTCTACGGACTAAAGCCCTCCGGTTTATATAGACACCGGAGGAGGCTAGGGTTACACAGAGTTGGTTACAATGGTAGGAGATCTACATATCCGTATCGCCAAGCTTGCCTTCCACGCCAAGGAAAGTCCCATCCGGACACGGGACGGAGTCTTCAATCTTGTATCTTCGTAGTCTTGGAGTCCGGCGGACGATGATAGTCCGGCTGTCCGGTCACCCCCTAGTCCAGGACTCCCTCAGCAGGGGTTGGGGACGCATTGCTACGCGTGCTCGAAACGTGCCAGGTGGTCTTGTTGTAGGTTACTCCGGGCGCGTTTAGCCGTGTCCGGTCGCTTAACGGCCGGACTCGAGAATTGACTTAAGCGGCTGCTCTGTACTTTTGCTGCGAGAGCCGCTGTGTGTTCCTCCGTTCGGAGGGAGCGTTCAGTGTTTCCGTTGACCGTGATGACTCCTCGAGGGCCTGGCATCTTGAGCTTTAGGTATGCGTAGTGCAGCACCGCGTTGAACTTTGCAAACGCGGTCCGTCCGAGCAGAGCATGATAGCCGGTGCGGAACGGAACTATGTCGAAGATTAACTCCTCGCTTCGGAAGTTATCCGGGGATCCGAAGACCACTTCAAGTGTGACTGAGCCTGTACAATTGGCCTCTACACCTGGTATGACGCCTTTGAAGGTCGTCTTTGTGGGTTTAATCCTTGAGGGGTCTATGCCCATCTTGCACACTGTATCCTGATAAAGCAGGTTCAGGCTGCTGCTGCCGTCCATCAGGACTCTAGTGAGGTGGAATCCATCGACGATTGGGTCTAAAACCAGTGCGGCGAATCCGCCATGGCGGATACTGGTGGGGTGGTCCCTTCGATCAAAAGTGATCGGGCAGGAGGACCATGGGTTGAACTTCGGGGCGACTGGCTCCATCGCGTATACGTCCCTGAGTGCACGCTTTCGCTCCCTCTTGGGTATGTGGGTTGCGTATATCATGTTCACCGTCCGCACTTGTGGGGGGAAACCCTTCTGTCCTCTATTGTTCGGCGGCCGGGTCTCTTCCTCGTCATCGCTGTGCAGCCCCTTGTCATTGTTTTCGGCAATTAACTTGCCTGCCTGCTTGAATACCCAACAATCCCTATTGGTGTGATTAGCTGGCTTTTCGGGGGTGCTGTGTATCTGGCAAGAGCGGTCAAGTATTCGGTTCAAATTGGACGGACCCGGAGTAGTTCTTTTGAATGGCTTTTTCCGCTGACCGGGTTTGGAGCCTCTGAATCCGGTGTTGACTGTCGTATCCTCAGTGTTATCTCCGTTAACGCGGCGTTTGTTTTTGTTGCAACCCGACCTGCCATTGCGGTCCTTGGTATCCGGACTGCCAGAATTTTTGCTGAGGTTGTTACTGCGGGCTAGCCAGCTGTCCTCTCCCGTGCAGAAGCGGGTCATGAGTGATGTGAGGGCTGCCATGGATTTCGGCTTTTCCTGTCCTAGGTGCCGGGCAAGCCACTCGTCGCAGATGTTATGTTTAAAGGTTGCGAGGGCCTCTGCATCCGGACAGTCGACGATTTGATTTTTCTTTGTTAAGAACCGTGTCCAGAATTGTCTGGCCGATTCGTCTGGCTGCTGAATTATGTGGCTTAGGTCCTCGGCGTCTGGTGGTCGCACATATGTGCCCTGGAAGTTGTCAAGAAATGCGGCTTCTAGGTCCTCCCAACACCCAATTGATTCTGCTGGCAAGCTGTTAAGCCAATGCCGAGCTGGTCCTTTAAGCTTGAGTGGGAGATATTTGATGGCGTGAAGATCGTCACCGCAGGCCATGTGGATATGAAGGAGATAGTCTTCGATCCAAACCGCGGGGTCTGTTGTGCCATCGTAGGATTCAATGTTCACGGGTTTAAACCCTTCGGGGATTTGATGATCCATTACTTCATCTGTGAAGCATAGTGGGTGTGCGGTGCCTCTATATTGGGCTATATCACGACGTAGCTCAAGCGAGCTTTGTCTACTGTGTTCGGCCCGGCCGGAGTTGCTGTATCCGGCGCGACGGTCGTCGTCGCGCATCGTGGGGCACCCACGCGATCCGTAGATCGATCTTGATTGTCTTGCCTTATCCTCCAATATGTCTCGCAAGTCCGGCGCATTCCCCCGTGGCTTCGTACTTTTCGAGAGGTTCCGGGGTACGGTTCTGGTGGAGGGCCTAGAGGCCTCTCTGTCGTGGCCACGAGGTGGTCGGTCAGCCGTATTGTGCGCTGGTGATGTAGGTTTATATGCCTCCTCCTCTAATCGGGGGAGCAGCTTGAGTTTGGGGTAGCTTTTGGAGGGGCGTTCGAGTTCATGCTCTTCGGCCGCAAGGACTTCAGTCCATCTGTCGGCTAGCGGATCTTGATCAGCTTTAAGCTGTTGCTGCTTTTTCTTGAGGCTGTTCGCCATGGCCATAAGCCTGAGTTTAAAACGCTCTTGTTTGACGGGATCCTCAGGCACGATGAATTCGTCGTCGTCGAGGCTTGCCTCGTCTCCGGAGGGAGGCATGTAATTATCATCCTCTACCTCTTCGTCTGCCGCTCTCTCATGAGGGCTGTCTTCTCCGTCCTCCTGTGCTGAAACTTGCTGGAGTGGGTTGTCTTCGGCACTCTCTGGGGTGTTATTATCTCCAGTGCCGGAATCTCCATTCTTGCTGTGGCGGGATTTAGGGCGGCGCCACTGACGCCGGCGCTTGGGCTGTTTCTTGGAGGAGTCTTCCTCCGCTGCTTCCTCGCCATTCCCATCCTTTGGGATGTCCACCATGTATATGTCGTTTGACGAGGTGGTCTTCCAGTGCCCCGTAGGCGCTGGTTCTTGGTCGTCTCCGGCGTCGTCATCCATACCGTCGATGTCTTCGGAGTCGTAGTCTAGCATGTCGGTTAGATCGTCGACAGTGTCTACAAAGTGGGTGGTGGGTGGGCTTTGAATTTATTCGTCGTCCGCATCCCAACCGTCCTGACCGTAGTTCGGCCAGGGCTCTCCTGATAGCGAGAGATACTTTAGCGAATTCAGGATGTCGCCGAAAGGTGAGTGCTGAAAGATGTCCGCGGCGGTGAACTCCATGATCGGCGCCCAATCGGATTCGATTGGAGAGGGCGCGGGAGGTTCGGAGTCCGGCACCTCGGAGTCACGAGCTTCACAAGGGACAAGGTCAGTATTCGGCTCCATCACCGTAGAGGTAGCAGCCCTCGAGGCGGTGTCTAGCCACCCGTCCTCGATCTGGGTAGCCGGCTCCGAATTGAGGATCGGAGCGGGCTCGTGTGCGGCCTCCAGGGCACTGTCCGGCAGTAGAGCTAAATCATGCCCATCATGACAGTGCGGCACGCTCGGCTGTGGCTCGAATCCATCGAAGATCAAGTCTCCGCGGATGTCAGCTGTGAAGTTCAGACTTCCAAATCTGACCTGATGGCCAGGGGCATAGCTTTCAATCTGCTCCAGATGGCCAAGCGAATTGGCCTGCAGTGCAAAGCCGCCGAATACGAAGATCTGTCCAAGGAGAAAAGTCTCACCCTGGACCGCGTCGTGGTTGATGATCGAAGGAGCCATCAAGCCTATCAGTGACGACACAGAGGAACTCTCAATGAAAGCACCAATGTCGGTGTCAAAACCGGCGAATCTCGGGTAGGGGGTCCCGAACTGTGCGTCTAGGCGGATGGTAACAGGAGACATGGGACACGATGTTTTTACCCAGGTTCGGGTCCTCTCGATGGAGGTAAAACCCTACTCCTGCTTGATTGATATTGATGATATGGGTAGTACAAGAGTGGATCTACCACGGGATCAAGGAGGCTAAACCCTAGAAGCTAGCCTATGGTATGATTGTTGTTCGTCCTATGGACTAAAACCCTCCGGTTTATATAGACACCGGGGAGGGCTAGGGTTACACAGAGTCAGTTACAATGGTAGGAGATCTACATATCCGTATCGCCAAGCTTGCCTTCCACGCCAAGGAAAGTCCCATCCGGACACGGGACGAAGTTTTCAATCTTGTAACTTCATAGTCTTGGAGTCCGGCCGATGATGATAGTTCGGCTATCCGGACACCCCCTAGTGCAGGACTCCCTCACAAGGGCTCTACTTTTGATCTCATTGGATATTCAGACTCTGACCATGCTGGCGATCGCGTGGACCGCAAGTCAATATCTGGTACATGTCATTTCCTCGGATGATCTTTGGTCTGTTGGTCCTCGAAGAAACAGAACTGCGTATCTCTCTCCACTGCAGAAGCTGAGTACATTGCTGCTGGATCATGCTGTGCTCAAGTACTATGGATGAAGCAAACACTCAAGGACTATGGCGTCAATGTGAAGAATGTGCCTCTCTACTGTGACAATGAGAGTGACATCAAGATTGCACATAACCCAGTTCAGCACTCGAAGACCAAGCACACCCAGATTCGTCATCATTTTCTTCGTGATCATGTGTTGAAGGGCGACATCTCCATCGACCACGTCAGCACTGAAGATCAGCTGGCCGATATCTTCACTAAGCCCTTGGATGAGAAGAGATTTAGCAAGTTGCGGTGTGAGCTAAATATCCTAGAATCTTCGAATATTCTCTGAAATGGACACACCTCCTAACACTTATGCTGACTTGATGACTTTGATGCGCAACACACAAAGTAATGTTTTTCTTCAATCAATGAAGACTAACCCTCTAAATGTGAAGAAATTAATGAAGAAATTGATTCTCAGAGCCCGACGACAATTGTACGCGGTGTCTGAAATCAGCTTTCTTATACGGTGGGTTACGCCACCAACCAAAGTTGAAAATCTTCAATATGAGTTTTTTTCTTCATTTTTTTTAAATTCCTCAGTTTTTTTAATTCTTCAACTTTGCATTGCCTTCACTCTTTCCGGTATATATATATATATATATATATATATATATATATATATGTATGTATGTATATATATATATATATATATATATATATATATATATATATATGAGTTTAATGTCCTCTACGGCATTCACTTATTGTTATTTCTTCAAGTTGATTTCTTCTGCTAAGTGAATGTGATCAGACCCTTCCCCCTCTATGCTAAACTCAACCCAGTCTATTCATAAATTCCTCATATGCGTTCTATTTGAAACTCGTTCAAATTATTCATTGTGTCCTTGACAGCTAAAGAAATTGCGAACGGAACTTTTAACTTATCTTATCTGAATTTTCGGCTTTGCCGCTCAAACCGTTCCGCTTCTCATGACAATACTTATCTATTCACCCACGATCCTACACGATCGCCACCTCTGAGTACGTGGGTGACACATGTCAAGCGAATGAGAAGGGGCCAGGGGCATGTTCGTCCGATTTCCTCGGTTGAATAGTTTTTCACTCCCTCTATAAATACCCCTGTCTCTTCCTCACTTCACTTTCACCTTGCTCGCGCTCTCTCTCCCGCTCGAGCTCCCCAAAACCCTAGCGCCGCCACTAGTTCATCGCCGCTGGTGAGGAAGAGCTTCACTGCCTCGACCTCGTCGCCGTCGTACTCGCGCCGGTTGCGGGTTTCTTCACTCCGCCACCGTCGTAGCCGTCTTCCTCTGCCAAGTTAGGGCGTGGAAGATCTGACCTGACGAACTTCACATCTGTTCTTCCCAGTTCGTCGTGTTCTTCACTTCGGGTAATTAAAAGTTACTTTTACTGCTCGCTTTGATTCTCAAGTTTTTCGGAATATCTTCAAAGGTGTTTATTCTTCAAATCTTCACACACATGAACACCTCACACATCATCTGTTCTTGATTCGGTTCTCTAAGCAATGATTTTCTTCAAGATTCCTCAATTGTGTGGATTCCCAATCTATACAACTTTGGAACCTAAGACAAAGAACGCTTAGTGAAATTCCTCAAGACTCATGTGGTCAAATTCCTCAAAACCTATTCTTTTTGAAAAACCTTCTGAGAACACATATGACCTCTCCAAATTCCTCGCAACTATACTCTGTTCACAGGTACAAATGTCCGTTGCTGAATCACTAGGTTCTCATCAACTTAACTCATTTGCAGCGTTCCTCGAAGAAAAGTTGCATACCTCTTCAGAAACTTCAGTTGTTCATATTCCTCAGCTGAAGAAAATGGGTGACAGAAGGCCACAGAAGGGAGGAAAGAGGCCTGAGGTCAATACTGCGTTTGAAATCCCTGAGGACATATACAAGGACTACTGCACTCTTGATGAAGCCAAATTCGGCAAAGAGGACAAGAATCAGCGCAAGGTGCACATACAAAGGATAGAGAGGAGATGGGCACAAGAATGAAGGGAGTACAGATATGTCACTCCCAGGTATATGAAGAAATTCACACTCAACCCTCCATGCCCAAGACCTCCACTGGCACCAGGCCAGTTGGCAGATCCCACCAGCCTCAAGCGCAGTGAGGATTATCCTGATGAATGGGCAAAGCGCCAAGCCAAACTGGCTAAGCAAGCAAAGGAAGGAGTGAAGAAATTCAACACAGACTCTGCTGCTGCTGCTGCCTCTGCTGGGGCCTCTACTAGTCAGCCAAAGAAGGCAATGCACAAGAAGCCTGCACATAAATCCAGTGCTTCGCCTTCAATGCCCTCACGGCCAAGCTCCTCTGCTATGCCATCAAGGCCAGGTTCCTCAAGGCCCTCACGGCAAATTCCTCAGACTGCTCCTTCAAAGTCCTCAGCTCCTCCGACAAAATCCTCCGCACCTGTGCATCTCACCACGTGCCAAAGGACTCAAGGCTTCTCTATTGCCTCAGGAGCATCTGCAAGCTCCTCAGCTGCTCGTAATTCCTCGGCTGGTCCCTCTCTGCTGAAGAAAAAGGCCACTGCTGGACGAGGCACTCGACCAAGTCCTCACAAGAAGCAGGTTTCCTTCCACGTACCCTCTAATGATGATGAGGCTGATGATGAAGAACTTGCCGAAATCATCAGAGACAGGCAAGCCAGGGCCGCTAGAGCCAAAGGCAGCAATGTGCCGCTGATGTTGGATCCAAAGTATATCCTCGACTACATTGACCTGTGGCACAAGGATCCTAACACGCCTTTGCCGGAGATGAACCTCACTCCTGGTCAAAGTCATGTTCTTACTGCCTTCATTGAGGAAGAAAAATGGAAATTTGAACAAGGCAGAAGTTTGAAGAAAGCGCAGTACAAGAAACAGCGCTACCTCAAGGACAATGTCCTCACTCTCACTCCTGATCAGCTCCTTGCCTTGCAAGTTGAAATCAAACAGCCGAGTGATGAATTTGATCGCTACCATGCTGATTGGAAGGGCGCCAAGGTGCATTTCGTCAATCTGACGAAGAAATTCACTTCAAGTGCTGCTCCACCTATGCACGTTGAAGTTACTCAGGCTGAGGCATCTGCTCAGCCTACTGAAGAAAATGCCAGCACCGCTGATGACAATCAGGCTGCTGAAGAAAATGAGAGTGCCAGGGCTGATGACTCCATTCCATCCGCTGAAGATATTGCCAGGGCATCCACTAGTGATGCACCTGAGGAAAGTGAACAAGTCAGGACAACTGCATCAGTTGTGCCCGAGGAAAATGTACCAAAGTCCTCTGCACCTCCTGCGCCTACACCAACTTCGACCCTTCCATCTGCATCAGATGCGAAGAAGACCAAGGCTGCAGAACGTGCAGCTGTGAAGAAAAGGAAGGCATAATCTTCATCAAATTCTTCAGCTTCGAAAAAGATGAAGACTCTGATCAGTTCAATTGACAATCCTATTGATGCCGTCCCAGTCTCATCAATGCCATCAAAGGACCTTGTTCCTTTTGGTGAAGATTATGTGATTCCTGATGAATCTGATGAAGAAACTCCTTCTGCTGCTTCGTCAGAGCGGTTGGACGAAGAAATTGAAGTGGATAAGATCCCTTCAACCCCAGTCATTTCCTCACCTATGCCTCAGTTTACTGCTGAAGAGGCAGGTGTTGAAGAAATTGAAGATGAGGATGTGGACATTGGGTGTACCACTCCTGTGCTCAACAATGAATTTTGGGATAGTCAACATCCAAACTCTCCAATGTTCACTCCACTCCAAGCTATTCCTCAGTCCCTTGCTGCCACTGAAGTGCAAATGGGATATGAAGAACCTCATGCAACCCTAAGTGTTCATGAAGAAATTCCAGCCACTAGTGCTGAAGAAATTGTCAATGAAGAATTGATGACCCAGGCTGAAGCTGCAGAAGAGCCTGAAATTCTTCAGCCTGAGGAACCTGAGATTGCGACTCCTAAAGTAGTGCTGCAATTGACTGACACTCCTCAGCCCAAGCCAAAGGATCCTTTCTCCGAGAAGAAAAAGTTCAAGGCTGATGATTTCTTTGGCGAGCACGTATTCTTCACGGACTTCAACCCCTATGACAATGCTCGTCTTAGAAGGAAGCATTTCTGGACTGCCAGCCAGGCCGACTTCTATTCCTCAGTGCTCTTCAACAAGAACAAAGTCTTCGATCATGAGCATATTCCTCATGTGGACATGGAATCCATGCCTTGCTTCCCTCAAGTCCTCAGCATGATTCATGACGCTGGCTTGCTCAATTTCTGCTCTGACATAGTTGATTGGAATGAAGAGCTTATTCTTCAGTTCTACGCAACTTTGCATATCACAGGCGATGCTGCTGACGTCAACTCGTGGGGGTTGGACTGGATGACTGAAAACACTCATTACAAGGCACCAGCCTCTGAATTGCTTCATGCCCTACCAATCAGTCCTCCACCTAATGGTGTTCGTTGTCTGTATGATGAGCCTGAACTCACTGGTCACTATATGCAAGTGCTCATGAAGCCGCTGAAGCCAGGTCAAGCTCCAAGGACCAAATTCCTCGTGAAGGAACTGCTCTATGTGCCAAGACAATCTACCGCATTCTGACAAAGACCATGAGTCCCATCAAAGGACATGACTCATCCGATGAAGAAATTATCAGAATGATGAAGAATATGCTTTTTAACATCATGCATGGCATCCCCATAAATTATCATGATTTCTTCATGAGGACTCTGGCGAATGTTGCACTTTCTCCATTTGAGCTGAAGCCTTACGCGCCGTGGATCATGAGATTCCTCAGAACAAGGTCTTCACTCAACTACAAGGCTGATTTTCAGAATCATCTCAGCTACTTGCCCCCTATTGAAGTCCTCAAGTGGACAATTTCCTCATCTGATGAGAAGGGCAAGTCACCAGCCGTGATCGATGAAGGCATTCGTCCATTGGATGGTCAGTTCCGCAAAGCTGCATCTTACTCCACCAATGATGACTCTGCCACTCATGATACTGCTGCCAATGCTACCAAGACAAGTCCTCAAGCTACTGCTCCTCGTGTGTTGACTGATCGTGAACTGCTGATAAGTCTTCACCAGAAGGTGGATCGAAACCACAAGTGGGTTAAGCGTCAATTTGGCTCTATTCTTCACAACATGACTTCTACACATAATACAGTGAAGAAAAACCACTACTACCTCCATGAAGTGTTTGATCGCACCTGGGCTATTCTGTCACATCTATATGGTGAAGAAGATCTGAAGCAAATGGGCTTCAAGGAAGACTTTGACTGGTCTGCACCTCCACCGAAGAGATTCAAGAAAGTCAAGGTTCCTTCCTTGGTGGCCAGCTCATATTCTTCATCACGCGCCACGGATGAGCATGAAGACTTGGACGACACTGCAGCAGGCCCTACAACAACTCAAGACCCTGACAACGCTGGCGCTCCTCCATCTTCATGATATTCTTCAGGGGCGTTAGTCCTCAGTTTCAACCCTTTTGGTCATTCGATGACAAAGGGGGAGAAATTTGAGTTAGTCTTCAAGCAGGTCTATCTTATATGGGTGTTTTTTTGCTAAGTTACAACTCTCGTTCTTCTGATGACTTTGCTGGATTGAGTTGTAATCTTAAACTCTATGGTGACCTGATACTTTTGCTATGTTCTTCTACATGCTTATTCCTCATTAATGTTAATGCACGCATGCTGAATTACATCAGTCACCATATTTCATCATGCATTTCAAATTTTCATATTACATATCAAATGCGTGTATGAATTACAAGATATAGGGGGAGATCTCCATGATTATACTCTTCAAGTGTGCATTACTTCAAAAGCAAATTCCTCACTATGCACATCTTCAGGGGGAGTTCTTCTATATCTTGCAATCAAATTCCTCAACATCAGTATTCACACTTCACATGTTTATCCCCGTTGAAAACTTAACCTATATTGTCATCAATCACCAAAAGGGGGGAGATTGTAAGTGCATCTAGTGCCCCTTAGTGATTTTGGTGTATTGAAGACTTATAGGTTAAGGGACTGATGCGTTTGTGAGTGTACACAGGACTATAAGTCTATGAGGAGTTTGATATTTACAGAGAAAGTCGACCCCAAAAAATGAAGTTCTTCAACTGAAGACTTTGGATTTCTGAAGACTTTCTGAAGACTTTGAAAGTGAAGAAATTGGTGTGACCTTGAAGACTTGGCAATCATTCGAGGAACATGAAGCGTGAAGACTTTTGTTTTCGTAGTTTCATTTTCTCTTTCTTGAGTCATAGGAAACACCGTACTGTTATAGGGGGTCAAGGAAATACTAAGAAAAAATTTCCATGTGATGCTCAACTCAAAATCCTACACCTACCAATCCCTTCGAGTGAAGCCATTGGAAATCTCATACAGTTCAGTCATATTCTTCAATGACAGAGACGAAGTTCTTATGGTCTCTGAGGAATTTGTTCTGACTGAGGAGTTAGGAATTCACCAGTGTGAATTGCCTACACAGTAAGGATCATGATAGCCCTGAGGATTTTGATAGTCAAAATTCTAACCGTTGCTGTGCTATGGGCCAGCGGCTCCAAAATATCTACCCACCTAACGGTCATATCAAACAAGGGCATTTATGTCTTATCATGTCGGGCTGCTCCCTAGGCTATAAATAGCCGCCCCCTTCAACCACTAGCTGGTTGGCTGCTCCGAGAGAAACTGACACTTGTCAACTGAGAGCATCCCATCCTCCGAGGACTTTGAGTGAAAATCATCAAGTGAGGAAAACCCAAACCCATCACCTACAAACCCAAAGTGATTGAGCATCACTGAAGAGATTGATCCTGCGTGGATCTGACGCTTGTTTCCTTTGAAGACTGTGCTTCTTCCAGACGGTTAGGCGTCAAGGTCTAGAGCATCCAAGAGGAATTGTGCATCGCCGAGACCGAGTTTGTGAAGGTTCGGAAGTCACCTGAAGACTTACCACGAGTGATTGGGCAATGTCTGTGTGACCTTAGCTCAAGGAGAATACTGTGAGGACTGTGTGTCCAGGACTGGGTGTCCTCGAGTTTAAATACTCAGCCGCTCCAACCAGATGTACAACTGAGACAACGTTGGAACTGGTCTACCAAATCATTGTCTTCGTCAAGCTATCATGTTCTATTTCGTCAACTCTTCCATTTCCTCATGTCTGTTGTTGTGTGCATGTTCATATCTGTTTGAAGAATTTGACTGAAGACTTTCTCAATTTCCTCAGTTCAATTTCTTCAGTCTGTCCGTCTTCTTTCTTGTGTTATCCTGTGTTTACGCTTTCTGTACTCTGTGCTAGTCTTCATTTCATCATGATGACTATGTTTGTTTCTGTTACGTTTACTTCTAAGTACTTATTTCGCTGCAAGTAGTTCTTCATTTAGGAATTTCCTCACCAGCAAATTCCTCAGTGAAGAATTCATAAAAATCGCCTATTCACCTCCCCTCTAGTCGATATAACGCACTTTCTGTTGGGGAATGTAGTAATTTCAAAAAAATTCCTACGCACACGCAAGATCATGGTGATGGCATAGCAACGAGAGGGGAGAGTGTTCGTCCACGTACCCACGTAGACCGTAAGCGGAAGCATTAGCACAACGCGGTTGATGTAGTCGTACGTCTTCACGATCCGACCGATCCAAGCACCGAACGTACGGAGCCTCCGAGTTCAGCACACGTTCAGCTCGATGACGATCTCCGGTCTTCGATCCAGCCGAGCTCCGGAGATGAGTTCCGTCAGCATGACGGTGTGGTGACGATGATGATGTTCTACCGGCGCAGGGCTTCGCCTAAACTCCGCGACGATATGACCGAGGTGGAATATGGTGGAAGGGGGCACCACACACGGCTAAGGAACAATCCGTAGATCAACTTGTGTGTCTATGGGGTGCCCCCCGCCCCCGTATATAAAGGAGGGAGGGGGGAGGTGCGGCCGGCCCCCTAGGGGTGCGCCTTGAGGAGTCCTACTCCCACCGGGAGTAGGACTCCCCCCTCTTGCTTTGGTGGAGAAGGAAAGGGGGAAGGAGAAAGAGGAAAGGGGGGCGCCGCCCCCCCCCCTTCCTTGTCCTATTCGGACTAGGGGGGAGGGGGCGCGCGGCTTGCCCTGGCTGGCCCTCCTCTTCTCCCTCTTGGCCCACTAAGGCCCAATATCCCCCGGGAGGGCTCCGGTAACCCCCCGGTGTTCCGGTAAAATCCCGATTTCACCCGGAACCATTCCGATGATCAAATATAGGCTCCCAATATATCAATCTTTATGTCTCGACCATTTTGAGACTCCTCGTCATGTCCGTGATCACATCCGGGACTCCGAACAAACTTCGGTACATCAAAACTTATAAACTCATAATAAAACTGTCATCGTAACGTTAAGCGTGCGGACCCTACGGGTTCGAGAACTATGTAGACATGACCTAGAACCATTCTCGGTCAATAACCAATAGCGGGACCTGGATGCCCATATTGGTTCCTACATATTCTACGAAGATCTTTATCGGTCAAACCGCATAACAACATACTTTGTTCCCTTTGTCATCGGTATGTTACTTGCCCGAGATTTGATCGTCGGTATCCAATACCTAGTTCAATCTCGTTATCGGCAAGTCTCTTTACTCGTTCCATAATACATCATCTCATAACTAACTCATTAGTTACATGATTGCAAGGCTTAGGTGATGAGTATTACCGAGAGGGCCCAGAGATACCTCTCCAACAATCGGAGTGACAAAACCTAATCTCGAATTATGCCAACCCAACATGTACCTTCGGAAACACCTGTAGAGCACCTTTATGATCACCCAGTTACGTTGTGACGTTTGGTAGCACACAAAGTGTTCTTCCGGTAAACGGGGGTTGCACAATCTCATAGTTGCAGGAACTTTGTATAAGTCATGAAGAAAGCAATAGCAGTATACTAAACGATCAAGTGCTAGGCTAACGGAATGGGTCATGTCAATCACATCATTCTCCTAATGATGTGATCCCACTAATCAAATGACAACACATGTCTATGGTTAGGAAACATAACCATCTTTGATTAATGAGCTAGTCAAGTAGAGGCATACTAGTGACTATAGTTTTGTCTATGTATTCACACATGTATTATGTTTTCGGTTAATACAATTCTAGCATGAATAATAAACATTTATCATGATATGAGGAAATAAATAATAACTTTATTATTGCCTCTAGGGCATATTTCCTTCAGTCTCCCACTTGCACTAGAGTCAATAATCTAGATTACATAGTAATGATTCTAACACCCATGGAGTCTTGGTGTTGATCATGTTTTGCTCGTGAGAGAGGCTTAGTCAACGGGTCTGCAACATTCAGATCCGTATGTATCTTGCAAATCTCTATGTCTCCCACTTGGACTTGGTCCCGAATGGAATTGAAGCGTCTCTTGATGTGCTTGGTCCTCTTGTGAAATCTGGATTCCTTTGCCAAGGCAATTGCACCAGTATTGTCACAGAAGATCTTCATTGGTCCCGATGCACTAGGTATGACACCTAGATCGGAAATGAACTCCTTCATCCAGACTCCTTCATTCGCTGCTTCAGAAGCAGCTATGTACTCCGCTTCACATGTAGATCCCGCCACGACGCTTTGTTTAGAACTGCACCAACTTACAGCTCCACCGTTTAATAAAAACACGTATCCGGTTTGCGATTTAGAATCGTCCGGATCAGTGTCAAAGCTTGCATCGACGTAACCATTTATGACTAGCTCTTTGTCACCCCCATATACGAGAAACATATCCTTAGTCCTTTTCAGGTATTTCAGGATGTTCTTGACCGCAGTGATCCACCCCTGGATTACTTTGGTACCTTCCTGCCAAGCTTATTGCTAAGCATACGTCAGGTCTGGTACATAGCATTGCATACATGATAGAGCCTATGGCTGAAGCATAGGGAACATTTTTCATTTTCTCTCTATCTTCTGCTGTGGTCGGGCATTGAGTTTGACTCAACTTCACACCTTGTAGCACAGGCAAGAATCCTTTATTTGCCTGATCCATTTTGAACTTTTTCAAAATTTTGTCAAGGTATGTGCTTTGTGAAAGTCCTATTAAGCGTCTTGATCTATCTCTATAGATCTTGATGCCCAATATGTAAGCAGCTTCACCGAGGTCTTTCATTGAAAAAAATTTATTCAAGTATCCCTTTATGCTTTCCAGAAATTCTATATCATTTCCAATTAATAATATGTCATCTACATATAAAACTAGAAATGCTACAGAGCTCCCACTCACTTTCTTGTAAATACAGGCTTCTCCAAAAGTCTGTATAAAACCATATGCTTTGATCACACTATCAAAGTGTTTATTCCAACTCCGAGATGCTTGCACCAGTCCATAAATGGAACGCTGGAGCTTGCATACTTTGTTAGCACCTTTTGGATCAACAAAACCTTCCAGCTGCATCATATACAACTCTTCTTCTAGAAATCCATTCAAGAATGCAGTCTTGACATCCATTTGCCAAATTTCATAATCATGAAATGCAGCAATAGCTAACATGATTCGGACAGACTTAAGCATCGCTACGGGTGAGAAAGTCTCATCGTAGTCAACCCCTTGAACTTGTCGAAAACCTTTCGCAACAAGTCGAGCTTTATAGACAGTTACATTACCATCAGCGTCAGTCTTCTTCTTAAAGATCCATTTATTCTCAATGGCTTGCCGATCATCGGGCAAGTCAACCAAAGTCCATACTTTGTTTTCATGCATGGATCCCATCTCAGATTTCATGGCCTCTAGCCATTTTGCGGAATCTGGGCTCATCATCGCTTCCTCATAGTTCATAGGTTCATCATGGTTAAGTAACATGACTTCTAGAATAGGATTACCGTACCACTCTGGTGCGGATCTTACTCTGGTAGACCTACGAGGTTCAGTGGAAACTTGATCTGAAGTTTCATGATCAATATCATTAGCTTCCTCACTAATTGGTGTAGTCATCACAGGAACCGGTTCTCGTGATGAACTACTTTCCAATAAGGGAGTAGATACAGTTATCTCATCAAGTTCTACTTTCCTCCCACTCACTTTTTTTGAGAGAAACTCCTTCTCTAGAAAGGATCCATTCTTAGCAACGAATGTCTTGCCTTCGGATCTGTGATAGAAGGTGTACCCAACAGTCTCTTTTGGGTATCCTATGAAGACACATTTCTCCGATTTGGGTCCGAGCTTATCTGGTTGAAGTTTCTTCACATAAGCATCGCAGCCCCAAACTTTAAGAAACGACAACTTTGGTTTCTTGCCAAACCACAGTTCATAAGGTGTCGTCTCAACGGATTTTGATGGTGCCCTATTTAACGTGAATGCGGCCGTCTCTAAAGCATAACCCCAAAACGATAGCGGTAAATCGGTAAGAGACATCATAGATCGCACCATATCAAGTAAAGTACGATTACGACGTTCGGACACACCATTTCGTTGTGGTGTTCCAGGTGGCGTGAGTTGCGAAACTATTCCGCATTGTTTCAAATGTAAACCAAACTCGTAACTCAAATATTCTCCTCCACGATCAGATCATAGAAACTTTATTTTCTTGTTACGATGATTTTCCACTTCACTCTGAAATTCTTTGAACTTTTCAAATGTTTCAGACTTGTGCTTCATTAAGTAGATATACCCATATCTGCTCAAATCATCTGTGAAGGTGAGAAAATAATAATATCCGCCACGAGCCTCAATATTCATTGGACCACATACATCTGTATGTATGATTTCCAACAAATCTGTTGCTCTCTCCATAGTTCCGGAGAATGGTGTTTTAGTCATCTTGCACATGAGGCACGGTTCGCAAGTACCAAGTGATTCATAATCAAGTGATTCCAGAAGTCCATCAGTATGGAGTTTCTTCATGCGTTTTACACTGATATGACCTAAACGGCAGTGCCACAAATAAGTTGCACTGTCATTATCAACTCTGCATCTTTTGGCTTCAACATTATGAATATGTGTATCACTACTATCGAGATTCAATAAAAATAGACCACTCTTTAAGGGTGCATGACCATAAAAGATATTACTCATATAAATAGAACAACCATTATTCTCTGATTTAAATGAATAACCGTCTTGCATTAAACAAGATCCAGATATAATGTTCATGCTCAACACTGGCACCAAATAACAATTATGCAGGTCTAATCCCGAAGGTAGATGTAGAGGTAGTGTGCCGACCGCGATCACATCGACTTTGGAACCGTTTCCCACGTGCATCGTCACCTCGTCCTTGGCCAGTGCTCGCTTATTCCGTAGTCCCTGTTTCGAGTTGCAAATATTAGCAACAGAACTAGTATCAAATACCCAGGTGCTACTACGAGCTCTAGTTAGGTACACATCAATAACATATATATATCACATATACCTTTGTTCACTTTGCCATCCTTCTTGTCCGCCAAATACTTGGGGCAGTTCCGCTTCCAGTGACTAGTCTGTTTGCAGTAGAAGCACTCAGTTTCAGGCTTAGGTCCAGACTTGGGTTTCTTCTCTTGAGCAGCAACTTGCTTGCCGTTCTTTTTGAAGTTCCCCTTCTTCTTCCCTTTGCCCTTTTTCTTGAAACTAGTGGTCTTGTTGACCATCAACACTTGATGCTCCTTCTTGATTTCTACCTCCGCGGCTTTTAGCATTACGAAGAGCTCGGGAATAGTCTTGTTCATCCCTTGCATATTATAGTTCATCACAAAGCTCTTGTAGCTTGGTGGCAGTGATCGGAGAATTCTGTCAATGACACTATCATCAGGAAGATTAACTCCCAGTTGAATCAAGTGATTATTATACCCAGACATTCTGAGTATGTGTTCACTGACATAACTATTCTCCTCCATCTTGCAGCTATAGAACTTATTGGAGACTTCATATCTCTCAATCCGGGCATTTGCTTGAAATATTAACTTCAACTCCTGGAACATCTCATATGCTCCATGACGTTCAAAACGTCGTTGAAGACCCAGTTCTAAGCTGTAAAGCATGGCATACTGAACTATAGAGTAGTCATCAGCTTTGCTCTGCCAGACGTTCTTAACATCGTCAGTTGCATCAGCAGCAGGCCTGGCACCCAGCGGTGCTTCCAGGACGTAACTTTTCTATGCAGCAATGAGGATAATCCTCAGGTTACGGACCCAGTCCGTGTAATTGCTACCATCATCTTTCAACTTTGCTTTCTCAAGGAACGCATTAAAATTCAACGGAACAACAGCACGAGCCATCTATCTACAAACAAACATAGACAAGCAAGATACTATCAGGTACTAAGTTCATGATAAATTTAAGTTCAATTAATCATATTACTTAAGAACTCCCACTTAGACAGACATCTCTCTAGTCATCTAAGTGATCACGTGATCCAAATCAACTAAACCATAACCGATCATCACGTGAGATGGAGTAGTTTTCAATGGTGAACATCACTATGTTGATCATATCTACTATATGATTCACGCTCGACCTTTCGGTCTCCGTGTTCCGAGGCCATATCTGCATATGCTAGGCTCGTCAAGTTTAACCTGAGTATTCTGCGTGTGCAAAACTGGCTTGCACCCGTTGTAGATGGACGTAGAGCTTATCACACCCGATCATCACGTGGTGTCTTGACACGACGAACTTTGGCAACGGTGCATACTCAGGGAGAACACTTCTTGATAATTTTAGTGAGGGATCATCTTAAAATGCTACCGTCAATCAAAGCAAGATAAGATGCATAAATGATAAACATCACATGCAATCAATATAAGTGATATGATATGGCCATCATCATCTTGTGCTTGTGATCTCCATCTCCGAAGCACCGTCATGATCACCATCGTCACCGGCGCGACACCTTGATCTCCATCGTAGCATCGTTGTCTTTTACGCCATCTATTGCTTCTACGACTATCGCTACCGGCTAGTGATAAAGTAAAGCAATTACAGGGCATTTGCATTTCATACAATAAAGCGACAACCATATGGCTCCTGCCAGTTGCCGATAACTTCGGTTACAAAACATGATCATCTCATACAATAAAATATAGCATCACGTCTTGACCATATCACATCACAACATGCCCTGCAAAAACAAGTTAGACGTCCTCTACTTTGTTGTTGCAAATTTTACGTGGCTGCTACGGGCTTAGCAAGAACCGTTCTTACCTACGCATCAAAAACCACAACGATAGTTCGTCAAGTTGGTGTTGTTTTAACCTTCGCAAGGACCGGGCGTAGCCACACTCGATTCAGCTAAAGTGAGAGAGACAGACACCCGCCAGCCACCTTTAAGCACGAGTGCTCGTAACGGTGAAACCAGTCTCGCGTAAGCGTACGCGTAATGTCGGTCCGGGCTGCTTCATCTCACAATACCGCCGAACCAAAGTATGACATGCTGGTAAGCAGTATGACTTGTATCACCAACAACTCACTTGTGTTCTACTCGTGCATATAACATCAACGCATAAAACCTTGGCTCAGATGCCACTGTTGGGGAACGTAGTAATTTCAAAAAAATTCCAACGCACACGCAAGATCATGGTGATGGCATAGCAACGAGAGGGGAGAGTGTTCGTCCACGTACCCTCGTAGACCGTAAGCGGAAGCGTTAGCACAACGCGGTTGATGTAGTCGTACGTCTTCACGATCCGACCGATCCAAGCACCGAACGTACGGAGCCTCCGAGTTCAGCACACGTTCAGCTCGATGACGATCTCCGGTCTCCGATCCAGCCAAGCTCCGGAGATGAGTTCCGTCAGCATGACTGCGTGGTGACGATGATGATGTTCTACCGGCGCAGGGCTTCGCCTAAACTCCGCGACGATATGACCGAGGTGGAATATGGTGGAAGGGGGCACCGCACACGGCTAAGGAACGATCCGTAGATCAACTTGTGTGTCTATGGGGTGCCCCCCGCCCCCGTATATAAAGGAGGGAGGGGGGAGGTGCGGCCGGCCCCCTAGGGGTGCGCCTTGAGGAGTCCTACTCCCACCGGGAGTAGGACTCCCCCCTCTTGCCTTGGTGGAGAAGGAAAGGGGGAAGGGGAAAGAGGAAAGGGGGGCGCCGCCCCCCCCCTTCCTTGTCCTATTCGGACTAGGGGGGAGGGGGCGTGCAGCCAGCCCTGCCAGCCCTCCTCTTCTCCCTCTTGGCCCACTAAGGCCCAATATCCCCCGGGAGGGTTCCGGTAACCCCCCGGTGTTCCGGTAAAATTCCGATTTCACCCGGAACCATTCCGATGTTCAAATATAGGCTTCCAATATATGAATCTTTATGTCTCGACCATTTCGAGACTCCTCGTCATGTCCGTGATCACATCCGGGACTCCGGACAAACTTCGGTACATCAAAACTTATAAACTCATAATAAAACTGTCATCGTAACGTTAAGCGTGCGGACCCTACGGGTTCGAGAACTATGTAGACATGACCTAGAACCATTCTCGGTCAATAACCAATAGCGGGACCTGGATGCCCATATTGGTTCCTACATATTCTACGAAGATCTTTATCGGTCAAACCGCATAACAACATACTTTGTTCCCTTTGTCATCGGTATGTTACTTGCCCGAGATTTGATCATCGGTATCCAATACCTAGTTCAATCTCGTTATCGGCAAGTCTCTTTACTCGTTCCATAATACATCATCTCATAACTAACTCATTAGTTACATGCTTGCAAGGCTTAGGTGATGAGTATTACTGAGAGGGCCCAGAGATACCTCTCCGACAATCGGAGTGACAAAACCTAATCTCGAATTATGCCAACCCAACATGTACCTTCGGAAACACCTGTAGAGCACCTTTATGATCACCCAGTTACGTTGTGACGTTTGGTAGCACACAAAGTGTTCTTCCGGTAAACGGGAGTTGCACAATCTCATAGTTGCAGGAACTTTGTATAAGTCATGAAGAAAGCAATAGCAGTATACTAAACGATCAAGTGCTAGGCTAACGGAATGGGTCATGTCAATCACATCATTCTCCTAATGATGTGATCCCACTAATCAAATGACAACACATGTCTATGGTTAGGGAACATAACCATCTTTGATTAATGAGCTAGTCAAGTAGAGGCATACTAGTGACTATAGTTTTGTCTATGTATTCACACATGTATTATGTTTCCGGTTAATACAATTCTAGCATGAATAATAAACATTTATCATGATATGAGGAAATAAATAATAACTTTATTATTGCCTCTAGGGCATATTTTCTTCACTTTCACCTTTCTGGAAGCTCATCTTGAAAGAATCTCTGGCTTAGGCCTACCTAGTCTAGGTAAATTGGGAATGGGCGAGCAATCGGGAAGCCACCATTTACGAAAATTAACACGTCTTGTGCACACAAACCAACAATAGACCGTAAAAACTGCAACGGGAACACACGCACACACAAAACAACAACGTGCAGCAAACAAAATCAACTATAGTGCACTCACAAAAAGCAAAAAAGCGTCCATAAATAAATCAAGCGAGCAAACCTGGACACAGTAAGCGTGAATGACAAGGACGTACATTCCAGCCAACCGTGTGTTCCCGGACACTACCAACGCAGGGAGCGGCAGAACACAGGGCAAGGGCAACGGGCGGGAGACGAGGGGGCCCATGCATGATTGTGTGTTGGAAACAACTTGTTCAAACATTATTCGCCCTCAAGGCTGAGGGGTGCACACCAGGCTACCGGTCGAGATGTATCTACCAAACCTGGTCAGTTATATTCACCGCACCTTCTTCATAGACTGGGTAGGACCGCTAGCATTTTGCCGTACAATCATATTCAATTTATGCGGGCAAAAAGATAGCAAAATAGTGTACCTTACTTTTCGGGCATTTTATGTTTACGCCAAGGGTGCATGGTCATCTATTTTCTAATCAGCGCCTCATCCGGGCACAACTTATGATGTATGACCATCTAAACTTTTTTTAACGTGGCGTGCTCGTATCAGAAAGGGTGTAAACAGATCATCATTGTAGGTGAGGGTGTAGTAGGCAGTAATAGTCCCATTTAACCTCACGGTTATTTCCATAATTCCAAAATGAAGAAAAGCCAGAGCATGAAGAAAAGAACTAAGGGTCCATTCACCTGTTTAAGCAAATAACTTATGTGTCGCCAAAGAAAGCCATAGTATCCCTCAACTCAAATAACTTATGTGTCGCCAAAAAAAATGTCTTCGATGATACTTTGGCGAAAGGTATTACAAATCCTACACTTTTGGTCATCAGTTCTCCAACTAACTGTTTGAGAGACTACTTGACGATGGTATTATACATCCTTGTGGGACATTTTTTTGCCTCGTATTTATGGAGAACAAATGGAAACAAAACAAGTGGATGGGGGTCTTGTAGTTGCTTAGATATCAGTAAACAGTTTGCAAAATTTTCAAGTTCAAATTTTCTAAATTTTTTTACCTCCCCACCCAGTGATAGAGTCTACAAATCCTCAAAAGGTGTTTTACTTTGTTGTTGTTGATAAGCTTCCTCTTGACGATATTTTCTAAAATAGCATTACCAAGATATTTAGCCTTATTTTTGGTGGCTAATTTTAGTTGCACTTTACCATTTAAGTTGCTAATAAAAAGATGCTCTCTTATTCTACTTGGAAGTTATTAAATACATATAATTTAGTTATCCATTGGTTGTATTTTATCTTCCAATAGTTTGAAGTTAACACATGTATGTAGCCAAAACCCAATTATCCAAAAAAACTTAAGACTAAATTGGGATGGCTGACCTCAGTACCAAATTAGATAGGCATGCAAAAATAAACAAGTGAGGGACGTTGTTTGGCCATTAAGAACATTATTTATGACATGCAAAACAAACATTGCTTTCAACCAACACAACCACTTGGTCCACCATAGTGAAAATGGTACCCCTTGTTGATACCAGGAAGGAAATCAGTTTCCGTGTAACAATCCGGCTTGTCAACTAAAGGGGTCATATTAACTGTAACTGGTTCGAAAGCGCGACCTTTGGAGTCGTAGTTCTTAACATGCCTGAAGTAAGCAGTTGTCTTGTCATCATCCTTCTCACCAGGAAAGTGACCACTACCCATTGGAGGACCATGAGTACTATTTAGGTAATTGACAAATCCGGTCAGTGCTTGTATATGCGGTGTTTCGGAACAAAGCTGCACTGGAAAATAACCCAAGAACGACGGGGTTTGCAAATCGTGACGGTACACCACCCAATCTCCGGATTTGGGATCCTGTAGTCGATGAGGGATGATGCCCATTTTCGTGCAAATGGAAAGTAGAAACATGTTGTAGTTAGCAAGAATCTCGCCTGAAATAAAAAAATAGTTCCTTAACTTTCATGTTCTTACAGTAGTAAAGGACCATAGCATATTATTGTGGAGGCAATTATGTGAATTAACACATAACCAAATTTCCCATTCATAAAATCAAACGCTATTGATTTTAGTTGTCGGAGAAAATAGCAGCACACTATTAGCCACTCATGTAAGTTCAAATGTAATCATGTATCGGTATGTTCAGATTTAATCATGTACTGGTATATTAGTATTTAAACCGGGATAAAGGGTGCACCTTATTAAGACTAAGCCTAACGTAGTGGTCATACTCGCCATAACTTGATGGAGGAGTAACCGCCTGCCCAGGCACTAGTGCAGCTCCACTTGCAGGAACAAATCCTTTGCACCGCAAGTTGTAGCAGCCCGCTGATTTAAAGTCCTTCTGGAAAATGGTTGAAGAAAACTTTAGTCTTGTCGATGTACAAATACCTACACTTAGATTGATACCTATATGTTTTATTAAACGTTTAAGTTTACACTTACCGTCCAATATGTGAAGAAACGGACATCTCTGTTATGATACAAAGAAGGGGATACCTACAAGCCAAAGCATAATTTGAAATAGCAGTTTATTGGGTAGTCCTGGTTGAGTTACGGTGATGAGTGTTATGTTTATACATGAAACCCGGCTTCAATTAAGTTGTAGTGTCCTCCATCTTGACAATAAATTTGTATGGATGCTCCGGAGTCTTGAGAGTATTCTTGATTTGGTGAACCCCATATACTAATTTCAGCTCGAAGGCCATAGAATCCTCCTGGTCTAGTGCGCCACATAGCGTACTATGAATAATAAGTTGTATATCAAATTAGTGAATACTCAAAAATATTGTACAGTGCAAACAAGATTAGCATAACAAATGTGAGTGCATTTTCTTGGAGTTGGTATGAGGTCTTATGGCGTGGATATCCTCGTGCTCATTTGGGTGCTATCTAGATTTTCCTGACATCTTATCCAGTAGGTTACTCCTAATTTGGATTGTCTGACATGGTGTAAGGTCAGTGCAACGGGAACTTTTGGTGGTGGTGTACTACTTTGTTTTGGAACTCATGGTCGGTCGGATGGTGTGGCTCGGGTGCTTTTCAAGGATGTAAGTGCCTTCTCTCCTCTTTGTGGAGGAATAAAGTTGGATCTGACTATCACATATAGAGGTGCATGGTATTCTGCCATATTTTTGTCACGTCAAGTCACCAGCAAACCATGTCCTAGGTTCCTTTTCAAGCTAGTTGGTTGTCGGTGTTTTCGGGGCATGTTTTGTTTGTAGTGTCCATCACTTCATATCCAATATCCATTGGGATCCAAGGTTAATTCATTTAGGTGTACGTCTTTGTATATGGTAGTTTTTCTTTTGATAAAATGTTTGTATGGGAGACCCATACAGTATAAATATGAGCGTCGGGATTTGAAACCTGGTGGGTGGAGTCGTACCCCTCCCCTCCCCCCCCCCCCCCCCCCCCCAACTCCACCACCGTACCAAGAGATGTTTCTCCTCGTGTTTGATATTCATCTGGTGTTCTCCTAATTAATTATCTAGGAAATATGTTCTTAATAAAATGCATAGATTTTTCGTCTATAGAGAAATGGATTTTGATAGTAAGCATACAAAATTGCTAAACCAGGTGTCAAGATAAATGATTTTTGAAATGTGCACCTTGTCTCCCTCACTAAAGACTAAAATTTAGCTTCACCGGCTAGGACTTAGGTAGGTCATCACGCATGTGAATTTCTATTGTTGTTTCTCTGGCATTTAAGTACATGCGCTTGCTTGGCTTCAAAAAAACCCAGAGAGAGAGGGAAGGAGAGAGAGGGAAGGAGAGAGAGTACATGAGAAATAATATTGCCTCCTCCATCTTGATTTTTGACAAACGGAAAAGGCATATGCCTGAAAAGAGTGGTGTTCTGTAAAAAAAAATGTTAGTTCTTCGCTAGTAGCATAATTGTTGCATCAAGCTCATAGACTACCAGTACTTCTTTTGACACCAAATGTCCTAATTGATAATCTGGCACATGATTAATAGAGAATAGTACCAACTCGCTACAAATAATATTGATCATCAGGACCAAATCATCAAGTAGGATAGGGTGAACAAATAAGGAACAGAACAAGACTGTGTGCATCGAAGGCTACATTCTTATTCATTTGTAAATTGCCACCTACATCTGTTGATTCAGCCAAAGTGATACAGTAAGGCGTGAACGAAAAGCACAAAAAGATTGATATGACAACGTAACCACAACCCATGGGTACAGGGAAATGTGTTATTTCAGTGAAACTCGAAATTGGGTGCTTCTTTATTTAGATGGATGTTATGTGAAGAATGTGATATATATAGAGAGAGTATATCCACATTTTGTATAAAATCTTTAGATTACATATGCAGATCCACTCAACATTTAATGAAAGATATTGGGTGATCTATCTTCTTTTGATATGGATATAGATCAAATGTCCCATGAATCTTCACTAATAATGTGTTGCATTACATTTGTTTCATGATGAAGTAGTCGACGGAACTAATAACAGCTTGGATACAACATTTTTTATAGGAAACCATTTATGTAAATCAAGCATTATTTTGATTTTTTTAATGTAGCTATAACTCAGATTTCAACCTTTCAAATCATGAAATTATTTGAACTAACTAATGTAGCAAATAACTTGTTATCTTAATGACCGATGATATAATTTTTCCTTTTTTTCGAGGATAGTTTGTTTCAAAATGTTGGTTTGATCATTCTAATAAAAAAAAATATGTGTGCCAACAAGATGAGAAGTTCCTCTAAAAAAACAAGATGTGAAATTGCTTCCCTGATTCTTGTAGAACTTCACGCACTAGTCAGTTCATCCAAAAGCTCAAGCTGATGAAGAAAGATGGACTATGCATTTATACGTCAACACGCTCCCCCTCACGTGTGGCTCTCGGTTCCGATATCATGTAAACTGCGCACACCAATCGGTTCACCCAAAAGCTCAAGCTATGAAGAAAGATGGGCTATGCATTTATACGTCAACAATTCTGATCCACGCCTAGTTCTATTTAGGGGAATCTGATCTAGGCCTAGTAAGGGCACAAGATCTTGGCCCCGGCACTGGGCCGTTGCTCACGCATGCGCTAGGTCCGCTGAGCAAATAAAGTCCAGCCACGATACGAACAGTCTGTTAAGAGCATTTTCAATAGAATATGCAAATTTGAAGATGTAAAATACATCTCCAGAAAATGATTTTTGCATCTCCAAGAAAGGGGCAACTCCAACAGATGATGCAAAACGGAGATGTAAAATTGCAGCTCCAATAGGTGATGCAAAATGAAGATGTAAAAACTAGTGGGCAGCGGCTGAATCGGGGCGGCGTCGGTGGGGACGGCGGCGGCACGGCGTGATTCGGGGCGGCGACGAAGGAGCTTCGGAGGGGCGGAAGGGGTAGCGAAACGGTGCTGCGGCGGCGCAAATCGGGGCAGCAAAGCAGCGGCGGCTGCGCAAATCGGGGCGGCAGAGCAGCGACGATTCAAGGCGGAGAGAGGAGGAACGGCATAGGGGCGGCGGCGGAGGTGGAGGAGGGCCTCTTTGGCCGGAGGAGGAAGTCACGGCCGCCGGCGACAGCCAATCGCCCGCCACAGCCGCGTCCAGCTTCGAAATTTTGGCCGGCTGAGGTTGGTTCGCCGCCGGGTTGCGCCCGCGCGCCATCTGCCACTTCACGCCTCCACCGCGTGACTTGGCAGCCCGCTGCTTCTTGGCAGGCGGCTCCCACGCGACAGCGACCGGCCGAGATGGGGCAAATCCAAGGCAGCGACATGGGGGCGAAGGCCAAATTGGGGACCGTGGTCGCGCCGACAACGGCTGCGGCAAGGTGGATCAAACCAGCGACGGCAGAGGGCGCACGGGGTCATCGGCGACGGCCGCACAAAAGCAAAATGGCAGTGAGGCAGTTGGCGCGCGATCGCCGTTTTTACGTCTCCTGTACGTCGAGATGCAAATTTGCACCGCGAGATGTTGTATTTTACAACTTCAGGAGGCAGAGAGATAAACTTTTTGCATCTACATCTGTTGGAGAGGGGGTTTTCGGCCTCCAAGATGCAAAAGTTGGTATTTTTGCATCTACATCATCTATTGGAGATGCTCTAAGGCCAACTCCATCGCGTGACCCATTTCTACCCCAAATCGTCCGTTTGTGTTCGTTTGGGGTAAAACGGACAAATTGAACGACCCAACGCATGGGAGCATACGGACGTTTCGTCCGGTCTGTGTCCGCTTTTGCCCCATTTCCAGACCAAAGTTGCTCTCGGTTTGGGGCCAAAGCGGACAGAAAGCGGACGTCTTCGCGTCCTCCTCGTCCGTCTGTGTCCGTCCTCGACCCACCTGTCACTCTCTCCTTTTCCTGCACCTGGCCCGGGGCTCGTCCACATCGCGATGACGCTCGACGCGCAGTACCTCCGGGGCACCATGGACGCCATCTACTCGCTGCTCAAGCACGCCTCCTGCCTGGAGTCGCTCTTCTTCCAATTCCTCGCCGCCGACGGCAACGCCGCGCCCGGGGTGGGCGAGCTCCGGAGCGCGCTCGCCGCCTCCTTCCCGTCGCTGCAGTTCGAGATCTACCCGTTCCGGGCCGATGCCGTCACGGAGCTCATCTCCGCCTCGGTGCGCGCCGCGCTCGAGGCGCCGCTCAACTTCGCGGACACGAGGGCAAGGCTTCTCGTTCTCGTCGTCTTCGCGCAAGATTTGCTTTGCTCCCGCCCCGCCCACGGATCCGCCTGCGGTGCAGTGCGCCGCGCGTCGCGCCCATGCCTCCTCCTCCTCTGCCGCTGCTGCTGCTGTCGCCTTGCCCTGCATCGCCACTGTTGAGCAGTCCTGTGCCGCGCGGGGAAGGACCGGAAGCACCCGGCCGTGCCATGCGGCGGCGTGTGCCCGCACTGCCTCTGCGACCGCCTCCTCCGCCTCTGCCCCGACTGCGCGCGGACGCGCCCCTGCCCCTGCGCCCCCCCCCCCCCCCCCCCCCCCCCCGCTCCTCCCCGTCCTCCTCGGCGTGCTCCGCCTTCGCCGGCCGGGTCTGCAGTCTCATCGAGCGGGAACGCCGGATCGAGCACTCGCGGTCCGTGGCCGGCGGCATCGGCGCCGACGAGAGGCGCCGGTCTAGGGTCTGGGGCTGGGCCTCGTTCCGGAAGCCTGCGGCCGGCAAGGGCATGGAGTTGGAGAGCGAGGAGGAGCGCCACAGCAGAGGATGCCTGCTAGGTGTTCGAAGAAACAACGAGGACGGACAGCTGCTGAAATGGGGTGAAAATGGGTAAACAGCGTTGGGTGCATCGAGTTTGTCCGGCCTCTGTCCGGCGTTTGTTGTCCCTATTTCTACCCCATACGGACAAAATCCGGACAAAATGGGGTAAAATTTAGGGTCGTGCGGTGGAGTTGGCCTAAGTCGGTTACAATACATCAGCATAAGATTCACTCGGTACGAAATGATCCAAGGTCTCGCTTCAAACTGGTTCGTGCCTTCTACGGAACCTGTCACGGGCGAGCAATTCAACTAGCAGGCTTATCAAGTGCCAACACATGTTTAACAACCGTGCAATCATACGCAATCCGCACATGAAGAGGTTCTACGAGTTCAGAGGGCCATCGACCATCCTTGAGTAATTTTTTTTCTACCGCAGTTCAGACATCAGATATAACTACTAGCAAGGAAGGTTTCACGTCAGCATCCAGAACACCCTTGGCCTAGTAGCCCTGCTTCATCCTTTCCTCGAATCGTGTCTTCTCATCCTGGAAACACAAAGCTCAAAAGATCAGTGGCATATATATCTCGTAATGTGTTCATATGCATCCGCAGTAATTAAATGAAGTGGAACATATCCAGGAGATCAATTTGGAGGGTGGCTGACACTGTCGTAAAGAGCATCAGAATACCGGCACTGGTGGTTTACTATAACTCTGGTAGTTTACTATAGCTAACAAGAAACCCTAGAGATGTCAGGCAAATCATCATATTTTAACTAACATCTTAACTCCTCTTGTTGGACAGTTCAAAAAAAAAAAAAAAACTCCTCTTGTTGGCGAGGCATCCCATATGGAGGTTCTACCCATGCTTCCCTTCACAAAGAAAAAGTGTACCAGGAATGAACTACAGCAGCAGAACACCCTGTGCAATTGAATTAGGCAGTCCTATAGGCAATTCAATTATATGTGGGCCTTATTATGTGTTGAAGTGGTTGACAAGTCGGATAAGAAAGATTTAACATATAAAGTTTTGCTTGTCAGTGCAAACATATATAGTGTACTAACGATGCAAACTTTGCTGAAGATACAAACAAAAGTAGCAATCACATCTAGCCTACTATCCTCAAGTGTCCCCTAACATAGAAACATACCCTTCTCGAGTCGCACAACATGAAGTCATCACTACCGAATAAATACACTGGTCATTGTTGCCCTTATTTAGCGGCCATCATATATTTTGAAAGAAAAATCTCCTCCAAAAGTGACAACTGTTTGAATCGAAAACGGAGTGGCCATGTCAGAGACTATTAAGTACTCAACTCAGACATTTTTCCAGATTCAAATCCTTCAGAATGACACGGTTCTATAAAACTAATAGTAATTTAAGAAAGTTTCCATCAGTATATGTACTATTCCTTGTTTTATACCACCATCAAAAACAAACTGGAAGGTAGTGCAATCGCGCGCAAACTGACAAATTTGTCTCTATTTAGCAAAACACTAAGTTAGAAAAGGTGAAGCAACCTGGGAAACTAAAGATGATACTACTAATATTTATAGAAAGGACGATGTACCCTCAGGGAGCAGCATAAAAAGTTCTACTGCGTGTGCGAACTAGAGATACAGCTTCAGCCATAACAAGTACTTGAAATTATTTAAGAGACTTGGAAGGTGGCCTATTGTTCTCATTACAAAATAAGAAAATATAGTACTGGCAATGAAAGAATTTGTAACCTTACAGAAGCAATTTTCAATAATTCTGACATGTCTAAGTCATGATTGCTATTTGTGTTATTTCACAGCAAAGAACAAAGTACCAGCATGCTGTCGATTGTTGTGAGATCAAGAGGTTGGCTTGGAGCAAGACAATTGCAACCAAAGTATTCAGGGAATTTCAAGACCCGCAACCTTAGTTTCATATTCTGTAAGGTTCAACTTTCAGACAGGTTAACTTTATGCTTAGTGGCAGTGTACGTAGCAAGTAAATTGACGGACTAAAGAGCGATGCACATGAAAACAGCATGATGTTGTATAGGAAGCTTAGTGTAAAGGAACATTATTCGCCCACAACATGTGTACTTATTTCTGAATGGTTGTTCCATGTCTAGAAGCTACAGTAAACAGTTAAATCAATGCCAAAAAACATTAAAGATCAATAGGGACTTGTGACAGATTATAAAGTTAACAGTATCTATGAAATAAGAATACGTCATTCAGCTATATTTAATTTCCTTCCTTCCAAGGAGTAGTTGGTTGGGAGATGTTTGCACTATTTAATTTGTGTTTTGCTTCCAAGACTACTGATTTGATGAGAGAAAGTAGAAACTAAAAGCAACACATTTGCTTGGACGTTATTTCAAAGAAAGTGCAATAAAACAAATTATGCTGTACTAACCCTACTCAAATGTATTGGCCTGTACAAAACATCAAAACAATCATTACATGGCAGCATATATCACAGTCATCTCGGTACAACAGCATGAAAAATAAAGTACGCTCATATCGTCAACTTTGTTGTGTAAAAATCAACATAAACTAACTCAATCCGCAAATCTCAAATCAAGCTATCAAAGAACTAGCCATGAAAATGCAAATTTAATAGCAGAAGGCATTAGTTTTTATACAGGCCCACACTACACAATGTCATATTGGACTAAGGCGCACCATAGGCCATCAGGAATAACCAACTATTGAGCTATGCACAAGAAACAGACCTCAAAAGCTTGCTTCAGGTTCTCAAGCTCCTTGTCTAGATCATTGATTGCCTGGGTATATGCCTGAGTTGGGGAGGATTGGCTTGCAGTATGGATCTGGCAACATAATAAAACTAAAACATGAGACTAGCAAACTCTAATCCAACGAAGGAACAGAACAAACATAAATATGCACCCTACCCTAACAATGATCTTGTACTGAAGGGGGTGAGGGAGCTTATAGCCAGCAAAGTGAACATTTGGGTCCCTGTGCAGCTGCCTGCGGAATCTCATAGATATAGAAGAAAATTAAAAGGTATGAACTGATGAACATAACCAAGGACAAAACGGCACAGAGTTTCTCCACTCACATGCGGAGGATGTTGCCGATGGTGTGGTCCTCACGTTCAATAGTGAAAGATGCAGCATTCATGATCTTTGTATCCTTCTCAAATGATACCCTGCATTACATAATAGTAAGGATTACATCCATAATCTTTAAGTGATTTGAAGCATTTTCTAGAAAAATGTTGGAAAAAGGTGTGGAGGTAGAGTAGACTCACTTCTTCGTGCCCTCAGGCACGACGAAGCGCTCATAGCGGTCAGGGGCATTCATCTCCGATCAACACTTGGCTCCTCCTTCCTCTGAAATCACTGCAAGCATGAAGAATCGGACCATAAAGGTCCATTTCACAAGTCAGATTGCCTCCTGAACTGAAATTCAGAACCCCATATCCTTAGAAGTGAAGCAGAAGAAGCATCAAATCAGATCTTTAAAAATGATTCCTTCACCTACGGAACGGATAAACTACACACATGTATGAACCCCTACCTATCTTGCTAAACATTGACAAGGTGCCAAAAGGTAGACATGGTGTACTAGAAATCAACCGACCACTGAGGTAAAATCCCCAAAACGAAACTAAATCCAAGCAACAGAAACGGGACGAAGAACTCATCGACCATTGCGCGGGGCAGATCAAACGTTTGGGGAGTGGAGGTTCAGTTAAACCACCGTCGAATTTTGGGAAATTAATTAACTGATGTTAGGGCCCCAAATCCGCAACAAACTGGACAGATCGGAGAAATATTTTGAGAGGTTTGCCGGAGAAAGTGAGAAACCGTAAGAACCTGCACAATCAAGGTCATCAAAAGCTGCTGTACGCAATCAAGGAAGCAAGAACCTGCACATGAGCTCAATAAACATCGAGCTGCAACCCAGTCACGAAATTTTTAACAAAAGGCATTTATCTGGGTATTTTCTCAGCACTCACACAAGTGCCCATACAATTAAACAGACACAGAATTCAGTGGATCTTTAACAATACTTCAGTTGGAAACTAGTAGATGATTCAGAAGACATGGGGAGCAAGGTGCTTCCTCTTTGTCTGCGATTACATGGCGAGGCAAAGCAAAAGAACAAGCTAAATCCCTCTCTGAAACTCACTATGGCTGACTTAACAGGAACACTAGGTACACTAGGTGAGAGACGGGGTGGCCCTAGGGTTTCACAGGTTCGCGGGGGGGGGGGGGGGGGGGGGGGGGGGGGGGGGGGGGGTGGGGGGGGGGGGGGGGGGGGGGGGGGGGGGGAGGGGATGGGAGTAGAGGAATTTCCTGGGGGAGAAAACCAGGCTTCCGGAGGACGACGCCGGCGGGCGGTTACGGGCCGCGCGGGGATAATCTCCTGCAAACCCCTAATATCAAACGAGGCGTAGCAGTCCAAGCAGGCTAGGGTTCGCCACGAACCAGAGGAACCGAGGCCCGGATGGATTGCTCTAATCCACGTCATTATAGTAGAGCCGGTGGGAGGAGTCGGGAGGGAGAGGGACGAGTTTTACCTCGAGGCGCACTTCGTCGGCGGCGTTCCGAGGAAGACGATGAAGGCGGCCTGAGTGGTACTAAGCGGGGGGCTCTTTTTTTTCTAAGTGAGAAACTAGCGGGTTGCTCTCTTTTTTTCTTCTTTTTTTTCAGTGATGAAATGAAACTAGCGGGGACGCCTGGCCTAAAAAACCCGGGCTGGGCCGGGCTTGCCATTCAGGCCAGGATCGAGCCTTGGTTTTGCAGCCCGGAAGGTAGTTCGTGCCGGACTCCGGCCTTGTTTTGTAGCCCGAAAGGTAGTTCGGGCCGGGCTCGGGCTTCTCTTTTTGGTATATTGGGCCGGGCTTGCACGTGCGTACACTATAAAAACTTTGGACCCGGTTCGGGCTTGAAAATATAGTGTGTTACGGGCTTTGGGCCGGGCTCGGGCTTAAGAAAGATAGGTCAAGCTTTTACAAGCCCGACCCGACGTTTGTCCGGTTTAGTTCAAGCAAACTTTAACGCGCCAACCCAAATGGTTTGCGTGTGTCCGTTTCGGCAAACGGAGTGGCAACCGCCCGCCAGTCGAGGCACGGCGCCCACTCCCCTTACTCGCAGAAACCGTGTTACGGGCGTGGCGCAAAGATCGAGGAGACGTTTCCACTTTTCTATAACCCGAATTATAACCGCAGTAAATGTGCCCGCCGCGTGATCCTGGTTGCGGATTCTCACCTTTTGGCATTGGCCACCATGTGTCAAGCCCCATGCGACTCAGGGGCTACTGTCAGCCCAATGGGAACCAGGGTATCCTGGGTCGGCGGATCTGGGCCTTGACAGTGGCACCCGGCAAGCAGTGTCGTACCGGATGGCTCTACTGAGAGCTTGGTAGTCCCATCAATTAGGAGAATGGAGCCCAGATGTTTTCCTAGCTAAGTGCTTGGTGGGGCTCAAAACCCCCAGGAAGCGCTTCACGGGACCCGCCCGGGAAGCACCATCCCCTGGGTGGGTTTCTTCTCCGTGAAGGAATCAGAGAATCTACCTGTCAGAGGCAATAAATGCGCACCACTTCGCTACAGCGACTTGCGTCAGGCACGGGAATGGGACGCATCGCGTCCACCTTTTTACTTTGGGTGGCAGTGAGGTGTGCCATCCCCAAGGTCATCTACATTGATAACTGAGGATTCACCAACTCTACGTGCTGCTAAATGAACGTCCTTTAGCAGCCAATGCAGCATGGGTGTCGTGGTGGGCGCACGGCAGATGCCATGGGATGGCTAAAGAGAGGAGGAGGCTCGAGGGCACTGGTGGGCTCCAGAGGCGGGGTTGGCATGAGCGAGCGCGGGACGCAAGACATACCCAGGTTCGGGGCTCTCCGGAGAGATGATACCCCTAGTCCTGCCGACTGTGGTTGATATGCAATGGTACAAGGTTGCTCCTGGAGCTGTATGGAGGAAGAAGGAAGGCTGGCCAAGGCTTAGGCTGCTCCTTCTCCCTAGGTGTGTTCTACTGATCGGTGGCTAGTTCCTGTGTGCTTACTGCTTCTCTATGCTTGCTTGCCTTCTCGATTGCCTGTATACGCGAGGGCTCCTGGGGGGTTTATAGACCAACCCCCAGGGGTACAATGGTAATGTTATAAGACTATGGGGTCGGGTCGTCAGCGTCTGGGGACCCGGGCTAGGACCCACCAGGGGCCTGTGGTTCGCCGGGTTCCCCTAGGTGCGGGCCCCGCGTGCCTAGGGGGACTGTGCGCCGTCTTGTCGATCGTCAGGGAGTGGCCGAGTCGAGTCGGGTACCGTGGCGCTCCGTCAGGTCGCCGCTTGCTGGCGTCAGCAGTGACGACGGGGGTACTGTTGCCACGCCGGCCCTGGTCAGCGGGCAGGTGAGGGGCACTATTGCTACGCTCCGGCTGACCAGAGGCATGGGCAGGGCACTGTTGCCTCGGTCATCAGTGGATGAAGACTCGTCCCATGGTACGGCCTGGATGGGACGGGAGCTGACCCGCGGCTGGGTTGAGGAACACGCCAGGGGCGGAGCTGGCTTGTTGGGGAAGTCTTGGTCGTGCCGGGTTTGGCTGTCTTGTACTGGTTGTCGAGGCCGAGTCGAGGTGCCTGGCCGAGTCGGAGAGTTCGGCCGGGTCGCGGGTCCTGGCAAGGTCGAGCGACCCGGCCAGGCACGCGCCGGCTTGAGGGGAGACGCTGGCCCCGTTCTTTTTGAAAAGGATCCAGGTTTCGTCGCCTGCCCCCCGACAGTAGTCCCCGAAGCTGTGAAGGTCCGCCGTCTTTGGATGGGAGGGCCTTCGCAGTTTCCCCCTTAAAAAAGGCAAATTCTGCGAGCGTCGGGTCCGGCAACACCCACTCTGTGCCGGTTTTTGGAAACCGGATCGCGGCATCTCAGTGGTGGCGGGAATCGAGGAGTCCATCGAATCTTGGGGCAATCCCTCGGGCTTCGCGCGGGCGCCACGTGGTGCCCGGAGGTCGGAGGGGCCTGACAGGCCACGCGCGTGACGGTACTGGGCGACGTGCTGGGGCCCGCCGCCGCGTGCCCTCGGCCCACGCGCGCGGATTTATTGCGGCGTCCGGGGGTCGGTTGCTCTTCCCCGTGCAGTTATTGCGTGCGTACATGCGCACTTATAGCGGGGTAGTGGGAAAGGCGAGCGCAGACGATCCCACTCCCCCACATTCAAACCGAGGCTTATAAATTGGGGCGAGGGGGGCGGCGGACATCATTCTCGCTCGCGCTCCCCTGCCTCTTCGTCCTTGCTCTGCTTCTTGCGACCGCCGCGCTACGACACCTGCTACTTCGAGCAGAGCTCCTCTGTCGTCCATCTCCCTTCCTTTCTTTCTTCTCTGCTGATGGCACTGCCGTCAGGCTCCTGGATGGGCTCGACTGTCACCGCCGATGACATCTCCTACCTCCGCTCCTCCCGGCGCTTGCTGAGGGAAACGGAGGTCGTCGTGCGCCTGCCGCGGGGGGAGCAGACGCCATAGCCCCAGGGCACGGAGCGCGTGGTATTCTCCCCGCACTTCGAGCGCGGGTTTTGGCTTCCGGCGGGCGCCTTCTTCGGCACGTTCTTCGGGATCCAGCCCCATCATCTTGGCGCTGGTGCCATTGTCCAGCTGTCGGGCTCGTCACCCTCTGCGAGGGGTACCTAGAGGTCGAGCCCACGATCGACCTCTGGGCGCGCTTCTTCTCCTTGAAGCAGTAGGGGCCGACTGCCGGTGAGTTCTCCAACTGCGGCGCCACCTTCATCTCAAAGTGGTCGGGGGCTGACTGCCCCAAGATTCTGCTGGAGGATTCTGCCGAGAAGTGGCAGGACTCCTTCTTCTACGTCCACAACCTCGGCGCGGACCGCATCAACTTGCCGGCCTTCACCATCGCGCCGCCGCGGGCGAAGATGAACTAGGGTTATTACCCCAGGAACCCGTCGCAAGAGATTCTCAATCTCTAGGAGCGGGTAGCGGTGATGAAGACGCGGGAGGGGCTCACCGGCACCGACCTCCTCGCCGCCTTCATCACGCGTCGGGTCCTTCCACTGCAGTGGCGCACCTACCTCATCGGCGAGATGACCGGACTTCACGACCCCAACCGCCTAGGGGCGGCGCGCCTGGCGGCAGACCAGATCGCGCGCCAGGTCAATGACATCTCCAAGGCCAACTTGCGGGATGATTGGCGGTTCGACAAGCCACCGTACAGCCACTCGAATCCGGCACCCCTGGTGAGTCTCTGGTCTTCGTATTTCGCTGATGCGCATCTTCTCATTCGTCCCGATGCGACGCGGGAGGTGCTTTTGAATGCCATCCGGCACCCTTACGCCTGGGCTCCGTCGTAGGTGGTGCGGGCGGCGGCGGAGGAGCCCGCGGCCCACGGCAGAGAGGAGGAGGACTAGGTCGACGTTGGCGCTGGGCGCCGCGTGGGTAAGTCCTGCCTTTTGCTTTCTTTTTCCTGCTTCTTGAGTCGTTGGGCACGACGCGGCGCGGGCGATGCTGACGCAAATCATTGACGTAGTAGCGTTGGGTGGAGGAGGCGGCGATGCGGGTGGAACCGGGTCGTCGCGGGGGGCGGAACCGAGCCGACTGCTACGTCTTGAGCTTGCGTTGGTTTTCCTCGAAGAGGAGAGGGTGATGCAGCAAAGTGTAGCGTAAGTTTTCCCTCAGTTTTGAGAACCAAGGTATCAATCCAGTAGGAGGCTCCTCAAAAGTCCCACGCACCTACACAAACAAACTGAGAACTCGCAACCAACGCAATAAAGGGGTTGTCAATCCCTTCACGGCCACTTGCAAAAGTGTGATCTAATAAAGATAGTATGATAAGATAGATATATTTTTGGTATTTTATAAGATAGATGCAAAAAGTAAAGATGCAAATAAACTAGATGGAAAGCAAATATGATAAGAGATAGACCCGGGGGCCAGAGGTTTCACTAGAGGCTTCTCTCAAGATAGCATAAGTATTACGGTGGGTGAACAAATTACTGTCGAGCAATTGATAGAAAAGCGCATAGTTATGAGATTATCTAGGCATGATCATGTATATAGGCATCACGTCCATAACAAGTAGACCGACTCCTGCCTGCATCTACTACTATTACTCCACACATCGACCGCTATCCAGCATGCATCTATAGTATTAAGTTCATAATAACAGAGTAACGCATTAAGCAAGAAGACATGATGTAGAGGGATAAACACATGCAATATGATATAAACCCCATCTTGTTATCCTCGATGGAAACAATACAATACGTGTCTTGCAACCCTTTTTGTCACTGGGTAAGAACACCGCAAGATTGAACCCAAAGCTAAGCACTTCTCCCATGGCAAGAAAGACCAATCCAGTAGGCCAAACCAAACTGATAATTCGAAGAGACTTGCAAAGATAACTCAATCATACATAAAAGAATTCAGAGAAGATTCAAATATTATTCATAGATAAACTTGATCATAAACCCACAATTCATGGGATCTCGACAAACACACCGCAAAAAGAGTTTACATCGAATAGATCTCCACAAGAGAGGGGGAGAACATTGTATTGAGATCCAAAAAGAGAGAAGAAGCCATCTAGCTAATAACTATGGACCCGTAGGTCTGTGGTAAACTACTCACAACTCATCGGAGGGGCAAGGATGTTGATGTAGAGGCCCTTCGTGGTTGCTTCCCCCTCCGGCAGATTGCTGGCAAGGGCTCCAAGATGGGATCTCGCGGATACAGAAGGTTACGGCGGTGGAAATTGTGTTTCGTGGTGCTCCTGGATGTTTTCGGGGTACGTAGGTATATATAGGAGGAAGAAGTACGTCGGTGGCCGCCCGAGGGGCCCACGAGACAGGTGGGCGCGCCCTATAGGGGGGCGCGCCCTCCTATCTCATGGGGCCCTTGGAGCTTTCTTGACTTGCACTCCAGGCTCTCCGGATCAGATTTGTTCCAAAAATAACGCTCCCGAAGGTTTCATTCCGTTTGGACTCCGTTTGATATTCCTTTTCTTCGAAATACTGAAATAGGCAAAAAAAAACAGCAATATGGGCTGGGCCTCCGGTTAGTAGGTTAGTCCCAAAAATGATATAAATGTGTAAAATAAAGCCCATAAACATCCAAAAGGGGTAATATAATAGCATGGAACAATCAAAAATTATAGATACGTTGGAGACGTATCAAGCATCCCCAAGCTTAATTCCTGCTCGTCCTCGAGTAGGTAAATGATAAAAAGAAATTTTTGATGTGGAATGCTACCTAGCATAATTCATAATGTAATTTTCTTTATTGTGGCATGAATGTTCAGATCCAAATGGATACAAAATAAAAGTTCATATTGACATAAGAAATAGTAATACTTCAAGCATACTAATCAAAGTAATCATGTCTTCTCAAGATAACATGGCTAAAGAAAGTTATCCCTACAAAATCATATAGTCTGGCTATGCTCTATCTTCATCACACAAAGTATTTAATCATGCACAACCCCGATGACAAGCCAAGCAATTGTTTCATACTTTAATAATCTCAAACTTTTTCAACTTTCACGCAATACATGAGCGTGAGCCATGGACATAGCACTATATGTGGAATAGAATGGTGGTTGTGGAGAAGAAAAAAAGGAGAAGATAGTCTCACATCAACTAGGCGTATCAACGGGCTATGGAGATGCCCATTAATAGATATCAATGTGAGTGAGTAGGGATTGCCACGCAACGGATGCACTAGAGCTATAAATATATGAAAGCTCAATAAAATAAACTAAGTGGGGTGCATCCAACTTGCTCGCTCATGAAGACCTAGGGCACTTTTGAGGAAGTCCATCATTGGAATATACAAGCCAAGTTCTATAATGAAAAACTCCCACTAGTATATGAAAGTGACAACATATGAGACTCTATCATGAAGATCATGGTGCTATTTTGAAGCACAAGTGTGGAAAAAGAGATAGTAGCATTGTCCCTTCTCTCTCTTTCTCTCATTTTATTATTTTTTCTTTTTCTTTTTTCTTCTCTTTTTTTTCTTTGGCCTTTTTTTTTCTTTTGGCCTTTCTCTTTTTTTCTTTCTTTTTTCTTTTTCTATTTTTTTCTTTTTGTAAAGTCCGAAGTCTCATCCCGACTTGTGGGGGAATCATAGTCTTCATCATCCTTTCCTCACTAGGACAATGCTCTAATAATGAAGATCATCACACTTTTATGGATTTACAACTCAAACCTAGAACAAGATATGACTCTATATGAATGCCTCTGGCGATGTACCAGGATACACAATGAATCAAGAGCGACATGTATGAAAATTATGAAGGTGGCCTTGCCACAAATACGATGTCAACTACATGATCATGCAAAAAAGCAATATGACAAAAGTAATGTGTGTCATATGAACGGAACGGTGGAAAGTTGCATGGCAATATATCTCGGAATGGCTATGGAAATGCCATAATAGGTAGGTATGGTGGCTGTTTTGAGGAAGGTAAATGGTGGGTGTATGGTACCGGCGAAAGTTGCGCGGTACAAGAGAGGCTAGCAATGGTGGAAGGGTGAAAGAGTGCGTATAATCCATGGACTCAACATTAACAAAAGAACTCATATACTTGTTGCAAAAATTTAGAAGTCATCAAAAACCAAAGTACTACGCGCATGCTCCTAGGGGGATAGATTGGTAGGAAAATACCATCGCTCATCCCCGACCGCCACTCATAAGGAAGACAATCAATAAATAAAATTGTGCTCCAACTTCATCACAAAGCGGTTCACCATACGTGCATGTTATGGGAATCACAAGCTTCAACACAAGCATTCTTTAAATTCATAATCACCCCACTAGCATGATTTTAATATCACTACCTCCATATCTCAAAACAATTATCAAGCATCAAATTGATCATAGCATCCAATTCACTTTCTATGATAGTTTTTATTATACCCAACTTGGATGCTCATCATTCTAGGACCAACTTTATGATCATAGCAAATACCATGCTGTTCTAAAAGACTCTCAAAATGATATAAGTGAAGCATGAGAGACTAGCAATTTCTTCAAAATTAAGACACCACCATGCTCTAAAAGATATAAGTGAAGCACTAGAGCAAAAACTATCAAGCTCAAAAGGTATAAGTGAAGCACATAGAGTATTCTAGCAAATTCTAATCAAATAGGCTTCTCCCAAAAGGTGTGTACAGCAAGGATGATTGTGGTAAACTAAAAAGCAAAGACTAATATAATACACGACGTACACGACGCTCCAAGCAAAACACATATCATGTAGCGAATAAAAATATAGCTCCAAGTAAAGTTACCAATGAACGAAGACGAAAGAGGGGATGCCTTCCCGGGGCATCCCCAAGCTTAGGCTTTTGGCTATTCTTGAATATCTTGGGGTTCCATAAGCATCCCCAAGCTTAGGCTCTTGCCACTCCTTATTCCATAGTCCATAAAAACTTTACCCAAAACTTGAAAACTTCACAACACAAAACTCAATAGGAAATCTTATAAGCTCCGTTAGTGAAAGAAAACAAAACCACCACATAAGGTACTGTAATGAACTCATTATTTATTTATATTGGTGTTAAACCTACTGTATTCCAACTTCTTTATGGTTTATAAACTAATTTACTAGCCATAGATGCATTGAAATAAGCAAACAACACACGGAAAACAGAATCTGGCAAAAACTGAACAGTCTGTAGCAATCTGTAACTAACGCACACTTCTGGAACTCTAAAAATCCTACCAAAATAGGAAGTCATGTACAATTTGTTTATTGAACATAGCAAAAAGAATCAACACAAAATCACGTTCCTGCGATTTAACAAAATTATATTCGTGCGTGTAAAGTTTCTGTTTTTCAGCAGAATCAAATCAACTATCATCGTAGGTTATCCTATAGGTTCTACTTGGCACAAACACTAATTAAAAGATAAAAACACATCTATCCAGAAGGTAGGTGCAAGATTTATTACTAAACAGGAGCAAAAACAAAAAACATAAAGAAAAATTGGGTTGCCTCCCAACTGGCGCTATCGTTTAACGCCCCTAGCTAGACATAAAAACAAAGATAGATCTAACGAGTGCCATCTTTGGCACAAAATTCATCAATAGAGAGCTTGTGATCTCTAGGGATTTCTTCCCTTTTAGCAATGGCTAAACCTTTGGGCAAAAATTAAAGAAATTCATTGGTAGCAAAAGGTTCCTTAACGATAGAGAGGCAATTGGGAAGAATACTTATGGCTTTGAGTCCGCATCTCCCTTACTAGAAGATTCACCCTTATTTTTAGGAACATAAATAAACTTGGAAATTTTAGTAGGGGGTTTTGGATTGTTTTTCATGGGGAAAACGCGAAACCCAAGTTTGTAATGATATCCTCAAGTTTACTGATTCTAGAAGAGTCTAGATCTATTTTTTCATTGACTATAGGTTCTTTTTCCTTAAGATTTTTCAAAGTAACTCCAACCCTAGATCCAAATTGGGTAATGTGATTATGAATCTTTTTATCCAAATTTTCACTCAACTCAACAGTGGCAATTTTATTTTCAATAATATCGAGCCGTTGCATCACATGTTCTAGAGTTAAAACCGTCCCATTAACCAAAAGAGGTGGTGGGCCAAACAAATCTAACATAGCATTATAAGCATCAAAAGTATGGCTACTCATAAAATCACCTCCAGTAGAAATATCAAGAACACATCTATTCCAGGGAGTAATGCCTACATAAAAATTGCGGAGAAGAACGGAAGTAGCAAGCTTCCTAGTAGCTTTATATTGGGCATTGCAAATTCTATGCCAAGCATCTTTTAAACTTTCCATTTCCCTTTGCTTAAAATTGTGAATTTCTTGTTCGGGAGTAAGAATAAAGATAGGAGGACTAGCCATAACGAAATAGTAAACAGGCTAACACACGAGCAAACAAAAAAAACGGCAAGCAAAAAAGAGAGAAGATTGGGAAAGAGATGGCGAATAAAAAGGCAAGGGTGAAGTGGGGGAGAGGAAAACGAGAGGCAAATGGCAAATAATGTAAATACGAGGGAGATGGGTTTGTGATGGGTACTTGGTATGTCTTGACTTGAGAGAAGACCTCCCCGGCAATGGCGCCAGAAATCCTTGTTGCTACGTCTTGAGCTTGCGTTGGTTTTCCTCGAAGAGGAGAGGGTGATGCAGCAAAGTGTAGCGTAAGTATTTCCCTCAGTTTTGGGAACCAAGGTATCAATCCAGTAGGAGGCTCCTCAAAAGTCCCACGCACCTACACAAACAAACTGAGAACTCGCAACCAACGCAATAAAGGGGTTGTCAATCCCTTCATGGCCACTTGCGAAAGTGTGATCTAATAAAGATAGTATGATAAGATAGATATATTTTTGGTATTTTATAAGATAGATGCAAAAAGTAAAGATGCAAATAAAGTAGATGGAAAGCAAATATGATAAGAGATAGACCCGGGGGCCAGAGGTTTCACTATAGGCTTCTCTCAAGATAGCATAAGTATTACGGTGGGTGAACAAATTACTGTCGAGCAATTGATAGAAAAGCGCATAGTTATGAGATTATCTAGGCATGATCATGTATATAGGCATCACGTCCATAACAAGTAGACCGACTCCTGCCTGCATCTACTACTATTACTCCACACATCGACTGCTATCCAGCATGCATCTATAGTATTAAGTTCATAAGAACAGAGTAACGCATTAAGCAAGAAGACATGATGTAGAGGGATAAACACATGCAATATGATATAAACCCCATCTTGTTATCCTTGATGGCAACAATACAATACGTGTCTTGCAACCCTTTTGTCACTGGGTAAGAACACCGCAAGATTGAACCCAAAGCTAAGCACTTCTCCCATGGCAAGAAAGACCAATCCAGTAGGCCAAACCAAACTGATAATTCGAAGAGACTTGCAAAGATAACTCAATCATACATAAAAGAATTTAGAGAAGATTCAAATATTATTCATAGATAAACTTGATCATAAACCCACAATTCATGGGATCTCGACAAACACACCGCAAAAAGAGTTTACATCGAATAGATCTCCACAAGAGAGGGGGAGAACATTGTATTGAGATCCAAAAAGAGAGAAGAAGCCATCTAGCTAATAACTATGGACCCGTAGGTCTGTGGTAAACTACTCACAACTCATCGGAGGGGCAAGGATGTTGATGTAGAGGCCCTTCGTGGTTGCTTCCCCCTCCGGCAGATTGCCAGCAAGGGCTCCAAGATGGGATCTCGCGGATACAGAAGGTTACGGCGGTGGAAATTGTGTTTCGTGGTGCTCCTGGATGTTTTCGGGGTATGTAGGTATATATAGGAGGAAGAAGTACGTCGGTGGCCGCCCGAGGGGCCTACGAGATAGGGGGCGCACCCTCCTATCTCATGGGGCCCTCGGAGCTTTCTTGACTTGCACTCCAGGCTCTCCGGATCAGATTTGTTCCAAAAATAACGCTCCCGAAGGTTTCATTCCGTTTGGACTCCGTTTGATATTCCTTTTCTTCGAAATACTGAAATAGGCAAAAAAAGACAGCAATATGGGCTGGGCCTCCGGTTAGTAGGTTAGTCCCAAAAATGACATAAATGTGTAAAATAAAGCCCATAAACATCCAAAAGGGGTAATATAATAGCATGGAACAATCAAAAATTATAGATACGTTGGAGACGTATCACCGGCCGCACGGGAAGGACAGCTCACACCACGGCCTCGGGCCTCGAAGCGCGCTGCGGACCCGGCCAGGAGCGCGAGGCCGGCCGCCGAGAGGAGGCGCGGCGCGGTGCAGGAGATGCCGGAGACGGCCGTCGTCCCGGTCTTGTCGGGGCAAGTTTTTTCTTCTGCCTGCATCCGAGTAGCCGAGTCGGCCTTGCTTGTTTGTTCATTTTGTCTTGGCCTTCAGGTAGCCGATCGCGCTGGCGAGGGCGGCGGCTGACCCCGCGGCCGCCGAGGACACCATGTTCCGGAGGAGCCGGTCCGGCACCGCCGACCGGGATGAGGGGGTGGAGCCGACAGATCCGGACCTTGGCTTGGACCCGACCGACGCCGAAGGCTTGGCCTGGCGGGATCGGAACCGGGCCGAGGCGGAGCTGGAGGCGGTATCGGTCCAGGCTTGGACCGATGCTGTGCCGGCGTGGGCGCGAGCCAGCGAGGAGCCGGCGTGGCGCGAGATGCCGGAGGGTACGGTGGTGGCGGCGACGGTCTTCGAGCTGTTGTCGGTGAGGGGGCGCGGCCAAGGAAGCCGGGCTGCGGTGGTGGACCTCGACTATGAGGTCGTGGAGGTGGAGGACGACACCCCGCCGCGGGCCGACGTTGTCGAGCGGGCGGGGGTCGACGGAGGCGGCGGCGACGCCGTCTTGGAGGCGCCAAGGATGGCGTCGCTGGGAACACTGCAGGCGTCGGAGGAGGCGCCGCTGGTGGTGGCGCCGCAGGCCACCCCGGCTCCCGAGCCGGTGGTGGTGTCGCAAGCCGTCCCGGTGGCTGGGTCGTCGGCAGCGCTGGAGAGGGCATCGGAGGAGGCGCCGATCGCCGCGGGAGCGGCCGACGGGGAGCATGCCCTGGTGCCCCGGCAAGGGGGCCGTCGGGCCGCCGTGTCGCAGCCGGCACGGGGCGGGGGCGCCGTGGTCTTCGGGCCTCGAACCCAGGAGGAGGCGACGATGGACGCCGTCAGCCGTCGTCTGCGCGGGCGGACGGACCGGATCGAGGCCTTCGCTCAGGCCGAGGTGGATCGGACACGAGATATGGATGGTAAGTTTCCTTTGCAGCTTCTTCTTTGTGGGGGCGCGCTAGCTATAGGATCGAAAGTATGTCTAGAGGGGGGGGGGGTGATTAGACTTCTTGACCAAATAAAAACTTATCCTTTTCCCAATTTTAGTCTTTGGCAGATTTTAGCTATCTTAGCACAAGTCAAGCAATCTTAACACAATTCAAGCAAGCATGCAAAGAGTATATGAGCAGCGGAAATTAAAGCATGCAACTTGCAAGAATGTAAAGGGAAGGATTTGGAGAATTCAAATGCAATTGGAGACACGGATGTTTTTGTCGTGGTTCCGATAGGTGGTGCTATCATACATCCACGTTGATGGAGACTTCAACCCACGAAGGGTAATGGTTGCGCGAGTCCACGGAGGGCTCCACCCACGAAGGGTCCACGAAGAAGCAACCTTGTCTATCCCACCATGGCCGTCACCCACGAAGGACTTGCCTCACTAGCGGTAGATATTCACGAAGTAGGCGATCTCCTTGCCCTTACAAACTCCTTCGTTCAACTCCACAATCTTGTCGGAGGCTCCCAAGTGACACCTAGCCAATCTAGGAGACACCACTCTCCAAGAAGTAACAAATGGTGTGTTGATGATGAACTCCTTGCTCTTGTGCTTCAAATGATAGTCTCCCCAACACTCAACTCTCTCTCTCACAGGATTTGGATTTGGTGGAAAGAAGATTTGAGTGGAAAGCAACTTGGGGAAGGCTAGAGATCAAGATTCATATGGTATGAATGGAATATCTTGGCCTCAACACAAGTGTAGGTGGTTCTCTCTCAGAAAATGCAAGTTGGAAGTGTAGGTTTGTTCTGATAGCTCTCTCCACGAATGAAGAGGTATATATAGCCTCCACACAAAATCTAACCATTACACACAACTTGCCAAACTCGGTGGGACTGAATTGAGAAACTCGGTCGGACCGATTCAGCAAATCTAGTGACCGTTAGGATTTTCTGTGGGACCGACATGCAACTCAGTAAGACCGATATGGTTAGGGTTAGGGCATATGTAATCTCGGTGAGACCGATTACACAAACTCGGTGAGACCAATTTTGGTAATAAGAAGAGTTGGTGAGGTAAACTCGATGGGACCGCTCACTGAAATGTTACAAAAAGGAAACAAAGAGTTTACATTGCAATCTCGGTGGGACCGAGCGCTCATCTCGGTGGTACCAAAACGTTACGAAGGGAAACAGAGAGATTACAATCCCATCTCGGTGAGACCGAGATCCCTATCGGTGAGACCGATTTGCCTAGGGTTTGTGGCAGTGGCTATGACATGTGAACTCGGTGGCGCCGGATAGAAAGAATTAGCGGGGCCGAGTTTGACTTTTGGTTTAGGTCATATGTGGATGTGAGAAAGTAGTTGAGGGCTTTGGAGCATATCACTAAGCATTTTGAGGAAGTAAGCCATTAAGCAACACCTCATCCCTCCTTGATAGTATTGGCTTTTCCTATAGACTCAATGTGATCTTGGATCACTAAAATATAAAATGTAGAATCTTGAGCTTTGAGCTTGAGCCAATCCTTTTGTCCTTAGCATTTTTAGGGGTCCACTTTTCTCATCCATGCCATGCCAATCATTGAGCTTTTCCTGAAATATTCATCTTGAAATAGCATTAGCTCAATGAGCTATATGTTGTTAGGAATTACCAAAACCACCTAGGGATAGTTGCACTTTCAATCTCCCCCTTTTTGGTAATTGATGACAACATATAGATCAAAGCTTCGACAAATGATAATAAGAGTGAAAAACATTGTCGCTTTGAGAAGTATGTGAAATGTAAGAGCTCCCCCTAAATGTGTGCATAGTTTAAGATTTGCTTTGGACTGCAACTGCACAATGAGTTAGGATCATGAGTTACTCTTTCATGTCACATACATCTTGGTGGAGCGCTCAAAATGATAATAATTAAATACATGCACTCATCACCAAGAAAAGTGAATGATCATATAGAGATAAAAGGATAATGTCATCCAACAAGCATTAAGGTAGCATATGATCAAACACATGATCAGCCAAGTATCTCACAAACACATAAAGTATCTCAAACAAGCAAATAGAGTTCAACCACCAAAACAAGAGAGAACAAAAGCAACACTCTCTCTTGGAGCCTATGCTCTATACATTTTTCTCCCCCTTTGGCAACAAGTTACCAAAAAGTTCATAGAAAATGCATAGCACTAAATCGACTCTCAGGCTTGATCTTCAGGCGGTGGTGTAGAGATGGCTCCTTGGACGAAGACTTCAGTAGATGTGGATGGAGGTATTGGAGTAGGTGCTGGAGCTGGTTGCATAGAAGTTGTAGCCGGTGCAGATGAAGTGGCTCTGGTGTCTGGAACAGGCACTGCAGCTGATCTCTGGCTCCTAGGCACTCTGGCAAAAGCATCAGTAGTAGTCTTGTCCTTCCTCTCCTGCATGTCATCCTGAAGTTGCTCAACAACTGACTGTATCTCAGTGACCTTCACATCCAAGTCATAGAACTTCTGCTCCATGATCCTCTCCAGACTCTCCTGGTTTTGAGTCAGGGTGGCCAATCCCTTCTCAATCCTCAGAGTGGAGGCAATCAAGTAGCCAAGCTGATCCTGCTTGCTCTTCAAGAAGTACTGAGATGCCTCATCAATGGTTGGCATCTTTGCAGCCTTTTCAGTCCTTGCCTTCTCCTTCTTTGCTTGTGCTTGCACAGAAGATGGTTCATCTTCATCCATTACCACTGTGTTGTCCTCAAAATCTGGATAGATGGGCATGTGTTCCTTGTCCAAGAGGTATGTGCCTGTGCCCATCTTGGAGTTGATTAGCTCCTAGATCTGTGGGGCATACCCACAACTTCTCTTCTGATCTGCAACTGTCCTCTTGATAGTTTCCATTATGAGGCTCATGACCTTGAACTTTTGAGGCACATCAAATATGTGAAGTAGGTTGATGGCATGGCCTCTGATCATCTTATGATCTCCAAACTTAGGAAAAAGAGTGTGCCTGAGGATCCAGTTGATTGTTGGCAATCCTGGTAGAAGGTAATGTACTGATCCAAACTTGTGTGTCTCAACAACAGCATCTGGGATCTCTCTGTACATGTGTGCCATGGAGTTGTGATCCTTCTTCTTCTTGGCATAGACATCCAAGTCATCCTCATTTTCCTTAGGTGTATTGATCAACTTTGCCCATTCTTCAACTGATGATTGATACCTTGTACCTTCAGACATCCAGACAATCTTTCCATCTGGGTAGAAGTGAGCTGTGGAGTAGAACTGCATGATAAGCTCATCGTTCCACTTTGTGAGCTTCTGCCCAACAAAGCCATCCACTCCACAAGCATTGAAACTGTCATACACCCCTGGATAATGCTCTTCATTCTTCCTGATGTACTCCCAGTCTACCCATCTCATATCACAGACAATTGGCTTCTTGTCAAGCAGCACTGTCTCATAGAAGTCCTGCTGTTCCTTTGTATGGAACCTGTAGTCCACAGCAGTTCTCCTCCTGACTGCATAGGGATCAGTCAATCTCCACTGCGTGAGACCTGCATCCTTCCTCAGTTTCATATCCTCAGCTACAGGATGAACATCATTGTGATCTGGAATTTTGGGCTTCAATTTTCTCAAGACATGTTTGTCATCATCTTCTTCTTCAACAGCAGCTTCAGGCACTGGGGCCTTGTTCTTCTCTCCAGCAGGAATGTTCCTTGTATTCCTCTTGGGGTGCATATTTGGGCTTTTTGGGCTTTGATGAAGCAGCCCCTCACCTGATGGCATCACCCATAAGCTTTTGAGCTTTGGGTGCTGGTGCAGCAACCTCTTCCTCCGAGTCTCTCCTCATAGAGGGATTGCCAAGTACTTTGGCAGTAGTGGTTCTGACTCTCTTCTTCTTCTTGTCCTGGCCAGCAGCTTCATCTTCAGACTCAATGGTGAATTTCATGGTTTCACCAGTGGCAACCTTCCTAGGTTTGGAAGTGGGAATCCTTCTTGCAGGTGCCTTCTTCTGCATTCCTGGTTTAGTGGCAGCAGCTGTGCCATACTCTTTCTTGAGCACCTTCTTCTTGGAAGAGGCCTCATCCTCAACAGACACATAGTCTTCATCCTCAGAATCTGAGGTTTTCTTCTTTCTGGCTCTGGTGGCTGCCTTGGGTAAGTTGCTTGGTGTGCTCCTGCTACCCTCATCATAGCTGCTAGAGGGACTAGTGCCCTCACTTATCTGAACCTGCTCCTCAGACTTGTTCTGACTGTCACTTTGATCAGACATGTTGCAAACACTGACTGCAGACCCTGTGAATAGATATAGATGAGGTAGAGTAGATGAGCATCACAAAATATAGTGGTTTTTGCAAAAGAATGAGTCAAAAACTTAGTTTTAGTTTTCCACAGAAAGCATTTCGAATCTACCAATTTGTGAACTCGGTGATACCGAAGCAGCTTTTGGAACCTAAAGTAGTGAACTCGGTCAGACCGAGTCACAGTTCGGTGGCACCGAGACTGCTAGGGTTTCACAAAGTCCTGAACTCGGTCACACCGATTTGCAATTCTCAGTCAGACCGAGAATCACATGTGCAATGGCCTTAGTTGAATCGGTGGAACCGAGTTTTACAACTCGGTGGGTATGGTTTCGGCGGAAACCTAACCCTAAATTTTCAATTCATATCTAATCTAAGGAGTGTTTTCGGTGTATATGATGATCTCAATCGTGGCAAGATTAATGGCAAAACAATGTGCTGGAGATTCGGAGTTAGGAATAGCACAAAGATCAAGTCCATACCCTAGTTCGGCGATGGATTTGCTACAGCGGCAACGACGGAGACGAATTCCGTTGACGGCGGCGGAGACCAGCGGCGGGAGGCAGCTGGCGACGAGGAGGATGATCCGTAGACCCAGGGAGGCAGAGCAGGCTGAGCGCGGGCGAAAGAGTTCAGAGAAAATTTCCAAATTTTGACCCATGGATATATATAGCCTGACCCTGTCGGTGTGACCGAGTGGAACAACTCGGTGGCACCGAGATGCATAACTGCAAGCAGTTACAGCAACTCGGTGTGACCGAAAAGTTCAAATCGGTTGCACCGAGATTTAAAACCTAGATCGACTTAGTGATCTCGGTATGACCGAAATGGAGAATCGGTCAGACCGAAACGCAGAAAGAAGTTTTGGAAGTTTAAGTCTATGACGAATCGGGGACTCCGAGTGCTCCTCATACAGAGTGGTTCGAATCTGACTTGATCAAATTTTGTGATGTGGCATGAATAGAGTTTGAGACAAGAAAAGCATAGATAGCTAGAGAAGGTTCTTAGGCATTCTTGTCCATCCACTTGGCAAAAAGAAAAATAAACCAAACAATCAAAGCAACAAGTGGATGTCCTTGAATGAGTAAAATATGCAACCAACATGCTCACACAATAAAATGGCAAATGAAATATGTGGCAAAGCATGCACAATCAATTCTAGCATCTATCAAGCAATTGGCGATGACTAGGTCATCTATATATGAGTATATTGACTTAGGAGTCAAATGAGAACATTTGATCATAGGTCATACTCATCGTTTAAGATCAAGTGGGGTTACCACTTTTACATAATGCACTGTTGTGTTCACACCATTAGAGTTGCTTTGACTCAATTCTTAGAGTAAATCTCCCCCTAGATGTGAGATCCCCCCTTAAGAGGGATGAACTAACCTTGGGTTTTGTCGATGATGACTTCATGTAGGTGTTGAAGATGTGGATGCTCAATGTTGATGTAGATCATTTGGAGCAATCCATTGGAGTGAGTTGCACTTTCAACATACCTACATGGGTTAGTCCCACAAGGAACAAACAAGAATATCCATAGACATAGAGTGAAGCATACACAAGATGATGTCCATGAAATCTTTAGGTTACCTTGTCCCTTGCCTTACCAACATGAGGGTTTGTGACTCCTTGAACTAGTGCAAGATGTGGAAGTTGATTGCACTTGTTCTTGCCATAAAGATACGAGTGAAATATGTTGGCGGAGTCACCCTCAAAAATTCTCTAGTTCTTCTTCTTTAGGATCCACATCATCTTGATGGGAATCCTTGGAGTTGTAGTCGTACTTGATGAAGTGGAACTTGATGTAGTCTTGGGAACCCACTTGACCAAGGCCTTAGGAGCTTCTTCAAGTGCATCAATCTCCTCTTGAAGCTTATCCTTGCCTTTTTGCTTGTGGTCTTGTGGTGGAAGATCATCTTGAGCTTGTATCCCTTTGAGGGAAGTAGGATCATACTTCTCTTGTTGAGGAACAAACTTTGTCTTGGGGTATTGATCTTCTTCCCACTAAACTCCATTGGCATTGAACTTTCGTTCAAAACCAACACCTTGGTTCTTCCGGTGCCTTCCTTGCTTGCGTACAATTTCCTCGAATTGCTTACTCCCAGCAAGGATCTTATAAACACCTTTCTCTATAATTCCTGTCGGTGTCAAAACCGGCGGATCTCGGGTAGGGGGTCCCGAACTGTGCGTCTAGGCGGATGGTAACAGGAGACAAGGGACACGATGTTTTTTACCCAGGTTCGGGCCCTCTCGATGGAGGTAAAACCCTACTCCTGCTTGATTGATATTGATGATATGGGTAGTACAAGAGTAGATCTACCACGAGATCAAGGAGGCTAAACCCTAGAAGCTAGCCTATGGTATGATTGTATGTTGTGTATGTTGTCCTACGGACTAAAGCCCTCCGGTTTATATAGATACTGGAGAGGGCTAGGGTTACACAGAGTCGGTTACAATAGTAGGAGATCTACGTATCCGTATCGCCAAGCTTGCCTTCCACGCCAAGTAAAGTACCTTCCGGACACGAGCCGGAGTCTTCAATCTTGTATCTTCGTAGTCTTGGAGTCCGGCGGACATTGATAGTCCGGCTGTCCGAACACCCCCTAGTCCAGGACTCCCTCAGTAGCCCCTGAACCAGTCTTCAATGACGATAAGTCCGGCGTGCATAATGTTCGGCATTGCAAGGCGGGTTCCTCCCTTGAATAATCCAGAGAAGATAATGAACACCAGGATAGTGTCCGGCTCTGCAAAATAAATTCCACATTCCACCGTAGAGAGAATAAAATGTACACTTAGTTCAATCTGCTGACGTATTATGCGGCGTGGCATCACACCGCCACCAGGCCTTTGTTTGAATTACTATACCACCTCAGCATGTTTAGCGAAGCGGTTTCCTTGGCACGTCTTGTCGAAGCAGAGATCGTGTTCCCCTTATTCCGGGATTCTCATCAATACGTGCGTGGGTAACCCAACCGCACCATCAACGGTGGCGCTTGGGAGATAAGCGAGTTTTACCAGGCCGGTGGGGGACGCATAGTTTTGTCCGCCTATATATAAGGGATAAGGATTCACCTTCTCACCTACGCCTTCTTCCTCCTTTGCTTATCCATCCCCGCGAATTCAAGCTCCAACGCCCGAACTCGCGCATCTCACCTCGACCTTCTCCGAATATGTCTGGAGCGGGAGGTAAATGGTTAGCCTCCACCGTCAAGGAGGAGGACATCACCAAGCTGCGCAGTGCCGGATACCTCTCCGGCGATATCGCGCATCGGCTGCCCGATGAGGGGCAGCTCATCCCTACCCCCGGGCCTCATGAGAGGGTCGTCTTCCTTCCCCACTTCCTCCGCGGACTGGGCTTTCCGCTCCATCCATTTGTCCGGGGGCTCATGTTTTACTACGGCCTGGATTTCCACGATCTGGCACCGAACTTTATCCTCAACATCTCGGCGTTTATCGTCGTGTGCGAGGCCTTTCTCTGCATCCGGCCCCACTTCGGCCTGTGGCTCAAGACCTTTAACGTCAAGCCGAAGGTTTTGAAGGGTACGCAAGCGTAATGCGGAGGCGCTATGTTGGGTAAATTGCCCAACGTCCCTTGGCTAGAAGGGACCTTCGTGGACTCCGTCAAGGGGTGGCAATCGGGGTGGTTCTACATCACCAAGCCGCGCAAATCCACATGGGTGGCGGCCCCCGAGTTTAGATCAGGCATCCCCACGCAGCTCACCTCCTGGAAACAGAAGGGCTTGCAGTGGGGGAATCCGGTGGAGGTGACGGGACTCCGAGCATGTATCAAGAAGATGGTGAGCAATAAGCTCAGGCTCGTCGACGTGGTCCAAGTCATGCTCATCCGGCGGATCCTCCCATGCCAAGAACGGGAATTTAATTTGTGGGAGTTCAATCCGGAACAGCACTAGGCGCTAAGCGGGCTCTTCGATACAACATACGAAGGCGCCTGGAGGGTGCTGTTCAAGGGCGCCGAAGCCCCCGCGTCCGCGACCAAAGACCGCGGATTCAGCTCGCAGAATCCAACTGACGAGGTAAGTGATTCAACCCCATTATGAGACACTTGTGATAATTAGATTGACTCTAGTGAGGCTTCATTCTGCCTCTTCCTTTGACAGGAATGGATGGAGAAGGCCAAGCTGCTCATCAGCCCGGCTCCCATGCCAGAAGACCCAGCGAACGCCCGCTTAACAGGGCTGCTGGTTCCGGCACCGCACGTGGTGCCGGAGAAGAAGGCCAAGAAGGTGGCCGCGGGGACTCGAAAGAGTTCCCGCAATCAGGCATCTGACGACGACGAGGACTCCTCTTCCGAGGACGAGGAGGTGGAGTACTCTCTCCCGGAGGAGGGAGAGAAGAAAAGGAAGGCTTCCCCAATAGGGGGGGCCGAAGGGTCCAAGAGGGGGAGAACTATCCCCCCGGACAGTCCCGCCAACATCAGCGTTGGTGAGGATGAGCGGCCTCCAAGGGCCAGGCGTCCGGCAAGATCGTAAGTATCCGGATCCTTGATGTGTAATTTCTTTTATGTCACGTAGTATCCTTCTAACGCCGCATTCTGCCCGCAGTCCGGCCAATGATGATCTCCCCAACTCATCGAGCGGGTCATTGGCCACGTCGGATGTAAATTCCATCCCGACTGCCTCCACCCCATGCGCCGACGAGGACGCCGAAGTGGGATCCCAAAGAGGGACCCATCAGGAGGAGGCTCCGGAGGCGCCGTTAGGCAGCCGCCCGGACTTCGTGGCGGACTCTACGTCGGAACCCGCAGTGGTTCCAGAGTCCGGCAAGCGGCCCCTTCGAAAGAAGGGTAGGACCGTGACGCCGGCAGCCTCCGTCCAACCGGAGGCGCCGGATAACCTGCTAGAGGCGCTTAAAGGCGCTTCCATCGAGGAAGAACACCGCACTCTCGTGAGTGTGGTGATTGAGAAGGTTCAGCTTGCTAAAAGCGGGCTGACCGAAGCCTGCAGTAGCCTTTTAACAGGCTTTGAGGTAAAAAAGTTAAAATAATGTAATATAATACCGCATAGACAGTAGCCCCTGATGCTTAGTTCGGTGTTCGGAAAGAAAAGCCGGACTAAGGATCTATAACAAGATATACGCAGGGTTGCCTAAAATATGTCAATATGGGTTTGCAGGCTGCACTGCTGACCTCTGCCGCACTAACGGCGGAGGTTGAGGTGCTGAAAAAGGATCTCGAGCGGTCCGAGCAAGAGCTCGGCCATGCAAAGAAGCAGCTCGAGGAAAAAGAAGGTGAGTAACACCCCTTTGAATAAGTACCTTACAGAAAAGGATTTTGGATGCAAATAAAATTAACAAGGATAATATGTGCATTGCAGGGGCCACTAACGAGGTGGCAACCCTGAAGGATGCTGTGTCCGCAGCCGAACGCAATGCGGCCGCAGAACAAGCTGAGCGAGAAAAGCAAGAGGCGCGGGTGGCGGAAGTTCGGCAAGAGCTCCAGGTTCTCATGGAAAAACATGAGAGTTTGGAGCGTGACTCCGAGACTCGAGAGTCCGAGCTTGCCTCGGCTCTCGAAAGTGCCAAGTCCGCCAAGGCCGAGGCCCATAAGGCCCTTCAGGAGGTTGAGGACATAAAGAAGATAGCGGCGGGTAAGGCGTTTTTCATGCAAAGCAGGCATGTTAATGTGAACTACCTGATACTTACCCAAATTCGGAGCTCTCCAGGGGCGTTTGCAGATTTGCCGCGTAGTGCGGCTGATGCCGCCGCATTCTATCGTGGCGAGGAGGGGAGCTCGATGGAGAAGGTCTTCTGGTCTCAGTATGCTGAGGCCGGCCATCCGGTGCCCCCAAGCGACCAGCTGAAGCAGCTGGTCGAACTCCACAAAGTAGCTGAGGAGGCCATGAAGGGCCTCATAGTTCGGCTGTGGCCTGGACAGGCCATGCCTGGTAGCTACTTTGGCCTCGTGCGGCGACTGATGGATGCATGCCCTAGACTGGATGTAGTCAAGCGCTCCGCTTGTATCGAAGGTGCTCGTCGGGCCCTTGCCCGCATAAAGGTGCAATGGGGCAAATTGGATGCGGAGAAGCTTCTCACGGATCCACCGCCGCCGGGCAAGGAGTATCGCACGCCAGAGAAGTATTATAATATTGTCCTCAAGGGAGCCTGCAATATTGCAGATGAGTGCTCCCGAAATGTAATCTTTGAGTGAACTCGCTGTTTATTTATCCTGTGCGCCGAAAACTTCGTTCATATGCGCCATGAGCAACGCTTGTTTAATTTAAAATATTACCTTCTGTGCGGCTGTTTATAAAATCTGAGAGATGGCAAGTCGTTAGCTTCAGCCCCCAAGCCACAAGTGCTGGGGTGTTCGGTGATAAACTTGAGCACTCTTGTTCCCATTTTTGGGTCCATCTAGGGAGGCGCTCAACACGACGAACAAGGCACCGGACTTATAATGCTTGAACACTCTCACTTAGCCATAGAATTCTATAATTTTAAATTTCGATGAAGCCCCTGGTATTTGGAAGACCGAATCCGGGGCGCTATCCACGCCTTCATCGGACATAATCCAGAACTTCGCTCGAAGCGGCGTGAGTCTTTAAGGACCCGAAAAAACCTCTCGAACAGCGACCAGTCTCTCGCCTTATCATGCCGGTCAGTTTTAGCTTTCTCCACTGAGGCGTTAACCCGGCTCAACCGGGGCGCAATCGCAGTGGTTCTCCCAGTGCTACCTTAGCCGACAGAACGGAAACGTAAGGTGCCAAACATGGGAGCCGGGCAAACCCAACTATTGACCCAAGACATGATTCGGAGCCGATTCATATAGTGCTATAAGTTCGGGGTGCCGCACTTGTGAAAGTCGGACTTTATCACACCATAAAGTGGGGAACATAAGCCCCTGGTGTATTATGCCGTACCAAAATATACGGGTGCCAGATGTCATGTAATGAGCATATATATATAAAATGTAATGCAATTGCGATCATAAAGGTGCTGCATTATTAATGAAAGAAAAGTCTGCTAGTAGAGCAGACTGATACAAATAGTGCGGTAAGCAAGGTATTTGGACTAAATAAACATGTCCCCCTCCAGGGATGAGCTGCGGATTTGGTGTACATAATTGAATTTAATGCTCGTAATTGAGACCACCTGAGTGTTCGACGCGGCCTTCTTTAGTCCCTGACTATTGCATCATGAGTTCGGCAGGTTCATCGCCGGGCAGGGCTTCTGGTTAACAGAGTCCTGTGTACAAAAAAGAAGAAAAATAATAATAAAAAAGAGAGAGGCACATTTGTGAGCCCCTGGTGTGGTCGAGCCGCACTCTGGGTCCATTGTGATCGTGCCCCCTCCCCTGTGCCCATGGTATCTCCAGAGCGTAATGATGTACGCGGAGTGTTATTCTTGCGATCATACGCGGGCGAGGGTTGGGGCCGCATTGCTACGCGTGCTCTGATTGCGCCAGGTGGTCTTGGTTGATATTGCTCCGGGCGCGCTTTGATGTATCCGGCCGTTTAACGGCCGGACTCGAGAATTGCCTTAGAGGGCTGCTCTGTACTTCTGCCGCGAGAGCCACTGTATGTTCCTCCGTTCGGAGGGAGCGTTGCGTATTACCATTGACCGTGATGACTCCACGAGGGCCTGGCATCTTGAGCTTTAGGTATGCATAATGTGGCACCGCGTTGAATTTGGCAAACGCGGTTCGTCCGAGCAGAGCGTGATAGCCACTGCTATACGGGACTATATCGAAGATTAACTCTTCGCTCCGGAAATTATCCGGGGATCCGAAGACCACTTCTAGTGTGACTGAGCCTGTACAATTGGCTTCCACTCCTGGTATGACACCTTTAAAGGTTGTCTTTGGAGGTTTAATCCTTGATGGGTCTATGCCCATTTTGCGCACTGTATCCTGATAAAGCAGGTTCAGGCTGCTGCCGCCGTCCATCAGGACTCTCGTGAGGTGGAACCCATCGACGATTGGGTCTAAGACCAATGCGGCGAATCCGCCATGGCGTATGCTGGTCGGATGGTCTCTTCAATCGAAAGTGATCGGATAAGAGGACCATGGGTTGAACTTTGGGGCGACTGGCTCCATCGCATAGACGTCCCTTAGTGCGCGTTTCCTCTCCCTCTTGGGTATGTGGGTCGCGTATATCATATTCACCGTTCGTACTTGTGGGGGAAAACCCTTCTGTCCTTTGTTGTTCGGCGGCCGGGTCTCTTCCTCGTCGTCGCTATTTAGCCCCTTGTCATTGTTTTCGGCAATTAACTTGCCGGCCTGCTTGAACACCCAGCAATCTCTATTGGTGTGGTTAGCTGGCTTTCCAGGGGTGCCATGTATCTGGCATGAGCGGTCGAGTATTCGGTCCAAGTTGGACGGACCCGGAATGGTTCTTTTAAATGGCTTCTTCCGTTGACCGGGTTTAGAGCCTCGGAATCCGGCATTGATTGCCGTATCCTCCTTATCGTCGCCGTTAATTCGGCGCTTGTTTTTGTTTCGACGTGACCTGCCGTTGTTGTCCTTAGTATCCGGACTGCCAGAATTTTTACGGAGATTGTTGCCGCGGGCTAGCCAGCTGTTCTCTCCCGCACAAAAGTGGGTCATTAATGATGTGAGGGCTGCCATGGATTTCGGCTTTTCCTGCCCCAGGTGCCGGGCTAGCCATTCGTCCCGGATGTTATGTTTGAAGGCTGCAAGGGCCTCTGCGTCCGGACAATCGACGATTTGATTTTTCTTTGTCAAGAACCGTGTCCAGAATTGTCTGGCCGATTCGTCTGGCTGCTGAATAATGTGGCTTAGGTCATCGGCGTCTGGTGGTCGCACATATGTGCCTTGGAAGTTATCAAGGAATGCGGCCTCCAGGTCCTTCCAACATCCAATTGACTCTGCGGGCAAGCTGTTAAGCCAATGCCGAGCTGGTCCTCTAAGCTTGAGTGGGAGGTACTTTATGGCATGGAGATCATCGCCGCGGGCCATATGGATGTGGAGAAGATAGTCTTCAATCCACACCGCGGGGTCTGTTGTGCCATCGTAGGATTCGATGTTTACGGGTTTAAACCCTTCGGGGATCTGATGATCCATTACTTCATCAGTGAAGCATAACGGGTGTGCGGCGCCCCTGTATTGAGCAATATCGCGACGCAGCTCGAGAGAGTGCTGTCTGCTGTGTTCAGCCCGGCCGGGGTTATTGTATCCGGCACGACGGTATTCGTCGTGGGTCGTAGGGCGCCCACGTGATCCATAGATGGATCTGGATTGCCTTGCTTTGTCCTCCAATATGTCTCGCAAGTCCGGCGTGTTCCCTCTTGGCTTCGTACTTTTGGAGCGATGCCGGGGTATAGTCTTGGCTGGTGGCCTGGATGCCTCTCTGTCACGACCACGGGGTGGTCGGTCAGCCATATCGTGCGCTGGTGATGAATGTACGTATGCTTCCTCCTCTAATCGGGGGAGCAGCTTGCGTTTTGGGTAACTTTTGGAGGGACGTTCGAGTTTATACTCTTCGGCCGCGAGGACCTTGGTCCATCGATCGGTCAGCAGGTCCTGATCAGCTTGAAGCTGCTGCTGCTTTTTCTTTAAGCTGTTTGCTGTGGCAATAAGCCTGCGCTTGAAGCGCTCTTGTTCGACGGGATCCTCGGGTACGATGAATTCGTCATCGTTGAGGCTTGCTTCGTCTTTGGAGGGAGGCATATAATTATGATCCTCAACCTCTTCGTCTGCCGCCCCCTCATGGGGGCTTGCTTCTGCATCCTCCTGCGCTGAGTCTTGCTGGAGGGGATTGTCTTCGGCACTCTCTGGAGTATTATTATCTCCTGTGCCGGAATCTCCGTTTTTGCTGTGGCGAGATTTAGAGCGGCGCCGCTGACGCCGGCGCTTGGGCTGTTTCTTTAAGGAATCTGCCTCCGCTGTTCCTTTGCCGTCCCCATCTTTTGGGGTATCCACCATGTATACGTCATATGACGAGGTGGCCTTCCAGTGCCCTGTGGGTGCTGGTTCCTGTTCGTCTCCGGCATCGTCGTCCATAGCATCGATGTCTTCGGAGTCGTAGTCGAGCATGTCGGTTAGATCGTCGACAGTGGCTACAAAGTGGGTGGTGGGTGGGTTTTGAATTTCTTCGTCGTCCGCATCCCAACCATCCTGGCCATAATCCGGCCAGGACTCTCCTAATAACGAGAGATGCTTTAGTGAATTTGAGATATCGCCGAAAGGCGAGCATTGGAAGATGTCCGCGGCGGTGAATTCCATAACCGGCGCCCAATCCGGATCGATTGGTAGGGGCGCGGGAGGTTCGGAGTCCGGCGAGGAGTCCGACGCCTCGGAATCACGAGTTTCGCAGGGGACAAGATTAGTGTTCAGCTCCATCACCGTGGATGTTGAAGCCCCCAGGGCGGCGTCTATCCACCGACCCTCGATCTGGGCGATCGGCTCCGGGCTAATAGCCGAAGCGGATCCGTGTGCGGCCACCAAGGCACTGTTCGGCGGCAGAGCTAGATCATGCCCATCGTCACAGTGCGGCGCGCTTGGCAGTGGCTCGAGTCCGTCGAGGATCAAGTCTCCTCGGACATCAGCCGTGAAGTTTACGCTTCCAAATCTGACCTGACGGCCAGGGGCGTAGCTTTCGATCTGCTCCAGATGGCCAAGTGAATTGGCCCGCAGGGCGAAGCCGCCGAATACGAAGGTCCGTCCGGGGAGAAAAGTCTCACCCTGGACAGCGTTGCAGGTTGAAGATGCCATCAAGCCTATCGGTGACGACACAGAGGAACTCTCAATGAAAGCACCAATGTCGGTGTCAAAACCGGCAGATCTCGGGTAGGGGGTCCCGAACTGTGCGTCTAGGCGGATGGTAACAGGAGACAAGGGACACGATGTTTTTTACCCAGGTTCGGGCCCTCTCGATGGAGGTAAAACCCTACTCCTGCTTGATTGATATTGATGATATGGGTAGTACAAGAGTAGATCTACCACGAGATCAAGGAGGCTAAACCCTAGAAGCTAGCCTATGGTATGATTGTATGTTGTGTATTTTGTCCTACGGACTAAAGCCCTCCGGTTTATATAGATACCGGAGAGGGCTAGGGTTACACAGAGTCGGTTACAATAGTAGGAGATCTACGTATCCGTATTGCCAAGCTTGCCTTCCACGCCAAGTAAAGTACCTTCCGGACACGAGCCGGAGTCTTCAATCTTGTATCTTCGTAGTCTTGGAGTCCGGCGGACATTGATAGTCCGGCTGTCCGAACACCCCCTAGTCCAGGACTCCCTCAATTCCCTTCAATAAGCTATTTTCTTGCTCAAGTGTAACTTGGCTAAGAGAATCATTAGTGGAATCAAGAGAACTACTAGAAGCAACAATATTGGATTTAGCATGATTATTGTTGCTACTAGAGGAACAATCCTTCTTGTTCTTGTTACTAGACTTAATTTGAGGCATGTAAGTAGATAAGAGTAAACGCTTGGCAATGTAAGAAGAACTTTTCTTACGAAGATCATCATTGATTGCCTTTAAGAACTCATGCTCTTGCTCAAGCTTGAGCTTTTCAAAGCGTAACTTCTCATAAGTCCTTAAAAGTTCTCGATGATCTTCTAAGATAGTTTCATGAGCTAGCTTAAGAGTGTTTAGTTCTTTAGTTAGAAGCTCAATCTTCTCCTTATCATTGTCATTCGTTTTATCTTGATTAGCATGATTAGTTGACGTTTCATCATAGTATTCATCACTAGAGTTGTCCACAAGTAAATCATCATCACCTAGCAAGTCATCTTCATCACTATTGAAATCAACATACTCGGGGTGTGATACCTTTGGGCCTTTAGCCATGAAGCATCTTTCAAGTCCTTCATTTGGTGAATCAAATATGTCGTACGAGTTGGTTGACACAAGTGCTAGACCGGCAACACCTTCATCTTGAGTATATTCGGAGTCGGAGTGATAGCTTCTCTCGGAGTGATGGTCGGGGTCGGAGCCGGATACCCATTCACCAACATGAGCTTGATGTCTTCGTTTTGTGTAGCTCCTTGATGACTTGTCCTTCCTTTTCGAATCCTTCCTTCTCCGGGATGTTCTTCGTTCATAACGATCATCTCCACTCCTCCTCTCTCTTGGTGGTGATTCCTCTCTTCTACTTCTCCTCTTAGGTGATTGTTCTCTTCTTTTGTAGGGTGACGTACACTCATTGGAATAGTGTCCGGGTCTTCCACAATTGTAGCAATTACGCTCTCGACTAGAAGATCTTTTGTCATTGTAGGACCTTGACTTGGAGCTTCTCTCTTTGCTTCTACTCTTGTAAAACTTGTTGAAGTTCTTCACCATTAGGCTCAATTATTCATTGAAGGTTTGTTTCTCACTTGATGATGTGGGGGCTTCACACGAGGCTTTGTAAGCACCACTTGACTTGTTGTGAAGTTCCTCCTTATCCTTGAGTGACATCTCATGAGCAACAATTCTTCCAATGACTTCCGTTGGCTTGAGATCTTTGTAATTGGGCATCATTTGGATCAATGTGCACACGGTATCATATTTTCCGTCCAAAGCTCTTAGGATCTTCTTGATGATGAATTTGTCGGTCATCTCTTCACTTCCTAAGCCGGCAATCTCATTTGTGATAAGAGCAAGCCTAGAGTACATTTCGGCGACACCTTCACCATCCTTCATTTTGAACTTGTGAAGCTAACTTTGAAGCACATCCAACTTGGATTCCTTGACGGAGTCGGTACCTTCATGCATATCAATCAAAGTATCCCAAATTTCCTTTGCATTCTCAAGACGGCTGATTTTGTCGAATTCTTCGGGGCACAACCCGTTGAAGAGGATATCACAAGCTTGAGCATTGTATTGCAGCATCTTCAACTCTTCCGCGCTAGCTTCACGGTTCGGTTCTCTCCCATCAAAGAGTTCACCTTGCAAGCTGAGGGAGTCCTGGACTAGGGGGTGTCCGGATAGCCGAACTATCATCCTTGGCCGGACTCCTAGACTATGAAGATACAAGATTGAAGACTCTGTCCCGTGTCTGGATGGGACTTTCCTTGGCATGGAAGGCAAGCTTGGCAATACGGATATGTAGATCTCCTACCATTGTAACCGACTCTGTGTAACCCTAGCCCTCTCCGGTGTCTATATAAACCGGAGGGTTTTAGTCCATAGGACGAACAACAATCATACCATAGGCTAGCTTCTAGGGTTTAGCCTCTTTGATCTCGTGGTAGATCTACTCTTGTACTACCCAGATCATCAATATTAATCAAGCAGGAGTAGGGTTTTACCTCCACCAAGAGGGCCCGAACCTGGGTAAAAACATCGTGTCCCTTGTCTCCTATTACCATCCGCCTAGACGCACAGTTCGGGACCCCCTACCCGAGATCCGCCGGTTTTGACACCGACATTGGTGCTTTCATTGAGAGTTCCTCTGTGTCGTCACCTTTAGGCCCGATGGCTCCTTCGATCATCAACAACGACATGGTCCAGGGTGAGACTTTTCTCCCCGGACAGATCTTCGTATTCGGCGGCTTTGCACTGCGGGCCAATTCACTTGGCCATCTAGAGCAGATCGAAAGCTACGCCCCTGGCCATCAGGTCAGATTTGGGAGTTTGAACTACACGGCTGACATCCGCGGAGACTTGATCCTCGACGGATTCGAGACACAGCCAAGTGCGCCGCACTGTCTCGATGGGCATGACCTAGCTCTGCCGCCGAACAGTGCCCTGGAGGCCGCACCAGCGTCCGCTCCGACCCTTAGCTCGGAGCCGACTTTGCCAGTCGAGGACGAGTGGCTGGACACCGCCTCGGGGGCTACGATCTCTACGGCGATTGAGCCGAACACCATCCATGTCCTTCGCAAAGCCCGTGACTCCGAGGTGCCAGACTCCTCTCCGGACTCCGAACCTCCTGCGCCCCTGCCAATCAAATCCGATTGGGCGCCGTTTATGGAGTTAACTACCGCGGACATCTTTCAGCACTCGCCCTTTGGCGACATCCTGAATTCACTAAAGTCTCTCTCTTTATCAGGAGAGCCCTGGCCGGACTATGGTCAGGAAGGTTGGGATGCGGACGACGAAGAAATTCAACGCCCACCCACCACCCACTTTGTAGCCACTGTCGATGATTTAACCGACATGCTCGACTTCGACTCCGAAGACATCGATGGTATGGACGACGATGCAGGAGACGACCAAGAACCAGCACCTACAGAGCACTGGAAGTCCACCTCGTCATACGACATATACATGGTGGACATTGTCGGTGTACTAGAATAGGGGTACCCTAGTATCCCGAACTTGTGCACGGGCAGTCGCAGCGCCCAGCTGCAAGGCTTGCCGGGTGACCGCCAAGGTCCTCCGTGGTTCCTTTGGAGCCATTCAAGAACAAAGTGTTTAAGCCAAGGCGACAAGACCCCGGCAAGAGGAGCTTGCCGGGAAGGCCAACCAAGGCATATCAAGGAACTTGCCGCGACGCGCCACGCGTCCCGGCAAGGCCCGGTGAGCGACAAGCTTCCGGACGCAACAAGACAACGACCGCGGCAAGCCACCACTCTGTACCCACGCTCCAGCGCATCCATCAATGTGTCGCCATGGGACCTTTCCAGGCGCGCGTGGCGAGAGGCTGTGCAGCCAGCGGTGCGAGGTGGCAAGCGGCGCTGACAAGATTGCCATTGTGGCGAGCGGTGGCGCCCCTGACGGTCCCTTTTTTGCACTGTTTGGGCGACACAGACGGGCATTTAATGCCTTTGTCCCCTGCCGTCAGGGTTAGGTAGGATACTCTGTTCAGGTAGTTGTACCAACCGCAACTCCTTTTCCATTTTTACCCTTGCATGCGTTGCCACCTGTCGGTGACCCCTTGAGCATATAAAAGGAGGCCCATGCGCAACGTAGGAGGGGGTTGGAGACCAGAAGACGCTCACGCTCGGTCTCGTTAGCAGCTAGAGTGTACTGTAGCATTCAGCGCTCCCGAGCAAGAACACAATACAAACCACAAAGCAGCAGTAGGAGTATTATCTCTCCGGAGAGCTCCGAAGCTGGGTAAATCCCTCGTGTGCTTCGCCTCGATCCGCTCTTCGTGCGATCTCCGCCCCCCGCTGAACCAAAAGGGGCTCCGGTCCCATAGGTGTTCGTTCCCACGACATATTTGGCGCGCCAGGTAGGGGGCGTCGAGGTTGTGTGAACCCGATCCGGCGTTCACGTGAGCTAGATCTTCATCTTCTTCATCATCTTCATCGACATGCCACCGAAGAAGAAGGCTTCGGAGGTGGCTGCTCCGTCCACGTTGATCCCACCGCCACCGGAGCAAACGGGTGGTGGGGTAGACGCCGACGGAGGAACGGGCGTCGACGAGGGAGCTCACGCTGCCGCCAGGTCCAAGGACAAGGCTGCGCAAACCTCGGCGTCCGTACATGCACCGCGCCCATCTCAGGAGGCGCGGGACCGACAGCGTCATGGTACTCGCGGTACCATACGTTCGTTGGACCGAGATCGAGCTGGTGGATCTCGGGATGCTCAAGACCAGCATGTGCGCCAACATGCTGGCACGAGCAAGACACGGTCGCCCGGACGGGATGCTGCTCCTTCTAACATAGTTAGAAGTCCGAGCATATCCCGCTCCTCGCACCGTTCGCCACCACCACCCAAAACTTCGGAAGAAGCTTTGGCACGAGCTCAACTGCTCCTGGATTACCCTCCAACGGCAGACAAGATCGACGAATGGAGGGCCACTATTCAGAGTCTCATCGGCTTCGCCAACGGCGACACTCCACGGCAGCCGGCTACATTGCAGCCGTGGCAAGATCGCCAGGCACAAGCCGATGGCGACAAAACCGGTGGGGGTGCAACCACCGTGCACTCTCCGCCCCAAAGGCTAAGATCGCTGACTCGCCGGATCCACCTCGACGAGACTCCACCGCGTCATCAGATCCACGAGCTCGTCGCGATCAGCGCCAAGTTCTTCACGAATGACAGCAAGAAGACGCTCGTACTCACATCGAGCGTTGAAGAGAAGCGCGGCGTCAATCGGACCAGCGCGCTGGGCCCGCTGTCAACATGCATGCGCCAGGGGAACCAGGCGACTTGCCGTACGCGGTAGGTTGCCCTGCGTTCACTCGTGAGCTGCGGCAAGTCCAGTGGCCCAGCACAAAGAATTTCAAGCCAGACGTACCAGAGAAGTACGACGGCAAGTTGCATCCGTCGGAGTTCCTCATCATCTACACCATCGCGGTGCAAGCTGCCGGAGGGCGCGACGACAAGATCCTTGCCAACTACTTCCCGCTGGTGCTCAAGCCCAATGTCAGGTCCTGGCTCATGCACTTGCCGGACAAATCCATATCCTCCTGGGCAGATCTGTGCCATCAGTTTGTCGGCGCTTTTACAGGCGGCCACAAGCCTCATGGCCAAGAGAGCGACCTTCATCTGCTCGCCCAGAAGGAAGGAGAGCCCCTGCGCAAGTACATTCAGAGATTCAGCCAAGTACAGCGCAACATCCCAGATGTCCACCCTACCGTGGTCATCAACGCGTTCCATCAGAACGTGCGAAACCGCAGGATGCGGGAGGAGATGGCGATGTGCAAGATCAGAGACGTCAGTGAGCTATATGCCCTGGCTAACAAGTGTGCACGTGCTGAGGAAGGGAGGAAACTCCCCGGAGAGAACACAGGAGCAGGGGGATCTGACAGCGAGGATGCTGCCCCGACAAAGAAAAACCGGCGGCGGAACAACAGGAAGAAGAAAGGCAAAGATGTGCTAGTCGTTGAGCAGTCCGGCAACAGAGGTGGCGCCAAGGAAGCCAAAGCTGTGGCGGCCACCGACAAGCAGGACGGCTCCGGCAAGCAGTACTGCAAGATCCACCGCACCAAGGGCCATGATATCCAGAGCTGCAAGAAGGTCGAGCAGCTTGTCGAGCAGCAAAAAGCTGAGTACGAGCGACGCGACAAGGAGAAGGCCCAAGAAGGTACTGGAGGATCCGACAAGAAGCACCCCAGCTGGGGAGGACGCCGCGGCAAGGCCAAGCAGCGGCAAGGAGATAGACCTCCCCGCGGCCGCGACAAGGATGAAGATGATGACGAAGATGAAGATATGGATGATGACGAGGCCGATGAGCAGGAGTTCCAGAAAGCCACAGAGGTCCTGTGCGTTGACGGCGGTGCTTCTCTGCATACTTCACACCGCCAGCTCAAGCAGTGGGTGCGGGAAGTCAATGCGGCAGAACCACCCATCGAGTCACGCAAGCCTCTGAAATGGTCCGGCACGCCTATCATCTTTGATACTGAGGACCACCCTGATCACATAACTGCGGTCGGGTGCTTGCCGATGTTGGTTTCACCAACTATCCGCAACCTCAAGGTCACTAAGATGCTAGTTGACAGCGGGGCCGGCTTGAACCTGATCTCCTCCGCGGTACTTCAGAAACTCCAGATCCCTGACAGCGAGCTCGAAGAGACCAGCACGTTCCAAGGAATCAATCCGGGAAGGAGCAAGCCGAAAGAGAAGATCACGTTGCCGGTGACATTTGGCAGTGAGTTGAACTTCAGGATTGAGAGGGTCACTTTTGACGTTGCTGACTTTCCATTGCCTTACAATGGGATACTCAGCCGTCCAGCGCTCGCCAAATTCATGGCAGCCTCTCACTATGCATGCAACGTACTGAAGATGCCAGGCCCAATAAGTGTCATCTCTGTCCCTGGCGACAAGAAGGATGCTCTTATCTGCGCCGACAAGATCTACCGGGAAGCAGCAGCCGTAGTTGAACGCAAGTCACTTGCCGCTGAAGCTCCCGGGGGGAAGATGAAGACCAAGTCCGGCAAGAGTTCTGATGCCTACTCCGGCAAGCGCACCTCTTCGGAGTGCTGCGCTACCGTCGAGGATACACCATCGAGCTCCACCGGCAAGTGTAAGAAGGCAATGGCAGCTCCACCAGAAACCAAGAAGGTGTCCGCCAAGGAGGACGGCACTGGTGGTACCTTCACCATCAGTGCCACTCTCAACCCTAAATAGGAAAGCGCGCTCGTTGCTTTCCTGCGGGCGAACGTCGACGTGTTTGCATGGCAACCGTCTGACATCCCCAGTGTTCCCAGGAAAGTAATCGAGCACCATCTTGCCGTCTGTCCTCATGCGCGGCCCATCAAGCAGAAAGTCAGGAAACAAGCAGTGGAGCGCCAAGAATTCATTGCAGAAGAAATCAAGAAGTTGGAAGCAGCAGGCCTTGTCAGAGGAGTGCTCCATCCTACGTGGTTGGCCAATCCTGTAGTCGTGCGCAAGGCAAACGGGAAATGGAGGCTTTGTATCGACTTTACCGATGTTAATAAAGCTTGTCCCAAAGACCCATTTCCCTTGCCGCGCATTGACCAGATTGTTGACTCCATGATCGGATGTGACTTGCTTTCATTTCTTGATGCATACTCAGGATACCATCAGATCTTCATGGCAGAAGAGGATGAGGAGAAGACCGCATTCATCACTCCATGTGGCACGTACTGTTTCGTACGAATGCCCTTCGGTTTGAAGAATGCTGGTTCAACATTTGCAAGAGTAGTCCATGACGCTTTTGAGCCACAAATACACAGAAATGTGGAAGCCTACATGGATGACATAGTGGTCAAGAGCAAGGACAAATCAACTCTGGTTCAAGATTTAGATGAAACCTTTGCAAATCTGCGCAAGATCAACCTCAAGCTCAACCCCGAGAAGTGTGTGTTTGGAGTCCCCTCCGGCAAGCTTCTCGGGTTCTTCGTGTCTCAGCGGGGAATTGAAGCCAATCCCAACAAGATCAAGGCCATTGAGAAGATTGAAGCACCAAAGCGCGTCAAGGATGCACGAAGACTTGCCGGTTGCGTGGCTGCTCTCAGCAGGTTTATCTCTAAGTCTGCTGAGCGCGCCCTGCCGTTTTTCAAAATATTGAAAAAGGCAGGTCCAATGAAATGGACTCCGGAAGCGGAGGCTGCGCTGCAGGACTTGAAGAGATACCTGTCCTCCACTCCAACACTTGTCGCACCTAAGCCACAAGAGAAGTTGCTGTTGTATTTAGCGGCAACTAATCAAGTGGTTAGTGCTGCGTTAGTAGCGGAGAGGGAGGCGGATGATGAGCTAGCAACCAAGGTAGATGCATCCAGCGACAAGCAAGAGACTTCACCGATAAGCTCTGGCCCCGACAAAGATGGATCTACGCAGACGCATAAGGAGATACAGAAGAAAATGGTGCAGCGCCCAGTTTACTTTGTCAGTTCCCTTCTGCAAGGGGCTAGGTCAAGGTACTCTGGTGTGCAGAAGTTGCTTTTCGGCCTTCTCATGGCCTCGAGAAAGCTGCGCCATTACTTCCAAGCACATGAGATCACAGTTGTCACTCGTTTTCCGCTGAAGAGGATACTGCAGAATCCAGAAGCAACAGGCAGGATTGTCGAGTGGGCACTGGAACTGTCAAGCTTTGGCCTCAAGTTTGAGAGCACTTCAACTATCCAGAGCTGGGCATTGGCAGAATTCATAGCAGAGTGGACGCCAACACCAGATGAAGAAATTCCGGAGACGAGCATCCCCGTCAAGGAAGCAAGCAAAGAGTGGCTGATGTACTTTGCTGGTGCCTTCTCGCTGCAAGGCGCCGGTGCGGGCGTGTTACTTGTCGCACCCACCGGGGAGCACCTCAAGTACGTAGTTCAGATGCACTTTCCCAAGGAGCAAGCGACAAACAATACCGCAGAGTATGAAGGTTTGCTTGCCGGTCTCAGGATCGCGGCGGACCTTGGGATTAAGAAGCTCATTGTCAGGGGTGACTCGCAGCTTGTCGTCCGCCAAGTGAACAAGAATTATCAGAGTCCATTGATGGAAGCTTACATTGATGAGGTGAGAAAGTTAGAAGAGCACTTTGACGGCCTACAGATGGAACATGTTCCGAGAGCTCAGAACGACATCGCTGATGGCCTGTCGAAGTGCGCCGCACTTAAGTTACCTGTGGAACCAGGGATCTTCGTGCTCAAGCTGACTCAACCGTCCGTAACACCATCAACTGGACAGAGCAAGAAGAGGAAGTTGATTTCTGGTGACTATTTTCTGGCAGAGCTCCCCGAAGCCGCCGCCAAGAAGGTCCCCAAGATCAACACCAAGGGTGCTGAGGAGCAGTCTGCTCCGGCAAGCCCTAGGGTTTGTTCCGTTGAAGCAGACGCTCCCGGCAAGTTTTGCTCCGACAAGCTTGCCGGGGAACATCAAGCTCCAACTGAGCCCGCAGGTTCTCGCCGTAGAAGCGGATGTTCCCACAGCAGCATATGTGCCTTTAGTCCTTGTTGTCAAGCCACAGGCTCCAGCATGGGCACAGCAGATTGTCCGTTTCCTTTAGATGGGAGAACTTCCCGAAGAGCAAGAAGAAGCGGAAAGAGTAGCCCGGCAGTCAAGTATGTACCAGTTTGTTCACAACACACTGTACAGAAGAAGATTCAACGGTGTGAAATTGAAGTGTATTCACCGGGAAGATGGATAGAAGCTGTTGGCAGAGATACATGGAGGCATATGTGGTCACCACATTGGCGCAAGAGCACTTGCCGGGAAAGCATTCCGGCAAGGTTTCTTTTGGCCGACAGCCCTCCAGGATGCAACTGCACAAGTAACCAAGTGTGAAGCGTGCCAGTTCCATTCCAAGCAGATACACCAGCCAGCTCAAGCTCTCCAGACGATCCCTTTATCCTGGCCATTTTCGGTCTGGGGGCTCGACATCCTCGGCCCCTTTCCCCGAGCTGTCGGGGGCTTTGAGTACTTGTACGTCGCAATCGACAAGTTCACAAAGTGGCCGGAAGTGGAAGCAGTGAGGAAGGTGACAGCACAGTCAGCAGTCAAGTTCTTCAGGTCGATTGTTTGCCGTTTCGGGACCCCTAACAGGATCATCACCGACAACGGCACGCAATTCACAAGCCGCACCTTCATGCAGTACATCCAAGATCTTGGCGCCAAGGTCTGCTTCGCTTTTGTTGCTCATCCGAGAAGCAACGGTCAAGCGGAGAGGGCAAATGCTGAAGTGCTGCGCGGGCTCAAGACCAGAACTTTTGACAGGCTGCGCAAGTGCGGAAAGAACTGGATTGAGGAGCTGCCAGTGGTTCTTTGGTCGATCAGGACAACGCCAAATCGAGCCACTGGCCAGACACCTTTCGCTCTAGTCTATGGAGCAGAGGCAGTTCTCCCCACGGAACTCGTATACGGGTCGCCTCGAGTACTCGCTTATGATGAGCTTGAGCAAGAGCAGCTGCGACAAGATGACGCGCTGCTCCTTGAGGAGGACCGTCTTCAGGCTGCTGTACGAGCTGCTCGATACCAGCAAGCTTTGCGCCGCTACCATAGCCGCAAAGTTAATGCCAGAAGTCTCGAGGAAGCTGACCTTGTTCTTCGGCGCGTTCAGTCCGCCAAGAATTCTAACAAGTTGACGCCGAAGTGGGAAGGCCCTTACCGGGTGAAACGAGTCACTAGGCCTGGCGCTGTCCGCCTTGAGACCGAAGATGGCTTTCCGGTGAGCAACTCTTGGAACATTGAGCCTCTTCGTAAGTTTTACCCGTAAGGCGCGGTTGCCGGAACCTGTTCCGGCAACCACCTTTTGTACGAGTCATGCCGCTGTTGCATGTAATCCTTTGTACAATGCCGGGCGCAGACCCCGTGCATAAATAAAGCTCATGTGCTCCGCACATCTTGTCAATTTCATGCTTTCTATTTTTTGCATGTGTTATCTAACACTTTGTGCAGCACCTACCCCCGGTAAGCAATAACGAGCCTTAAGGCTCCATATTTTTATTTTCTCTTCTTTCTCTTTCTCAAAGAAAGGAAGGTTCCCTCGCCCACAAGTTTGCCGGGGGGAAGGAGGAGATAATGGTGTGGACCAGGCGTCGTTCAAGAAAGTTTCGCCTTGCCGGGACGCAAACAACAGAAAAGCTAAGTTGCCAAAGTTTGAGCAATCAGTTTTAAAAATTTGAAGTTATCTTCCTCGAACGACCGTGCTTTGTATGGAAAACCTGTGCGCGAAGGAACCAACTCGTAGCTAGTTGCGCCCTTACTTTGTTTCCAGTCCGCTCAACAACTTAAGTGAGCTGCGACTAGTTGCGACAAGGTTTCTTGACGGTAGCGGCACCGCCAGCAGGCTGCTGACGTTCCGCACTCAGCGCTCGCGGCAAAGGTGCCTGCGCCGACAAGTTCCCTAAAAGCATAGGGCAAAAACATACAAAGGAAGGAATCAAGTAAAGGAAATAACATAGCAATTGATACCCAAAATAAAGTTATATTACAAGATAGCTTGTCGCAGCCCTAATAGATTGTTCCCGTAACATGGCTAGCAGCGACAAGGAAAGGAGGAAATGGGCGGCCTAATCTACGCGGTCGCCATCAACCCTCTTGACCTCGTTCACCTTGTCCACAATGGGTGTGACAAGGGCCTTGAGCGCGTCCAGATCAGCATCCGGAGGCAGCTTCTTGAGGACGTTGGTGAGGTTGAGGCCTGGGTTGCGGAAGGCCACCTTCACCAACACCTTTTGCAGAACTCTCGCGCAGATCGTGCGCGACTCGTCGGCCAGCTGCTTTGGGATCCTTTCCCGGAGTCGCTGGAGGGCCGTCGCCACGCCTTTGAAGAACAAGGTGAGCTTGGCGCTGGGTTGGAGGTTCTCATTGGAGGAATACCCGAAATCCTCCATCCCTAGCTGCGCTAGCTCCCTGTCAATGTCTGCGGCAACATCTACGAGACCCTCCGTCCAGTGCTCCACGTTCTCCCTGAAGGTGTTCTGGGTGGCGGCAGCACTCGCCAGTAGCTCCTCGTTGGCCTTGATCTCCTTCTTCAAGGCCACCTCCTGCTCCCTGGCGCCGTCCAGCGTCTTGGTCAAAGTAGCCAGCTTCAACTCAAGATCAGCGTTGGAGTCCTTGGCGGCGCTCAGCTCCTTGCCCTTCTCGACGAGACGACCCTGCAGCTCGCCATGGGCGTGGGCGTCCTTCTCGCGCTCACGCTGGAGCGCGGCAAGCTCTTCATCCCTCGCGTTGAGATCGGCCTCCAGCCGCGCCACTTTCGTCTCCAGCTCCTTCTTGGCGGCCTCGGCAGCTGCGGCAGCATCCTTTGCCTCCTTGAGAGCCCCGCCAAATGTCTGCTCTCGCGCGGCAAGCTCCTCCTCATGGCTGTCAAGATTGACTTTCCGCTGCGCCAACTCGCCTTCCCGCGCAAATAGCTCCTCGGCGGCAAGCCACTGTTGCTCTTCAGCTTCAGCCTTCTCGAGGAGGAAGGCTTTCCGCGCCTCGACGAGCAGCGCTCGCTCCTCTGCAATGGACCGGAGGGCTTCCTGGTTGCAACTCCGGAGCTCCTCCGCATGCTTCTCAATATCCACTCCCGCCTGCGCGACAAGCGCTTCCCGGGATTACACCTTGGCTTGTCGGGCGCGGTAGAGTGACACCAGCTTCCGCAGCAGCTCCTCCTCCTCAGACTCGCCGCTGCTGCTGCTCAGCGCGTCAACCAGCGTCAGCCCAGCGGAGGCGAGCACCTCTCCATCAAAAGTTTCTCCTTCGACCGGCGCCCTGGAGCTTGACGCCCAGGGGAGTTTGATGAAGACGCCATCGCCGGCCTTCAGATAGGCGCCGGGCTGGGGCTCTTCGTGGCCTGGCGCTGCGACGGCGGCGGAGGGATCGGCGGTCGGCGTAGCGCCTTGCGCTCCTGGGGCCTCGGGGCCGTCAGTGCGATCGCCGGATCCCTTGCCAGCTCCTGCGGCGGCAGTTTTGGCGGCCTCTTCGCCGGCAGGATCTTCAGCGCCGGCTTCTCCTTCGGTGGCAGTGGCATCGTTGGTGTTTCCGCGCGCGTTCTCCTCGCCGGTGGCCTCGGTCTCCATCGGCTCCGTGGAAGATGGATCTGATGGCTGGGAAAAGAGAGAAAAAGTCAAGCAAATATCCAAAAAGAAGATCAGAAGAAGAAGAACCCAAGGGAAGTTTTCGAGCAAGAGGATTACCTGTGCTGGGCTCTGCAGTCATGGGCTCCACCATCGGGGGGTCGCTGGTGCTGTCCCTTGCCGGAGACTTCTCCCTTGTTGGAGAACGCTCCCTTGCTGGGGAATCCTCCCTTGGCGGTGTAGTCGAAGCAGATAGCTTCTCGGGGGCGGCTTCCGGGTGCTCCTCGTGAGGCTGCTCTGCTCCTACACAAGTCAACAGTCAGATATCAGCAAAGAAAGAACATCCATGCGCGCCATAACAGCGGAAAGTAAAACCATATACTTACGCTGGGGGCTGCGCTGGGGGCTGCTTTGGGGAATGAGTGCCGGGTCCGGCAAGGTGGTCTCGGGCGCGCCCCCTGCTATCGCGGTGGGCTCGTCCTCGATGACAATCACCGGAGCCTTGGCTCTCTTCGCCGCTCTCTGGGCCAGGGTCCTGAAAAGGAATTAGTTCAGAGTAAAGCAAATCAGATACAAGACAGAAACAGCAAGAATTGAAGAACTACAAGTACAGCAAAGAATCTTACTCCTCTTCTTCCTCGTCGGAGCTGAGCGCGGAGAGGTCGAAGTCCGGCCCACCTTCGGCGCGATGAGGCGGAGGAGTGGTTTCCCTTGATCGCTTGGCGGGGGCAGCGGCAGGAGCAGAAGCGGTGGTCCGGGAGGACCCCGCTCCAGTTGCCGCAGCGGCGTGAGGCGCTCCCGCGGCAACAGTGCTTGTCGCGGTGGAGCGTGTCCCGCAGCGCGACGGCTGTTGACTCGTTTGCCGCCCTGCTACGTCCCCGGCCTTGTGGAGACGCCTTCTTGGTGGAGCTGGGGGCTGCGCTGGGGGCTCTGCTTGCGGCAAGCCGCTTGAAGATGGCAGGCCGCTCGCACCCTCGGCGGGCTCGCTCGACTCGGCTTCAGGCTCGGCAAGCTCTCCCTCGCCGGCAAGCTCTCCGGCAAATTCATCTCGATCGGCAAGGCTTGCCACCTCTACTGCCTCTGCCTCCTCCACGGTGAATCCAAACTCGCCCGCGGCGGCGGCTGCCGCCGCCTCTTCCGCCCTAGTGGCGATGCGCCGCATCTCCGCATCGGTGGTGTCGCGGGTGAGGCTTTTCTGCTCATCAGAGCGGATCGCCACCTCCACCAAGCCATCGAAGAACTGCTGCACGACATCGTCTGCGGGGTCCTGCCAAGTTGGAACAATTCCATGCGAATCGCACAACGGCATCATTGCACGGATGCGGTCAAGCGAGGAATTGTTGCACAGCGGAACGACACCCTGCGGCAACCTGAACCATTCGGGATGCTGAGGGTCGTGCTTGAACAGCTCCTTGAGCATCGCGTCCAGCTCCAGGACAGTGAATTGAAGTTGAGGCCCGGGCGCAGCCTCATGATATCCGCCGGGCCCCCGAACTCCCAGGCGGGTCTCCTCCTCTCCTGCAGGGGGGCGATGCGGCGGCGAAGAAAATCTGCGCCAACAGCGCCTACAGTGAGCCCGGCAAGCCTGAGGTGCAAGATCCGGGTGACGGCAATCTTCAACCTATCATCTTCCAGGGCTAGGTTGCTCCAATCATTGCCGCGCACTTCTGGGGCTTGGCGCTGGGCAGTAAACGGCTGCAGGTTCTCCTCGACGATCCAGCACCAATCTGCTCTCCACTCCTCCCATTTGCTGCGGAACTCCCCCTCCAGATAAGCTTCCTTCTTGCCGGCTCTTGAGATCCAGGCGCTTCCGCCGAATAAGGGCTCTCCTCTCTCAACCCGGGGCATGAAGAAATGGCGGAAAAGAGCTACGCTTGGGTGGACTCCGACAAAGTTTTCGCAGAGATGCGCGAAAACTGCCATGGTCAGAACAGCATTTGGGGTGAAATCGAGGAGGTGGAACCCGTAGGTGTTCATGATATCGCAGAAGAATTCAGAGAAAGGCGGGCAGAGCCCGCAGTAGAAGAACAGCGCGAAGAAAGGGTATCCATTCGGAGCCCGTTCCGAAGCAGCGGCGGAGAGTACCTTCGTGCGCGGATGCGCTCACGTCTCCGTCGACCAGAAGAGGTAGTACCACTCCCTCAGCTCCTTCGCGGCGAGCTCGGGGGGGGGGGGGGGGGGGAAGTTGCTCGCTCCTTTCGCAGGGCCTCGAGCCGCAGCGCCTCGGCCGACTTCACAGCCTTCCCAGCTTTCGGAGCCATGGCGGAGGTAGTGAGGGAGATCGAAGGCATTGGTGGCGCTGGCGGCGATGGGGGGCGGAGCGCTGCTCTCTCTCGGCTTTGGAAGAAGGGGGAAGCGGCGGAGATTTTTGAGATTGGGACAGCAACTGGCGAGATGGGGGAACTGCCCCTGTTTCCTCTGCTTATAAAGAGGGACGGGGTGGACATTCCGCTTTTCCGAATAAAGAACCACCCACGATCTCTCCCACGACACCGCATTCAACGCGTGCCGTTAGGGGAGGGTGTGGTGGATACGGAGTAAGATATGGCGTAACCCAGGCCGCGCGTGCCCGTGCCCTGTTTTGGGCCTGGCCCAACAGCGCTCGGCACCGTGTGTGGCCCAGGCCCGGGGGCTCCTGTCGGTGTACTAGAATAGGGGTACCCTAGTATCCCGAACTTGTGCACGGGCAGTCGCAGCTCCCAGCGGCAAGGCTTGCCGGGTGACCGCCAAGGTCCTCCGTGGTTCCTTTGGAGCCATTCAAGAACTAAGTGTTTAAGCCAAGGCGACAAGACCTCGGCAAGAGGAGCTTGCCGGGAAGGCCAACCAAGGCATATCAAGGAACTTGCCGCGACGCGCCACGCGTCCCGGCAAGGCCTGGTGAGCGACAAGCTTCCGGGCGCGACAAGACAACGACCGCGGCAAGGCGCTTGCCGCCGAAAGCCACCACTCTGTACCCACACTCCAGCGCATCCGTCAACATGTCGCCATGGGACCTTTCCAGGCGCGCGTGGCGAGAGGCTGTGCAGCCAGCGATGCGAGGTGGCAAGCGGCGCTGACAAGATTGCCATCGTGGCGAGCGGTGGCGCCCCTGACGGTCCCTTTTTTGCACTGTTTGGGCGACACAGACGGGCATTTAATGCCTTTGTCCCCTGCCGTCAGGGTTAGGTAGGATACACTGTTCAGGTAGTTGTACCAACCGCAACTCCTTTTCCATTTTTACCCTTGCATGCGTTGCCACCTGTCGGTGACCCCTTGAGCATATAAAAGGAGGCCCATGCGCAACGTAGGAGGGGGTTGGAGACCAGAAGACGCTCACGCTCGGTCTCGTTAGCAGCTAGAGTGTATTGTAGCATTCAACGCTCCCGGGCAAGAGCACAATACAAACCACAAAGCAGCAGTAGGAGTATTATCTCTCCGGAGAGCTCCGAAGCTGGGTAAATCGCTCGTGTGCTTCGCCTCGATCCGCTCTTCGTGCGATCTCCGCCCCCCGCCGAACCGAAAGGGGCTCCGGTCCCATAGGTGTTCGTTCCCACAACAGACATCCCAAAAGATGAGAATGGCAATGGAACAGCGGAGGATGACCCCTCCAAGAAGCAGCCCAAGCGCCGGCGTCAGCGGCGCCGCTCTAAATCCCGCCACAGCAAAAATGGTGATTCCAGCACGGGAGATAATAACACCCCGGACAGTGCCGAAGACAACCCCCTCCAGTAGGATTCAGCACAGGAGGAGGGAGAAGCCAGCCCTCATGATAGAGAGGCAGTCAGAGAGGTAGAGGACGATAATTATATGCCTCCCTACGAAGATGAGGCAAGCCTCGACGACGACGAATTTGTCGTGCCCGAGGATCCCGTCGAACAAGAGCATTTCAAGCGCAGGCTTATGGCCACGGCAAGTAGCCTCAAGAAAAAGCAGCAACAGCTTAGAGCTGACCAAGACTTGCTAGCTGACAGATGGACCGAAGTCCTTGCAGCCGAAGAGTACAAACTCGATCGCCCCTCCAAGAGCTACCCAAAACACAGGCTGCTACCACAATTAGAGGAGGAAGCACCCAAACCTACATCACCAGTGCACGACGCGGCCGACCGGCCACCTCGTGGCCGCGACAGAGAGGCCTCTAGGCCCTCACTAAAGCCGCACCCCGGTGTCGCTCGAAAAGTACAAAGCCATGGGGGAATGCGCCAGACTTGTGAGACATATTGGAGGACAAGGCAAGACAAATAAGATCGATCTACGGATCGCGTGGGCGCCCCACGATACGTGATGACAACCGCCATGCCGGATATAGCAATTCCGGCCAGGCCGAACAGAGTAGACAAAGCTCGTTTGAGCTGCGTCGTGATATAGCCCAATACAGAGGCACCGCACACCCACTATGCTTCACAGACGAAGTAATGGATCATCAAATCCCCGAGGGTTTCAAACCCGTAAACATTGAATCATACGACGACACAATAGATCCTGCGGTTTGGATCGAGGACTATCTCCTTCACATCCACATGGCCCGCGGTGACGATCCACACACCATCAAATACCTCCCACTCAAGCTTAAAGGACCAGCTCAGCATTGGCTCAACAGCTTGCCAGCAGAATCAATTGGTTGTTGGGAAGACCTGAAGCCACATTCCTTGATAACTTCCAGGGCACATATGTGCAACCACCAGACGCCGATGACCTAAGCCACATAATTCAGCAGCTAGATGAATCGGCCAGACAATTTTGGACATGGTTCTTAACCAAGAAAAATCAAATCGTCGACTGTTTGGACGCAGAGGCCCTTGCAGCCTTCAAACATAACATCCGCGACGAGTGGCTTGCCTGGCACCTAGGACAGGAAAAGCCGAAATCCATGGCAGCCCTCACATCACTCATGACCCGCTTCTGTGCGGGAGAGGACAGCTGGCTAGCTCGCAGTAACAACCTGACCAAAAACCCTGGTAGTTCGGATACCAAGGACAGCAATGGCAAGTTGCATCGCAACAAGCACAAGCGCCGCATTAACAGCGATAATGCTGAAGATACGGCAGTCAATGCCGGATTCAGAGGCTCTAAACCCGGTCAGCGGAAAAAGGCATTCAAAAGAAATACTCAGGGCCCGTCCAATTTGAACTGAATACTCAATCGCTCGTGCCAGATACATGGCACCCCGAAAAACCAGCCAACCACACCTATAGGGACTGTTGGGTGTTCAAGCAGGCAGGCAAGATAAATGCCGAAAACAACGACAAGGGGCTGCATAGCGATGACGAGGAGGAGCCCCGGCCGCCGAACAATAGAGGACAGAAGGGCTTTCCCCCACAAGTGCGGACGGCGAACATGATATACGCAACCCACATACCCAAAAGGGAGCGGAAGCGTGCACTGAGGGATGTATACGCGATGGAGCCAGTCGCCCCAAAGTTCAACCCATGGTCCTCCTGCCCGATCACTTTTGATCGAAGGGACCACCCCACTAGCATCCGCCATGGCGGATTCGCCGCATTGGTTCTAGACCCAATCGTCGACGGATTTCACCTCACTAGAGTCCTGATGGACGGCGGCAGCAGCCTGAACCTGCTTTATCAGGATACAGTGTGCAAGATGGGCATAGACCCCTCAAGGATTAAACCCACAAAGACGACCTTCAAAGGCGTCATACCAGGTGTAGAGGCCAACTATACAGGCTCAGTTACACTTGAAGTGGTCTTCGCATCCCCGGGTAACTTCTGAAGCGAGGAGTTAATCTTCGACATAGTCCCGTTCTTCAGCGGCTATCATGCACTGCTCGGACGAACCGCATTTGCAAAGTTCAATGTGGTGCCGCACTACGCATACCTCAAGCTCAAGATGACAGGCCCTCGAGGAGTCATTACGGTCAACGGAAACACCGAACGCTCTCTCCGAACGGAGGAGCATACAGCGGCTCTCGCGGCGGAAGTACAAAGCAGCCTCTTAAGGCAATTCTCGAGTCCGGCTATTAAGCGGTCGGACACCGTCAAGCGCGCCCGGAGTAACCTACAACAAGACCGCCTGGCACGTTCCGAGAACGCGTAGCAATGCGGCCCCAACCCCAGCCCTCGCGAAATCGCGAGACCAGTACCACGCGTACATAACCGCTCTGGAGATACCATGGGCATAGGGGTAGGGGCACGACCACGGTATGCCCGGAGAGTGGCTCAACCGCACCAAGGGCTCGCAATTGTGTCATTCTTTTTTTTCTTATTCTCAAGACTCTGTTTTCAAGAAGCCCTGCCCGGCAGTAGAATCGCCGAACTCACGATGCAACAGCCAGGGAAGCAGAAAAGCTACGTCGAGTATCCAGGTGGTCTCTATTACGAGCAGTATACCTGTTTTACATACCATCCCACAGCCTACCCCTGGAGGGGGACATGTTAAATAGTCCCATCCCTTGCTTATCACACTATTTGCATCGTTCTGCTTTCATTGCAGTATTTTTTGAATAAACAATGCATCACTTTTTGCCTATTATTGCATTCCTTTTTCTATCTATATATGTTCACTTATGACATGTTGCACCCGTACGCTTTGGTATGGCAAATACACCAGGGGCTTAAGTACCCCAAAATATGGTGTGATAAGTCCGAACACTTTAACAAGTGCGGCACCCCGAACTTATAGCATTATATGCATCGGCTCCGAATCATGTCTTGGGTCAATAGTTGGGTTTGCCCGGCTCCCATGTTTTGGTACCTTACATTCCGTTAAGGTAGCGCTGGGAGAACCACTGCGATTGTGCCCCGGTTGAGCTGGGTTGAGCACCTCAGTGGAGAAAGCTAAAACTGACCGTCATGATAGGGCGAGAGCCGATCGCTGTTCGAGAGGTTTTTCGAGTCCCTAAAGACTTCTGCCGCTTAGAGCGAGGAGTCGGCTTTGTCCGGCCCAGGCGTGGATAGCGCCCCGAATTCGGTCTTCCGAACACTAGGGGCTTCGCCGAAATTTAAAATTATAGAATTCTATGGCTAAGTGGGAGTGTTCAAGCATTATAGTCCGGTTGCCTTGTTCGTTGTGTTGAGCGCCTCCCTCGAAGGACCCAAGAATGGGAACAAGAGCGCTCAAGTTTATCCCGAACACCCCAGCACTCGTGGCATGGGGGCTGAAGCCAACGACTTGCCATCTCTCAAATTTGATAAACGACAACACAGAAGGTAATATTTTAAATTAACAAGCGTTGCTTAGCGCATATGAACAAAGTTTTCAGCGTACAGGATAACAAATGCGAGTCTACTCAAAAATTACATCTTTGGAGCACTCACCCGCTATAAGGCGGGCACCCTTCAGGACACCCTTATAGTACATCTCGGGCGTGCGGTGGCATGTCCGTCACAAGCTTCTCGGCGTCCATCTTGCCCCAGTGCACTTTAGCGCGGGCAAGGGCCCGACGGGCACCTTCAATGCAGACGGAACGCTTGATGACTTCAATCCATGGACAGGCGTCCACCAGCCGCCGCACCAAACCGAAATAGCTCCCAGGCATGGCTTCTTTAGGCCACAGCCGAACCATGAGGCCCTTCATGGCCTGTTCGGCCACCTTGTGGAGCTGGACCAGCTGCTTCAGCTGGTCGCTCAGGGGCACCGGATGTCCGGCCTCAACATATTGAGACCAGAACACCTTTTCCGTCAAGCTCCCCTCCTCGGCTCGGTAGAACGCGGCAGCATCGGACACATTACGGGGTAGATCTGTGAATGCTCCTGGAGAGCTCCGAATTCGGGTAAGTAACAGATAATTCACTTTTACATGCTTGCTTTGCATGAAGAATGCCTTACCCGCCGCTATCTTTTTTATCGCCTCAATTTCCTGGAGGGCCTTCTGGGCTTCGGCCTTAGCGGCTTTGGCACTCTCAAGAGCCAAGGCGAGCTCGGACTCTCGAGTCTTCGAGTCACGCTCCAAACTCTCATGTTTTTCCACAAAAACCTGGAGCTCTTGCCGCACCTCCGCCACCCGTGCCTCCTGCTTCTCTCGCTCAGTGCGCTCCGTGGCTGCACTTTTTTCGGCCTTGGACACCGCCGCCTTCAGGGTCGCCACCTCATTCATGGCCCCTGCAATACTCACGTTATTCCTGTCATTTTTTGCAACCAAATCCTTTCTATAAGGTATTACTTTAATAAGGTATTACTTACCTTCCTTGTCTTCGAGCTGCTTCTTGGCACGGCCGAGCTCGTTCTCGGACCGCTCGAGGCTCTGCTTCAATGCATTGACCTCCGCAGTCAGTGCGGCAGAGGTCAGTAGCGCAGCCTGCATTCCCATATTGACATGCTCATGTTAGACTCCTGCGTATATCTTTTTAGATCCTCAGTTCGGCTTTTCTTTCTGAACACCAAACTGAGCATCAGGGGCTACTGTCTATGCAGTACTATTTTTACATATCTTAATTACATACCTCAAAGCCTGTTAGAAGGCTGGTATAGGCTTCAGTCAACCCGCTCTTGGCGGACTGAACTTTCTGGATCACCGCACTCATAACAGCGCAGTGCTCCTCGTCGATGGAGGCGCCGTTAAGCGCCTCCAACAAGTTATCCGGTGCCTCCGGCTGGACGAAGGTCACCGGTGTCGCAGTCTCACCCTTCTTACGAAGGGGCCGCCCGCCGGACTTCGGAACCACTAAAGGTTCCGGCGCGGAGTCCGGCCCAGGGCCGAACTCAGAACCCTTTGGGGGTTGATCCCCCTCGTGCCCAAAATCCGGGAGGTTGCCTTGCGGCACCTCCGGGACCTCCTCCTCCTGGCCGAGCCCCTTTTGGGACCCCATCTCGGCGTCATCAGCAGCGCGGGGAGAGGAGGCGGCCGGAAGTGAAGTACTATTCACGTCCGACGGAGCCAGGGAGCCGCTCGTTGAAATATCGAGCCCGTCCTTGGGCGGGCTGCAGGGTTGTATTCGGTGTTAGGAGATTCTATGCGACAAACGAGATGCCATGAATTATTCTGGTATCCGGACACTTACGATGTCGCCAGGGGCTTAGCCCTCGGTGGCCACTCCTCTTCGCCGTCGTCGGCATTGGTGGAGTAGTCCGGAGGAAGGGTGCTTCCCTTCTTGGACCCTCCAGCCGCCCTAGTTGGGGAGGCCTTCCTTTTATTCTCTCCCCCCGCTGGGGGAGAAGCCTCTTTTTCCTCCTCCCCGTCTTCGCGGGAGGAGTCTGCCTCGGAGTCATCGGACGATGAGTCCGACAACACCTGGCGCCGGGAACTCCTTCGAGTTCGCGTGGCCTTCTTCTTGGCCTTCTTCTCTGGCACCACGTAAGGCGCCGGAGCCAGCAGCCCCGTTAATTGGGCGTCCTCTGGGTCTTCTGGCAAGGGAGCCGGACAGTTAACCTGCCCGGACGTCTTTTGCCAAGCCTGTCAAAGGTAAAGGGAGTTTAGATCCCGCATAGAGTCAAACTATGAAAAACGAGTGTCCCGTAAAGGGTAAAATAGCTTACCTCGCCGGCTTGACGCTGCGAGCTGAATCTGCGATCTTCGGTAGCGGATGCGGGAGCCTCAGCGCCCTTGAACAGCACCTTCCAGGCGTCTTCGTATGTAGTGTCGAAGAGCCTGCTCAAGGCCTGGTGCTGTGCTGGATCAAACTCCCACAAGTTGAAAGCCCGTTGTTGGCATGGGAGGATCCGGCGGATGAGCATGACCTGGACTGCGTTGATGAGCTTGATCTTCTTGTTCACAAGGTTTTGGACGCAGGTTTGGAGTCCAGTCAGCTCTTCCAAATCACCCCATGTCAGGCCCTTCTCTTTCCAGGAGGTGAGCCGTGTGGGGATACCAGATCTGAATTTGGGGCCGCTGCCCATTCGGGGTCACGCGGCTCGGTGATGTAGAACCACCCCGATTGCCACCCTTTGATGGTTTCCATGAAGGCGCCCTCGAGCCATATGACGTTGGGCATCTTGCCCACCATGGCGCCTCCGCACTCCGCCTGCTGGCCGCCCACTACCTTCGGCTTGACATTGAAGGTCTTCAACCATAAGCCGAAGTGGGGTTTGATGCAGAGGAAGGCCTCGCACACAACGATAAACGCTGAGATGTTGAGAATGAAATTCGGGGCCAGATCATGGAAATCCAGGCCGTAGTAGAACATGAGCACCCGGACAAATGGGTGGAGTGGGAAGCCCAGTTCGTGGAGGAAATGGGGAAGGAACACCACCCTCTCATGGGGCCTGGGGGTGGGGACGAGCTGCCCCTCGTCTGGAAGCCGGTGCGCAATGTCATTGTGCAGGTATCTGGCTTTCCTCAACCTTTTGATGTGCCCCTCCGTGACGGAGGAGGCCATCCACTTGCCTCCCGCTCCGGACATGGCTGGGGAAGGTTGAGGCGAGATGTGCGGACTTGGGCGCTGGAGCTCGAGTGCGCGGAAATGGATAAGCAAAGGAGGAAGAAGGCGTAGGTAAAAAGGTGGATCCTTATCCCCTTATATGGACGGATGAAACTATGCGTCCCCAGCAGCCTGGTAAAACTCACTTATCTACCAAGCGCCATAATCAATGGCGCGGTTGGGTAACCCACACCCGTATTGATGAGAATCCCGGAATAAGGGGACACGATCTCTGCTTTGACAAGACGTTCCAAGGAAACCGCTTCGCTAAACGCGCTGAGGTGGAACAGTAAAAACGATTCGAATAAAGGCCTGGTCATGGTGTGATGTCACGCCACGGAATACGTCAGCAGATCGAACTTGTGTAATATGTTATTCTCTCTACGATGGTATGTGGAACTTATTTTGCAGAGCCAGACACTATCCTTGTGTTCAAAATCTTCTATGAAGTATTCGGAGGAGGAACCCGCCTTGCAATGCCGAAGACAATATGCACGCCGGACTCGTCGTCATTGAAGCCTAGTTCAAGGGCTACTGAGGGAGTCCTGGACTAGGGGGTGTCCGGATAGCCAAACTATCATCCTTGGCCGGACTCCTAGACTATGAAGATACAAGATTGAAGACTCCATCCCATGTCCGGATGGGACTTTCCTTGGCGTGGAAGGCAAGCTTGGCAATACAGATATGTAGATCTCCTACCATTGTAAACGACTCTGTGTAACCCTAGCCCTCTCCGGTGTCTATATAAACCGGAGGGTTTTAGTCCATAGGACGAACAACAATCATACCATAGGCTAGCTTCTAGGGTTTAGCCTCTTTGATCTCGTGGTAGATATACTCTTGTACTACCCATATCATCAATATTAATCAAGCAGGAGTAGGGTTTTACCTCCACCGAGAGGGCCCGAACCTGGGTAAAAACATCGTGTCCCTTGTCTCCTGTTACCATCCGCCTAGACGCACAGTTCGGGACCCCCTACCCAAGATCCGCCGGTTTTGACACCGACACAAGCCAATACACACAATATCCCAAACGGTGGGGTTATGTCCAAGAATATGCATTTTCATCTTATGCTTCCAACTAGCAAAATTAGTACCATCAAAGTAAGGACCTCTACGGTGATAGTTTCCCTTGCTAGACGCCATACTCTCCTAGGTTATGAAACCAAGGCTATGACTACCAAAAGCTATGGTAATCAAAGCAAATGAGACCAAAGCTCTGATACCACTTGTAGGATCGAAAGTATGTCTAGAGGGAGGGGGGGATGATTAGACTACTTGACCAAATAAAAACTTATCCTTTTCCCAATTTTAGTCTTTGGCAGATTTTAGCTATCTTAGCACAAGTCAAGCAATCTTAACACAATTCAAGCAAGCATGCAAAGAGTATATGAGCAGCGGAAATTAAAGCATGCAACTTGCAAGAATGTAAAGGGAAGGGTTTGGAGAATTCAAACACAATTGGAGACATGGATGTTTTTGTCGTGGTTCCGATAGGTGGTGCTATCGTACATCCACGTTGATGGAGACTTCAACCCACGAAGGGTAACAGTTGCGCGATTCCACGGAGGGCTCCACCCACGAAGGGTCCACGAAGAAGCAACCTTGTCTATCCCACCATGACCGTCGCCCACGAAGGACTTGCCTCACTAGCGGTAGATTTTCATGAAGTAGGCAATCTCCTTACCCTTACAAACTCCTTGGTTCAACTCCAGAATCTTGTCGAAGGCTCCCAAGTGACACCTAGCCAATCTAGGAGACACCACTCTCCAAGAAGTAACAAATGGTGTGTTGATGATGAACTCCTTGCTCTTGTGCTTCAAATGATAGTCTCCCCAACACTCAACTCTCTCTCACAAGATTTGGATTTGGTGGAAAGAATATTTGAGTGGAAAGCAACTTGGGGAAGGCTAGAGATCAAGATTCATATGGTAGGAATGGAATATCTTGGCCTCAACACAAGTGTAGGTGGTTCTCTCTCAGAAAATGCAAGTTGGAAGTGTAGTTTCGTTCTGATAGCTCTCTCCACAAATGAAGAGGAGGTGGAGGGGTATATATAGCCTCCACACAAAATCTAACCGTTACACACAACTTCCAAACTTGGTGGGACCGAATTGAGAAACTCGGTCGGACCGATTCAGCAAATCTAGTGACCGTTAGGATTTTCGGTTGGACCGACATGCAACTCGGTAAGACCGATATCATTAGGGTTAGGGCATAACGTAATCTCGATGAGACCGATTACACAAACTCAGTGATACCGATTTTGGTAATAATCTAACCAAAGAGTTGGTCAGGTAAACTCGGTGGGACCGATTCACTCATTTCGGTGAGACCAAAATGTTACAAAAAGGAAACAGAGAGTTTACATTGCAATCTCGGTGGGACCGATCGCTCATCTCGGTGGTACCAAAACGTTATGAAGGGAAACAAAGAGATTACAATCTCATCTCGGTGAGACTGAGATCCCTATCGGTGAGACCGATTTGCCTAGGGTTTGTGGCAGTGGCTATGACATGTGAACTCGGTGGGGCCGGATAGAAAGAATTAGTGGGGCCGAGTTTGACTTTTGGTTTAGGTCATATGTGGATGTGAGAAAGTAGTTGAGGGCTTTGGAGCATATCACTAAGCATTTTGAGCAAGTAAGCCATTAAGCAACACCCCATCCCTCCTTGATAGTATTGGCTTTTCCTATAGACTCAATGTGATCTTGGATCACTAAAATATAAAATGTAGAGTCTTGAGCTTTGAGCTTGAGCCAATCCTTTTGTCCTTAGCATTTTTAAGGGTCCACTTTTCTCATCCATGCCATGCCAATCATTGAGCTTTTCCTGAAATATTCATCTTGAAATAGCATTAGCTCAATGAGCTATATGTTGTTAGGAATTACCAAAACCACCTAGGGATAGTTGCACTTTCACCAGCGCACCCACTGGGTGTGGCCCCCGAGGATCGGGCCAACTGTGTAGCAGTTGGGTCGAATCTTTTTAGAATGGTGTCTTTGTGTTTATCGCTGCCTTCTTTAGCAACTCGACACCTACCGGGTCAGCGCCTTCAACCGCCTCCTGGGCAAGTACCGGGAGCTCAAGGAGCAGCTCACCACCAAGGAGGAGGAGCTCTGCGTCGCCGCAGGTATCTTCATGCTCTTTTCTAGTGGGGGCGCGCTAGCGCACCCACTGAGTGTAGCCCCCGAGATTCGGGCCAGCTGTGTAACAGTTGGGCCAAATCTTAAGTCTTGTTCTTCTTTGCTGAATCTTCTTTTTTTGCAGCCGAGGTGTTGTTCCGGCAGACCCGACTGCTCCAGGCCGGCCACCACTACGACCGGCTTGTCGCCGATACCGGCCGTCTTGGGGCTGAGGTGGCTTATGTGAAGGCGGAGGCGGAGGCGGCCCGGCGGTCGCTCGACGAAGCCACCCAGCTGCGGGAGCAGTTGGTGGGCCACAAGAGCGGCCTCGAGGCCGAGGTGGAGCTCCTTAAGGCAGAGGCCGCCAAGATGGTGGAGGCACAGCGGGCCCTGGCCGAGGTGGACCAGCAACGCGGCAGGCTGGCTGACGACAAGGGCCAGCTTCAGGCCGAGGTGGAGCGCCTGAAGGGGCAGGTGACCACGGCGGAGGGGACCTGTCAGGACGAGGCCTGCCGTCGCGAGGCGTCCGAGAAGGCGGCTGGGGACAAGGACGCCGAGCTGAAGGCGGCCCTTTCCAAGGTGGCCAACTTGGAGAAGGCGCTCCAGGAGCGCGACCGCACCATTGATTGGGAGCGGCACGGTACGTTGCTTGAAGCGCAGCACCTGGAAGAATCCTTCTCGAGTAAGTGCTTTTCTTTGAGTTCCGCCGGGTTGGGATCCAGCTTCTTGTTCTTCATGTCCTTTTTCTGACTTGCTTTGTTTTCTGATAGGGGCCTTCCCGAAGATGCATCGGCTGGCGGAGGAGGCCGTCCGCTTCCACCGCGACCCGCTGGGGGTTGTTGGCTCTGGGACCAACCCACAGGTGGCGTGGACCTTCCCGGAGATCATGACCGCAGCCGAGGCCCGCCTGCGGGTCCTGGGTGACCAGATGGGGCGGCTGTCCCAGGCCGGCATGGCGATGACGGCGGCCCTCTGGTCGGGCTCCGTTGCGCCGAGTAGCTTCACGCGGCAGGCGCGCTGGCTGGAGATGGGGCCAGACCGGCTCCACGAGTGGCGCGTCTCCGCCGCTCGTGCCGGCGCTGAGATGGCGCTCCGATTCACGCTGTCTCGGCACCCGGACCTGCAGCTGGACGCGCTGATGGGCCAGCGGGCCAACTCGGAGCAACAGCTGTAGGAGCAGGCCGGCCGGATTGCTTCCCGGGCCAGCTACATCGCCGAGTTCACCTTCCACGACGAGTTCCACCTGGGGCGGGCAGAAGATGGCGGAGTCGTGTCTGGCAACGACTACGGCCTGCTTCTTCATGACCCGGAGAGCAGCTCCGAGGAGACGGGAGTCTACCGCGACGGGGGTGCCGAGGAGGACACTGGTACTTCAGCGGACCCAGAGGCCACCGTGGGAGAGCTGTCGACTTCGTGACCTGGCGCTGGAGATGCCTGAGATGACTTAGTAGAATTTGTTGTTAGGTAGCAGGTCCACCCACCCATTGGGGGTTTCTGGGTGTAATGAACTCTGGCCGTGGGCCCTTTAAGTATTTCTGTGATGTGTATATTTTGTGAATGTTTTTGCTCTTGCTTTTTGTTTTTTGAACACCCACTGGGCCGGCTGGCGGCAACCCGGCGGAGCCGGTTGGCGAGCAGCCGGTCGTGCGGCTATTTTTTAGAGTGACGGGCCGGGTTGGTTGACCCGGCGGCCTTTGGCTTAGCGTTTGAAACATGTACGAGCTCTAGCCCGTTATGCTTGCCAGCCGACAGCCGAAGATGGATTTGTGGCCTAGGGCGAAGTGAGGGGCCGCGGCGTCCTTAGCGCATCATGAATCACCAAGGAAGGTGGCGGGTGGCGACTAAGCCGGCCAGCCCCCGAGCCCGCGGGTCGAGCGAGTCGGGCCAGTGGCCGGGTTCAGGAGCATGGTGATGCATAAAAGTAGGGGACACAATAACTTGGTCGGCAAAAGGCAGCCCCGAGCGTCGTTCGGGGACCCCATAGTTCCATACATTTACAAAAGGCAGCGATACATACATTCATACGACTAACTGTAAAACGGGCGGAGGAGTTCCGCATTCCACGGTTGGGACGTTTCTTCACCGGCGGTGTCTCTCTTGCTCTTGTTTGACTTGCGCGCGTCGATGAGGTAGTAGGCATTGCGATCGCACAAGGCCCGACTGACGATGAACGGGCCCTCCCATGGAGGGGACAGCTTGTGCTGGCCGGCTTGTTCTTGGATGAGTCGGAGGACGGGTCGCCCTCATAGAATGTGAGGTGCTTGATCTTCTTGCTGTGGTAGTACCTCAGGCCTTGCTGGTAGATGGCCGAACGGCTGAGCGCCAGGAGGCGGGCTTCTTCGAGTAGGTTGACACCGTCTTTGTGGGTGTACATCACGACGTGCGGCGAGTCGAACTCGACATCAGTCGGGATGACGGCTTCGGCTCCATAGACGAGGAAGAACAAGGTGAACCCGGTCGAACGGTTCGGCGTAGTTTGGAGACTCTAGAGGACGGCCGACAACTTGTCGAGCCAGCTGCCGGGTGAGCGGATGAGCGGCTCGACGAGACGCGACTTGATGCCGGATAGGATGAGGCCGTTGGCCCGCTCGACCTGCCCGTTGGACTGCAGGTGTGCAACGGAGGCCAGGTCGAGGCGGATGCTGGAGATGGAGCAGTATTGCGCGAGCGCGCCCTTGGCGAAGTTGGTGTCGTTATCCGTGATGATGCTGTTTGGCATGCCGTAGCGAACTGCGATCTCTTTGATGAACCGGACGGCTGTTGGCCCGTCCAGTTTCTTAATTGGCCATGCTTCGATCCACTTGGTGAACTTGTCCACCGTCACCAGCAAATGTGTCATGCCGCCTTGGGCGGTTTTGAATGGTCCCACCATGTCGAGTCCCCAGACCGCGAAGGGCCAGGCGATCGGGATGGTGCGGAGTGCTGACGCCGGCTGGTGGCCGCGCTTGCTGAAGCGCTGGCATCCCTCGCACTTGAGGATGACTGACTCGGCGTCTTGGAGGGCCTTAGGCCAGTAGAAACCATGGCGAAAAGCCTTGGCCACCCGGGATCGCGATGCGGCGTGGTGACCGCATTCACCCTGGTGTATGTTAAGGAGGATGTCGATGCCTTGGTCCTGCTCGACACAGTGCTGGAACACGCCAGTGGAGCTGCGCTTGAAGAGCTCGTTGTTGATGATGCTATAGGCGGACGCCCGATGTTGCACCTGCCCAGCCTTGATCTCGTCCATGGGGAGAGCCCCGCTCTCCAGGAACTCTGAGATGGGCAGGGCCCAAGATGGAGCCGTCACCACGACGAAGACGGCCACCAGGGTGGGTTCCGGGTTGGCAGCCCCCGAGCCGGGTTGAGCAGCCCCCGGGTTGGGGATGGCGATGGCCGGGTCGAGGGCGATGGTGGCCGGGTCGGCGGCTTCAGTCTCCGGGCCGAGTTCGGCAGCCCTCGGGCCGGGTTTAGCAGTCCCCGGGCCGGGTTCGGCAGTCCCCGGGCCGGGTTGGGGTGCGGTCGGGTCGTCTGGGACGTGGATGGACTCGGAGTCCGGAGACGGCTTGACGGACGGCTTGTGCAGGTGCTCGAGGGAGACGCCTGACGGGATGGACTGTTGGGACGAGGCGATCTTGGTGAGTGTGTTGGCTGCCTCGTTCTCCGCACGCAGGACATGGAGGAACTCGCAGCCCTTGAAGGACCCGGACATCTTCTGGACGAGGAAGCGGTAGCTTGCCATGTTGGAGTTGCGGGCATCCCACTCGCCGGAGCACTGTTGCGCCACCAGATCCGAGTCACTGTAGCACAGGATGCGCTAGATGCCGAGTTCCTTGGCAAGCCGGAGGTCGTGCACAAGGGCTTCGTATTCGGCGACATTGTTGGACGCGTCGAAGTGGATCTGGAGTGCGCGGCGGAGTCACTCGCCCTTTGGGGACGACAGCACGATGTCGACCCCTAGGCCGAGTCGCATCTTGGACCCATCGAAATGCATGCGCCAGTCCATCGAGTCGGGAGGCGGCGGCAGGTACTGGGTCTCGGTCCAGTCGATGAGGAAGTCGGCCAGGGCCTGAGACTTGATCGTGGTTCGGGGCTCATAGAGGATGGTGTGGCCGGCTAGGTCGAGTGCCCACTTGGCGACTGGCCAGGGGCATCCCGGCACCCGATGATCTCGCCGAGGGGGGCGTGCTGACCACGGTGATGACATGCTCTTGGAAGTACTGCTTCAGCTTCTTGGCGGTGAAGTACACGCCGTAACACATCTTATGGTAGTGCGGGTAGTTCTGCTTGGAGGTGGAGAGCACCTCGCTCGGGTAGTAGACCGGGCGCTGGACAGCTTGGACCTTGCCCTTCTCCGGTTGCTCGACCACCAGCACCATGCTGACCGACCGTGAGGTCGCGGCTATGTAGAGCAACAACGGCTCCTTGTCGGCCGGCGCGGCCAGGACTGGTGCCGTGGAGAGCACGCGCTTGAGGTCTCGAAAAGCCTCGTCTGCCTGGTCATTCCATTCGAACGACGTCGTCTTCTTCATCAGATGGTACAGGGGTAGGGCCCTCTCGCCTAGCTGGCTGAGAAACCAGCTGACCGAGGCCAAGCAGCGGTGAATTTCTGGACATCGCGCAGCCGAGCCATCTTGCGCATGTGCTCGATCGCCTTAATCTTCTCCGGGTTCACCTCAATGCCGCGCTCCGAGACGAGGAAGCCGAGTAGCTTTCCGGCTGGGACGCCGAAAACGCATTTCTCCGGGTTGAGCTTGAACTTGTATTCGCGGAGGTTGGCGAATGTTTCCTTCAGGTCGTCGAGGAGCGTGAGGTGCTGTTTGGTCTTTACCACGATGTTGTCCACGTAGATGTGGATATTGCGGCCGAGTTGCGGCAGCAAGCATTTCTGCATGCAGTGCTGGAAGGTGGCGCCGGCGTTCTTCAAGCCGAACTACATGGTGATGTAGCAATACGCCCCAAAGGGCATGATGAAGGACGTCTTCAGGGCATCGAACGGGTCCAGCTTGATCTGGTGGTAGCTAGAGTAAGCGTCCAGGAAGGACAGGAGCTTGCACCCGGCGGTCGAGTCGATTACTTGGTCGATCCACGGGAGGGCGAATAGATCCTTGGGACAGGCCTTGTTAAGGCTGGTGTAGTCGATACACATGCGCCAGATCTTGTTCTTCTTCAGGACAAGGACTTGGTTGGCCAGCCACTCGGGGTGAAACACTTCCATGATGAAGTCAGCCGCCAAAAGCTTGGCGACCTCTTTGCCGATGGTTCTTCTCTTCTCTTCGGAGTAACGTCGCAGGGGCTGACGGACAGGCTTGGCATCCTTGCGGACGTGGAGTTTGTGCTCGGCATACTTCCTCGGGATACCCGACATGTCCTTGGGGGTCCATGAAAAAATATCCCGATTCTCACGGAGGAAGTCGACGAGCTTGCCTTCCTATTTGCTGTCGAGGCGGGTGCCTATGACAACGTACTTGCTGCAGCTGGGGTCTTCCGGGTTCAGCTTCACTTTCTTGGTCTCCTTGGAGGGCTTAAAGGCGGCCTCATCAGCCGACTCTTCGGTCAGGATCGGCGCGGCCGAGGCCTCGCCTGCCATGGCGACAATCCGGTCGAGCTGGCGCCGCTCCTCGGCAATGACCAGTGACTCGGCCATCTTGGCGCCGTCTCGGGCGCACTCCAGGGACTTGCGGTAGTCGGCGGTGATGGTGATGAGGCCCTTCGGACCCGACATCTTCATCTTTAGGTACGCGTAGTGGGTTACCACCATGAATTTGGCGAGCGCGGGTCAGCCCAGCAGTGCGTGGTACGCGCTGGACAGGTCCACCACCTCGAACCATATCGGCTCGCGCCGGAAATGGTTGCTATCGCCGAACAGGACATCGAGCCGGACCTGGCCAATGGGAGAGCAGGAGAGGCCGGGAACGATGCCGTTGAAGATCGTCCGGGTCGGCTCCAAGTCTTTGGCCTCGAGGCCGAGCTTGGTCATCGTGTCGCGGTAGAGGATGTTGATGTTGCTGCTGTCGGTGTCAAAACCGACGGATCTCGGGTAGGGGGTCCCGATCTGTGCGTCAAGGCTGATGGTAACAGGAAGCAAGGGACACAGATGTTTACCCAGGTTCGGGCCCTCTCGATGGAGGTAAAACCCTACTTCTTGCTTGATTAATATTGATGATATGGGTAGTACAAGAGTAGATCTACCACGAGATTGTAGAGGCTAAACCCTAAGAGCTAGCATATGATGGTATGATTATAATTGTGATTGGCCTTCTAAGGACCAACCTCTCCGGTTTATATAGACACCGGAGAGGGCTAGGGTTTACATGGAGTCGGTTACAAGAAAGGAAACATAATGTCCGGATTGCCAAGCTTGCCTTCCACGCCAAGGAAAGTCCCATCTGGACACAGGCCGAAGTCTTGAGTCTTGTACCTTCACGCTTCAATAGTCCGGACGTTGTACACAGTCCGGCTGTCCGGATACCCCCCAATCCAGGACTCCCTCAGTAGCCCCTAAACCAGGCTTCAATGATGATGAGTCCGGCGCGCAGTATTGTTTTCGGCATTGCAAGGCGGGTTCCTTCTCCAAATACTCCAAAGTACCTGTTACGACGAATAGTGTCCGGCCTCCAATCAATGTTGTGCTCCTCGGCTTCAGCGCCTCGGTAATGACCATCTCCACGTGTCGAGCGAATGCGAGGAGTCGAGGCATTTTTGCATTTGCCACCCTCGATCCTCCGGGCCAACCGTCTATTTGAAGGGACAGGGATTCTCAGATCCAAACCTCACTCTCCTCCCTTGAGCTAGCATCCTAGAGCGCTCCGTGAAAAACCATTCCAACATGGCCGGCCGTCGTAGCTCTTCTGCTTGCCCTCCTCGCTCTAAGTCGGGGGATTGGGGAGAGTGCTCAGTTCCTCACAGCCGTTTGGTAAAGTTATAAACCCAAGGGTTTCTCCCACCGGCGTTCATGGTCCCCGTCCAAGCTGGAATAGCCACTTATGACGGAGGGGAACAAGCCGACGGATCTCCTAACCCATCTCCGGAGGAGCGGATATGCCTCATCCCGCATCTGCTGAGGGGCGTCGGGTTTCCTATCCACCCGTTTCTTCGCGGGCTCCTGGAGTTCTACGGCCTCCAGTTACACAATCTTACCCCAGCCTCTATTCTGCACATAGCGGGGTATGTCACCCTTTGCGAGCTGTTTTTAGGCTGCGAACCACACTTCGGATTATGGAGGAAGCTGTTCTGCCTTGTCCCCCGCACCCAGGGAGAGTCCCCTATGTCAAGTGGGCGGGGCCGAAGTGTGGCGCATCGCCGAGACCGGATACCTGTCCGGCACTCCTGAGAAGGCACCAGAAAACTGGCCTTCAGAGTGGTTCTATATAAATGATGTTCCCCTTCCGGATCCAGTCCGGATAGGTCTTCCCAAGTTCAGCAACGCCCCGTCAAGGGCACGCTTAAGCTGGCGCCCCCGGGGCCCTCAAGAAGGGGACACAAGGGAAATATACCTCCTGATGAACAGGATAAAGTTGCTGGCCAAATTCGGACTGACAATAGTTGAGGTCATGGCGATATGCATAAGGCGCGGATTGCAACCGCTCCAATATCGGGGGAAGCCCATGTGGCATTTCAACGGGGAAGATGACGCCACCCGCTGCGGCCGTAAGGATCCAGACTCTGCTGCCGCTTTGGCAAGGATATTGTCCGATTTGTACAAAGGGGAAGAGGAGGAATTCCTCCGCATAAAAACTTGGGACCAATTCTCCATTGACAACCCCCCAGAGTGGGTAAGTTGCCATTATTTTCCCAGCTTCACTTACTCTAGCGTTCTTCTGCTAAGATTACTTGCATCAACGCTTCTGAGCAGGAACTGAGGAGGGCCGTAGAAGGAATCTTCAGCCCCTCCCCGCAACCAGAGGACCCTAAAAGGGCCCTAGATCCGGGACTCAAAGTAGATCCGGATATTACCGTGGAGCTTGTCAACGGGGTATTTTATCAGGCGAGCTGGGATGGCGCCCTGGTGGCCATTACGGCCGACTACCCTGGACTGCTCCCTGCGTCGCGTGTAAGCCGAGCTAAAAAACCCTATCCTTCGAAGAGGACTCCCCCCAGGTATTATAATTTACCCTTGAGGCATCGTTCTATTTGCAGAAACGACGGCCGGAGCGAGGGGCCGAGCCCCTAGGGACTCGTCAACCACGGGCGCCCGGATCGGTCAGGCTCAAGAGGAAGGCGGTGAGGGTTGACACACCGCTACAGAGGTAAAGTAATGACCTGTCCTGCAATTATAGAATTTGAAATATGACAGCGCCCTTTGTGTCTGGCAGGAAGAGGAATAACCGGACTACGTCCGGAGACCCCACCAATCACGCCTCCACCAGCCGGGTTCCAGAACCGGCTTCGGGGGCGGAGGCGGACACGGGGCCAGCACCGCATAGCCCCCCGACGGAGGATGCGGATATGTGTTCGGCCACGAACTCCGAAGTGGAGAGCGCCATGAATCACCGACGCTGGAGGGCCGTGCTTCGGAATAATATCTTTTCCGAAGAGGCTTTTAATGCCTTCAATTCGACGGACGCATATGTCTGAGCTACTCGAGGCGGGCTTGCCCAAGCGACAAACTAGTATACCAAAGACATACGGGTAAGAAATTTTGATAAGTATGTGTAGCAGTAGCCCCGGAGACTTGGAATAGTTGGGACAACTCTTTGAAGGATCAATATATGCACATGTCCTTGTGGACAAGAATGAACAATTGGCGCGGGAGCTGGAGGCATGCAAGGCCCAGCTGACTGATGCGGTAGCCAAGTTAGAGGGATCCTGAAAGGCCCCCTCTAGTAATATTTATCTCCATTATACGGTGTACCAGTTAGTAAATGGCTGGTGCGGTTAGTCTAACAGAAAATTCTGCAGACAATCCCGGGGTGAATCCGGAGGGCGTAATGGGTGACGACTCGCATCTCCAACGGCAGCTAAAGGCTGGCGAGCGCATCCTTACATAGGTGACGCAAGAGAAGAACAAACTACAAGATGCCAATATTCGTCTGGACGTGGAATTAAAGGACGTCCGCGCTCAACTGGCAGACTCCATGAAGGAGAACAAAAAGCTTCGACGCGGCATTTATGGTAAGAGCTTAAGCAAACTGTGTGATAGTTCGGCGAGGAAGTTTTTTGAAAGAATTTTGCCTGCAGGAATGTTAACGGGTCACCCTGAAGAGGAGATCCCCTCATCTGCAGGTGATTTGCTGCAAGAACTTTCGCAGTTGCACGAGCGTGCTCGGCGGGTGATGCACGGCGTTGCTCAGGCCTTGTGGCCATCAAGCCTCCTGCCGAATGGCATGGGGGAGCTTGCGGACCTGCTTCAAGGAGCCCGGCGGCGCTTCCGTCTATGGAAGATATCAGCATGCCGGCAAGGAGCAAGAGAAGCCTGGGCAATGGTGAAGACACGCTACACCAAGCTGGACCCGAACCATATGGCCGAAGTAGGACCGGCGGGGCCGGATGGGCAAGAAATTCCCGTGAGTCTGGTATATGACCAGGTAGCGTTAGCCGCTAAGTATTCTCAACAAGATTGTAGGCTAGATAGCCTGTTAGATGGTATAGAGGAGGAGTAGAGTCAGTCTCAGTGACTTTGTAATTTAATTGGCATAAATAGCCCCTAGCCGGATTGAAATCATTTGTCATGGCGGACCTTTTTGCTTCAGCCCCCGGATCCTATAGTCCGGGGTGTGTCCGAATACCCGCTCGGTTATACAAGAACCGAGGTATGCGTGGAGACCAGGCGTAGGGGTCATAAGTGCTTGAACAGACAAGTACCCAACTAGTTATGTTATATTGCATGGATAGCAAGAAACTCTTCCAGGGAGAATAGTTCCGTTAGGGGTTCCTTTCCCTGGGAATGCATGTGTCGATGCACATGTCCGGACTGCAAATGACGACGCAGGATACAAAGCTTCTGGTTTTTTTTGTTGTAACCAACGAATACATCCTTCGTTCACCGATCGAATATTCTCTTAAGGAAACTAGCTTTCGGCTTCACCCAGTCTGAGGTACACATCCGGCTTAACCGGCAGTAACAATCGTAGAGGTGCTCCCCTTATGCCCTAGCCGAATTAACGGGAATGTAGGGCATAAACACAATAGCCAGGCAACCCAGCTTGGCCACATCTTAAGTCATATCGATGCATATAATGGTGAAGAAAAGGCACATATGGAAAAAGAATGCATATGCAATGGGCAAAAAGCCATTTAAAGTAATTATGTCTAGCTTCCGAGTAGGAAGCCCCCAGGTACAGCTTACCCACATAGTACGGCCGGAATGATCCGGGAGGCTGCACTGTATTAAATACTTTGTGTGAAGAGAAAAAGGGTTGAGAAAGGAGAGAAAAAGAGGTGGAGCACAATTAAAAAGGAGGGGTAAGGAGACGAACACTGAGTTCGGCGTTAGGCATAGAATCTCCGGAGTCTGGCCGTGTTCCATGGGTTCGGCTCGAGTCTGTTATCGGATGCATTACGTAGACGGTATGCTCCTCCGGTGAGGACTTTGTCAATGACGAAGAGACCTTCCCACTTGGGTTTGAGTTTGTCCTTCTTCTTCTCCGGTAGGCGCAGAACGAGCTAGCCAATATTGTAAGTTTTGGCCCGCACTTCTCTGCTTTGATATCATCGAGCCTGCTGCTGATAGAATGTGGAACGGGCTTTTGCGACATCGCGCTCCTCCTCCAGGGCATCCAAGTTATCCTGCCGATCTAACTCGGCTTCCTTCTCTTCTTACATGCGTACGCGTGGCGAATCATGTATTATGTCGCAGGGTAGTACTACTTCCGCACCATACACCATAAAAAATGGTGTATATCCGGTGGTTCGATTCGGTGTGGTCCGCAGCCCCCAGAGTACGGAGTCGAGCTCCTCTACCCAGTGCGTATCCGATTCTGTTAAAGATCGCACCAGTATGGGTTTGATGCCGCTCATGATGAGATCATTTGCCCGTTCGACCTGGCCGTTTGTTTGAGGGTGGTAGACGGAAGCGTAGTCGAGCTTAATGTCCATTTTGCCGCACCAAGTTTTCACTTCACGGGCTGTGAAATTTGAGCCATTATCAGTGATGATGCTGTGGGGGACATCGTACCGGTGTACGACCCCGGATATGAAGTCTATTACTGGTATGGATTCGGCCGTTTTAACTAGTTTGGCTTCTATCCATTTGGTGAATTTGTCCACCATGACCAATAAGTATTTTTTTCTTATGGCTTCCCCCTTTAAGAGGTCCGACCATATCCAGCCCCCAGACCGCGAAGGGCCAAGTTATGGGGATTGTTTGGAGAGCGGTAGGGGGCTTATGACTCTGATTGGCGAAGAGCTGGCAGCCGACGCAATGTTGGACAAGGTCCTGTGTGTCTGGTCGGGCCGTCGGCCAATAGAAGCCTGTACGGAAGGCTTTGCTGACTAGCGCTCGAGCTGCGGCGTCGTGTCCGCCCAGTCCAGCATGGATTTCAGCCAGGAGTTGCCGCCCTTCCTCTTCGGAGATGCACCTTTGGAGCACTCCGGTCGCGCTTTTCTTGTAGAGTTCCCCTTTGTGGACTTTGTAAGCTTTAGAACGCCGGACTATGCAGCATGCTTCATTTTGGTCTTCGGGAAGCTCCTGCCTATTTAGGTAGGCCAAGAAAGGCTCGGTCCACGGGGCGATTACGACCATGATTTTGTGGGCCGAAGATGTTATTTCGGTGGCAGAGCCTCCGATTGTGTCTGATGGTTCGGAGTCTGGGGGTGTGTTCGGATCCATGCTGGTGTTGCCAGACTCCCCTTCCCATACTACGGATGGCTTGAACAACCTTTCCAGGAATATATTATGTGGGATAGGGTCGCGCTCGGCGCCGATGCGGGCGAGGACGTCCGCCGCTTGATTGTTTTCTCGAGCCACATGGTGGAATTCGAGCCCCTCGAAGTGAGTTGACATTTTGAGGATGGCATTACGATAGGCCGTCATTTTCGGATCCTTGGCATCAAAGTCTCCATTTATTTGTGATATTGCAAGGTTCGAATCCCCACGCACTTCCAGGCGTTGGATGCCCATAGAGACTGCCATCCGAAGACCATGCAACAGAGCCTCATATTCGGCTGCATTGTTGGAGTCTGTGTATAATATTTGCAGGACGTACTGGACCGTGTCCCCGGTGGGATACATCAGGACTACCCTTGCTCCCAGTCCGGCCAACATTTTGGAGACGTCAAAGTGCATGATCCAGTTGGAGTACGCGCCATACTCTTTAGGGAGTTCGGCTTCTATCCATTCGGCAACAAAGTCAGCCAGTACTTGTGACTTAATGGCTCTCCGTGGTTTGTATATTATGTCGAACGGGAGGAGCTCGATAGCCCATTTAGCGATCCGGCCCATAGCGTCGTGGTTATTAATTATGTCATTGAGTGGTACCTCCGAGGCGACGGTAATCGAACACTCTTGAAAGTAGTGTCTTAGTTTCCGGGATGCCATGAAGACCGCGTATGCTATTTTTTGATAGTGTGGGTATCGGAATTTGCATGGGGTGAGGACCGTGGATACGTAGTAAACCGGCTTTTGAAGCAGGAATTTGTATCCGTCCACCTCTCGTTCGATGACGAGCACTGCGCTTACCACTTGATGTGTTGCAGCTATGTATAGTAGCATAGGTTCGCCGATGTTTGGCGCTGTTAGGACTGGATTACTGGCCAATAAAGTTGTTATCTCATCGAGTCCGGCCGCGGCTCCATCCGTCCATACAAAGCGTTCGGTGCGCCGAAGGAGGCGGTAAAGAAGCAATGCCTTTTCTCCTAGCCTGGATATAAAGTGGCTCAAAGCGGCCATGCATCCAGCTAGCTTCTGGATGTGCTTAGGTCTGTTGGTATAGCCAACTGTGACTGAGCTCAAATTTTTGCTGGATTCGCTTCGATTCCTCAATTGGAAACAATGAAGCTCAGCAGCTTCCCCGAGGGGACACCGAAAACGCATTTTTCCGGATTCAACTTGATGTCGTATGTCAGGAGATTATCGAATGTAAGCCTCAAGTCATCTATTAGGGTTTCAACGTGTCTAGTTTTTATGACCACATCGTCCACATATGCTTCCACTGTTTTGCCGATTTGTTTTGCCAGGCATGTTTGAATCATGCGTTGATAGGTTGCGCCGGCATTCTTGAGCCCGAAGGGCATAGTGTTGAAGCAAAAAGGGCCATATGGCGTTATAAAAGCTGTTGCAGCTTGGTCAGACTCTGTCATCTTTATTTGATGGTATCCGGAGTATGCGTCGAGAAAACACAGTGAGTCGTGTCCAGCTGTGGCATCAATGATTTGATCGATGCGAGGGAGGGGAAAGGGATCCTTGGGGCAAGCCTTGTTGAGGTCTTTGAAGTCGACGCATAAGCGCCAAGATTTGTCCTTTTTTGGTACCATTACCAAATTTGCCAGCCAATCCGGATGTTTAATATCTCTGATGAATCCGGCCTCAAGCAGCTTGGCTAGCTCTTCCCCCATGGTCTGCCGTTTGGGTTCTGAAAACTGCCTTAGGGTCTGTTTGACCGGTTTGTATCCCTTTAGTATATTGAGGCTGTGTTCGTCCAGCCGGCGTGGGATGCCTGGCATATCCGAAGGGTGCCAGGCGAAAATGTCCCAATTCACGCGTAAGAAATCTCGCAGTGCGGTGTCCATCACGGGGCTCAACTGTGTCCCGATGGATGCTGTCTTCGTGGGGTCCGTTGGGTGGACTTGGAATTTGACTATCTCGTCTGCAGGTTTAAATGAGGTGGACTTGGGTCGCTTGTCGAGTATCACGTCGTCCCTGTCCACAGTGGCCCGTAGCGTTGTTAACTCTTCGGTTGCTAGGGCTTCAGATAATGCTTCCAGGGCTAGTGCTGCGGTTTTGTTTTTGGCACGAAGTGCGACGTCCGGATCACTGGCTAGAGTGATGATTCCGTTGGGTCCGGGCATTTTAAGCTTCATGTACCTGTAATGGGGTACATCTTGAAAGCTTGTAAACGCGTCCCGCCCTAGAAGGGCGTGGTATCCGCTGCTAAAGGGAGCCGCTTGGAATGTGATTTGTTCGGACCTATGATTCTCCGGGGTGCCGAATACCACATCGAGTGTGATTTTTCCCGCGCACCATGCTTCCCGAGTAGGGATGATTCCCCTGAAGGTGGTGCCGCTTTGCTCAATGCGGTCTTTATAAATTTCCATTTTGTTGAGTGTTTCTTCATAGATCAAGTTTAATCCGCTTCCACCGTCCATGAGTACTTTGGTGAGCCGAAAGCCGTCCACAATTGGGCTAAGGACCAGAGCGGCCAGTGCCCGGACAGTCTGGAATCAAGGTTCATCACTGGCATTGAAAGTTATAGCAGTGTCGTTCTAGGGGTTTATCTTTGCCACATGGCAAATTTCCGCAGAGCTTCGATGAGCTCGCTTGCGCCTGTTGTTCGAGGCAAAAGTCTCGAAGACTTTTAGTACCGTATTGTGTCCGCTGGCAGGATGTTGTTCCGCTTTATGGCTTATAAGAAGATTCTCGCCACTTTTGGCCACCTGCCGGAGTATCCAACATGACTTAAGGCTATGAGTTGGTATTGTATCCGGAGTACTGTGGAGCTTACATGGCCCGTCGAGCCATTCTTCCAATATGGATCACCGCCCTGGGGTGGGCTTTGGTTTCTTGGGGATTAGATCGGACGTCTTACGATAGTTCGTCCGTTTAGTTTGGACAAAGGTCTTGGTGAGGGTAGTACTATCCCAAAATTCTATTTGGGTTTTCCACGCGCTCTCCATCGCACAGTACTTCCGTACTATGATTGCCAAGTCCACGAAGCGTGCTATGTCGCGGCGGTTTATAGCATTGAGGAGTCCTTCGGCCATGCAGTTTTTGCAGAAGAGTGAGACCATGTTCTCCTCGCGGCGGCCCTTGACCTTGTTAAGCGCAAGGAGGAATCTGGCCCAGTAGTGATGTACGGTTTCCTGGGGCTCTTGCCTGATGCGGGAGAGACAATTTAAGTCCAGGTAGGTGTTGTTAGAAGAATACGGATGTTGATCCGATCTAACGCCCAAGGGCGCGGATGGTTCCGAGCTTAACAGCTCAGAATCCGGAGTGCTGCACAATTTTTTCGGCCCAATGCCCGATTCTAAGTCCGGGACCTGGGTCATGTTTTCCTTTGAGCAGGTTTTCGGCTCAAGGAGTTTGGTGATCCGAACATAACTCGTCCTCAAAGTTGAGGGACAATCCGCGTGTGGCTCCTCCACTATCGCTATCTCATGGGTGACCGGCGGGGACCTGATGTCCCTTCGGTCGGGTTTAAGCCCAATCCGGTCATAGTTCGTAGCGACTCCTAGAGCGGCGATGCGATCTAGGAGTTCATTAAGGCAGGAGAGCTCCATCGGATCCATCTGTTCGGCAAGTTCCGTACTGACGCGAAGGTTATGATTGATGACCCGAGAGGCCATCGTCGGCGCTACCGCCGACGGGGCGTCCATGATAAAGCCGCCGAGTCGGAGCGTCTGGCCTACAGTCAGATCTCCCTCCGAAGTAATGTCGTCCTTAATGACAAGACGAGCCATCGAGCCTTGCGGCGACGACACAGAGGAACTCTCAATGAAAGCACCAATGTCGGTGTCAAAACCGGCGGATCTCGGGTAGGGGGTCCCGATCTGTGCGTCAAGGCTGATGGTAACAGGAAGCAAGGGACACAGATGTTTACCCAGGTTTGGGCCCTCTCGATGGAGGTAAAACCCTACTTCCTGCTTGATTAATATTGATGATATGGGTAGTACAAGAGTAGATCTACCACGAGATCATAGAGGCTAAACCCTAAGAGCTAGCCTATGATGGTATAATTGTAATTGTGATCGGCCTTCTAAGGACCAACCTCTCCGGTTTATATAGACACCGGAGAGGGCTAGGGTTTACATGGAGTCGGTTACAAGAAAGGAAACATAATGTCCGAATCGCCAAGCTTGCCTTCGACGCCAAGGAAAGTCCCATCCGGACATGGGCCGAAGTCTTGAGTCTTGTATCTTCACGTTTCAATAGTCCGGACGTTGTACACAGTCTGGCTGTCCGGATACCCCCCAATCCAGGACTCCCTCAGCTGCCGCCATCGATGAGGACTCGGGAAAACTTGCACGTGCGCCACGCAACAATGGTGGGGTTGAGGACGAGGGCGTAGCCACCCAGATTCGGCATGACAGCCGGTTGGTCCTCCCGGGTCCAGGTGACCGGGCGGTCCGACCAGTGCATTTACTCCGACTTAGCCGGGATGACGGTGTTCACCTCCTGCCGCAGGAGGCGCTCACTGCGCTTGTCGTCGCTGAGGCTGGTGAAGACGACATAGGCCGCGTTCTGGTGTGGGTAGGCGTCGTCGTGCTTCGCGCCGCCGACTGGAGGCGGTGGCGGAGGCGGCTGTCCCGCGCCTGGAGCTGGAGCCGGAGGAGGCGGGATGTCGCCCCTCATGATGCACTTGGTGATGCCGCACTGTCGAAGCGTGTGCGTGGACGGCCTTGCGCCGCTGTGGTGCTTGCAGGGGGCGTCGAGCATCTCTTCGAAGCTCATGGCGGACTGCCACACCGTCTTGCTGGTCTGTCGGCGCTTGGCTGCCAGGTCCGCCGCGGGCTCGGTGGCCTGACGAGCCGGTTGTCATAGCGCTGGGCTGGCTGGTCGGCCTTGTGCTTATTGTTCTGCTGGTGCTGCTGCCGGCTGCTCTCGCCGGCCGACTTCATAGGGGGGATCGGCTTCGCCTTGCGGGCTTCATCCAGCGCCACCTGGATCTTCATGGCGGAGTCGGCGTTGGCATACTTGTCCGCCGTCACCATGAGCACGGCCATGGTGGCCGGCTCGGAGCGCAAGAGCTTGTGCTTGAGGAGGGTGTCGTCTCGGCACCCGTTGACGAAGTACTGGATCGCTTGAACCTCGTGGACGCCCTCGCAGCTGTTCCGGAGCTCGGTCCAGCATGCGAGGTACTTGCGGCCGGTCTCCGTCTGCCCCTGCACGCTCATGGCGAGCTGGCTGGGGCGGCCGGGTAGTTTGTAGGTCTCCGTGAAGTTGCGGACGAAGGCCTGCTCGAAGTTGACCCACGTGTTGACGCTGCCCACCGGCAGACTGTTCAACCAGGTGCGGGCCGACCCTTGGAGCATGAGCGGTGCGTAGTGCATGGCGAGCCAGCGATTGGCGCCGGTGATGCCGATGGCGGTGGTGTAGTCGGTGAGCCAGTCCTCCGGCTTCACGGTTCCGTTGTACTTGAGGGTGTCGTGGGGGAGCATGAACCCTTTTGGAAAGGGTTCCTCCCGGATGCGTGGGCCGAAACACGCCGGCCCAATGGCGCCGCTTTCCTCCACCTCCAGGGAGTGAGCGAGCTGGTCAAGGCAGTGGTGGGCGTCGGTGTCGTCGATAGCGCGTGCGCCGAGTCGACTGGCGACCGGGCCGCGGGGGGCCGGGTCGGTCAGAGCCGGATGCCAGTCAGGCGGGCCGGGTCCGCGTCGGTTCTCCAGGGCGGGCTCGTCGTCTAAGCTGCCGGCGGCTGTCAGGGACGGGTCGCGCCGAGTCCGGGTTCGGCTGGAGTGCACCTCGCCGGGCGGCAAGGACGTCGTGTGCTGATGATCGCCGGGTCCGACAACGCGGGCAGAGCCGGATCCCGCCGGCTTGGCGAGCTGGTTGAGTCGGTCTTGTTGTGCGTTGGCCGCGTTGAGGAGGTCGCGCATCCGCTTGATGCGCTCCTTCAGCTCCTCGCTTGTGAGCTGATCCAGGCTGACCGCAGCCGCCTGGGCAGCATGCATGTTCTTCACTGGGGTCTCGTAGACGGTCGGGATGGCGCCGAGAGCGCGACCGATCGCTCCTCCCTGGGCTCGCACGTCAGCGACCCATTTTGGCTCGGCCGCGGTAGGCGTGAAACCGTAGGCGGCGTTGCACTCCAACTGAGCGGAGTCCAGGCGACGCTGCGTGGCGGCGAGCGTCTCGATCAGGTCCATCATCTCTTGGCGCCTTTCCTCGAGCTGGGCTCGCGCTTCGGCGACATTGGAGGCGTCGATGTCGGTGCCGATGGGGACGCGGAGGCTCTGCATCGCGGCACGCAATTGGTTGGACGTGTCGGCCCGTTCCGCTACGGCCTTGGCTTCGGCGTCCTTCCTCGTCTTGCTCGACGAAGAAGAGGCGTTGGTGCGGTGACGAAGACCTCCACATGGACGTCCATTGCCCCGGCGGCGATGCCGCGGCCAAGGAAGAGGAGAGAGTCGGAGTAGCTGAGTACCTCGCTGGGGTACTCATCGGCTGCGGGCGCATTGGAGATGCACAGTGCGGCGAAGGAGGCGGCGAGCGCGTCGATTACGTTGTCCGCCAGCATGACGGGCTCGTCGGAGTCGGAGAGGATCCCCGTCTGAAGCATGCTCCCGGCTAGCTCCTCGAGCTGCCCCATGGTGGGCGCCAACTGTCGTGGTGGGTGCACGGCAGATGCCATGGGATGGCTAAAGAGAGGAGGAGGCTCAAGGGCACTGGTGGGCTCCAGAGGCGGGGTTGGCATGAGCGAGCATGGGACGCAAGACATACCTAGGTTCGGGGCTCTCCTGAAAGATAATACCCCTAGTCCTGCCGAGTGTGGTTGATATGCAATGGTACAAGGTTTCTCCTGGAGCTGTATGGAGGAAGAAGGAAGGCTGGCCAAGGCTTAGGCTGCTCCTTCTCCCTAGGTGTGTTCTACTGATCGATGGCTTGTTCCTGTGTGCTTACTGCTTCTCTATGCTTGCTTGCCTTCTCGCTTTCCCGTATAGGCGAGGGCTCCTGGGGGGTTTTATAGAACAACCCCCCAGGGGTACAATGGTAATGTTACAAGACTATGGGGCCGGGTCGTCAGCGTCTGGGGACCCGGGCTGGAACCCGCCAGGGGCCCGTGGTTCATCAGGTTCCCCTAGGTGCGGGCCCCGCGTGCCTAGGGGGACTGTACGCCGTCTTGTTGATCGCTAGGGAGTGGCCGAGTCGAGTCGGGTACAATGGCGCTCCGTCAGGTCGCCGCTTGCTGGTGTCAGCAGTGACGACGAGGTACTGTTGCCACGCCGGCCCTGGTCAGCGGGCAGGTGAGGGGCAGTGTTGCCACGCTCCGGCTGACCAGAGGCATGGGCAAGGCGCTGTTGCCTCGGTCATCAGTGGATGAAGACTCGTCCCATCGTACGGCCTGGAGCTGACCCGTGGCTGGGTTGAGGAACACGCTAGGGGCGGAGCTGGCTTGTTGGGGAAGTCTTGGTCGTGCCGGGTTCGGGTGTCTTGTACTGGTTGTCGAGGCCGAGTCGAGATGCCTGGCCGGTCGGAGAGTTCGGCCGGGTCGCGGGTCCTGGCCGTGTCGAGCGACCCGGCCAAGCGTGTGCCGGCTTGAGGGACGACGCCGGCCCCGTTGTTTTTGAAAAGGATCCGGGTTCCGTTGCCTGCCCGGGGTTCATTCCCCCGACAATGGGCGTGCATGCCGCGCCTCATTATGTCAGGTCGATACGGATGGCCCTCCCCTCTCTCCTCTATTTGTGCTCGACATGGGGCAACCCCCCGTAGGATAAGGGGGGGACCGGTTCAGTATAAATAGAGGGCGACTACAACCTAACAAAGGGATGGATCCATTAGCGGTCTACCACACACATTGTAACTTGTTCGTCTAGAACACAACAATATCATCGTAGCAGGAGTAGGGTGTTACACCTCGACGATGGCCTGAACCTGGGTAGTTTCGGTGTACTTTGCTTCGTGTTGTTTCCTTCCCCGATCACCGAGATCCAGTGAAGCGTAGCGTGTTCAGTACCCGGTGGAACTCATAAGGGTTGGTTCCACACACCCTAATGTCTGGTTCATAGACACCGACAAGGTTCATGTAAATCAAGCAACCTCCAGCTAACTAATGGCAGTATGTTCATTTGAAAAGAAATAGAAATGTGTGCCAACAAAAATAAGGATTAGATCTTTTCAAAGAAAGGATTAGATTTGTTTCATCCATAAGAATTCGCTGCCTAGCGGATCAAAACAGGGCTCCTATCAGTCGCATTCTGCGATAGAATGGCGGGGTTCGCACGCTTGGGCCGGCCCACCGACGTGTCGCTGTTGTTTACTATCGCACGACACAAAAAACAGAGACACGCAGGATTCAATCCTAAGACCTCGCACAACGCACGCTCCTAACAAGGAGTTGTTAGCCAGTACACTAGATCAGATGCTGGTAATAAAGGCACAAAACCCTAAGAATACACAACGGTGGTTGACATTTGGAAAATAGTTTTTGAAAATTGCGAACAGTTCTGAAGTGCCACATTTTTTTTTGATATTCCAAACTTCTTTTTGAAAAGTGAACCATTTTTGTAATTCATTTAAAAAAATAGGAACAACTTTGGCAAATCCCAAAAAGTTTTCTAAAATGCGACCATTTCTCCAAAAATCGAATATTTTCCGAAAAAACAAACGATCATGAACAGTTTTAAATTTTGGAACAAAAAAATAGAAACAAGAACATATTTTTAATTCGAAACAAAAAGTTAAAGCATGAACATTTTTTAAAATGCCAACAAAATTCGTGTTTCTATGCTTTTTTGGAAATGCGAACAAAATTTGAAACATGGAAACATTTTTTTAAATTGCAAACAAAATGTTGAAACAGCGAACATTTTTTAAGCATGAACATTTTTCTGAATGATTGCGAACAAATTTTGAAAATGAGAACATTTTCTGAAGTTCCTGGATATTTTTTGAAACCCAAACATTTTTTTAAAATTTGTAACATTTTTTGAAATTTCTTAATTTCTTGAAACATGAACTTTTGTCAAAAATTGCGAACAAAATTTTGAAAATGAGAACATTTTTGGAATTCCCGATTTTTTGAAACATGAATATTTTTTAAAAATTATGCACAAATTTTAAAACAAGAATATTTTTGAAACTTTGAACAAAATAAACAGGAAAACATATACAGAAAAAAGAAAATAAACTTGGAAAAGGAAAATGAAATAATATGAAATGAAAGAAAAAGGAAAAGGAAGCATAAAATACGAAAAACCTGAAGAAAGATAAACAGAAAAGGGGGAAAAGGAGAAAGGAGAAAAATGAAACAGGAAACAAAAGAGAAAAAAGGGTTCAGGAACCTTCTAGAGGGTTTCCAAAACCGGAAAAAAACCTAGCCGATCGACCGCTCGATCTCTAAAACTACGACAGTCAGCGAGCATCCGTTAGGGAATTCCGATCAAAACTGTGTCGTCGGCGTGATTTAGGCCTAGCGAGCACTGGGGCGTAGCTCTCCCCTTCGCTGGGCGCTGCTAGGCCTGTTTGACGGCCCCCGATACGAACGAAGAAGTCCACGAGAAGAACAGTGAAGAAAAGCAGTTTGCGCGGCTCTCTAGACCTGAAAGAATTTAAAAAATCTGGACCTGAAACTGAAAGAAAAGCTCTGAAACTAGCAGCGATTGTCCGAATAGCTCGGAAACAAATCGTGCAACGAGAGACATTTCCATGTGTCCAAACAGCGTTCCCGCTTGTCACCCGGAGCACATGTTTCCCGTCTCGCAGCAACGGAAGGAAGAAGGGGCGGCACGGCCACAGAACAGATTCTGCTAGGAGATGGAGAATATACTAGGCGCACTTTCAAACAAACAGCGAGACACTCGCACATGCTGCATGCCTCTCAACTCAAACCTGAACCGTATCAATGTTATGCTGTGGCTGGCTTTTGTTCTCTCCTCTGCACTACCAAGCAAAACAAACAGTTATACGCATGACAGAAAGCGATGCCTGTACAGTACTCCACTGGGGACAGTGCTCTACTCTGCCTGCATTTAGTGAGGACGGCCGTGCGTACGACGGATGGCCCGGAATCGAGTGAACTTCCGGCACGAGGGACCCTTTTTTTTTACCTCTCTTTCCTCTCCAGGCCTTCTCTAGTGAATCGACGGTGCGTGCGGCGTGCCTGCCCTGCCAATTGCACGCCGCGGTCCTGGTGATTTTTTACTCGCCGCCACACGCTCACAGCTCAGGCTGATGAGCACGCACAACACAAGCTGACCCATTTCTGCCTCAAATTTAAGTCTCATTTGCCTCGACACGGACACGATGCAGACGTGCGTGACGCCCGCCAACTCCTTCTCCTTCTGGCCCGCCAGTCGGTGCCCCATAGGCCATTCTCTTTCACCCCCATTGATAGCAAGACCTCACCCATTCCACCCCGTCGTCGGCGCCGCCCAGTTCCGGTGCCCCCTGCCAGCACACCGCGCACACGCACCTCCCCCGCACACCGCTACCTCCCATGTCGCCGCCACCACCGCCTCGCCGCCGAACCACCACAGCTTCCCCCTACCTCGACGTCGCCGCAAGCACGAAGTCGCCCCCCGCGCCCCCGGCCAGCTCCTTCGTCTGACGCCGCCACGCTCGTGGGACGCCGCCAGAGCAGCTACCTGGTCCAGGGGAGGCAGGCATTTCTTCGCCGGCCAGCTTCTTCGACGACGCCCGCAAGTTGTTTGACAATTTGCCCCCAAGGTACAAATGGACTCCGTCGACGAGTTCTTTTTTCATAATTTCCTCTGCGACTCCGATGACGAGGAGATGGTGGCTGCCGTGTTGGTCGTCCATGACCACCTTACTAGGCAGCAGCCATTGTTCCGAGACTCGATCCCGGGGCACACTCCGGCGTTGAATCGCAACCCAGAGAGCGGTCATTTCCTTCTTTGGAAGGATTACTTTGATACATCCAACCCACTCTTCAAACATCACCAATTCCGGCGTCGTTTTGGCATGGCTAGGCATGTTTTCAACCGTATTCGAGAGGGGGTGGTCGCATACGACAAGTATTTCAAGTGCAGGGAGGATGCCCTTGGAAAGATTGGCTTCTACCGTAGCTATTCAGATGCTTGCATAGGAGTTCCCATTGATCTCATTGATGAGTACGTCTGTATGAGAGAGTCCATGTGCCTAGAGTCCATGTACAGGTTCTGCAAGGCTGTGATTGCAGTGTTTGGCCCTGAGTACTTGAGAGAGCCAACTGCTGCAGATACAACCCGCTTGTTGGCGATGAATGCCAGCAGGGGCTTCCCGGGGATGCTTGGTAGTATAGATTGTATGCACTGGGAGTGGAAGAACTGCCCTTCTACTTGGCAGGGGCAATATAGGGGCCATGTCAGGGCTTGGACTATCATACTTGAGGCCGTGGCCTCACAAGATCTCTGGATCTGGCACTCTTTTTTGGCATAGCCAAATCGCACAATGATATCCACACCTTCAACACTCGTCGGTGTTTGCAAGACTTGCCGCAGGCAACTGCCTGCCGGTGAATGTTAACATCAACGACCACAACTACAACAAAGGATACTACCTAGCTGACTGTATCTGTCCTCAGTGGACCACTATTGTGAAGACAATCCCCAACCCTGTCGGAGAGAAGAGTAAGATATTTGACCAAGAGCAAGAGAGTGCTAGGAAGGATGTCGAGCATGCCTTTGGTGTTCTGCAATCTCAATGGGGCATCGTTTGGTATCCTGTTAGAACCTGGAACACTAAGAAGTTGTGGGAAGTGATAACTGCTTGTGTGATCATGCACAATATAATCGTAGAGGATGAGCGCCTAGAACGTATTTACGATCAAGGGTTTCAGTTTCAGGGTAACAGTGTTGTGCCTGAGCATGAAGGAGGAGCAACAACGTTTGCACAGTTCACCCAATTTCATCATCAAAAGCGTGATCGAGAAACTCACATTCAGCCGCAAGATGATTTAGTTGAGTATATGTGGGCTCATGCTGGCAACAAATAGATTTATCTTTTTTCAAAATGTATTTGAGAAAATTTAATTTTTATTCGGCTTGTAAACTATGATATATTTATCTGGGTTGTGGAACTATGCTATATTTGTTTGCTTGTGAAACTATGCAAAATGTGTGTATATTGGTTTCAAAACGACGACCATCCGCGCGGGCAAATATGGGTCGGCGCGTTGGGTGCACTGCAAACCCAAACCAAAAACAGGGTGGACGCCGAGCGGGCGGCCGATCCAAACAGACAAAAAGCGGAAAAAATGCACGTTTGTTTGGGTCTGCGCGTTAGAGTTGCTCTAAGGAAAACTCCAATGTGACCGTATTTAGTCCATTTTCTGTCTGTTTGATAAAAACGGACACAGATCGTTGATACGTCTCCTAAGTATTTATAATTTTTTATTGTTCCATACTATTAAAGTATAATTCTTGGATGTTTTATATTCATTTACTAGCAAGTTATATCATTTTTTGGGACTAACCTATTGACATAGCGCCTAGTGCTAGTTGTCATTTTTGCTTGTTTTTTACTTTACAGAATGTTCATATCAAACGAAGTCCAAATGCAACGAAGCCTTTTGGATATTTTTTCTGCCCAGAAGATACCCAGGAGGCCCAAGATGTGCACCAGAGGGGCCCTATGGGGCACACTAGGCACCAGGGCGCGCCAGGCCCCCAGGCACGCTCTGGTGTGTAGTGGGGCCCACAGGCACCCCCTCCACCACCTCTCAGCTCTATAAATACTCTAATATTCCAGAAACTCTAGGGAGTTGTTGAAACGCAATTCCAGCCGCCGCAAGTTCCAGAACCACGAGATCCAATCTAGAGGCCTTCTCCGGCACTCTGCCGGAGGGGTCAACAATCATGAAGGGGTTCTTCATCATCACCCTTGCCCCTCCGATGATGCGTGAGTAGTTCACCAAAGGCCTACGGGTCCGTAGGCAGTATCTAGATGGCTTCTTATCTCTATTTGATCTTCAATACAATGTTCTCCTCGATGTTCTTAGAGATCTATTTGGTGTAATGACTTTTTGTGGTGTGTTTGTTGGATCTGATGAATTATGAGTTTATGATCAATTCTATCCATGAATATTATTTGAGTCTTTGTTGAACTCTCTTATGCATGATTGTTATAGCCTCGTATTTCTTCTCCGAAACTTTAGTTTGGTTTGGCCAACTAGATTGATTTTTCTTGCCATGGTAAGAGGTGCTTTGTGATGGGTTCGATCTTGCGGTGCTCAATCTCAGTGACAAGGAGACATGACACGCATGTATCGTTACCATTAAAGATAAAAAGATGGGGTCTATTCCTACATGAATAGATCTTATCTACATCATGTCACCGTTCTTATTGCATTTTCCATGAACTTAATACACCAGATGCATGCTGGATAGTGATCAATGTGTGAGTAATAGTAGTAGATGGAGGCAGGAGCCGGTCTGCTAATTTTGGACGTGGTGCCTATATACATTATCATTGCCTTGGATATCATCATGATTATTCTCTTTTCTATTAATTCCCCAACAGTAATTTGTTTGCTCACCGTATGCTATTTTCTTGAGAGAAGCCTCTAGTGAAATCTACTGCCCCCGGGTCTATTTCTTATCATATTATTAAGATTTATTAATAAAAAAATCCAAAAATACCTTGTTGCACTTTTTATTTATTTATTTTATTTTGTGTTTTTGTAGATCTATTTATCCAATCTCATGAAATTTAATCTATCTCAATACCAAGGAGGGATTGACAACCCCTCTTACGCGTTGGGTCGCAAGTTTTTGTGGTTTGTGTGCAAGTGTTGTTTACATAGTGTTGCTTGGTTCTCCTACTAGATTGATAACCTTGGTTTCATAACTGAGGGAAATACTTGCCGTTAATGTGTTGCATAATCCTCTCCTCTCCGGGAATTACCAATGCAGATACAAGCAATCAATCGCGCCTCAACACGGCGACCCAAATGGACAGGCGTCCGTTTTTGTCCGTCCATGACCCATTTACAGCCTAAATTTGGGCAGGGTTTGCGTCAGCACGAACACAAAGCAGACGCACACATGTGCTCCCCTTGTCCTCCCCTGACCCGCGAATTGGTGACACGTACGCGATTCCCCCTCCCACCTTCATGCCCGACACCCTCCCGCCCTTGCCTCCCACGCCTGACATGTACTCTATCCCCCCTTCATTTTCAATCGCTTTGTCACCGCTACGTCTGCCACCCGATCCACACACTTTTCTGATAACCCACAAGTACAGGGGATTAATTGTAGCCTCTTTTGATAAGTAAGAGTATCGAACCCAACAAGGAGCTAAAGGTAGAACAAATATTCCCTCAAGTTTTGTCGACCACTGATACAACTCTACGCACGCTTATCGTTCGCTTTACCTAAAACAAGTATGAATAGAAGGACTTTATAGGTGTTGTAGAGGTTTGCAAGAATATAAAGAGCACGTAAATAAAAACTAGGGGCTGTTTAGATAAAGAAGCAATAAAGTTAGTATAGCAAGTGTGAAAAAGTGGTGGTAGGAGTTGTGAAATTGTCCCTAAGCAATTGACTACTTTACTAGACCGATAGCAAGTTTTATGTGGGAGAGGCCACTGCTAGCATGTCATCCCTGACTAGGAATTCTATGCACTTATGATTGGAACTATTAGCAAGCATCCGCAACTACTAATATTCATTAAGGTAAAACCCAACCATAGCATTAAGATATATTGGTCCCCCTTCAATCCCGTATGCATCAATTTCTATGGTAGATTGAAGCTTCTGTCACTCTTGCCCTCCAATACATAGTCCTATCAACATACAACTAACCCTATGGTGTGATCCACGCACGCGCTCATATGATGGGCACCAAAGGAAAACAACATAACCACAAGCAAATCAAACCAATCATAGCAATTCATCAATTACCGAAAGGACAATGAAAATCTACTCAGACATCATAGGATGGCAACACATCATTGGATAATAATATGAAGCATAAAGCACCATGTTCAAGTAGAGGGTACAGTGGGTTGCGGGAGAGTGGACCGCTGAATGTAGATGGGGAAAGGTGATGACGATGTTGGGGAAGATGACAGAGGTGTTGGTGTAGATCGCGATGATGATGATGGCCCCAGTGGCACTCCGGCGCCACCGGAAGCGAGGGGGAGAGAGCCCCCCTTCTTGTTTCTTATTCCTTGACCTTCTCCCTAGATGGGAGAAGGGTTTCCCCTCTGGTCCATGGTCTCCATGGCGTGGGAGGGGCAAGAGCCCCTCCGAGATTGGATCTCTCTCTCTCTCTCTCTCTCTCTCTCTCTCTCTCTGTTTTTACGTTCCAGTTTCTGGCCTTTCACCGTTTCTTATATTCCCGGAAATCCGTAACTCTGATTGGGCTGAAATTTTAACACGATTTCTATCCAGATATTAGCTTTCTTGTGGCGAAAGAAGGGCACCCACCGCCTTACGGGGTGGCCACGAGGGCCCAGGGCGTGCCTGACCCCCTGGGGCGCGCCCCCTGCCTCGTGGCCCCCTCGGGCATTGTCTCGCGTTGAGTCTTCTTCCCAAAAATCATAAATATTCAAAAAAATCTCCGTCAGTTTTTATCCTGTTTGGACTCTGTTTGATATGGGTTTTATGCCAAAAAACATGCAACAAACAGGAACTGGCACTGGGCACTGGATCAATATGTTAGTCCCAAAAATAGTATAAAAGTTGCCAAAAGTATATGGAAGTTGTATAATATTGGCATGGAACAATCAAAAATTATAGATACGACGGAGACGTATCAGCATCCCCAAGCTTAATTCATGCTCGTCCTCGAGTAGGTAAATGATATAAAAAAGATAATTTTTGATGTGGAATGCTACCTAGCATAATCTTGATCATATATCTAATCATGGCATGAATATTAAGACATGAGTAATTCAAAGCAATAGTCTATCGTTTGACATAAAAACAATAATACTTCAAACATACTAATAAAGCAATTATGTCTTATCAAAATAACATAGCCAAAGAAAGCTTATCTCTACAAAATCATATAGTTTGGCCATGCTTCATTTTGGTCACACAAAATGCTCCCATCATGCACAACCCTGGTTTCGGCCAAGCAATTGGTTCATACTTTTTAACGCGCTTCAGCCTTTTCAACCCTCACGCAATACATGAGCATAAGCCATGGACATAGCATTATGGGTGGAGTAGAGTATTGATGTCTACTACGCGACCTTCTTCTTGTAGACATTGTTGGGCCTCCAAGTGCAGAGGTTTGTAGGACAGTAGCAAATTTCCCTCAAGTGGATGACCTAAGGTTTATCAATCCGTGTGAGGCGTAGGATGAAGATGGTCTCTCTCAAACAACCCTGAAATCAAATAACAAAGAGTCTCTTGTGTCCCCAACACAACCAATACAATGGCAAATTGTATAGGTGCACTAGTTCAGCGGAGAGATGGTGATACAAGTGCAATATGGATGGTAGATATAGGTTTTTGTAATCTGAAAATATAAAAACAGCAAGGTAACTAATGATAAAAGTGAGCGTAAACGGTATTGCAATGCTTGGAAACAAGGCCTAGGGTTCATACTTTCACTAGTGCAAGTTCTCTCAACAATAATAACATACTTGGATCATATAACTATCCCTCAACATGCAACAAAGAGTCACTCCAAAGTCACTAATAGCGGAGAACAAACGAAGAGATTATTGTAGGGTACTAAACCACCTCAAAGTTATCCTTTCTGATCGATCTATTCAAGAGTCCGTAGTAAAATAACTCAAAGCTATTCTTTCCATTCAATCTATCATACAGTTCGTACTAGAATAACACCTTAAGACACAAATCAACCAAAACCCTAATGTCACCTAGATACTCCATTGTCACCTCAAGTGTCTGTGGGCATGATTATACAATATGCATCACACAATCTCAGATTCATCTATTCAGCCAACACAAAGTACTTCAAAGAGTGCCCCCAAAGTTTCTACCGGAGAATCAAGACGAAAACGTGTGCCAACCCCTATGCATAAGTTCATCAAACCCGCAAGTTGATCACCAAAACATACATCAAGTAGATCACATGGATATCCCATTGTCACCACAGATAAGCACGACAATGTTGGAAATATGCCCTAGAGGCAATAATAAATTAGTTATTATTATATTTCCTTGTTCATGATAATCGTTTATTACCCATGCTATAATTGTATTGATAGGAAACTCAGATACATGTGTGGGTACATAGACAACACCATGTCCCTAGTAAGCCTCTAGTTAACTAGCTCATTGATCAACAAATGTTTACGGTTTCCTGACCATGGACATTAGATGTCGTTGATAATGGGATCACATCATTAGCAGAACGATGTGATGGACAAGACCCAATCCTAAGCGTAGCACAAAGATCGTAGTTCGTATGCTAAAGCTTTTCTAATGTCAAGTATCATTTCCTTAGACCATGAGATTGTGCAACTCCCGGATACCGTAGGAATGCTTTGGGTGTACCAAACGTCACAACGTAACTGGGTGGCTATAAAGGTGCACTACAGGTATCTCCGAAAATATTTGTTGGGTTGGCACGAATCTAGACTGGGATTTGTCACTCCGTGTAAACGGAGAGGTATCTCTGGGCCCACTCGGTAGGACATCATCATAATGTGCACAATGTGACCAAGGGGTTGATCACGGGATGATGTGTTACGGAACGAGTGAAGAGACTTGCCGGTAACGAGATTGAACAAGGTATCGGCATACCGACGATCAAATCTCGGGCAAGTACAATACAGCTAGACAAAGGGAATTGTATACGGGATTGCTTGAATCCTTGACATCGTGGTTCATCCGATGAGATCATCGTGGAACATGTGGGAGCCAACATGGGTATCCAGATCCCGCTGTTGGTTATTGACAGGAGAACGTCTCGGTCATGTCTGCATGGTTCCCGAACCCGTAGGGTCTACACACTTAAGGTTCGATGACGCTAGGGTTATAAAGGAAGTTTGTATGTGGTTACCGAATGTTGTTCGGAGTCCCGGATGAGATCCCGGACGTCACGAGGAGTTCCGGAATGGTCCGGAGGTAAAGATTTATATATGGGAAGTCCTATTTTGGCCACCGGAAAATGTTCGGGATTTTTCGGTATTGTACCGGGAAGGTTCTAGAAGGTTCTGGAGTGGGGCCCACCTGCATGGGGGGACCCACATGAACGTGGGTAGTGGGGGCAAGGCCCCACACCCCTGGTCAAGGCGCACCAAGATCCCCCCTTAGAAGGAATAAGATCATATCCCGAAGGGATAAGATCAAGATCCCTAAAAAGGGGGGATAACAATCGGTGGGGAAGGAAATGATGGGATTTCTTTCCTCCCACCTTTGACAACGCCCCAATGGACTTGGAGGGCAAGAAATCAGCCCCTCCACCCCTATATATAGTGGAGAGGCGCATGGGAGCTTCACCCAAGTTCTGGCGCAGCCCTTCCCCTCTCCCAAGTCCTCCTCCTCTCTCGCGGTGCTTGGCGAAGCCCTGCGGGATTGCCACGCTCCTCCATCACCACCACGCCGTTGTGCTGCTGCTGGATGGAGTCTTCCTCAACCTCTCCCTCTCTCCTTGCTGGATCAAGGCATGTGAGACATCACCGGGCTGTACGTGTGTTGAACGCGGAGGTGCCGTCCGTTCGGCACTAGGATCTCCGGTGATTTGGATCACGACGAGTACGACTCCTTCAACCCCGTTCTCTTGAACGCTTCCGCTTAGCGATCTACAAGGGTATGTAGATGAACTCTCCTTCCCCTCGTTGCTGGTTTCTCCATAGATAGATCTTGGTGACACGTAGGTAAATTTTGAATTTCTGCTACGTTCCCCAACAGTGGCATCATGAGCTAGGTCTATTGCGTAGATTCTTTGCACGAGTAGAACACAAAGTAGTTGTGGGCATTGATGTTGTTCAATATGCTTACCGTTACTAGTCCAATCTTGATTCGGCGGCATCGTGGGATGAAGCGGCCCGGACCGACCTTACACGTACTCTTACGTGAGACAGGTTCCACCGATTGACATGCACTTGTTGCATAAGGTGGCTAGCGGGTGCCAGTCTCTCCCACTTTAGTTGGATCGGATTCGATGAAAAGGGTCCTTATGAAGGGTAAATAGCAATTGACATATCACGTTGTGGTTTTTGCGTAGGTAAGAAACGTTCTTGATAGAAACCCATAGCAGCCATGTAAAACATGCTAACAACAATTAGAGGACGTCTAACTTGTTTTTGCAGGGTATGCTATGTGATGTGATATGGCCAATAAGAATGTGATGAATGATATGTGATGTATGAGATTGATCATGTTCTTGTAATAGGAATCATGACTTGCATGTCGATGAGTATGACAACCGGCAGGAGCCATAGGAGTTGTCTTTATTTATTGTATGACCTGTGTGACATTGAACAACGCCATGTAATTACTTTACTTTATTGCTAACCGGTAGCCATAGTAGTAGAAGTAATAAGTTGGCGAGACAACTTCATGGAGACACGATGATGGAGATCATGATGATGGAGATCATGGTGTCATGCCGGTGACGATGATGATCATGGAGCCCCGAAGATGGAGATCAAAAGGAGCAATATGATATTGGCCATATCATGTCACTTTTTGATTGCATGTGATGTTTATCATGTTTATGCATCTTATTTTCTTAGAACGATGGTAGTAAATAAGATGATCCCTCATTATAATTTCAAGAAAGTGTTCCCCCTAACTGTGCACCGTTGCGAAAGTTCGTCGTTTCGAAGCACCACATGATGATCGGGTGTGATAGATTCTTACATTCACATACAACGGGTGTAAGCCAGATTTACACACGGGAAACACTTAGGTTGACTTGACGATTCTAGCATGTACAGACATGGCCTCGGAACACAAGAGACCGAAAGGTCGAGCATGAGTCGTATAGTAGATACGATCAACATGAAGATGTTCACCGATGATGACTAGTCCGTCTCACGTGATGATCAGACACGGCCTAGTTGACTCGGATCATGTAATCACTTAGATGACTAGAGGGATGTCTATCTGAGTGGGAGTTCATAAGATGAACTTAATTATCCTGAACATAGTCAAAGATCCTTTGCAAATTATGTCATAGCTCGCGCTTTAGTTCTACTGTTTAGATATGTTCCTAGAGAAAATATAGTTGAAAGTTGTGAGTAGCGATTATGCGGACAATAGAAAGCTTATGTCCTTAATGCACCGCTTAGTGTGCTGAACCCCAAACGTCGTCTGTGGATGTTGCGAACATCGGACATACACGTTTTGATAACTACGTGATAGTTCAGTTAAACAGTTTAGAGTTGAGGCACCAAAGACGTTTTCGAAACGTCGCGGAACATATGAGATGTTTCGAGGGCTGAAATTGGGATTTCAGGCTCGTGCCCACGTCAAGAGGTATAAGACCTCCGACGATTTTCTTAGCCGGCAAACTAAGGGAGAAAAGCTCAATCGTTGAGCTTGTGCTCAGATTGTCTGAGTGCAACAATCACTTGAATCGAGTGGGAGTTGATCTTCCAGATGAGATAGTGATGTTTCTCCAAAGTCATTGCCACCAAGCTGCTAGAGCTTCGTGATGAACTATAACATGTCAGGGATAGATATGATGATCCTTGAGGTATTCGCGATGTTTGACACCGCGAAAGTAGAAATCAAGAAGGAGCATCAATTGTTGATGGTTGGTGAAACCACTAGTTTCAAGAAGGGCAAGGGCAAGAAGGGATACTTCATGAAACGGCAAATCAGCTGCTGCTCTAGTGAAGAAACCCAAGGTTGAACCCAAACCCGAGACTAAGTGCTTCTGTAATAAGGGGAACAACCACTGGAGCAGCATTACCCTAGATACTTGGTACATGAGAAGGCTGGCAAGGTCGATAGAAGTATATTGGATATACATTATGTTAATGTGTACTTTACTAGTACTCCTAGTAGCACCAGGGTATTAAGATACCGGTTCGGTTGCTAAGTGTTAGTAACTCGAAATAAAAGAGCTACGGAATAAACGGAGACTAGCTAAAAGTGAGCTGACGATATGTGTTGGAAGTGTTTCCATGTTTGATGTGATCAAACATCGCATCACATCGCACGCTCCCTCTACCATCAAGATTAGTATTAAACCTGAATAATTGTCATTTGGTGTTTGCGTTGAGCATAGACATGATTGGATTATGTCTATCGCAATATGGTTATTCATTTAAGGAGAATAATGGTTACTCTATTTATTTGAATAATACCTTTAATGGTCTTGCACCTAAAGGAATGGTTTATTGAATCTCGATCGCAGTGATACACATTTTCATGCCAAAAGATATAAGATAGTAATGATAGTACCACTTACTTGTGGCACTGCCATGTAAGTCATATTGGTATAAAACGCATGAAGAAGCTCCATGTTGATGGATCTTTGGACTCACTCCTTTTGAAAAGTTTGAGACATGCAAACCATGTCTATTAGTATGTACGCATGAAGAAACTCCATGCAGATGGATCGTTTGGACTCACTTGAGACATGCAAATCATACCACATGGGCAAGATGACTGAAAAGCCTCGGTTTCAGTAAGATGGAACAAGATAGCAACTTGTTGGAAGTAACACATTTTGATGTGTGCAGTCCAATGAGTGCTGAGGCATGCAGTGAATATCGTTATGTTCTTACTTCATAGATGATTCGAGTAGATGTTGAGTATATTTACTTGATGAAACACAAGTCTGAATTATTGAATGGTTCAAGTAATTTCAGAGTGAAGTTAAAGATCATCGTGACAAGAGGATAAAATGTCTATGATATGATCATAGAGATGAGTATCTGAGTTACGAGCTTTGGCACGCAATTAAGACATTGTGGAAATTGTTTCACAATTAATACCGCCTGGAACACCATAGTGTGATGGTGTGTCCGAACATCATAGTTGCACCCTATTGGATATGGTGCGTACCATGGTGTCTCTTGTCAAATCACCACTATCGTTCATGGGTTAGGCATTAGAGACAACCGCACTCACTTTAATAGGGCACCACGTAATTCCGTTGAGATGACACCGTGAGAACTATGGTTTAGAGAAACCTAAGTTGTCGTTTCTTAAAAGTTTGGGGCTGCGACGCTTATGTGAAAAAGTTTCAGGTTGATAAGCTCGAACCCAAAGCGGATAAAATGCATCTTCATAGGACACCCAAAACAGTTGGGTATACCTCCTAATTCAGATCCGAAAGCAATAGGGATTGTTTCTTGAATCGGGTCCTCTCTCGAGGAAAGGTTTGTCTCGAGAATTGAGTGGGAGGTTGGTGGAGACTTGATCAGGTTATTGAACCGTCACTTCAACAAGTGTGTAGCAGGGCACAGGAAGTTGTTCCTATGGCGCCTACACCAATTGAAGTAGAAGCTTATGATAGTGATCATGAAGTTTTGGATCAAGTCACTACTGTACCTTGTAGGGTGACAAGGATGCGTACTACTTTAGAGTGGTACAGTAATCCTGTCTTGAAGGTCATGTTGCTATACAACAATGAACCTACGAGCTATGGAGAAGCGATGGTGGGCCCAAATTCCGACAAATGGTTAGAAGCCATGAAATCCGAGATAGGATCCATGTATCAGAACAAAGCATGGACTTTGGTGGACTTGCCCGATGATCGGCAAGCCATTGAGATAAATGGATCTTTAAGAAGAAGACGGACGTGGATGGTAATGTCACCGTCTATGAAGCTCGACTTGTGGCGAAGAGTTTTTCACAAGTTCAAGGAGTTGACTGCGATGAGATTTTCTCATACGTAGCGATGCTTAAGTCCATCGGAATCAGGTTAGCATTAGCTGCATTTATGAAATCTGGCAGATGGATGTCAAAACGAGTTTCCTTACCAGTCTTCGTAAGGAAAGGTTGTATGTGATACAATCAGAAAGTTTTTGTCGATCCTAAGGATGCTAAAAGGTATGCTGGCTCCAGCGATCCTTCTAAGGACTAGAGTAAGCATCTCGGAGTTGGAATGTGCACTTTGATAAATGATCAAAGATTTTGGGTTTATACAAAGTTTATGATAAACTTGTATTTCCAAAGAAGTGAGTGGGAGCACTATAGAATTTCTGATGAGTATATGTTATTGACATATTGTTGATCAGAAATGATGTAGAATTTCTGGAAAGCATATAGGGTTATTTGAAAAGTGTTTTTCAATGGAAAACCTAGATTAAGCTACTTGAACATTGAGCATCAAGATCTATAATGATAGATCAAAAACGCTTAATGGTACTTTCAAATGAGCACATACCTTGACATGATCTTGAAGGTGTTCAAGATGGATCAGTCAAAGAAGGAGTTCTTGCCTGAGTTGTAAGGTATGATGTTAAGACTTGAAGCTCAACCACGGCAGAAGAAAGAGGAAGGACGAAGGTCGTCCCCTATGCTTTTGTCATAGGCTCTATACTGTATGCCATGCTGAGTACCGCACCTGATGTGTGCCTTGCCACATGTCTGGCAAGAGGGTACAAAGGTGATCAAGGAGTGGATCACCAGATAGCGGTCAAAATTATCCTTAGAGGAATAAGGATATGTTTCTCGATTATGGAAGTGATAAAGAGTTCGACGTAAAGATTTGCGTCGATGCAAGCTTAACACCTATCCAGATAGCTCTGAGTAGAGAAGCCGGATACGTATAGTGGAACAACCATTTGGAATAGCTCCAAGTGGAGCGTGGAAGCAGCATTTACAATATGACCTAGAGATTTGCGAAGTACATACAGATCTAAATGTTGCAGACCCGTTGACTAAAACCTTTCTCAAGCAAAACATGATCAAACCCCAGAACTCATTGAGTCTTAATCACATGATGATGTGAACTAGTTTAATGACACTAGTAAACTCTTTGGATGTTGGTCACATGGCGATGTGAAGTGTGAGTGTTAATCACATGGCGATGTGAACTAGATTATTGACTCTAGTGCAAGTGGGAGACTGTTGGAAATATGCCCTAGAGGCAATAATAAATTAGTTATTATTATATTTCCTTGTTCATGATAATCGTTTATTACCCATGCTATAATTGTATTGATAGGAAACTAAGATACATGTGTTGGTACATAGACAACACCATGTCCCTAGTAAGCCTCTAGTTAACAAGCTCGTTGATCAACAGATGGTTACGGTTTCCTGACCATGGACATTAGATGTCGTTGATAACGGGATCACATCATTAGCAGAACGATGTGATGGACAAGACCCAATCCTAAGCCTAGCACAAAGATCGTAGTACGTATGCTAAAGCTTTTCTAATGTCAAGTATCATTTCCTTAGACCATGAGATTGTGCAACTGCCGGATACCGTAGGAATGCTTTGGGTGTACCAAACGTCACAACGTAACTGGTTGGCTATAAAGGTGCACTACAGGTATCTCCGAAAATATTTGTTGGGTTGGCACGAATCGAGACTGGGATTTGTCACTCCGTGTAAACCGAGAGGTATCTCTGGGCCCACTCGGTAGGACATCATCATAATGTGCACAATGTGACCAAGGGGTTGATCACGGGATGATGTGTTACGGAACGAGTAAAGAGACTTGCCGGTAACGAGATTGAACAAGGTATCGGCATACCGACGATCGAATCTCGGGCAAGTACAATACAGCTAGACAAAGGGAATTGTATACGGGATTGCTTGAATCCTTGACATCGTGGTTCATCCGATGAGATCATCGTGGAACATGTGGGAGCCAACATGGGTATCCAGATCCCGCTGTTGGTTATTGACAGGAGAACGTCTCGGTCATGTCTGCATGGTTCCCGAACCCGTAGGGTCTACACACTTAAGGTTCGATGACGCTAGGGTTATAAAGGAAGTTTGTATGTGGTTACCGAATGTTGTTCGGAGTCCCGGATGAGATCCCGGACGTCACGAGGAGTTCCGGAATGGTCCGGAGGTAAAGATTTATATATGGGAAGTCCTATTTTGGCCACCGGAAAATGTTCGGGATTTTTCGGTATTGTACCGGGAAGGTTCTAGAAGGTTCTGGAGTGGGGCCCACCTGCATGCGGGGACCCACATGAACGTGGGTAGTGGGGGAAAGGCCCCACACCCCTGGTCAAGGCGCACGAAGATCCCCCCTTAGAAGGAATAAGATCATATCCCGAAGGGATAAGATCAAGATCCCTAAAAAGGGGGATAACAATCGGTGGGGAAGGAAATGATGGGATTTCTTTCCTCCCACCTTTGCCAACGCCCCAATGGACTTGGAGGGCAAGAAATCAGCCCCTCCACCCCTATATATAGTGGAGAGGCGCATGGGAGCTTCACCCAAGTTCTGGCGCAGCCCTTCCCCTCTCCCAAGTCCTCCTCCTCTCTCGCGGTGCTTGGCGAAGCCCTGCGGGATTGCCACGCTCCTCCATCACCACCACGCCGTTGTGCTGCTGCTGGATGGAGTCTTCCTCAACCTCTCCCTCTCTCCTTGCTGGATCAAGGCATGGGAGACGTCACCGGGCTGTACGTGTGTTGAACGCGGAGGTGCCGTCCGTTCGGCACTAGGATCTCCGGTGATTTGGATCACGACGAGTACGACTCCTTCAACCCCGATCTCTTGAACGCTTCCGCTTAGCGATCTACAAGGGTATGTAGATGCACTCTCCTTCCCCTCGTTGCTGGTTTCTCCATAGATAGATCTTGGTGACACGTAGGAAAATTTTGAGTTTCTGCTACGTTCCCCAACAGGCAAGACATACATCAAGTGTTCTCAAATTCTTAAAGACTCAATCCGACAGGATAACTTCAAAGGGAAAACTCAATCCATTACAAGAGAGTAGAGGGGGAGAAACATCATAAGATCCAACTATAATAGCAAAGCTCGTGATACATCAAGATCGTATCACCTCAAGAACACGAGAGAGAGAGAGGGAGATCAAACACATAGCTACTGGTACATACCCTCAGCCCCGAGGGTGAACTACTCCCTACTCGTCATGGAGAGCACCAGGATGATGAAGATGGCCACCGGTGATGGATTCCCCCTCCGCCAGGGTGCCGGAACGGGCTCCCGAGAGGTTTTTGGTGGCTACAGAGGCTTGCGGCGGCGGAACTCTCAATCTATTCTGCTCCTTGATGTTTTTAGGGTATATGGAGATATATAGGTGAAAGAAGTTGGTCAGGGGAGCCACGAGGGGCCCACGAGGGTGGGGGCATGCCCAGGGGAGGTGGGCGCACCTCCCTGCCTCATGGACACCTCGAAGCTTCCCTTACGTGCACTCCAAGTCCCCTGGATTGCTTCCGTTCCAAAAATAACTTTCCCGAATGTTTCATTCAGTTTGGACTCCGTTTGATATTCCTTTTCTTCGAAACACCAAAATAGGCAAGAAAACAACAATATGGGTTGGGCCTCCGGTTAATAGGTTAGTCCCAAAAATAATATAAAAGTGCTTAGTAAAGCCCATAAATATACAAAATAAATAATATAATAGCATGAATGCTTCATAAATTATAGATACGTTGGAGACGTATCAGCATCCCCAAGCTTAATTCCTGCTCGTCCTCGAGTAGGTAAATGATAAAAAAAAGAATTTATGAAGTGTGAATTCTAGCAGGTGCACAAGTTTGATCAATGATAATTTCAATCACCTTTTCTAGCATGATTATATGTCATAACATCAGTTCATCTCATAAAACTTCTCAAGATCAAGTAACAAGCTATTCACATGTTAAAGCATAGACCATAAACTTTCTTGAAAACTAGCAAACTTCATCCTCAGTCATCAAACAATTACAATTCATCTTATTTTCAGGAAGGGTCTATGTCAGAGCTTTGATTTAGCAAACTCCACATACTCAACTATCATATAGTATTCCATGATTGCTACCACTCAAAGCATATTCTTAGAACAAATAGCATCCATCGAACACGGAGAAAGATAGGGGCTTAGTGTTTCGCCTCCCAACTCACTTATCATATAGATAATTGTCAACAATAATAATTCATGATCAAATATATTTGCATGGCCATATATGCTTAGATCTTCCCCCAACACACGATGCTTGCCAACTAAAGAGTAGGTAGGAATGAGAAGGAATACTACTGACTCTTGCATAAAAGTAAAAGATAGGCCCTTCACAGAGGGAAGCAGGGATTTGCAGAGGTGCTAGAGCTCGATTTTGAAATAGAGATGAAAATAATTTTGAGAAGTATGCTTTCATTGTCAACATAACAACCAAGAGTTCCCAATAGCTTCCATACTACATACATTATAGGCGGTTCCCAAACAGAATGGTAAAGTTTTTACTCCCCCTCCACCAACAATCATCAATCCATGGCTTGTCCGAAACAACGGGTGCCTCCAACTAACATCAATCCTGGGGGAGTTTTGTTTGCAATTATTTTTGATTTGATTTTGATCTTTTGATCATGGGACTAGGCATCCCGGTTACGAGCCATTTTTCTCGTGAATGATGAGCAGAGTCCACTCATCTTGAGAATAACCCACCTAGCATGGAAGATACTGACAGCCCCTAGTCGCTACATGAGTGATTCAGGCATACAAAACAGATTATTATTTGAAGGTTTAGGGTTTGGCACATGCATATTTACTTGGAACGGCAGGTAAATACCGCATATAGGTAGGTATGGTGGACACTCATGGAAGAAACTTGGTTCAAGGAATTTCGATGCACAATCATTATTTCCGCTTAGTACATATATTTTGGTTAGCAAAGGATTCTAAAAAGCAAGCACCACATGTTGGAGGATCTATAACAATATAACTTCTATACAAATACACCCAAGCATAACTCATTACGTTGTCTTCCTTGTCCAACTTCAAATAATCTGCTCAGGTTTGAAAATAATTAATGGGGCTCACAATCATAGAAGATGTCTAAGATAGTATATTTATATGTGAAATTTCTCTTCCTTCAATATTCTTTCATGAATTGTTCTAGTGACCAATACAATGCTTGCTAACCTTCAATAAATTTACCACCTATACTTCTTAGATGTGAAGTCATTATTCCCCATGTAATAAGCATATGAAACATGTATAATTTCAGATTTATGGCATTCAACTCATTCAACCATTTACTCACAGGATATAAGTGAAGCACACGAGTAAATGACAAACTGCTCCAAAAAGATATAAGTGAAGATCAATGAGTAGTTAAATAATTATGTAACTATGTGAAGACTCTCTCTCATTTAAGAATTTCAGATCTTGGTATTTTATTCAAACAGCAAGCAAAACAAAACAAAAGAAAATGACGCTCCAAGCAAAACACATATCATGCGGTGAATAAAAATATAGCTCCAAGTAAAGTTACCGATGAACGAAGACGAAAGAGGGGATGCCATCCGGGGCATCCCCAAGCTTAGGCTCTTGGTTGTCCTTGAATATTACCTTCGGGTGCCTTGGGCATCCCCAAGCTTAGGCTCTTGCCACTCCTTATTCCATAGTCCATCGAATCTTTACCCAAAACTTGACAACTTCACAACACAAAACTCAACAGAAAACTCGTAAGCTCTGTTAGTATAGGAAAATAAAACAACCACTTAGGTACTGTAATGAACTCATTCTAAATTCATATTGGTGTAATATCTACTGTATTCCAACTTCTCTATGGTTCATACCCTCCGATACTACTCATAGATTCATCAAAACAAGCAAACAACACATAGAAAACAGAATCTGTCAAAAACAGAACAGTATGTAGTAATCTGTATCAAACATATACTTATGGAACTACAAAAATCCTACCAAATTAGGAAGTCCTAAGACATTTGTGTACCAATCCATATAAAAAATAATGAGAACAAAGTCACGTTTCTGTGTATTATCAAAACTAATTTACTGGGTGCAAAAGTTTCTGATTTTCAGCAGGATCAACACAACTATCACCGTAAGCTATCCTAAAGGTCTTACTTGGCACTTTATTGAAACAAAACCTATAAGACATGATTACTACAGTAGAATAATCATGTGGACACACAAAAACAGTAAGGTTAAATATTGGGTTGTCTCCCAATAAGCACTCTTCTTTAATGCCTTTCTAGCTAGGCATGATGATGACAATGATGCTCACATAAAAGATAAGAATTGAAACATAACGGGAGCATCATGAAGCATATGACTAGCACATTTAAGCCTAACCCACTTCCTATGCATAGGGATTTTGTGAGCAAACAACTTATGGGAACAATAATCAACTAGCATAGGAAGGTAAAACAAGCATAGCTTCAAAATTTTAAGCACATGGAGAGGAAACTTGATATTATTGCAATTCCTACAAGCATATGTTCGTCCCTCATAAAAAATTTCAGTAGCATCATGAATGAATTCAACAATATAACCTGCACCTAAAGCATTCTTTTCATGATCTACAAGCATAGAATTTTTATTACTCTCCACATAAGCAAAATTCTTCTCATTCGGAATAGTGGGAGTATCATAAGAGACTCGAATACTAAAAATTGTTTTCACATTAAAAGAGTAATGTTCAGAAAAAGGGTAATCATAATCATGACAAGTTTTATAAATATAATCATCACTACTTTTTATAGCATAAGTTTCATCACAATAATCATCATAAGTAGCAACTTTGTTCTCATCATAATCGATTGAAACCTCTTCCAAGATAGTGGAATCATCACTAAATAAAGTCATGACCTCTCCAAATCCACTTTCATATTCATCAAAATAAGATTCAACATCCTCCAAGATTGTGGGAACACTAATTTCTAAAGTTGACACTCTTCCAAACCCACTTTCATCTATATAATCATCATAGGTAAGAGGCATGCTACCATCATAACAACTTTGCATATCAAAACTTGAGAGGCTAAAAATATCATCTTCATTAAACGTAGCATCCCCAAGCTTGGGACAAACATTAATTGCAGCAAATACATTCTCAAATATGTCATCCTCATCAAACATAGCTTCCCCAAGCTTGGGCCTTTTCATATCATAAGCATAATCACTCTCATCATTAATAGTATGGATAGCACCAATAGTATAACAATTATCATCATCACAATGAGTAGTAGGAGCAACATCATTTGGAAGAGATACCTTTCTACCTTTGTTGCTCCATTTTTTCTTTTTCTTCTTCACATTATGTGTGGGTTCAACCTTCTTCTTTGAGCTCCTTATTGATGAGATTGGTTGAATAGAAAGCTCCTCCTCATTACCTGATTCATCATAAGAAATAATAGGAGGATATTGGGAAGTCTCTTCCCTTTCATTAGTATTCTCTTCGTCTTCTATTTGCTTTATTTTCTTTAGGTAATTGGCAATATATGGATTTTCAATGCAATTCACCGCACAATACAAATAAATCTTCTCTAGATCAAAATCAAGAAGTTTATAACGGGCAAATTCTAGAAGAGGCTTAGTTATACGTTTCATTTCTTCGTAACCCATAAGCAAACTAAGTTCATTATGATGTGCAAGGGAAATCATATCATCATAATTTTTGGACACGATTCGATCATGAAACAATTTGCATCGGATAGTTAAATGACCGTGTTCATTGCAAAGTTCACAAGTACGGCAAAGGAAATTTAAATTTTCAGCACTCGCATTTAGCATTTCTTGCAACCCTTTAGTTTCTGAATGCTTATGCCTCTTGCAATATCTATCTTCTCTATTTGGTGTGTACTTGCAAACCCAATGCACTCCACAAAAATCAACATGCTTATAGGAGACATTTTCCTCATAACTAATGCAATCATCATTAGTACTATGGATATTCAAAGAGTTCATACTAACAACATTGCAATCATGATCATCATTCAAAGATTTAGTACCAAACATTTTATAGACTTCTTCTTCTAGCACTTGAGCACAATTTTCCTTTTCATCATACTCACGAAAGAATTAAAAAGATGAAGCGTATGAGACAAACTCAATTCCATTTTTTTGTAGTTTTCTTTTTATAGACTAAACTAGTGATAAAACAAGAAACAAAAAGATTCGATCGCAAGATCTAAAGATATACCTTCAAGCACTCACCTCCCCGGCAACGACGCCAGAAAAGAGCATGATGTCTACTATGCAACCTTCTTCTTGTAGATGTTGTTGGGCCTCCAAGTTCAGAGGTTTGTAGGACAGTAGCAAATTTCCCTCAAGTGGATGACCTAAGGTTTATCAATCCGTGGGAGGCGTAGGATGAATATGGTCTCTCTCAAACAACCCTGCAATCAAATAACAAAGAGTCTCTTGTGTCCCCAACACACCCAATACAATGGCAAATTGTATAGGTGCACTAGTTCGGCGAAGAGATGGTGATACAAGTGCAATATGGATGGTAGATATAGGTTTTTGTAATCTGAAAATATAAAAACAGCAAGGTAACTAATGATAAAAGTGAGCGTAAACGGTATTGCAATGCTGGGAAACAAGGCCTAGGGTTCATACTTTCACTAGTGCAAGTTCTCTCAACAATAATAACTTACTTGGATCATATAACTATCCCTCAACATGCAACAAAGAGTCACTCCAAAGTCACTAATAGCGGAGAACAAACAAAGAGATTATTGTAGGGTATGAAACCACCTCAAAGTTATCCTTTCTGATCGATCTATTCAAGAGTCCGTAGTAAAATAACTCGAAGCTATTCTTTCTGTTCAATCTATCATAGAGTTCGTACTAGAATAACACCTTAAGACACAAATCAACCAAAACCCTAATGTCACCTAGATACGCCATTGTCACCTCAAGTATCCGTGGGCATGATTATACGATATGCATCACACAATCTCAGATTCATCTATTCAACCAACACAAAGTACTTCAAAGAGTGCCCCAAAGTTTCTACCGGAGAATCAAGACGAAAACGTGTGCCAACCCCTATGCGTAAGTTCATCGAACCCGCAAGTTGATCACCAAAACATACATCAAGTAGATCACGTGAATATCCCATTGTCACCACAGATAAGCACGGCAAGACATACATCAAGTGTTCTCAAATTCTTAAAGACTCAATCCGACAAGATAACTTCAAAGGGAAAACTCAATCCATTACAAGAGGGTAGAGGGGGAGAAACATCATAAGATCCAACTATAATAGCAAAGCTCGCGATACATCAAGATCGTATCACCTCAAGAACACGAGAGAGAGAGAGAGAGAGATTAAACACATAGCTACTGGTACATACCCTCAGCCCCGAGGGTGAACTACTCCCTCCTCATCATGGAGAGTGCTGGGATGATGAAGATGGCCACCGGTGATGGATTCCCCCTCCGGCAGGGTGCTGGAACGGGCTCCCGAGAGGTTTTGGTGGCTACAGAGGCTTGCGGCAGCGGAACTCCCGATCTATTCTGCTCCTCGATGTTTTTAGGGTATATGGAGATATATAGGTGAAAGAAGTCAGTCAGGGGAGCCACGAGGGGCCCACAAGGGTGGGGGCGCGCCCAGGGGAGGTGGGCGCGTCTCCCTGCCTTGTGGCCACCTCGAAGCTTCCCTTACGTGCACTCCAAGTCCCCTGGATTGCTTCTGTTCCAAAAATAACTTTCCCGAAGGTTTCATTCCGTTTGGACTCCGTTTGATATTCCTTTTCTTCGAAACACTGAAATAGGCAAGAAAACAACAATATGGGTTGGGCCTCCGGTTAATAGGTTAGTCCCAGAAATAATATAAAAGTGCTTAGTAAAGCCCATAAACATCCAAAACAGATAATATAATAGCATGAATGCTTCATAAATTATAGATACATTGGAGACGTATCAAGTATGATGATGGAGGTTGTGTGGAGAAGATAAAAAGGGAGAAAGTCTCACATCAACGCGGCTAATCAACGGGCTATGGAGATGCCCATCAATTGGTGTCAATGTGAGGAGTAGGGATTGCCATGCAACAGATGTACTAAGAGCTATAAGTGTATGAAAGCTCAAACTAGAAACTAAGTGGGTGTGCATCCAACTTGCTTGCTCATGAAGACCTCGGGCATTTGAGGAAGCCCATCATCGGAATATACAAGCCAAGTTCTATAATGAAAATTCCCACTAGTATATGAAAATGATAACTCAAGAGACTTTCTATATGAAGAACATGGGCTACTCTGAAGCACAAGTGTGGTAAAAGGATAGTAACATTGCCCCTTCTCTCTTTTTCTCTCATTTTTTTATTTTTTTATTTTCTCTTTTTTTGGTGGGCTTCTTTGGCCTCTTTTTTTATTTGGGCTTCTTTGGCCTCTTTTATTTTTCATAAAGTCCGGAGTCTCATCCCGACTTGTGGGGGAATCATAGTCTCCATCATCCTTTCCTAATAATGATGATCATCACACTTTTATTTACTTACAACTCAATATTACAACTCGATACTAGAACAAAAATATGACTCTATATGAATACCTCCGGCGGTGTACCGGGATGTGCAATGATCTAGTGTAGCAATGACATAAAAAACGGACAAGCCATGAAAACATCATGCTAGCTATCTTACGATCATGCAAAGCAATATGACAATGAATGCTCAAGTCATGTATATGATGATGATGATGGAAGTTGCATGGCAATATATCTCGGAATGGCTATGGAAATGCCATAATAGGTAGGTATGGTGGCTATTTTGAGGAAGATATAAGGAGGCTTATGTGTGATAGAGCATATCATATCACGGGGTTTGGATGCACCGGCGAAGTTTGCACCAACTCTCGAGGTGAGAAAGGGCAATGCACGGTACCGAAGAGGCTAGCAATGATGGAAGGGTAAGAGTGCGTATAATCCATGGACTCACATTAGTCATAAAGAACTCATATACTTATTGCAAAATTTTATTAGCCCTCGAAGCAAAGTACTACTACACATGCTCCTAGGGGAAGGGTTGGTAGGAGTTAACCATCGCACGATCTCGACCTCCACTCATAAGGAAGGCAATCAAAGAACACCCCATGCTTCAAATTTGTCACACAACGGTTACCATACGTGCATGCTACGGGACTTGCAAACCTCAACACAAGTATTTCTCAATTTCACAATTACTCCACTAGCACGACTCTAATATCACCACCTTTATATCGCAAAACTATTGCAAGGAATCAAACATATCATATTCAGTGATCTACAAGTTTTATGTAGGATTTTATGACTAACCGTGTGAATGACCAATTCCTGTCATCTCTCTAAATAGATATAATCGAAGCAAGGGAGTTTAATTCTTTCTACAAAATATATGCCCACGCTCTAACAAATATAAGTGAAGCAAAAGAGCATTCTACAAATGGCGGTTTTCTGTGTGAAGAGAAACAGGCAATCCAAACTTCAAATGATATAAGTGAAGCACATGAAGCATTCTATAAAGCCATACTCAAAAGATTTAAGTGAAGTGAAAAGGGCATTTTATAAATAAATCATGGACTATCTCATACCAGCATGGTGCATAAATGAAAAGTGAAAACTAAATGCAAAAGATGCTCCAAGATTTGCACATATCGTACGAACGAAACGAATCAGAAAACATATCGATACTTGTTGAAGAAAAATGGGATGCCTTCCGGGACATCCCCAAGCTTAGACGCTTGAGTCTCCTTGAATATTTACTTGGGGTGCCTTGGTCATCCCCAATCTTGAGCTCTTGCCTCTCCTCCTTTTCCTCATATCGAGACCTCCTCGATCTTCGAACACTTCATCCACACAAAACTTCAATAGAAAACTTGATAAGATCCGTTAGTATAATAAAGCAAATCACTACTCTAAGTACTATTTCAAACCAATTCATATTTTTTTTGCATTGTAGCTACTGTAATATAACTTTTACATGGCTTAATCCACTGATATAAATTGATAGTTTCATCAAAACAAGCAAACTATGCATCAAAAACAGAATCTGTCTTAAACAGGACAATCTGTAGTAATCTGATCATTCACCATACTTCTGTTACCCCAAAAATTCTGCAAAAATTAGGAAAAATAAACAATTTGTATAGAAAGACAGTGCAAAAAGTTTTAGAACCGTTTGACGTTCCAGTAAAAAAAATGTAAAATCACGCACTACAGCCAAAGTTTCTATCCTGCACCGCACAAACCAACAAGCATTGTAAACATCCTAAAGGAAAACCTTGGCACTTTATTTTTATAATACAATGGAATTGTACAAGGGGATAATTATTTTTATTGAAAAGTTTCTGTAATCAAGATTCACAAAGTTTCCGTGAGCATGAACAACGTTCAAGGCTAGCTTCCACTTTAACAATGCTCGTCTTTCTCACTTTCGCTTTTCTTTTTGAAAAAGTTTCGGGATCCCCTCTTTATTTTTTTTTGTTTTTAAACTTTATGAAAGCACACAACATAAATAAATGACTCTCTAAAACTTCCGGGTTGTCTCCCTGGCAGCACTTTCTTTAAAGCCATTAAGCTAGGCATATAGTGCTCAAGTAATGGATCCACCCGGATCCCAAGGTATATCAAAGCCAATTTTAATTAACAATGATTTGTAATTTAGTAGTGAGCACAAAGTAACATATATTAAGCAACAACAAAGTCTAACCCTCTTCCTATGCATCGGCATGTCATAAAAGAAAAATGCATGCACACCAAGTAAAGGCCAATGCATAGTATAAGCAGTTTCTTGCAAATCTATCGTGTTTGAAACATAAAGAGGCGGAGATGTAGTTCCTCTCTCGTAATAATTGCAAGTTGGATCAGCAAGCACATGCATATTATATCTATCAAAATCATCATGTGCAACGGTAAAATGCAACCCATCAACATAATCCTTAATAAGAGCAGACTTCTCCGATATAGTGTAGTTTGGAGAATTCAAAAAGATAATAGGACTATTATGTGTGGGTGCAATAGCAACAATTTCATGTTTAACACAAGGAACTATAGCAAGTTCATCTCCATAAGCATCATTCATATTGGCATCATGGCCACAAGCATAGCAAGCATCATCAAAAAGGGGTATTTCAAGAGAATCAACGGGATCATAACAATTATCATAGCAATCATCCTTCGGTAAGCACGAAGGGAAATTAAACAATGTATGAGTTGAAGAGTTACTCTCATTAGAAGGTGGGCATGGGTAATCCGCTCTTCCTCCTTTTGTTCTTCGCTCTCCTCCTCATCTTTTTCATCCAATGAGCTCACAGTTTCATCAATTCCTTCTTCCATAGACTCCTGCAAAATATTAGCCTCTTCTTGGACAGCAGAGGAGTCCTCAATATATGGCTTAACATAGGCATTAGAAGCATAATTATCATAACAATATTTGAGTATGGCAAAATTTCCATATTTGTAAAGAGTAGCATCATACTTTCCAATCAAAGAAGCACTTTCATAAGCACCCTTAAAAGCAACAAATTCTTCAATTTGTTCCACATCATAGTAATCATATATACCATTAGCATAAGAAGCTAAGGTTTCATTATCATTAAATTTTCATGAAAAGGGAAGGTGTGGAGCTTTCATCCTAGAGCAACAAGTATAATCATATCTCAAGCACAGTTCCCGAGCATACCAATGCAACATATGAATTTGATCCCATAATAGTTTCCCTTTTTGAGTCAAACGATAATCCCTAAAGTATTCACGTTGATCCAACGTTACTCCCATTATAAAGTTGAATGGGGTTTTCTCAGGATTATCAAAGTAGTACATAATATCTTTCACATAATGAGCATCGAGGGTTTTAGGAGGTTCCCCATCTCCATGAGTAGCAAGTACACCTATTTTTTTTTTGGTATTTCGTGTTCCATATCAATAACTAAAGATAGAGAACAACTTAGAACAACAAATAAAATCTACTTAGTGATAAAGCAAACAAGCACACACGAGAATATTCACCCCATGCTATAACTCCCCGGCAACGGCGCCATAAAAAGATCTTGATAACCCACAAGTATAGGGGATCAATTGTAGCCTCTTTCGATAAGTAAGAGTGTCGAACCCAACGAGGAGCTAAAGGTAGAACAAATATTCCCTCAAGTTCTATCGACCACCGATACAACTCTACGCACACTTATCGTTCGCTTTACCTAAAACAAGTATGAATAGAAGGACTTTGTAGGTGTTGTAGGATAGGTTTGCAAGAATATAAAAAGCATGTAAATAAAAACTATGGGATGTTTATATAAACAAGCAATAAAGTTAGTATAGCGAGTGTGGAAAAGTGGTGGTAGGAGTTGTGAAATTGTCCCTAAGCAATTGACTATTTTACTAGACCGATAGCAAGTTTTATGTGGGAGAGGCCACTGCTAGCATGTCATCCCTGACTTGGTATTCTATGCACTTATGATTGGAAATATTAGCAAGCATCCGCAACTACTAACGTTCATTAAGGTAAAACCCAACCATAACATTAAGATATATTGGTCCCCCTTCAATCCCGTATGCATCACTTTCTATGCTAGGTTGAAGCTTCTGTCACTCTTGCCCTCCAATACATAGTCCTATCAACATACAACTAACCCTATGGTGTGATCCATGTGCGTGCTCTGATGGGCACCAAAGGACAGCAACATAACCACAAGCAAATTAAACCAATCATAACAATTCATCAATTACCGAAAGGACAACAAGAATCTACTCAGACATCATAGGATGGCAACACATCATTGGATAATATTATGAAGCATAAAGCACCATGTTCAAGTAGAGGGTACAACAGGTTGCGGGAGAGTGGACCGCTGAATATAGATGGGGGAAGGTGATGACAATGTTGGGGAAGATGAGGTAGGTGTTGGCGTAGATCGCGATGATGATGATGGCCCCGGTGGCACTCCGGCGCCACCGGAAGCGAGGGGGAGAGAGCCCCCCTTCTTCTTCTTCTTCTTCTTCTTCTTACTTGACTCTCTCCCTAGATGGGAGAAGGGTTTCCCCTCTGGTCCATGGTCTTCATGGCGTGGGAGGGGCGAGAGCCCCTCGGAGATTGGATCTGTCTCTCTGTATCTCTCTGTTTCTGCGTTCCAAATTCTGGCCTTTCACTGTTTCTTATATTCCCAGAGATCCGTAACTCCGATTGGGCTAAAATTTTAACATGATTTCTATCCAGATATTAGCTTTCTTGCAGCGAAAGAAGGGCACCAAACGCCTTACGGGGTGGACACGAGGGCCCAGGGCGCGCCCCCCTGCCTCGTGGCCCCCTCGGGCATCGTCTCGCGTTGATTCTTCTTCCCAAAAATCATAAATATTCAGTAAAAATATCCGTCAGTTTTTATCCCGTTTGGACTCCGTTTGATATGGGTTTTCTGTGAAACAAAAAACATGCAACGAACATGAACTAGCACTGGGCACTAGATCAATATGTTAGTCCCAAAAATAGTATAAAAAGTTGCCAAAAGTATATGAAAGTTGTATAATATTGGCATGAAACAATCAAAAATTATAGATACGATGGAGACGTATCATTCAACCACCCGACCACCACTTCAGAGGAGTTCTTGTCAGTGTTTGTTTCCTCTTCTTGCCGCCGTTGGTGCTAGAGAAACCACGACCGCCAACACCGCCCATCAGCCCCAACACCACCTGCCTCATGCTGCAAGGCCACTGTCGCCCTCGTCTCTGCTTCTACATGTCTGCTGCCTGTACGGGGAGGCCGGGGTGCTCTTCACCGTCCGTGTCTCCACCATGACCGCAAGGTGTTTGACACTTTGCTTGCAAGGTAGTATAGATAGTGGGGATGGGTATTGTTTTAACAACTTCATTTGTTCGTCAGATGATTCGTCATCGGACGATGAGGATCTCATGGTTCCTACATTGCTAGGCAGTGGCCGAGGTTCAGGGGGTCAATCCCGGGCCATTCTTTGGCATTGAACCACAATAGAGAGAGTGGTCATTGCCTTCTCTTCGCGATTATTTTGAGAGCAACCCCCCTCTTCAAACCCTCTGTTTTTCGGTGTCACTTCCGGATGACAAGGCATGTGTTCAATCATATTCGAGAGGGAGTGGTAGTATATGATTCTTACTTTGAGTGCAAGGAGAGTGCCCTTGATAAGGTTGGCTTCTCCTCTTATCAGAAATGCATTGCGGCTATTCTTATGCTTGCATGCGGAATTCCCAATTATCTTGTGGATGAGTACATCTGCATGAGTGAGTTCACATGTCTCGCATCAATGTACATGTTCTGCAAGGCCGTGGTGGCAGTGTTTGGCCCTGAGTACCTGAGAGAGCCAACAGCTGTAGATATAACCCGGTTCTTAGAGATGAATACAAATAGAGGCTTTTCGGGAATGCTTGATAGCATAGATTGTATGCTCTGGAAGTGGAAGAACATTCCATTTGCTTGGCAGGGGCAGTACAAGGGGTATGTGAAAGGTTGCATTGTCATACTAGAAGCAGTGGCTTCACAAGATCTTTGGTTTTGGCACTCTTGGCTGGTTCTCATAATGACATCATCGTGCTTCAGTGTTCTCCAGTGTTCGTAAGGCTTGCGGAAGGCCACTGCCCATAGGTCAACTTTCAGATCAATGGCCACCAGTACAACAAGGGATACTACCTAGTTGATGGTATTTATCTGTCAGGACCCCGACTCAATGCCACATCGATCTAGCATGTAACACCTCATATAGCTTTGCGGCCTCACGCACGGTATCCCCACGGGTGTCGCCATACTTTTGCCCGGGACCGTTTGCGCCTTTTGGCACACGTATATGATAGTGTTGCTAGCATCCATATGATAAGGAGCCCGGGCTGACATGGCTAGTCGTAAACCCAAAGTGGCACAAACTTATAGGGACAGGCATCCATGACCCAGCATCGAACGTGTCGGTCATCAGCGAGTGAATCCAGGCTGTAGCACTGGGCTAGCAGGACTCCGGTGAACCGGGCTGTAGCGGGCTAACAGGACTCCGGTATTCATCGCGTGACATTTCCCCAAAGGGACAGACACAGGAACGAAGAAGGACACATGCCGGCCAGCCTAAGTGTTCCGGAGCAGTAGAAAGCTACCATGGCTCAGTGGAAGCACTAGGAGACATTTCCCAGTAAGAGAGGCTACTAAGGATAAACAACTAGATAGTCAGATCCCACACATACCAAGCATTTCAATAACATACACACAATATGCTTGATATGTGCAAATACAACATGGCATCACAACATGACTCTACGACTCAAGTATTTATTCAATAGGCTCCGAGGAGCGAGATATTACAAACATGGGTATCATAACCCAACATTCAGAGCATACAAGTCAAAGCACAAGCGGAAGCTTAACTTGCCTGAGTACAGACAACTATAAATGAAAAAGGCTGAAAAGCCTGACTATCTACCAGATCCTGCCGAGGGCACAAGATCGTAGCTGAGGTAACAAGCTAAACGTCGAAGTCCAAGCGGAACTACTAATGCGACTGGAGTCGCTCTGCAAAAACATAAAATAGGCAAACGTGAGTACAAATGTACCCAGCAAGACTTACATCAGAACTAACTACATATGCATCATTATCAACAAAGGGGATGGTGGGGTTTAACTGCAGCAAGCCAGCTTTGACTCAGTGGCTATCCTGAACTACGACTGCAATGTAACTCTTTGAGGTGGCGCACACGAGTCCACATATTCACCATATCAATACACCACTATGGATCCGCTCCCGTCTCCCTACGAGAACGCCATCCATAGCACTCACGCTTATCTTGCGCATTTTAAAGTATCCACTTTCACTTGTCTATGAACTATGCAAGGGGTCCAAGTTTCCATATCCGAGGAATCCGGCTATTCGAATAGATAATGATAACCCTGCAGGGGTGTACTTCTTCACACACGCTCTCGCCACTTATCGCCCTGTACACGTCATGTACCTCGGCAACCTTCAAGCGGAAGCCGGGCGAGGGAGTCGGCCACGACCTGACTAACCACACAAGTCTCTCGTCCAGGTTTATCGCCTATTCGGGTTCCATCCGCAAGGAGATCCGGCCGGGGTGTCGCTCACGGCCCCAAACGATGTGAGCAGGGTTCCCAAGCCCACCAACCGGGTGCCACTTGGTACACCGTGCCACTGTGCCTAGTCTGTCCCAAGCCCACCTGTACCGGGTGCCACTTGGTAGACTACTAACACTACCTACAAACACCAGAAACTAGTTGCAACTCCTGGACAGAGATCGAGTTGATTAATAAGTCGAGAGGGGCACTTAAGCATTCCAATGTGTGGTAGTAGCTGTTCATGGATCACAAACACAGAACTCAGTTCCTGAGGACGGCTGCAATGAGACAACCCACCATGTACTCCTACATGGCCTCTCACCGCTACCTTTACCAAATCGTGTTCACACATTTAGCTCTCAACAGTAGGACATGTTCACACACCTCCAATTCATTCCCGATGAATCAGACCTGACACAACTCTAAGCAATAGCAGGCATGACAGACAAGCATGAATGAGTAGGCACATCAGGTCTCAAACAACTCCTACTCATGCTAGTGGGTTTCATCTATTTACTGTGGAATGACAGGTCATGCAGAGGATAAAGGGGTTCAAGTACCGCAGCATGTAACAGTTGAAACGTTGTCGTCCTAATGCAGTAAAAGAGAGCAGGAGCGAGAGAGTAGGATTGTATCGGAATGAACAAGGGGGTTTTGCTTGCCTGGCACTTCTGAAGATAGTATATCTCTTCATCGGTGTCATCGAACTCATCGTCAGAACGCGTCTATCGAGAGGGGGCAATTACCGGCAACTGAGAAAGAAACACAATCAATGCAAATGCACAATATGATGCATGATCATGACATGGCAATATGCTGTGGTTTGAGCTAATACAACTAGCAACCAGATTAAATGAAGCTGGTTTGAATCAAAAATTCAAGTTCAAACTCCATATGTGAAGGTTTAAATGCCATTTAAATGATTTGTGCTAAACAGCAGCTATAAGTTGTTCTAACATGCATGAAAATGGTACAGATGGATAGATTGGATTTTTCTGATCATTTTTTATATATAAATTATTTCATTCTGAGCTATGGTTGATTTTCTATGATTTTTAGAAGTTTATACTATTTTCTGGAATTTCCTGAATTATTTTAACTCCAGAAATCAAATATTGCAACAGCATTGCGTCATGCTGACCTCAGCGGGTCAACAGGGCTGCCCCGAGTCAAAGCTGGCCAGTAGGGCCCACTGGTCAGTGACCCAGTGTTATTTAGTGTCACTGGCATGTGGGTCCGGTCAACGGCCACGTCAGCATGGTCAAGGCTGATGCGTGGGCCCACTGTGGTTAGTTAAACCTGAACAGAAAATAAACTGATATTAATTAAGGAGTGGGGCCCATGTGTATGTGAGTCAGGGGGGTAATTAAGCTGGATGATTAGCGCTAACTAGGTGGCCACGTCGACGGTCGCCGGAGCCTCACCGGCGGTGACCTCGAACCGCGGCGGAGTTCGCTCGGAACTCGCCAGAGGCGACGGATCGACGCACCAGGGGCACCAGAAGGTAGCCCGGGCCCGTGCGCGTCTAAGGAGACCAGCGGGAGGTGGGGGGTGGCCGGAGTTCGCCGGAAGCGAGTCCGTGGCGGTGGCCGGAGTACGGCCTCGAGCGGCGCAGGCCTACAGAGCGCGGGGAAACTCGTCGAGGGGCTCTCCGGACTCCTGGAGTCGCAGTGAGCACGGTGACGCGCTCCAACACGAGTGGCAGCAGCGTTGGACGCGGTGGCGACTTGGCTGTGCGGCAGCGAGCGTCGGCCAAGGTGGGTATCGCGGCTAGGGGGCGAACACATCGACGGGGAGAGCGGCAAGAGGCGCAGGGGCTCACAGTGATTCCGTAGGGTAGGTCGGTGGGCTCGGGGATGGCTTGGACGAGGCGGATCGACGCCGGAGATCTCCGGGCAGAGGCGGCGTGGACGAGCTCGATGGCGACGCTTCCGGGCGTCTGGGCTTGCTTCCTTCGTCGGGGAGACGTAGGAGACGATGGCGTAGCTCCCGGAGACGGAGAGGGATCGAGGGGTGGCCGGTGGACGCGGTGGCAGCGAGCGGTGGCAGCGAGCTCGCTCGGCTTTGGGAGTGAGAGCGAGAGAGTGCGAGGCAGGGAGAGAGGGGAGCGGTCGAGGGGGGTCCAGGGGGTCTGCGTGGCAATGCCAGAGAAGGCCAGGGCGAAGCGGCAAGCAGGAGGTGGCCGTCGGTGGCCGTGCGCGTGCTGGCGCGCCGCGGGCACACGCCCTCATCCTTCTGGCGCAAGGAGGAGGACGACTGGCAGCGCCAGGTGGGCTGGGCCGGCTGGCCTGCGGTGCTGGGCCGCACAGGTAGGTGGGCTGCTCAGGTGAGGCCAGGTAAGCTCTCCCTCTCTTCTGTTTCCTAATTTGTTTTTGTTTTCTATTTTTTTGATATGTTTTGAATTAGTAAATATACTAACTCATTTTATAAAATCCTGACAAAAATTGTGGGCACTATTTGAATTATTTCCAATAGCCCCCAAGTACTTTTAGGATTATTTGGACATTTAAAAATATTATAAGATTTAAATGTCCAAATTCAAATACTTATGAATTAATTCAAAAATCCAGAATAGCCTTCAAAAATATGAAACCATTTTTGGCAGAGGGTTTAGCCAGGACCAAAGATGGTGAACATTTATGAAGGGCATTTTGGTTTCATTGAAAAGATTTTAGTAAGCCCTAGTTGAATTCATTTAGTGCTAGGGTTTCAACATCCCCATTTCAAGTTTCTTAGTAATTTAAACATGATGACATGATGAGCAGGCAAAGTCAAGCAAGGCTGATCTGGGGCTGTGACATTATCCTAAGTGGTCAACTCTTGTGAAGACAATATCCAATCCGGAAGGAGAGAAGAGGCAGAGATTTGCCCAGGCATAAGAGAGTGCTAAGAAAGATGTGGAGTGTGCTTTTGGTGCGCTTCAATCTCGACGGGCTATCGTTTGACACCTAACGCTGACATGGATCACTGACAAGCTTTGGGAGGTGAAGACTGCTTGTGTAATCATACGCAACATGATCGTGGAGTCTGAGCGTCATGACAATATCTATGACCAAGGGCTCCAATTTCAGGGTGAAAATGTTGTGCCTGTGCACTAAGAGCTGGCAACGTTTGAATAGTTCACCCAATTTCATCATGAAGTGTGTGATTGACAAACTCATATGCAACTCCAAAATGACTTAGTTGAGCACATGTGAACTCACCTTGGCAACCACTAGATGTATCGCTTCATTTTCTTTTGATGTATTCGTGGCAATTTAAATTTGGTTGTAAACTTTGTGGTTTTTATTTGGTTGTGAAACTATTTATTATTCTGGTCCTACATAATTTATTTGGTTGTAAAACTGTATGGCATGTTTCTTTTAGTTAAAAAATGTCTATATTTGAACGCCGGCTGATCAGGCGGATCAAATGTGTCAATCGAGTTGGGCGCACTAGCAACACAACCATAAAAGAGGATGGACGCCGTCCTTTTGCTCAACCCAAACAGAAAGAATTCGAACAAAACAGACGTCCGTAATAGCCGTTTTTGGGCTAAGGAAGCGACGGTGAAAACATCAAAATTGCACCATGCATTCCAGGGCATGAGTTTTGACATATTTTGTCCTTTTGTGACTAACTGCACCATAGCCTTTTCTAACACCCCATAGCCTGTGAAAAAAACTTTTTCGCGGGGTAAGTAAAATTATTTAATCTATAAGATTCTTGAAAAAATAGGAATATTAATATTTTCTAAAAATATACTAGGTCCCAGTATAAGTTTTTTTAGAAGTTTTCAATCAATTCATCTCCAATCATGGCATTACAAAGAACATCAAAGGTAATAGAACTAAAACCAGGTCTATGGACCACCTAGCGGCGGCTACAAGCACGGGAGCAAGTTGAAGGCGTGCCACCGTCATCACCCCTCCCTCACTGGAGCCGGGCTAACCTTATTGTAATAAACAGTCGGGCAGTCATCTTGCTAAGGCCCCATAGGACTAGCACACCAAAGCAGTAATTATCACCGATGAAGAAAGCCGTAGATTAGAAGGATCAAACCTTTAAACACCCAAACGAAGACAAATGAAGACCAGATCGAAACAGATCCATCAAAGTCCAACATCGACCTAATCCCGTGAGGTCCAACGGAGACAGACCCCAACATGCCCCTTGGTAGTGCTAGACGCACCATCGAGACGGGGATAGAACGTGGGAGACATTATTCCTATCGAGGGACATCGCCGCCGCTACATAACCCCAACCAAGACGTTGAACCTAACAAGAATGAGAGCGGGGTCCCTCCCACCGGCAGGGGCCGAGGTCCTCCGCACCTCCAGTGCCCAAAGACCATCATAGATGAGACGGACCGGTGGCTGCGCCAACGGGAGGAGGATGAAATCCTTGGGTCTTTTCTTGTATTGCAAGTATAAGCTGAAGTTGCAAACATAGCCCAGGCTCAATGGAGCCCAATTTTTGAAAATTCAGGAATCAACTTTTGAGCTTCATTTTTTTGAAAAAAAAATCACACATGTACAGAGGGATGTATACTACGTATCTGCAATTTTTTATGACAAAACAAGTTCTAACGTGAGTTGCCAAGAAAACATGATTATGATTTTGTTTAATCATGTTTTTGTGTGTGTAGACCACATCAAAACATACTTCACAATGAAAATTTACAGAGATGATGTACAGATCCCTATGTGCATGTGGTTCTTTATTCAGAATTTTGAAACTTAAAGGGTTGATTATTATTATTATTTTCAAAATTTTGAGCTCCATGGAGCTCGGGGGTCCAAAAATCCACTCTCAAGTATAGAAAACACAATACTTTTTTCCAAAGTTGGCTGCTTGTTTTGTACGAATTGGAAGAAAATAAATATAACCAAATCAAAATCAATGTTTGGCCGATGACAAAATAAAACTCATAGTTCCAAACAAATTAAAATAGAATCAATGATTTTTAAATATAAACATGTGTATTATATATAAAATATTTGTTAATACAAACATTTAAAATGTTTGTTAAATAAATATGTGTACTGAATCCAAAAAAAATTATACACTCATGATTTATATTTAAATTATATAAAATGATGAATACAAATATTTACTAAATATTTATGAATATTCACTTATAATTTTTACTCATGACTTATATTCAAATAGTGCATGATTTAAATATTAGACACAATTGAATATCCGTATCAACAGTTCAATTTAAATTATGAATATTTAACTATACAAACATTGAATTATACAAATGTGCATATAATTATTGAAATTTTTGTATAATTAAGGTAATATTTTTGAATTGTAATTTAAATATATTTGCATTATTTAAATTATACATATATTTTTATAATTCATAAATATTATTTTAAATATTTGAATATTTTTAAAACAATACATGAACAATTTTAAATATAAGATATTTTTTGTATGTACAATATTTATAACATATTAGATGTTCAAACCTTAAGGCTGGAGTGGCTACACCGGCTCGTGTTTTAAGGTCACGGGTTTGAGACCTGCCCCCCCCCCCCCCCCCCTTGTGTTATTTTTCGCATCTATGAGTGGTTGGCTCTTTTGCAAATAAAAGAATGCAGGGGCTTTTATGCAAAAATGCATAGCAGTGATCGGCTTTTCTCGCAAATAAAATTTGTTGTGCAAAAAATGTGTCGGCCAAGCGCCATCACTCACCAACAGGTGGGGCCATTCACACGGATACACCCGCACACGCGTTTGTGACTATATCTACACGCTTCAGTTAAGTTAAGTGACTGCAGTTCAGTATTTTCAAAGTTTTAGAATCAGATTGAACATCGAGCGAAAATTTTATGACTCCCAATAATATCGACTCATAATTTCACTTCATTTTTTCCATATGGATCAAATGGGTCCTAGAAGCGAAAGTGCTTTTCTGCTCCCGAGCTCAAATGATCTCGGTGAACAATAAAATTGATTTTTTTAAAAAAATAAAAAAAAACTATTTTTTTGAAAGAAACATTGGAAAAAGTTCTAAGTGCTTGCAAAAATTCGTCATGAAATTGCATTTCTTAAGGCGTAGAAAAATATATATTAAGTGCTCCAAAATGCTTTCGAAAGTAGCATTTTCAGAGTATCCATTTTTTTTTTGCCACGCCTTCTAGAAATGTGATTTCATGACGAATTTTTACAAGCACTTCAAAATTTTGTCAATGTTTCTCCCAAGAAAATATGATTTTTTTTATTTTGTTTTGATTTTACTGTCCACCCGAGCTCGGATGCAGAAACTCTGCGTCCAGAAGGATATTCTAGGGAAACCGCAATGGAGCAGGTTTTATGCACTCGACTCCAAAAGCTATAATGACCAACTGTTGACAAAGATGAATGGTGTTTCAATTTAGGGGGAGGTCACTCACATGGGGGTGGGGAGCTCTTCCCTCTTCTTTCTCTTGCTTTTCCTTTCCTTTTCTTTTCCGTTGGCCATCATGCTGTTGTTATTTTCTCCATATTCTGATTTGACAGTATGTCCCTATGCTCAATTGGAAGCAGACTGAATGATTTCTTTTCAGAAAAGCAGTGTCGATAGTCCTGTCCTGCATTAGTTTTAATAGTCTATATTAGTTGAGACTTTTTTCCCCCAACGTATCGGTTACCTCTGAAACTGACATGCCAATTGGCCCCATCCCTGCATCATTATCGCGATCAATACAAACAATGATTTCATGCCACTAGAATTGAATATTGAGTACAGCGCCTTTATTTTCCTACCTAGCAGGACCAATCCCCTTTTCATGTGTCCGAGTCAAGTATACCACTGCAGCACTGCTACTATTTGCCGTTTTTTGTCAACAGGCCCAGAGTTTCCAATAAAGGTCCGCCTGCCTAACAGGAGAAAATGCTCTAGTACCTAATTTTGCATGTGATGCATACCCCCTAGACATACCTTTTTCTTTTCTTTTCCTGACAACAATTTAAAAAAGTGCAAAAAATGAGGAATGGTCAATATAAATGGTCGATTTTTCTCCACCTTTTTCCCAGCTTCCCCACCAATAATTGGTTTGAAATACTAACTGCTACTACTACAGTGGAGCGGAGGATTTGTGGCCACAAAGACTCCATGCGACCCATCTGTTTCTCACTGTCTTCTCTCACTTGGGCTGTTAGTAAAATAACAAAAAGATTCCATCAGCTGCAAGTAAAGAAGAGATTATTTTTCCTGGGGAACTGTGGCTTTTGTTTTGTTCTTATCCCTCTCTCACGCTTGCGTCGACCGAGAAGGGAAATGGAAATTGCTTTGATAAAGATTTGTTTGTCTCTCGAGGATAAGCTCGCCCGCACTAATAAACAAGGCGCGCCGGGACAGGACGCGCGAAATAGACGCCCGGCCGCGCATCGAGAGATGCCGTGAGAAATTTGGAGCCGTCGACTAGTTGGAAATGTTTTCTTTAAAAGGAGAAAACGAAATGGAGGCCAGGCGCAATACGCGCTCCAACTCGGCTTATTTGGAGGAGTAGGTATTTTTTGCTCTCGCTTTGCTTCTTTATTTTTTTCCCTGTTTGTTGAGGGGGAAAAGGTTGTCCCAAGTGCACGCCACCATCACTGTGTGCGCTTGCCGCACGCTTTCGGCCAGCGAAGACGCGTTTCACGACACGGTAAATAAAATAATTTCATTCTCCAGATAGAAAAATCCGTCCCATGCCTTATCTCTCTTTTTTCTTACGATTACGGAACCTCGTCCTCGTCAGAATACAGAGAGCTTATACGTCGCGTAAAGAAGAAAGTCGGCCACCACCACTCGAAAAAGAAGAAGAAGAAAGTTGGTCGACGGGCAAACTGGATACCGAAACAACAGAGACGCACACTGTGGTATTTTCTCTTTGATGAAGCCATGAGCGAACTGCACAGATGTCGAACGGCCGTGGTGCCATCTGGGCGAGGAGATCCCTCCCTGATCTGGCTCCGCGCTGGAGCGGTACGGTACGTAGAAACCGCAGCCACACACGTAGACATGCGTACCGTACGTAGCCAGCCGAGCCGCAGTATATTCCCCTTTCCTTTCACGGAAAAAGCCGGGTATATTCTCGCCGGCTGGCTCCAGAGACAGCTGCCTGTGCCTGTGCCTGTGCCACCAGCGAGACGCAGTCAATGATTTCACCTAGCCTTTGCCTTCAAACTGGCCCGTGTTAAATCATCGTCGATCTCTCCACGACTCTACCCCGCTGCCTCTTCTCGGCAGGTCGCAGTTAATACTCGTGTCAGTGGCCTAACTGCTCTCTGCGCTGCCCGGGGCTGATCGGGCTGCCATTAACTCCCCAACGGATCTCTTGACAGAATACCCTATCTTTTTGAAAAAAATATTGTACTCTTGCCCTGCACCATCTGCAGATTCTTTACCACTACTTCATTCATTTTCTGCGCGGGAAGAAAATTATTACTACGGGTCTTTACCACCTCATTCATTTTCTGCAAATTTACAATCCCTTTCGATGATGTATGCTATGCAGGGGTTGATGTGTACTGTGATATAAATCTAAGATCAATCTACGATATACAGTATATATATTATGCGTGTCTTTTCAGGGGCGTCGTCAGCAAATTTATGTCTGGCACAAACAATGCCACAGCTGAGCACGTCAGCGTGTGGCAGCAGTATGAGTGTGCGACAATCCAAACCGGCCTGACCATGTCCTGATTTCACATCACGCCTCGGAATTAAATATGGTTTCAGTTAGTTCAGATGGGGAAATGGAATTGTAGGTTGCATGGGGTTTATTTCCCAAATATTCCTCTTAGATTGTTATTTTTATGATTTAGAACTTGGACTTACACTTACCGGGTCGTTTTTACCGAGTCCAGACGGCAAAACAACCATCATGCCAAACTACAAACCAAACTATACTACTCCCTCCGTCCGAAAATATTTGTCATCAAAATGGATAAAAAATGATGTATCTAAAACTAAATTACATCTACATACATCTCCTTTTATCCATTTTGATGACAAGTATTTCCGGAAGGAGGGAGTACTAACTAGCATCATGAAAGATATAAAAATATACTCCTATTAATCAAGTTCAAGTTCGTAACTAAAGTCAGAGAGAGCGGTAAGCCCGATGCAGACGACACGTGCTGGACAAGCTAGATAAAGGTGTGGCGGTATAAATAAAGCGCGAAGCTTTATTCGAGTTGCAGGCTAATTCTTGGCATGCACTCAATCTCCCGTGCTCCCACTGCTCGCTTATTAGGCCCCATTTTTATCTGATTGATACTATCAAATATCTTTTTCTTCTTCTCTTTTTCTTGCGAGCGACTGCAATTATTTCAAAGCACTACGAGCTGCTGAATGATAAAAGAAACTCGTACTACTACATGGAAAATTACTTCGCCGTGAAGGATCAAACACTGCACGGGACAATAAAAGGTTTTTAAATTTTTGGGGAGAGAAATGGGGCCCTCGTGTTCTATTGGCGATGCTTGTGTTTGGTCCTTTTAGGGGGATATAAAAGTAGAGTTGTTGGCATGGAGTGTACTGTTTCTATTTCGTTTCTGCTCCTCAATTGACTTGGGTCAGGGAGGTTCTGGTGCTAGCTTTTCAACTCCTTTTCTTCTTCTTTGAACTGAACAAATAGGAATAGGAATTTCATATGTCCTCTTGATGCATTTAAAGGATCTTCAACAGATTGACCAAGTCCCCACAAATACTTTTCTAGTTGACACAAGATCGTCTCCTTTCACTACATGCAAATGGCCAGAAGGATTGAAATAAATTTAGCAAAATACGAGCATTAATGTCATGTCTAGTACTTGAATCCTGGTGGTGGTTGTGGTGGGCGGCGGCGGGGGGGGGGGGGGGGGGGGTACTACTGTCCTCCTAACCATTCAACCACGGGTTGGTTCGTCAACAGATGAATTATAATAGGACAATTATTCATAAAAACCATTTTAAGGGTATCTGGACAAAAAAAGTGCTTCGACAGATGTCTTATTTGTATCTTGTGATGTAATTTTTTTTGTCTCAGCCTCAAATTTTGCCCCCATGTACTGCAGTACTTGCTTGGGGACGAGCAAGGCATAAGCTTCTGGGAGTTCATGAGTCCAAAATGTATGATGATTTTGATGGTTATTGTGTGCCTACACCGTAGGCTCTGTGAAATTTTATCGCGTTTGCGCACCTTTTTGTAGGTTTTCCTAGGAAACGTCATTTGGAGCAAATAAAATACTATGGAAGGAATTTCAGGAAATTACGATGGAATCACATCATTTATTGTGATTACCATATATCATAAAACAAATAAAAGCAAAGGGAGAAATTTGGAGGCCATGTCGCGCCTCAAGAGGGTAAGATTGCCACCCATACGAGCACGTCCGCTCGTATGAGCGGCCGTATGGCATGGCGGCGGCCTCCCTTGGTCGACTACTTCTCCCCCGTGCATTCGGATCATGGAGTAGACGTCCACAGCCACCAGAAACACATCCAGAAGGAGAACCCTAGCCTCCGGAATCCATTCAGAGGAGGAATTGGCAAGGAGGAGACCACCATCTTCACCACCACGTGCAAGGAGACGCCCGCATCATCACCACTATCATCATCATCCACATCCTTATTCATCTCATTTGTAACATCGGAACCCTAGTGGATCATCTTGTGTGCTACTCGTTTGATTCATCCATGTTTATCATCACCGCTTTCATGATGCTTGTTGTCTCTATATATGAGTAAAACCCCTAGTTTTCGGGGATATGGATGAACCTTGATATGTATAGGAACTGAAATATTAATAAGGCTATGAGATTCTGTGTTGAATGATTTAGCTTAATAAACTTCGTGAATGTTGTGAAAGGACCCCACTCAGCATTTTCGTCGAAAGACCACGAAGCGTATCACTGTGTTGTAAGAGTTAGAGAGTGGAGGTAATTCGAGGTGAATGTAAAAGCCTTCATCCCTAGGTTTAACAATTGTTAGGGGAATCATAAAGAGCCCTTAGTGAGTCCGCGTCCATGGAGAAACCCTCGATTACCGTAGTTATAACATGCATGGGGAACTACAATGGTGGCCTGCGTGGCATGGAGTCTATCTAGAGTAGAACATGTTCTGTACCCGGCTCTGCCCAGAGTAAACTTCAAGATTGGCTTAAGTATCCAAATAATACTATGTTGTTGCATAGGTTGCGTTAGAAACATACAAGTGGGAATTCCCAACTCCCCGAGAACGTCTTACTCCTCTGCCCGTTTTCTTGTTACTTTTTTACGGTTTTATTTATATTTATGTTATTTACTTTAAGTTTGCATTTCACCAAAACCAATATCCACCCTCCGCCCTCACTTTGCTTTGAGTCTACAATCAATTGCAAGTATAATTCCGTAAGTCACTATGAGAGGCAAAACCCTAATTCTTGTGCTCCCTGTGAGATCGATACTATTACTTCAAAAAAGCTACAACTAAACCCTATGCACTTGCAGGTAATCAGTGGTGGTTGGGGGTTGCGGCGCCGAAGCAGCCTAACGGTGGAAGGAGGGGTTTTAGAGAGGGGGCGAGGGGAATTTATAGGGCGTGCTCGCAGGGCTCGGGTGTGCATGAGATGACCGGTGTGGAGATCGTGGCCGGGGTGCACGTCAGGTCGTGGGCGCATGCGTGACATGGGCGTCGAGAGGTTGTTGACGAGGCAGCTGATAGGTGAGTCTCGCATGTCGGTGAGAGAGAAGAGAGAGACAGAGAGCGTACGGTTAGCTGGGGTGTGGAGCTAGTTGCGCTCGCTAGGCTAGGTTAGGTTTCCCCCTTTTGTTTTCTTTTTATTATTTGTTTGCTTTTCAGTCTTCTTCTATAAATTCAATCCAGTTTTGAATCTACAATTTATTCCGAAAGCAAACTTGCTCTAAAATCTATATGGAATGTTTCTGAATTGGTGAACATTTATCTCGGCCTTTTGTCCAACTATTTTCTGCTCTTTATTCCGAGGCTTTATTTTAGTTTCTATTGAATTTTTTCCTAAGGATGTTTTCTACTGAATTTTCCTGGTTTAGTTTTCTCTGACCCATCTTGTAATTTGTTTTTGAATATTTAATTTGTGAAGGGGTTTACTTTCCTATTTAACCCCTTAAGGGTTTCTTGGCTTTCTACTTGCTATGACTAAAGTTTCAACTAAAGCTCACTGACATTCAACTAGTTGTTGTAGGGACTTCAACTCTTCTAAGTGGTCAAACAAGGACAATAAAAAACAAATCCTAGGCAATGTTAGATAAGTACCAAACAATCAAAGGTTTTTCTAAAAGAAAATCAAACTAAATTGTTAATCATTTTGGACTTGGGAAAAATCTGGGATTTGACAGAAAAAATCCTCGATAGTAGTTTTGATGTCTTGCAGGAAAATATGAAGGTAGGCGCACCATGTGGCAGTAGAGAGGGGCACCAGAGCCACCATGTGGCCCCTCTTGGCCACGACCTAAGTGTGAGGACCAAGAGTATATCGACTAGGGGTGAATGGGAGATTCAAAAATTCTTGCAAATGTTATGAACTGATCCCACACACAACAACGGAAATAAGGTTCTGTAGAAATGAACTTAATCGAGCATGTTACTAAGGAATATATCTATCGAAGTAGGAAGCAATAATGGTTCGAGCATAGGATATCACAGGTTTGACAATATGATGGTAATGCAACATGTGAACTAATGCAGTAGCATGAGAGAAGACAAGGTATGAAGTACAAAGGAAAAACACAAGAAACATCAATGACGAGGTGAATGAAAGCAACACAGGGAAATTACGCCAGTCTTAATAAGATAAGTGCGAAGAGAAATTTATACGACTGGGACAAGTAAACTGAATGATGAGAATGCAAATTGGCGAGCAACAAACTTTAATAGATGAGAATGACAGAGATGACATAAACAAATAATATGCAACAATCAATGATTGATCAGATAAACCATCATCACAGACCACGAAAGTAAACTGCTGAAGGTAATGCAGTAAGGTAAAGTGAACTAGTGGTGCTCTATGGCGACAGATGGATTTGGTAGACCAGTTTGCCCTTCTGCCAAAGGACTACATCTAGTTGGAAGGGTTGTGGTTTAACACAGAAGATAAACTCTCTTTGTCCTATTCTCCTTCAACTCGTAGATGGCCAGACTCCAGTTGATTTCACTTATGGTAGATACTTATCGGTGATCTCCAAACCTTCAACAGACCTCTTCGCGAACCACAATGATACTTGGTCACTGAAGATCTTGCTCGGTGAAGACAATAACACTTCAACACTCGAGCTGACACCTATCCATCTAGAGAGTGCGCAGCTCTCAAGAGTAATATGTAGAAGAACTCTTAGCTCAGAACTACTATGATGCTCAATGACTGTCTAAGTTTCGCCTCTTGATTTTTCTCTAGGTGGATCTTAAACTCAAATCACTCGGAGAGGGGATGCTCAATCAATCTTCTCAGAAATCTTAAGCGGAGCAACCAACAGGCAACGTTGGAGCGGGGTGGCTATATATAGCCGCAGCCTTCCCTCAAGGGAAAAGGGCCAAATTGGACATGTGGAGCAGACAATGGCCGAACAACATGAGTACAACGGTCGGAAATTGAGCACACCGGTAACATTCCTTGTGGAGCAAGTAATGCTAACTGCTCAGTTCAAAAGATAACTCCTGTAGCACGAAGAACAACATCTACTGCTGGCAGGTAATCATTCGAAATATAAAGAGATTTCTCTTAGTCTTGCATAGGTTTTGGGCTAAGCATCACATCGGATCTAAGCTTCGAGAACATAAACCCCTCTTAATAGTACGGAGGTCCTATGACTCAAAAGAATGAAAGAAGAACAATGAAATGAATACTATGCCTTCACTTTGTCTTGACTTCCATTCGCTCCAATCAATTTTCTTCGGACAGAAACTCCAAACCAATTGCTTCAATCAACAATAAATTCTCAAGGGGTTAACTCCTTCACACACTGGTACGCGTCGGTGCTATACAAACGGTTTTTAACCCCTTTCCGCGACGGCATTTGGACCATCGCCAAGTGAGTATGGGCGATAGGGGGGGGTGTCCTTTCCACACGACCCAGAAACCGTTGGGGATATGCCCTCCTGGCACACACGCTCGGCAAAATGCGGTCGTGTGCGACCGGCGAGCGAGCAAATACGGTTATACGTACAGTAGTGCTAAAAAACAATTATACAGGCGAAATCCTTTCCGGTCGTAAGTAAATCCCACACAGTCAGCCCCTGCTAAACGTTTCCGTTCGTATGTACATTCCACACAGTCCATCCAAGGAATTCATTTTCATTAGTATGTACATCCCACACTGTTAATCCAAGAAGTACCAAACGTTTGCGATGCGCACAACATCACAAACAGTCAATAATTTTGAAGCGTGTGTGATAAGGTGACTATCGCAAACATTTAATAAGAAAGAACTGTGTGTGATGCTGTTGTTAATCACACACATTTTTTCTTGGCTGATCGTGTGTGCAGTGGAGATTGATCGCACATGTTTTTTCCTAGCTGATCGTGTGTGTGGTGGAGATTGATCGCACAAGTAGTGGATCCTAGAAACGTGTCTGATCTCCACGTCTATCACAGACGTTTCGCTTTTGCAAACCGCATGCAGTGTAATCCCTAATTTAAAAATCACATTTTTGAATTTGAAAGTAGGCAATCGCTTATTTCATATCCAACCAGGTTTATTACAAATCTTTCCCTAATAATAATGCATGGATTGACTCCGTGGGTTCACCGTCACAATACGCTTCTTCCCATGAATTTACGCTTTCAGTTTTTTACCTATATTATTTTCTACAACCGAGGTGGTACTATTCTCTGACCTTTTTAGTATATATTATTTGTCAAGCAACCGTCACATGAACTTATGAGCGAAGGGTGATCCTACGGGGGATGTTCCCAGCACGCATGTACAAGACCAACTAGCGGCCAACACGTCCTGGTGGACCCCACCACTCAATAAAAGAGAGCAATATTACCTCTCTAATTGCCGTTTCGTTTCATAAAATCAGCAAAATAGAGATTAATCTCGTAATTGCAAAGAGGGAGCTAGGGAATAAGGAGGTTACAAATCCGTTGGCTGGGATGGAAAACATAGGGAACACAAAATAATCGGAGGTTACAAATCCGTTGACTCGGATGGAAAACCTTGGGAACACAAAATAATCGGACGGGCGCCCCGCCAACGAGGGACGGCCTGGGACGGTCCATGGCAGCGTTGTCGGCGCCGGTCGCAGGGGAGGACGGCCACCAGCGGCTGCGCCCCGCCGGCGAGGGACGGCCCGGGACGAGGCAATGGCGACCAGTGAGGGACGGCTGGGATGGTCCATGGCAGCTTTGTCGGCGCCGGTCGCAAGGGAGGACGGGCGCCGGCGGCTGCGCCCCGCCGGCGAGGTACGGCTCGGGATGGGCGCCGACGACCGGTGACCTGGAAGGCGGCGGTGACGCGACGACGCCCGTGGTGCTGGCGGCAGCGGCTCCTTGCTTTTGCTCCTGCTCATGGTGAAGGAAGAGATGAAGAAGGTGGTGGCCTCGATCCAATCCGATCTGGATCGATAGCCTATGGGGGAGGCCTTGAAGTGAAGTAGTGGTGACCGTTGAGAGGGGGACTGGGAGTGCTTCTCATGGTGGTAGTTCCCCACTGGACATGGAGAAGGAATCAAGAGTGTGGGAAGAGAAATGGGGGAGAGACGAGGATGAGGGCCTCTAAGAAGATATCGGAGGGACATACATCGGTTCGTCTGGGGTCAGACGACACCCGTCGCCCCCGCGAGAGGGCTCGTGGAATTGTTGTAGCCAGATGCAATGGGCACCGAGCGGGCTGGACACGGGAGTGAATGAACTAGACATATGCAAGTCGGTGATTGGATTGTTAAAATCTTAAACCACGTGTGATATTTTTTCCCGTTGCAACACACGGGCCCTTTTGCTAGTATAGGTTAAACCACGAATGCATAATTCGATGCACAGGTACATATACCTAAGAACTACAGAAGCACCAAGTAAAGAATGATGAACCACAGTTGTACTAAAGACTGTAAAGAGAGAGGCGAAAGACATTCTGGTTGCTGGAGAAGCTGAAGCGGAATGCCCATATTGTGCCCTCCTCCATGCGTAATGCATGCAGACTCTAGGCCAACCCCTTGCGATGGCTGCCCGTCCATCCTTCACTATCTTCATTATGACTTCTCGATGCTCATTGTAGTCTGGATGAAATACTTTGACCTTCATTGCATGTCCACCAATCATGTACTTTGAAAGGTAATCTTGAGTGAATTGCTTCAGGAACCACTGCGAATGAAAAGATTCAGACATTGTTGTCTAACAACTCATTATGGGCAGTAAAAAGAGAAGGTTGCAGAGTTTGTAGTTACCATCCTACAACTCACTATTGTGTTGGATAGAGCATAAACATATAATTTGCTTGCCACCATTCGTATCTTTTTGCTAATAATCCTTATCAGTTTCCTCACTTGATGCTTGTTCATGAATATCTCATTGCCCCATACGCAAAAAGGGTCGATGCATGGATCCTTGCCAAGGGCATATGTACCTACAAGCAACAAGTCAATATTAGAAGCTAACAAGTGTCCAGGCCTGGATCTATATGCACTACATTATGGAACGACGGGGGAGTACAAGCCGAGGGATGAAGCTAACCTCGGTGGAAAATGGTGGCCACACCCGTTGTTGTCTTGCATAAGTAGTGGAAAGGCATGATAAGTACGACAACTTTAACATCAAACAAATATAGCAAAGGTAAACAATATCATCTCCAAATAATAGCTTGAATGTGTTGGTTTCAGCATGCTGTTAAAGCATATATAAAATGGAAGGCAATATTACCGACAGCAGGCTTAACATCCATCAAATATTGCAATTCAAAATGGTATCGTTGAAAATGAATAGAACATAGGTAATGCTTAAACACCACTGAATAAATGTGTAAAACTGAAATAAAGGGCATGTGTTAACTACACCAGGCATAACTGGAACCAAATATAGCAGTTCAAACTGGTATTGATGCAATCGAGCGGCACAGATCCGACTTGCACATAATGAACACCACATTGTGAATGATTGAAATAAACATGGCATAAATGATCAGTATAACAACTAAATATAGCCATTGAAAACTGGACAGAGTCTCACTGGAACCAACCTAACAAGCAAATAAAGATAAATAGGGCATATGCTTAAAAACTGGACAATGCTCAATACAACCAACCTAACAAGCAAATACAGATAAACAAGACACCTGCTTGAAAACTGGACAAATGCTAAAAAAAAGCAACCTAACAACCAAATACAGATAAACAAGGCATCTGCTTGATAACTGGACAAATGCTCACTGCAACCAAACTAAGACAAAATACATATAAACAAGGCATCGGCTCGATAATTGAAAAAAATGCTCACTGCAACCAACCTAACAACCAAACACAGATAAATAAGACATCTACTCACTCTAAACAACCAAATATAGCCCTTCGTGAAACTGAACTGGACAATTCATACTCAAACATCACATAGCCCTGTTGAACAATACATTTTTGCATAACTGAAATAATTAAACACAACACAGTTATAGCACCGCAAGAAAAATGCTACTACAACTAAGGGTATGGGTTGGCAAGCTAGAAAAGGTAAGATTTGCTGATAGGATGTTGCCTCACATTTCATGGACGGGATCCTTCCAGTTGGACGAGCACAGAACCATGGTGGAAGAACCTTTGTGGGTGCCCTCCTCGTGGTCATGGTCGTGGTCGATGAGATCTGACTTGGCAATTGAGGATTCCAAGCTGCCGTTGTAGAACGTGTCCTTCAGAAATGACAAAATGGGCTTGATGGCGTATAAGGATCACAAATCCTTGACCGCTTGGCGGAGGAGATCAGTGGTAGGGCCGTCAAAGAGATCGATGGTGGTTGAACCAGAGGGGTTGGGGATGGACCACGTAACCTGTGACATGGCCAGCGTGAAGCCGTCACTGTCGACGAGCTTGATGTCGTGGCCAGCTTTCCCGAGATACAGTAATACACAAGCCCGCTGACATGAAGCCTTCGACATGGCAACGTAGTCAATATCTTTGCCGGCTTCCGCGGTGATGTTTTGCTCCGGGATCGACAGGTCGGGGCAAATGACGGCCACCTCGCCAACGTCCGCCGGAGTGGCCATGATAAACCACTTCTTGGCCGAATGCTCGTCGGGCTCCCCGGGATACGTGGTTCAACTTAGGCTACGACATTCTGGAGCAGGGGATGTGGATCTAGCAGGGAGGGACACTGCAAGCCTCATCTAAAAACTCAGGGGAGTGGGGCGACGGTATGAGAATCGCTGGGTAACCTTAACTTTATTATCTAAGCTAGGAGGAACGGGCAGACCGGCATGGGTTGGCAGTGGCGCTGGTGGCCCTTGTGGCGGCCGCGAGGTAGGATTCGAGGGGGGAGGGGGGCGGGTGGGGGGACTGTGGTGGGGGGGGGGGGATTGTGGTGTTTGAGGATACACCGCGACTACTGAAAATTTTAGTAATGGTGGGCGGAGATGGTGGGCGGAGATGGTGGTGGACTAGGGAAGGCGACGGTTCAAATGCCTCGGCTACTGCAATTTTACTATAAGGTCGGTGCTGGAGGACTGTGGGCGACGGTTGAAGTACGACGGCTACTAAAATTTGGGTAAAGGAATTGATGCGGGGCGGGGGTGCCCAAGGTCACACACAGTCCAATAAGAATATGCATGTATGATAATAAGGAAAAGTGGCGGAATCGCCGTTTTTTGCAACGCTCAAGGCGGGTAATTTGTTTTTATATTTCTAGCTAGCTGGTCTATAGCACATGGTTCGTCGTAATTTCTAAATAAACTGACCCCCCTTTAGCTTGTGCAGTCGTGGTGATTTTACAGCGCACTTGCATCGCACACGGTTAAGCCAGTACCTCCACCATTTGCTTGCGCTTGCGTAGTCGTGTGATTTTACAGCGCACTTGCATCGCACACAGTTAAGCCAATACCTACACCATTTTGCTCGTGCTTGTGCAGTCGTGGTGATTTTACAGCGCACTTGCATCGCACACGATTAAACCAGTACCTCCACCATTTGCTCGCACGCAGTCATGGTCATTTTACAACGCACTTGCATCGCACACGGTTAAGCCAGTAGCTGCACCATTTTGCTCGTGCTTGCATAGTCGTGGTGGTTTTACAGCAAAAAAATAACCTATAAAAACATAATCTACAAATTAGCAAAACAAGGATGATCCCAAGGTTTATATAATATGCAACTTCCCACGGGTTAACCCATCCTTGGACTACTCCAGCCCGAGCACACTCAACTTCTGCGTTCTATTCGACTAGGCTAGCGGATGGGAAGCGGCACCTTGCTGATAGGAATTGCCTCCTTGCCTTTAAGGCATTTCACACTGGTCACCCTATGGGACCTACTCCCTCCTATCACGCACATTTGTTCTTTTAGAAACTGTGTGCGATGGCTAGTGTGTCGCCGCCTAGCCTTCAATGAGCACTAACACCGGTAGCGGGAAACCGATGGGAGAAAAGGCAGGAAACCGATTATAGGAGTGGCGGGAAATGGTAGTCTGTTTAGAACACATACAAGAGAAGGAAGTGCGAGCTTGCACGACGCATGCACACAATTCTTACCCATGTACTGCATGTGCTGTCGAAAGGGCTAAGGGTTGCCGTTCGATCCGGGAGCATCCAACGGTGCAGATGTATGATCCATGGGGTTTGGGTTCTAGCCAATCAGAACGTACGACTCAGATCGCGCGCGGCATTGGCCACGGTTTGGTAGCCACACAACTTTCGTTTGGCCTTTTTATACACTAATTGAGTTTCCTAGGCATTTAATGTCCATAATTCAAATATGAACTTCAAATACATGCTCCAGTTCATCAAAATGGCTAGAAAAATTATACATGTGTCCCTGGGTGCATGTTTAGGTCCCATGCCAGGAATCGGAATGAATTACAACCGTATCGGCGTCCTGACTCGTCCTCAAACATTTAGAATCTCGGTTTTTAAATCCCTGTAAATCCTAAACTCACAAGAAAGTCATGAATGTTGGCATGGTGTCACGTCATGGCGCATATTTGTCATGGTAAAAACACTGTCCAATTTGGGCCAAGCTTTATTATGAACCTCTTATAAATCAGAGCTTCTCTCAACAAGAAGCCTTGTGGTTCCGATAGGGAAACGTGTCCCCCTTGTTGTCGAAACATAATCACGACCTCTTTTCGCGTTGTATTTTCTTCTACAGGCAACATGGAACAACAGGATATCCGTGCCAAAGTCTAAACTTATTCAGGGTTCCTTTGGCCTTTTTATACACTAATTGAGTTTCATAGGCATTTAATGTCCATAATTCAAATCTGAACCTCAAATACATGCTCCAGTTCACCAAAATGGCTAGAAAAAATATACATGCATATGTCCTTGGGTGCATGTTTAGGTCCCATGCATGCCAGGAATGGGAACGAATTACAACCATACCAGCGTCCTGGCTCGTCCTCAAACATTTAGAATCTCCGTTTTTAAATCTCCGTAAATCCAAAACTCACCAAAAAGTCATGAAAGTAGGCATGGTGTCACGTCATGGCACATATATGTCGTGGTAAAAACATTGTCCAATTTGGGCCAAGCTTTATTACGAACCTCTTACAAATCGGAGTTTCTCTCAACAAGAAGCCTTGTGGTTCCGATTGGGAAACGTGTTCCCCTTGTTGTCGAAAAATAATCACGGCCTCCTTTTGCCATGTATTTTCTTCTACGGGCAACATGGAATGACATGATATCCATGCTGAAATTTAAACTTATTCAGGGTTCGTTTGACCTTTTTATACAGTAATTGAGTTTCCTAGGCATTTAATGTCCATAATTCAAATCTGAACTACAAATATATACATGCTCAAGTTTACCAAAATGGCTAGAAAAATTGTACATGCATGTGTCCTTGGGTGCATGTTTAATTAGGTCCCATGCCAGGAATGGGAACGAATTACAACCGTCTTGGCGTCCTGGCTCGTCCTCAAATATTTGGAATCTCGGTTTCTAAATCCCCATAAATTCCAAAACTCACCAGAAAATCATCAAAGGTGGCATGGTGTCACGTCATGGCACATATATGTCGTGGTAAAAACGTTGCCAATTTTGGCTAAGCTTTATTATAAACCTCTTACAAACTGGAGCTTCTCTCAAGGAAGCTTGATGGTTCCGATAGGGAAACGTGTTCCACTTGTGGCGAAACATAGTCGCTCCCTCTTTTCGCCTTGTATTTTCTTCTACGGGAAACATGGAATGACATGATATCCATGCTGAAATTTAAACTCATTCAAGGTTCATTTGGCCTTTTTGTATACTAATTGAGTTTTCTAGGCATTTAATGTACATAATTCAAATCTAAGTACAAATACATGCTCCAGTTCACTAAAATGGCTAGAAAAATTATACATGCATGTGTCCTTGGGTGCATGTTTAGGTCCCATGCAAGGGATGAGAACGAATTACAACCTGACTGGCGTCTTGGCTCATCCTCAAACATTTGGAATCTCGGTTTTTAAATCCCCATAAATCCAAAACTCACCAGAAAGTCATTAAAGGTGGCATCGTGTCACGTCATGGCACATATATGTCGTGGTAAAATCATTGCCAATTTGGGACAAGCTTTATTACAAACCTCTTACAAACCGGAGCCTGTCGCAAGAACCCTCGTGGTTTCAATAGGGAAACGTGTCCCCTCGTGGGCCAAACGATAATCTCTCCCTCTTCTAGCCTCTTTTTTTCTACATGCGACACGTACGGAACAACGGGAGATTCGCGCTGAAATTTGAAATTATTCAGGGTTCGTTTGACCCTTTTTATTCATTAATTGAGTTTTCTAGGCATTTAATGTGCATAATTCAAATCCGAACTACAAATACATGCTCCAGTGCACCAAAATGGCAAGAAAAAACGTACATGTGTCCTTGGGGTGCATGTTTAGGTCCCATGGAACGAAATGGGAATGAATTCAACCGTCTCGCCATCCTGCCTTGGCCGCAAACATTGTGAATCTCGGTTTATAAATCTCTATAAATCCAAAACTCACCAGGAAATCATGAAACTTGGCAGGGTGTCACTACATGGTACATATAATTGTCCAATTTGGGCGAAGCTATATTACAAGCCTCTTACAAACCGAAGCTTCTCGCAACCCTTGTGGTTTCGGTGGGCGAAACAATAATCGTTGCCTCTTCAAGCCTTGAACTTTGTTTTCTACAGGCAACATAGAAAAACAGGAGTGTCGTGCCAAAATTTGAAACTGTTTAGGGTTCGTTTGGCCATTGTATATATTACTAATTAAGTTTTCTACGCATTAAATGTAGTCCATAATTCAAATTTGAACTACAAGCACATGCTCCAGTGAAGCAAAATGGGTGGGAAATCGTACATGTGTCATTGGGTGCATGTTTAGGTCTCATTTAAGGAATGAGAATGAATTACAAACTTGTCATCATCCTGAAACATTGAGAATCTCGGTTTTTAAATCCTAGTAAATCAAAAACTCACCCCAAAAACATGAAACTTGGCATGGTTCAATGACATGGCACATATATGTCGTGGTAAAAAAATCGTCCAGTTTGAGAAGAGGCGCATACATTAGTAGCCAACGAAGTCCTTTTTTGAAACAATAAGCTGACACGTTAATATCAAAAACGGTTGTATTATATGAACTGTGTCAATATTTAACTATACTCAGTGGTGTGCGTGCAACTGTTTGATTAGACGGGACGAGCGCAAGAAGTCCGTCGTGCAGGCTTGACGGGACGCATGCGAGAATTCCGCCGCGCAGGCTCGACGGGACACGTGCATCCTGTCCACCTCGCATGCTTGACAGGACACGTGCGAGCAGCAAGGCCGCCCATACTCACCGGGAAGTGAGCTCTTTGACCTCCATGCACCAGCCGCCGCCCGCCTAGCTCAAAACTTTGCCATTAATGGGTTAATTAAAGCACCTGACGGAGGTTTTTTTAGGGGTGGATGGAGGGTGTTTGGTTGTGATCCCATGGCAGCATTTGCTTTGTTCGTGTTTTCAACTCGTATTCCGGCCTAATTTAAATTGCCACATAGGGAAACGGATAATACGATGACAAATAAAATGGCAACGAATAGTACGATGACAAATTTGCAATGGCGCATATATTAACTGTCTTACATATTCCGGATAATTTTAAATGCCACATGTGGCAAAGTCCGGAAGACACGGGGGCAAGAGAAGAAGGAAATCATAGAAAACGATCTAGGTTGCTACTGTATCTACTCTTCGATGGATCGCCGGACAATGAAATCCTCCACCTCCTTCCTCAATTCCTCACGGCTTTGCTTGAAAGCAGCGACGGATTCCTCCACCTCCTGCTCGCGCTTGATCCGGAGCTTCCTCAAGTCACCCATCAGTTCCTTGACGACCGCCGTCAGCGTCATCCCCGAGGCACTGCTCTGCTCATGCAGCCTCTTCCAGCCGACGGTCTCCTCCTTCTCGGTGAGCGCCTTGAGGAGCTTCGCATTGTCACCCATGAGTTGCTCGACGAGGCCGGTCGCCTTGTCAACCGAGGCATCGCTGATCTCGGGCAGCTTTATCAAGCCGTCGACCAGCTCCTGCCGTTTAATGAGGCCAGCGAGAATGTCATCATCGTCGGCCAAGGACTTCATCAACACCAGCTCGTCGCGATCGCTGATGCGGCAAGTGCGCTTGTGAGAGCCCTCGCGTGCCCATGAGAGCTCGTTTGAGGGCTCTGTGGCACGCCGGGACATCTCTGCTGCGGCCGCCGCTTCGCCGCGGGACCTCTCTAGTGCTTCTGCGGCCTTGGCATTTGCTGCCTGGTTATATGCCTACCCGAAACTCCTCCTACCAGTCATGGCGGAACGACTTGACAGGAAAGACCAGTTTTGTAGGTGATGAGGAGAGGAACTGTGAAGTAATTTTCGAGTGGGTAGTTTTTCTAGCCCGGTGCTAAGTGTAAACACATATTAGTTTGATCGGTGTGAACACATATTAGTTTGATCTGTGTGAACAGATTTGCAATTACTTATTGCTTTGTAATTTGCAATGTGATGAGAAACAGAGTCAAAATTTATTGATGGTTCTGGGCCCACGAAGCCCCGTTTTTGTTGTTCAGTCTCATTGCAAACAATTCTTTTGGATAAACCATATGCCACGCATCGGAAGCCCAAAACATGGGCCCTTGTTCTCGGATGTACGTGTACGTGTCTGTCCACTATCACACACAGTCATGATATCACTATCGTGTCCAATGGATGCGCCATCGCGTCTCCCATGGGGTGCTAAAAGGTTGACCACGTGGTTGCTCGCCGTGGCGTCCCTGCTTTTTTTCTTTTTTTTGCGGGTCCGTGGCATCCCTGCGCGCGCTCTGCTTGCCGTTGAGGAAAATTTACAATGGAAACGGTTAATAATTGTCTTACATATGCAGGATAAATTAAAACGCCACATGCGGCAAGGCACAAAACACTCATGACCTACTTATAAATACAATTATGATAAAATATAGGCTAAAAAGCTGAGCCGGCGACCTTCCGACGACGGTCTTCTCAGACTCCATGATCAGTATATCACCCTTGCGACCGTTCATTATGTGTAACTTACTAATCATCGCATACGAGTACTCGCAGACGCATCGTGTGCGATACTCCTAGCAACCGAAAGCAACTAGTTTGCATTTTTCAAAGTTTTTTGTACGAACAGAATCACACACGAACTTACTATAGTAACAGTCTGTGTTATAATTTCTCATCCCAAACAGTTCATCCGAGTGGGCTGTTTGCTGCGTATCACACATCTGGTTTACACGAATCGTTTGTGTTCTTTTGGCTGATCGCAAATGCCGCATATCACACACATCTTGTTAAGATGAACTATTTCCGTTCTCTTGCCTAATCGAAAGCAGTTTGTCTGAGTGAACTATATGCCGTATATTACACACACCTTGATCTGGCTGACCGTTTCTGTTACATTCCCTAATAGCACACAGTTCATCGGAGGGAACTGTATGCCGTATATCGCACACACATTGATATGGCTGCCCGTTTCTGTTTTTCTTCCTCATCACAAACAGTTCTACTGGATCAACCATATGCCCTGCATCGCACACGCAACTAAAATCTGAACCGTGTTTGATGCATCCGTCATCGCAAACATTTTGCACATTTTGACAGTTTTCTTACACCATCGTTTGCGATTATTGCATCACACACAATTTCTGGAAGGGTCTCTGATCGTAGTGTCACGTTAGCAGCATCCCATAGTAGTGACATCAATCTTCTCGCCTACATGTTTTCAACAGATGTGGCTCATTCTTCTCTGCGACATAGTTATTCTTTGGTGAAGTTCCTCGAACTTGGCACCGGAGACAACATTCTCTTCGGTTCTGCATGGACTATTTCTCCTGTGTGCACTAGCAAACAAATTAGTCCATGCCTGTTTCTTTCAACAGTCTCCTAAACACAAGAGGGCAAATATTGCACCAACAATCTGCCCCTTTTTGGACGATTGTTGACAAAATAGAACACATGGAAAGATAGATAACATAATGAAATGGATTGTGAAGGATAACGAAAGATGAGAGATAATTACGAAGATAAAACACACTCCCCCTGAAGATATGCATCATTTGGAGAATGCATAGGAGATAAATCAGAAAGTAGCGAGATGAATCTTCGTATGAGTGATATTGACATATAATGTCATTCCTGGTCTCTTTTAATGCACTCAACAGTGTCTGAAGTATTTCCTGCCACACACAACCTTTGAAAAGATTTGTTAGATAGAGTGAACTGTTTGAAATAATTTGTTATGAAGGATAAGCCATGAGGATTCTCTCGTAACACGGTTTGAATCCACACTAGATACAAGGGAATACCATGTATATTGCTCGGAGTAGATATGCTTCAGACGAGGTTTTCCTACAACAAGGATGATATGATGGAGATATGCGAGGAAAAACAGCTTATGAAACAGATAGAGAGAGTTCACTTACGAATCGCAAGAAATTTAATCTGAAGCTAACTTTCTTCTCCTACAAAGTTAGATAGCAAAAGATAATCATTATAGAATATCTAAACATAAGACACATATAGTTCCAAGGAGTGAAATATCTCTTCTAGGGAAGCATGATTTCCAATCCTCCTTGAAATGATTTTACTCTCCCTCCCGATAGATAAGTACCGAGGATAATTATTGCAAGGAAGTAAGCTTTCTATTGCACCTGCAAATAGATAACTGGAAGCGAATAGCATTGCAGGGGGGTTATTATCGGTACATGACGACTGTCGTGGAATTAACACGTCAGATGTCCTAGTAAGAGGACTTAGTCATGGAGCCATCGCAACGAGATTAGCGAAAAGGGGTTAAACCGGACAAAGGACACTGGGAGTTTATACTGGTTCGGCCCATTGCGGTGAAGGTAAAAGCCTATGATCCAGTTGTGGTGAAATTGATGGGGTCTCGATGAGTAGGGAGTGAATCCGCTTTTCCTATCTCTCGAGTTGTTGTTTCCTGTCCCTGAACCGCCAACGGGTCGTCCCTTTATATACACAGGTTGACGCCCGGCCGGTCTATAGAATCCCGAGGCTGGCTTGTACAAGAGTCCGGCTCGGTTTCTTCCTTTCCGTAACTTACAATACAAGTTACACACCTCAAGTCGGTTTACATACATGGGCCTTAATCCACCATTGGGCTCTAGACCTCTAAGCTTCTGTAGTAAAGCGCCATAATCTTCATCTTCATGGGCTTCTATACAGATGATTCCTTGTGAGCATAATCCGGCCCCTCCTGGGCGGTTTATACTCAGTAGTTATATCCCCAATGAGGGAGTCCTGGACTAGGGGGTGTTCGGACAGCCGGACTATCATCGTCCGCCGGACTCCAAGACTACGAAGATACAAAATTGAAGACTCCGTCCCGTGTCCGGATGGGACTTTCCTTGGCGTGGAAGGCAAGCTTGGCGATACGGATATGTAGATCTCCTACCATTGTAACCGACTCTGTGTAACCCTAGCCTTCTCCGGTATCTATATAAACCTGAGGGCTTTAGTCCGTAGGACACAACATACATTACAGCAATCATACCATAGGCTAGCTTTAGGGTTTAGCCTCCTTGATCTCGTGGTAGATCCACTCTTGTACTACCCATATCATCAATATTAATCAAGCAGGACGTAGGGTTTTACCTCCATCAAGAGGGCCCGAACCTGGGTAAAACATCGTGTCCCTTGTCTCCTGCTACCATCCGCCTAGACGCATAGTTCGGGACCCCCTACCCGAGATCCGCCGGTTTTGACACCGACATTGGTGCTTTCATTGAGAGTTCCTCTGTGTCGTCACCGATAGGCTCGATGGCTTCTTCAATCAACAACGCTGTCCAGGGTGAGACTTTTCTCCTCGGACAGATCTTCGTATTCGGCGGCTTCGCACTGCGGGCTAATTCACTTGGCCATCTGGAGCAGATCGAAAGCTACGCCCCTGGCCGTCAGGTCAGATTTGGAAGCCTAAACTCCACGGCCGACATCCGCGGGGACTTGATCTTCGACGGGCTCGAGCCACAGCCAAGCGTGCCGCACTGTTACGATGGGCATGATCTAGCTCTGCCGCCAAACAGTGCCTTGGTGGCCGCACAAGAATCCGCTCCGGCCCTTAGACCGGAGCCGATCGCCCAGATCGAGGACCGATGGTTGGACACCGCCTCGGGGGCTTCAACTTCCATGGCGATGGAGCCGAACACTAACCTTGTCCCTCGTGAAGCTTGTGACTCTGAGGTGCCGGACTCCTTGCCGGACTCCGGACCTCCCATGCCCCTGCCAATCGAATCTCATTGGGCGCCGGTTATGGAATTCACCGCCGCGGACATCTTCCAACACTCGCCCTTTGGCGACATCCTAAATTCGCTAAAGCATCTCTCGCTATCCGGAGAGTCCTGGCCGGATTATGGCCAGGATGGTTGGGATACGGACGACGAAGAAATTCAGAGCCCACCCACCACCCACTTTGTAGCCACTGTCGACGATCTAACCGACATGCTAGACTACGACTCCGAAGACATCGACGCTATGGACGACGATGCCGGAGACGAACAAGAACCAGCGCCTACAGGGCACTGGAAGACCACCTCATCATACGACATATACATGGTGGACACCCCAAAAGATGGGGACGGCGAAGAAGCAGCGGAGGCAGATTCCTTAAAGAAACAGCCCAAGCGCCAGCGTCAGCGGCGCCGCTCTAAATCCCGCCACAGCAAGAATGGAGATTCCGGCACAGGAGATAATAATACCCCAGAGAATGCCGAAGATAATCCCCTCCAGCAAGACTCAGCGCAGGAGGATGCAGAAGCAAGCCCTCACGAGAGGGCGGCAGACGAAGAGGTCGAGGAATATAACTATATACCTCCCTCCGAAGACGAGGCAAGCCTCAACGACGACGAATTCGTCGTGCCCAAGGATCCCGTCGAACAAGAGCGTTTCAAACGCAGGCTTATTGCCACGGCAAATAGCCTAAAGAAAAAGCAGCAGCAACTTCAAGCTGATCAGGACCTGCTGGCCGATCGATGGACCGAGGTCCTCGCGGCCGAAGAGTATAAACTCAAATGCCCCTCCAAAAGCTACCCAAGACGCAAGTTGCTTCCCCGATTAGAGGAGGAAGCACACATACCTTCATCACCAGCGCACGATACGGCAGACCGACCACCCCGTGGTCGCGACAGAGAGGCATCCAGGCCCTCCACCAATACCGTACCCCGGCATCGCTCCAAAAGTGCGAAGCCAAGAGGGAACGCGCCGGACTTGCGAGACATATTGGAGGACAAAGCTAGGCAATCCAGATCCATCTACGGATCACGAGGGCGCCCCATGACCCACGACGAATACCGTCGCGCCAGATACAATAACTCCGGCCGGGCCGAACACAGCAGACAACGCTCTCTCGAGCTACGTTGTGATATTGCTCAATATAGAGGCGCCGCACACCCGCTATGCTTCACTGACGAAGTAATGGATCATCAAATCCCTGAAGGGTTTAAACCCGTAAACATCGAATCCTACGATGGCACAACAGACCCCGCGGTTTGGATCGAAGATTATCTCCTTCACATCCATATGGCCCGCGGCGACGATCTCCATGCCATCAAGTATCTCCCACTCAAGCTTAAAGGACCAGCTCGGCATTGGCTTAACAGCTTGCCCGCAGAGTCAATCGGGTGTTGGGAAGACCTGGAAGCCGCATTCCTCGACAACTTCCAGGGCACGTATGTGCGGCCACCAGACGCCGATGACCTAAGCCACATAATTCAGCAGCCAGACGAATCGGCCAGACAATTCTGGACACGGTTCTTGACAAAGAAAAACCAAATCGTCGACTGTCCGGATGCAGAGGCCCTCGCAGCCTTCAAACATAACATCCGCAACGAGTGGCTAGCCCGGCACCTGGGACAGGAAAAGCCGAAATCTATGGCAGCCCTCACGTCATTAATGACCCGCTTCTGCGTGGGAGAGGATAGCTGGCTAGCTCGCAGCAACAACCTCAGTAAAAATTCTGGCAGTCCGGATACCAAGGACCACAATGGCAGGTCGCGTCGCAGCAAAAATAAACGCCACATTAACGGCGACGACAAGGAGGATACGGCAGTCAACGCCGGATTCCGAGGCTCTAAACCCGGTCAGCGGAAGAAGCCATTCAAAAGAACCACTCCGGGTCCGTCCAATTTGGACCGAATACTCGACCGCTTATGCCAGAGACATGGCACCCCTGAAAAGCCAGCTAATCACACCAACAGAGATTGCTGGGTGTTCAAGCAGGCAGGCAAGTTAATTGCCGAAAACAATGACAAGGGGCTGAACAGCGACGACGAGGAAGAGACCCGACCGCCGAACAACAGAGGACAGAAGGGTTTCCCCCCACAAGTCCGGACGGTGAACATGATTTACGCAACCCATATACCCAAGAGGGAGCGGAAGCGTGCACTAAGGGACGTATACGCGATGGAGCCAGTCGCCCTGAAGTTCAATCCATGGTCCTCTTGTCCGATCACTTTCGATCGAAGAGACCATCCAACCAGCATCCGCCATGGCGGATTCGCCGCATTGGTTTTAGACCCAATCATCGATGGATTCCACCTCACGAGAGTCCTAATGGACGGCGGCAGTAGCCTGAACCTGCTTTATCAGGACACAGTGCGCAAGATGGGCATAGACCCCTCAAGGATTAAACCTACAAAGACAACCTTTAAAGGCGTCATACCAGGTGTGGAGGCCAATTGCAGAGGCTCAGTCACACTGGAAGTGGTCTTCGGATCCCCGGATAATTTTCGGAGCGAGGAGTTAATCTTCGACATAGTCCCATTTCGCAGCGGCTATCACGCCCTGCTCGAACGAACAATGTTTGCAAAGTTCAACGCGGTGCTGCATTATGCATACCTCAAGCTCAAGATGCCAGGCCCTCGTGGAGTCATCACGGTCAACGGAAACACGGAACGCTCCCTCCGAACGGAGGAACATACAGCGGCTCTCGCGGCAGAAGTACAGAGCAGCCTTTTAAGGCAGCCGTTAAGCGACCGGATACAGCCAAACGCGCCCGAAGCAACACCAACCAAGACCACCTGGCACGATCCGAGCACGCGTAGCAATGCGGCCCTAACCCCCGCCCTCGCACGATCGCAAGAGCAACCCTCCGCGTACATCATTAAGCTTTGGAGATACCATGGGCGTAGGGGAAGGGGCACGACCACAATAGACCCAGAGTGCGGCTCGACCACACAAGGGGCTCGCAAGTGTGCTAATCTTTCTTATTATTATTTTCTTTCTTTGTATACACAGGACTCTGTTAGCCAGAGGCCCTGTCCGGCGGTGAACCTGCCGAACTCATGATGCAACAGCCGGGGAAGAAATAATGCGGCGACTAACACTCAGGTGGTCTCAATTACGAGCATTAAATTTGATTATATACACCAAGTCCGCAGCCCATCCCTGGAGGGGGACATGTTTAACTAGTCCAAAACCCTTGCTTACCACACTATTTGTATCAGTCCGCACTCATAGCAGACTTCTTTTAATAAATGATGCAGCACTTTTTTGCCGGTTATTACATATATATGTTCATTACATGACATCTTGCACCCGTATATTTTGGTACGGCCTAATACACTAGGGGCTTATGTTCCCCACATTATGGTTTGATAAGTCCGAACACTTTCACAAGTGCGGCACCCCGAACTTATAGCATTATATGAATCGGCTCCGAATCATGTCTTGGGTCAATAGTTGGGTTTGCCCGGCTCCCACGTTTTGGTGCCTTACGTTCCGTTCCATCGACTAAGGTGGCACTGGGAGAACCACTGCGATTGCGCCCCGGTTGAGCCGGGCGAGCGCCTCAGTGGAGAAAGCTAAAACTGACCGGCACGATAAGGCGAGAGACTGGTCGCTGTTCGAGAGGTCTTTTCGGGTCCTTAAAGACTCACGCCGCTTCGAGCGAAGTTCCGGATAATGTCCGACGAAGGCGTGGATAACGCCCCGAATTCGGTCTTCCAAATACCAGGGGCTTCGCCGAAATTTAAAATTATAGAATTCTATGGCTAAGTGAGAGTGTTCAAGCATTATAAGTCCGGTTGCCTTGTTCGTTGTGTTGAGCGCCTCCCTAGATGGACCCAAAAATGGGAACAAGAGTGCTCAAGTTATCCCGAACACCCCAGCACTTGCGGCTTGGGGGCTGAAGCCAACGACTTGCCATCTCTCAGATTTTATAAACGGCCACACAGAAGGTAATATTTTAAATTAAACAAGCGTTGCTTAAAGCGCACATGAACAAAGTTTTCAGCGCACAGGATAATACATAGCGAGTTTTACTCAAAAAATACATCTCTAGGGCATTCATCCGCAATATCGCGGGCTCCCTTCAGGACAGTTTTATAATACATTTCGGGCGTACGATACTCCTTGCCCGGTGGCGGCGGGTCAGTGAGAAGCTTCTCCGCATCCAGCCTACCCCAGTGCACCTTTGTGCGGGCAAGGGCCCGACGAGCACCTTCAATACAGGAGGAGCGCTTGATGACCTCCACCCAGGGGCACGCATCCACCAGCCGCCGCACGAGGCCGAAGTAACTCCCAGGCATGGCCTGTCCAGGCCACAGCCGGACTATAAGGCCCTTCATGGCCTCCTCAGCTACCTTGTGGAGTGTGACCAGCTGCTTCAGCTGGTCGCTTGGGGGCACCGGATGGCCGGCCTCAGCGTACTGAGACCAGAAGACCTTCTCCATTGAGCTCCCCTCCTCGCCATGGTAGAATGCAGCGGCATCGGACACACTACGCGGTAGATCTGCAAACGCCCCTGGAGAGCTCCGAATGCGGGTAAATGTCAGGTAGTTTACATTAACATGCTTGCTTTGCATGAAAAATGCCTTACCCGCCGCTATCTTCTTCACATCTTCAACCTCCTGAAGGGCCTTACGGGCCTCGGCCTTGGCGGACTTGGCACTTTCGAGAGCCGAGGCGAGCTCGGACTCCCGAGTCTTGGAGTCACGCTCCAAGCTCTCATGCTTCTCCATGAGAGCCTGGAGCTCTTGCCGCACTGCCGCCACCTGTGCCTCCTGCTTTTCTTGCTCTGCCCGCTCCGCGGCCGCACTTCGTTCGGCCGCGGACACAGCCTCCTTTAGGGCTGCCACCTCGTTTGTGGCCCCTGCAATACCCATATTATCCTTGTTAATTTTATTGCGACCAAAATCCTTTTCTGTAAGGTAAAAGTTCAAAGTGGTGCTACTCACCTTCTTTGTCCTCGAGATGCCTCTTGGCATGGCCGAGCTCTCGCTCGGACCGCTCGAGATCTTGCTTTAATGAACCAACCTCTGCAGTCAATGCGGCAGAGGTCAGCAGCACAGCCTGCAAACCCATATTGATATAATTTATTAGCAACCTGTGAATATCTTTTTAGATCCTCAGTCCGGCTTTTCTTTCCGAACACCAAACTGAGCATCAGGGGCTACTGTCTATGCGGTATTACATTACATAATTTTAACTTCTTACCTCAAAGCCTGTTAGAAGGCTACTGCAGGCTTCGGTCAGCCCGCTCTTGGCAAGCTGAACCTTCTGAATCACCGCACTCATAACAGTGCGGTGTTCTTCCTCGATGGAAGCGCCTTTGAGCGCCTCCAGCAAGTTGTCCGGCGCCTCTCGTTGGATGGAGGCTGCCGGTGTCACGGTCTTGCCCTTCTTTCGAAGGGGCCGCCTGCCGGACTCTGGAACCACTGCAGGTTCCGACGTAGAGTCCGGCGCAAAGTCCGGGAGGCTGCCTTGCGGCGCCTCCGGAGCCTCCTCCTGATGGGTCCCTTTCCGGGATCCCACCTCGGCGTCCTCATCGGCGCAGGGGGTAGAGGCAGTCGGAAGTGAATCCGCATCCGACGGGGCCAACGACCCGCTCGATGAAGCGGGGAAATCATCATCGGCCGGACTGCGGGCAGTATGCGGCATTAGTGGGACACTATGTGACACGAAAGAAATTGCATATCAGGGATCCGGATACTTACGATCTCGCCGGAGGCCTGGCCCTTGAAGGCCACTCCTCGTCGCCAACGTCGGTGTTGGCGGAGCTGTCCGGGGGAATGGTTCTCCCCCTCTTGGACCCTTCGGCCTCCCCTGTTGGGGAAGCCTTCCTCTTCCTCTCTCCCCCTCCGGGAGAGAGTCTTCTTCCTCCTCCTCGTCTTCGGGGAGGAGTCCGCCTCGTCGTCGGACGCCTGATTACGGGAACTCTTTCGAGTGCCCGTGGCCACCTTCTTGGCCTTCTTCTCCGGCACCATGTGTGGTGCCGGAACCAGCAGCCCCGCTAGACGGGCATCCACTGGGTCTTCTGGCATGGGAGCCGGGCAGATGAGCTGCTCGGCCTTCTTCATCCATTCCTGTCAAAGGAAGGGGGATATTGAAACTCTCTTAGAATCAATCTATTTACCACAAGTGTCCCGTAAAGGGGTAGAACCACTTACCTTGTCAGCCGGGTGCTGCGAGTGAAATCCGCGATCTTCTGTCGCGGATGCGGGGGCTTCGATGCCCTTAAACAGCACTCTCCAGGCGCCTTCATACGTTGTGTCGAAGAGCCCGCTCAGCGCCTGGTGCTGTTCCGGATCAAACTCCCACAGATTGAATGCCCGTTCTTGGCATGGGAGGATCCGGCGGACGAGCATGACTTGGACCACGTCGACGAGCCTGAGCTTCTTGTTCACCAGCTTCTGGATACAGGCTCGGAGTCCCGTCAGCTCCTTCGGATTACCCCACAACAAGCCCTTCTCTTTCCAGGAGGTGAGCTGTGTAGGGATACCAGATCTAAACTCGGGGGCCGCCGCCCACGTAGGGTCGCGCGTCTCGGTGATATAGAACCACCCCGATTGCCACCCCTTGACGGAGTCCACGAAGGCCCCTTCGAACCAGAGGACGTTGGGCATCTTGCCCAACATGGCGCCTCCGCACTCCGCCTGCGTGCCCTTCACTACCTTCAGCTTGACGTTGAAGGTCTTGAGCCACAAGCCGAAGTGGGGCCGGATGCAGAGGAGGGCCTCGCACACGATGATAAACGCCGAGATGTTGAGGATGAAGTTCGGCGCCAGATCGTGGAAATCCAGGCCGTAGTAGAACATGAGCCCCCGGACAAAGGGGTGAAGTGGAAAGCCCAGTCCGCGGAGGAAGTGGGGAAGGAAAATGACCCTCTCATGGGGCCCGGGGGTAGGGATGAGCTTCCCCTCGTCGGGCAGCCGGTGCGCGATGTCGCCGGAAAGGTATCCGGCGCTGCGCAGCTTGGTGATGTGCTCCTCCTTAACGGTGGAAGCCAACCATTTGCCTCCCCCTCCGGACATGGTTGGGGAAGGTTTAGATGAGATGCGTGAGCTTGGGCGCTGGAGCTTGAGTGCGCGGAGGTGGATAAGCAAAGAAGGAAGAAGGCATGGGTGAAAAGGTGAATCCTTATCCCTTATATATAGGCGGGCGAAGACTATGCGTCCCCCACCAGCCTGGTAAAACGTGCTTATCTCCCAAGCGCCACCATCAATGGCGCGGTTGGGTTACCCACGTCCGTATTGATGAGAATCCTGGAATAAGGGGAACATGATCTCTGCTTCGACAAGACGTGCCAAGGAAACCGCTTCGCTAAACGTGCTGAGGTGGTATAATAAAAAACGATTCAAGTAAAGGCTTGGTAGAGGCGTGACGACATGCCGCAAAATACGTCAGAAGATTGGACTTGTGTACATTTTATTCTCTCTACGGTGGAATGTGAAATTTATTTTGCAGAGCCGGACACTATCCTGGTGTTCATGATCTTCTCTGGATTTTTCAAAGGAGGAACCCGCCTTGCAATGCCGAACATTATGTGCGCCGGACTTATCGTCATTGAAGCCTGGTTCAGGGGCTACTGAGGGAGTCCTGGACTAGGGGGTGTCCGGACAGCCGGACTATCATCGTCCGCCGGACTCCAAGACTACGAAGATACAAAATTGAAGACTCCGACCCGTGTCCGGATGGGACTTTCCTTGGCGTGGAAGGCAAGCTTGGTGATATGGATATGTAGATCTCCTACCATTGTAACCGACTCTGTGTAACCCTAGCCTTCTCCGGTATCTATATAAACCGGAGGGCTTTAGTCCGTAGGACACAACATACATTACAACAATCATACCATAGGCTAGCTTTAGGGTTTAGCCTCCTTGATCTCGTGGTAGACCCACTCTTGTACTACCCATATCATCAATATTAATCAAGCAGGACGTAGGGTTTTACCTCCATCAAGAGGGCCCGAACCTGGGTAAAACATCGTGTCCCTTGTCTCCTGCTACCATCCGCCTAGACGCACAGTTCGGGACCCCCTACCCGAGATCCGCTGGTTTTGACACCGACACCCAACATTAGGCCCCAGATTGGTTTGAACTTGTTCATGTCAATCTTCAACTTAGAGAAATTCTGATTTGAACATCTTCATGTTGACCTTGTAAACCGCCATGACGTCATCTCCCGAAATCGCCGTAAACCACCATGACGTCATCTGCGTAAAAACTCATAAATATTTCCATTTATTAATTAATCACCGAAGACCGAGGCGACAACTGTGCCCTATTCTCCGTTTCGAGCTCCTCGATTCCCGTGCTTGCCTACTTATCCATTCGCCTGATAAATAGGCCCAGGGGTCTTTTTCTTTTCCCCTTCCGTGCCTCTTCTTCCTCCTAGCAACACCTGAACCCTGAAGCTCCGCTGTCGCTTTCGTCCTTCGAGCACTGCATCAACAAGGCCGCTGCATCAACCTGTTCTTGATCAGATAGACTGCGACGCCCCTCCGCTGCCCCGCAACATCAGTAAGCACTCCTCTTTCCAAATATTAGATCTGCATTAGGGTTCTGCTGTTCGTCGGTGTTCTTCATTGTTCGTCCTTTTTCTCTCCTAGATCTCATAGATAGATCTGAAACTGATAGCAAAACAGTGAATGGTAATAGTTCAACACCCCTAGTTGCCCTCAGAAACCATTTTTTTACTGCCTGAGATCCCTTCCGAGCATGTGCGCTCTTTTGCTGTCGCGACCTTTAGTTTTAGAATTTGTCCCCTTTTGCAGAACTGCAGTAGATCCAAAATTATGCTTTTATCCTGTGAAACTTATTTCTGCAGCACTTAGAAGTTTTCAAATTTGTTTCTTCTATACCACTGTAGGCGGTTTAACTTTTAGAAAATGGCAATCCGCCAGGTACCATTAGTCCTCACTTAAAGCGCCAATTTTTCCTGAGCATCAGTATCTGGTTTAACATGTACGTTTCGACCTGGCGCCGGTTTATACATATCAATCTTGAACCATAATCTGGCGTTTGAACTTCTTTCACAGCTTTTCATCAAAAATGACCAAACAGTTCTTCTCCTGCAATTGGGCTCCCTCCCGGGTTACGGAAGAGCAGCTTACCAGTTATGTTGTGACTGGCGCTTTAGCAAAACAAGAAACCATCCATTGGAGAGCCCCGGGTACTGAAAATCCGCCTGAACCTCAAGATGGAGAAGTGGTTGTCTTTGTACATCATTTGGGCCAAGGGTTTAGCCCTCCCAGATCAAAGTTTTTCCGGGATGTACTTGCCAGTTTCCAACTCCACCCTCAAGATATTGGACCGAACTCTGTGTCCAATATTTGCAATTTCCAAGTATTTTGTGAGGTTTATCTACAAGAAGAACCGAATATCGAGTTGTTCAGAGACTTCTTCCACTTGAACCGCCGTACTAAATTTACTGATGGCCCCAACACTGAACTTGGCGGGGTGTCAATTCAGAAAAGGAAAGAAGTCAATTTTCCTCATGCCAAACACCACAACCACCCCAAGGACTGGAATGAAACATGGTTTTACTGCTGGAATACCGCTCCTGAAGATGAAAATCCTCTGCCAGGTTATCGTGCTCACCATCTCAGTAATGAACATCCATTGCATGAATGGCTTACTGCCAAGGAACAATCAAAGTATGCACCACAGGTTTCTAAGATCCGAGCTTTTATGGCAAACGGTTTAACTGGTATTGACCTTGTCCGTTGCTGGGTTTCGTGGAGTGTCTTGCCCTTAAGATAGCATCCCGGTTTAATGTGCAAGTACACAGGAGAATTAAAAGATCCTCAACGCCATATTGATATTCAGCTAACTGATGAAGCAATTACTGAAGCTGTCAAAAAGATGTTGGATGAACCGATATCAGAGTGCAGCAAGATTGGGCTGCGTCCCTATTATGCCTCCCATAAACCGCCAGCGGTAAGAATTGTATTTTTCTGCTTTTAATTTGCCCCCCTTGTTGAAACTTTTCTGACAACCTTCTGTTTATCTTTGCAGAGCAATGACCCGTTCTGGAAGAGGAAATCTCAATACAAACCGGCTAAACCACAAGACAAACTGGTGAGAGCGCCTCTTGCCAAGAGCAAGGCCTCAAAGAAAGCAGCAAAGAAGAGACCCACCGAGTCCCCTAATCCGGCCGAAGATGTTGATGACTCGGAATCAGAGGTAGAACTTGATTCCCTTGGATCATTTTTCATGTACCTTATTGACAATGATCATTATCAGGATGATGCGGAAGCCAGCCGTGCTGATCATGTAGAGGTAATTCCCCTTTCTTCCGATTCAGATCATGTGCCAGTACGAAAACTCCGTCGCGCAGTCCGGAAAGTAAAACGTTCACATCCTCTTGCTTATTTGGATCCACACTTTTCTTTGAAGACACAACAACCTGAAGCTCACCGCACAACCCGGCATAGTGGCCAACAAGTTACCTCCTCCGGTTTACCAGACACACCGGTTCGAAAACGTTGTCCAGAGGTCTCTTGTACTTCTAATAAATCTTACCCCAAGGCGGGTTACTTTCGATACCCTCTTAATCCGTCTGACTCCAATTATCAGGGTACTTCCAATTCCTCCTCTGGCGATTCATCGACTACTCAGATGCCTCCTCTCAAGACCGTTCCTGGGTAAACATACTATACCTTAACCTTTTTATACCTTGCACCGGTTTACTGTACTAATCTCTGTATCTTGTTATTTTTAGTGCCAAAGCCAGGCTTAGCAAAAAAGCCAAGCTGGTTTCTCCAACTGACGATAATCCGACTGCTGAACCGGAGAGGACCTCAGAAGCTATGGATCAAGACGATGACATTGCTCTGGATGATCCGATCCCGCAGGGTCAGGATACTTTCGTTGATCCGCCAGAAGTTAATCTAACCAGTCATCATGCTGATGCACCAAGCCCAACTGTGGACTCACCAAGCCCGGCCAGACCATCTGATAAGCCGCCAAGCCCACCAAAGACTGTTGATACCACGGACGACGTTGTGATCACTGGTTTTGGTCACACTGCTCCAGGCAATCCTGTCGCTTTATCAAAGCACAATGCCAAAGAAGAATTCTCTGCTTTGGACAAGGGAAAATGGAAAGCAGATTTGTCCAGCTGTGCTCACCTCAATGCTCAGGAACTCCACTCTAGATATCTAAGCCGCCTGTATACAAGTCGTGATTATGAGGCCGATTTAGTCAACTTGATGAAGGAGCGCTATGAGGTAATTTCTATTCAAACATTTTATTCATTTTTCTTTGTGCTTTATATCAACTCCAGTTTAGCCCCCAAGGGCCAGTTTATCTCTTCAAGATGAACCGGGACTTTTGATAAAAAAGACTTCAAATGTGTAGCCCCCAAGGGCTGGTTTATCTCTTCAAGATGAACCGGTATTTCCTGTTGCAAAGCTTATCCTTGTTGAATTCCTTCACATCCGGTTTATCTGATCAATTTTGCATTAGCCCCCAAGTGCCAAGATTAATACTTGTATTGAGCCTTGGGACTTAAAATATCAGTTAAGAAGAAGCAATCCGCATTAACCCCAAGTGCCAAGTGTATAACTTGTTATGTGCTTGGGACTTTTGAGAAAATATCAACAACTTTATTATCTGTCTTTTGCAGGCTGACTTGAGCAACAAAGATTCCCAAATCGCCGATCTTCAAGAAAATATCAAGTCCCAGCAAGCAAAAACTTCCAAGGCCAAAGATGAATTGAAGGGCGCTTTAACTGCCATGGAGCAATTAAAGGATGGCTTCAAAAGCGAGCGAGCAGACTGGGAAACTGAGAGGGCCACTCTGTTAAAACAGGCTGAGGATGCTAAAGCGGCTCTTAAACCGGTGGCGGAAGAGCTAACTGGTTTAAAGCATCAGATCAATGCTATGACTTCTGCTACATTTGGTAAGTACTCTTTGCAAGAGCCTTTCTTAAACATCTTTGCAACTGCCAGTTTAACAGCTAGTTCTTAAATCATTGCAGGTAGTCGTGTTGCTCATCTGGGCTCGGATATGTGTAGGAAGTTGAAAGCAGCCTATACCTTGATAGAACAACTGTATACCGGCGCTCAACGAGTCATCTGCGCAGCCTCGTACAATAAACCGCAGCCAACCTTAATCAAGGATACGTTGGCCAAATTATCTATGACTCCTGCCCAGCTAGAAGAGGTAAAGAGATCAGCTGCAAGGGCTGGTGCTCTATCTGCACTGACTCGGTCCAAAGCTTGGATAGCTGAGCTTGATCCGGAAATATCAGAAAGGGCTATCCTAGCCAACAAGAAGATGGGTCAGAATTTGACAATGAAGCCCTCAAGGCCTTGACAAAGGAGATGCTCCCGCTTGCAAGCAGATTGGCTGAAGAAGTTGACTTGTCTGTCCACCGGTCCAACTATGATGCGGACAACAAACGGGTTGATGCATCTGTGAAAGAAGTGCAGAATCTTATCCCGCCAATCCGTAAGCACACTTATTGTGGCGGGTTATCCATCCTTCGAGGCGGGTCCATCACCCGTGGCTGACCCGGAGCTCCGGTCCTCGGTGCCTCGGTCCGGTTCACTGCAGCCGGATCACTTGGCCCAGCCCCCGGCGTAATAAAGAGATTCATTCCTTCGTAAACCGATGGCAGACGAGACCGGTGCCTCCTCCTCAGTACTTTGTTTGACGCGTTTTGACCCAACATAAGCCGGTAATTCTGTGCCTGGATATGCTGTGACTGAGCATCTAAATCGGCCCGTTCTTCAGTCATCCTGGCTTCCTCAGCCGCCAATTCCTCCTTGGCTTGAGTTATCTGATCCCTCACCTTGGTAACCTCCGCGTTATGCTGATCCCGAGTCTCCGGGGTAACTGCCATGGTCAACAATGCCGACCAGGCGTCCAACAGACTGAAAGAACTTGAGCCGGCCGGCGCGTGGGGCCTCCTGCTCCGGCTGCCGATCCAGAAATCATTGCTGCTGCAGATGAAGATTGCAATGTGGGTTGTGTACCGGCCATGAAGATTGCAACCCGGTTTGGTGGTTCAAAGGGGCATGGAATACTGTCACCATTGGAACAGCCCCCAATCCGGCTGTCTTGCAGTTGGTACAGCGATTCGGTTTCGCCACTTGATTACTCGCCATCTAAGTAGATGGCCGTCTCACCGCCGGACACCGGTTCAGATCCTACACCATGGATGAATTCTACGAGCGCATGCTTCATGGCAGGCTAAACCCGGGCAGGACTCGCATGCTGAGCCGTCTCGATGAGGTCGGTGGAGATGTCCGGCTCAGGGCCCGGTTCGCCGATCTTGCCGATGAAAACATGAATTCCGCCAAAGGGGACCCGGTACCCATACTCAATTGAGCCGGCCTCGGGGCCCCATCCTGCATCGTCGATGTAGAGCTTGCCACGACGACTCTTGGTCATCGGGCCAACTATGTATCCCTTGAGTCCTTCAAAGTTGCCCTTTGAGAATTCGAAACCATCGTGCGATAGCCCCACGGTGGGCGCCAACTGTCGTGGAATTAACACGTCAGATGTCCTAGTAAGAGGACTTAGTCGTGGAGCCATCGCAACGAGATTAGTGAAAAGGGGTTAAACCGGACAAAGGACACGGGGATTTTATACTGGTTCGGCCCCTTGTGGTGAAGGTAAAAGCCTACGATCCAGTTGTGGTGAAATTGATGGGGGTACTGATGAGCAGGGAGCGAATCCGGTTTTCCTATCTCTCGAGTTGTTGTTTCCTGTCCCTGAACCGCTATCGGGTCGTCCCTTTATATACACAGGTTGACGCCCGGCCGGTCTACAGAATCCCGAGGCCGGCTTGTACAAGAGTCCGGCTCGGTTTCTTCCTTTCCCTAACTTACAATACAAGTTACACATCTCAAGTCGGTTTACATACATGGGCCTTAATCCTCCATTGGGATCTAGACCTCTAAGCTTCTGTAGTAAAGCGCCATAATCTTCATCTTCATGGGCTTCTATACAGATGCTTCCTTGTGAGCATAATCCGGCCCCTCCTGGGCGGTTTATACTTAGTAGTTATATCCCGAACAACGACCAAGTATTCCAACATCACAGGCGGTGCTCCAAGTTCCAAAAGCAAATAGTTCGACGAAAACCAAATAGTTTGACAGAAAACCAAATAGCGAAAGGCAACACCTTGCAAATAACCCGCTTATCTATCACTTGATGTTCTTCTCCCCCTTTTGTCAACAAGTGTCAAAAAAGGAAAGAGAATGCATATGAGGAACTACTCGTCCGAAGAATCCTCAGAATCAGAACTCAAACTATTTGGTAAAGCAGAGCGAGCGATGGTCGAGGCCGAAGCAGGAGTTGGAGATGCAGCATGGGCTTCAGAATCAGCTTCGGGAGTAGCAGCATGAGGTGCATCTGGCTTGAAGAGAAATGTGTCTGTTGTGTCTTCGAGATCATCATCTAGTTCAACAAACAGCAGGTCGGTGGAGGCAGAACACTGAGGAAGCACTGGGCTTTTCCTTCGGATATGAGGAACTTCAAACAACTCCAGATGATCGTATTCTTTCTTGACACCCTTGGCATATAGTTGTTTGCGAGAATAATGCATTTACAAAAGGGTTCATGAGGGCTTCTTTTGTTCCATCTCATACTGGAGAGCTTTGCGAGCATAATTATGAAGCATATTTATCTCAATCATCCTTTCCAGCTTCACTTTCTGGTCGAGCTTGATATGAATTTCCAGGGATTGCCGAGTGCAAAGACAAATCTCATATAGTGAAGGACTCTCTTCACGAGGGATTTCAACTTTTGCTTTGTTTAGCTTTGGAGCTTTAGCAGAAGCAGGCATAGAAGCAGAACCAGTAGCATTAATCGGTACCTTCCCTTTGCTGATGTCCTTCACAATCTAGAGTGTGTTATGGACTGGTGGCATATACACTTTCGGGATATGTGGGCAGAAAAACTTTTCCTCAATAAGTTGCTCAATGGCAAACATGGCCCAAGGTGCATATGGCTTCAAAGCTTGAGGGCTATCAACCACGCAGGCCAGGTTGCGAATGAAAACATCCGGAATGTCAAAATGAATACCCTAAGCTGTGGCTAGAAGAGCATTTCCATGATGCCATGAATGGTTTCTGGCCTGTTTGTTGGCATGAGGGAGTTGTAGAGGATATAGAACATCACTTTGTTCCCATAAGCCAGATTCTTTGGATTTGCCTCTGTGCATTCATCACCAACAAGTTTGGGGTCCATCAACAGATGAAGTTGAGCTTCAGATACATCCCAATAGTGTAGTCTATGTTCACGAGTAGCATCAAATTCGCACCGAGGAAGATTCAATAGTGCTAAGAACTGGTCAGCCGAACATTTGATCTTTTCTTCTCCTGTCATCCATTCGAGGATCCAAGTACTGCTATTTGCAAGGTCCCCTGAGATATAAAGAGTGGCATAGAACTAAAGAATCACTTCACGATTCCAGCCATGATTGAAACAAAGGAAGCTCTTCAGGAAGACTAGTTCAATCTGCTCGATGGTATGATGGAAGGAGGATAGACTTTCGAGCTCTGCAAAATCCGGAATCTTGTGCTTGAAAATGCGATTCTTGTCATATAGAATACGAGCATAGTACACGACCTATTCCTTTGTCCAGAATCTTGGTGACAATGAAGTTCTTTCTGCATCATATGGTCTGGTTCTAAAGAATGCAAGTTTTGAAAGATGAAACTGCTCGTTAAAGGCAGGACATTCGGGCCATCTTCGATAGGAAACAAGGGAAATGCTTCCAATGGGTTTCTCAGATGTTCCTCTTCACCCATAATCCGGGTCTGAATGTCATCAAGTGCAGGAACACCTTCCTAAATAGGCTTGAGAGGAGCACAAGGCTTCCTCGATTTATCTTGTACAGATTGCTTTGAGGAACTTGACTGTCTATCATTTATGCTCGCTAGAACTCCTTCAGCAGCTTTCTGTCTTTCGGGCACTAGGGCCTTTTCTTTCAATGTATTTCCTTCAGTTGGAGGCACAATGACCTCTTTCTCAAACACTTGGGACACAACTAGTGGAGTAATTACTTCTTGAGCCATTGGCTCATCAGATTTCCTTTTTTCCTCTTCCAACTATGGTGTAGTGGAATGAGGAGCAGGATCAAAATTCATCTAGGTAGGGGCACCAGATGATGCGACCAGGGTGGATTTGAAGGAAATATGCCCTAGAGGCAATAATAAAGTTGTTATTTTATATTTCCTTATTCATTATAAATTTTTATTATTCATGCCAGAGTTGTATTAACTGGAAACTTGATACATGTGTGAATACATAGACAAAACACCGTGTCCCTAGCATGCCTCAACTTGACTAGCTCGTTATTCAAAGATGGTTAAGTTTCCTAACCATAGGCATGTGTTGTCATTTGATGAACGGGATCACATAATTAGGAGAATGATGTGATGGACAAGACCCATCCATTAGCTTAGCATAATGATCGTTCAGTTTTGTTGCTACTGTTTTCTTCATGTCAAATACATATTCCTCCGACTATGAGATTATGCAACTCCCGGACACCGGAGGAATGCCTTGTGTGCTATCAAATGTCACAACATAACTGGGCGATTATAAAGATGCTCTACAGGTATCTCCGAAGGTGTTTGTTGGGTTGGCATTGATCGAGATTAGGATTTGTCACTTCGAGTATCAGAGAGGTATCTCTGGGCCCTCTCGGTAATGCACATCATATGAAGCCTTGCAAGCAATGTGACTAATGATTTAGTTGCGGGATGATGCATTATGGAACGAGTAAAGAAACTTGCCGGTAACGAGATTGAACTAGGTATGGAGATACCAACGATCGAATCTCGGGCAAGTAACATACCGATGACAAAGGGAATAACATATGTTGACATAGCGATTCGACCGATAAAGATATTCGTAGAATATGTGGGAACCAATATGAGCATCTAGGTTCCGCTATTGGTTATTGGCTAGAGAGGTGTCTCGGTCATGTCTACATAGTTCTCGAACCCATAGGGTCCGCACGCTTAACATTAAATGATGATATGTATTATATGAGTTATGTGTTTTGGTGATCGAAGGTTGTTCGGAGTCCCGGATGAGATCACAGACGTGACGAGGAGTCTCTAAATGGTCGAGAGGTAAAATTTGATATATTGGAAAGTAGTATTCGGACACCGGAAAGGTTCCGGTGTGTATCGGGTACATACTATAGTACCGGAACCCCCAGGGGAAATATATGGGCCATAGGAGGGAGGCTAACTAGCCCACAAGGGGCTGGTGCACCTCCCACAAGGGAGGAGTCCGAATTGGACTAGGGTAGGGGGCGCCACCCCTTTCCTTCTCCCTTCCCTCTCCTTCCCCCTTTCCCCCTCCGTTAGAAGGAAGGGGGGGCCGAATAGGACTAGGAGTCCTAGTAGGACTCCCCCCATGGGGCGCGCCCTAGTCCGGCCTCCTCCCCTCTCCCTCCTTTATATATGGGGGCGGGGGAGGGGCACCTCTAGGCACGTCAATTGTCTTAGCCATGTGCGATGCCACCCTCCACCGTTCACTCCTCCAGTCATATTGCCGTAGTGTTTAGGCGAAGCTCAGCACGGATCACATCACCATCACCACGCCGTCATGCTAACGGAACTCATCTACTCCTTCGACCCTCTGCTAGATAAAGAGCTCAAGGGATGTCATCACGCTAAACGTGTACAGAACTCGGAGGTGCCGTACATTCGGTACTCAACCGTTCGAAATGAGAAGACGTTCGACTACATCAACCGCGTTGAGCAAACAATTCTGCTTTCGGTCTACGAGGGTACGTGGACACACTCTCCCCTCTCGTTTGCATGCATCTCCTAGATAGATCTTGCGTGAGCGTAGGATTTTTTTTTGAAATTGCATGCTACGTTTCCCAACAATGGCATCCGAGGGAATCATTAAGCTCCCCCTCAATCTTGTCAATCTCCTCCTTGTTTGATTTGGAGGGCTCAACTTGCAATGTTTTTGGAGGCGATGGATCTGCCTTCTCAACTTTGATTTCCTCATCAACATCATCAACTCGGGATTGCTACTTAGGTGGAGAATTTTCTTCATCAGTACTTTCCAGGAAGATATCAAAAACATCAAGTTGTTCTTGGGCTGCTGGAGTAGGAATGAAAGCCTCCACATGACCAGCTTGCTGCATATGTTCATCCTCGTGAGGTGGAGAAGGTGGAATCTCCTGCAAGGGAGTACTTGAGTCAAGTGGAGCATCGGTAACAGTCTGAAGGCGGTGATCTTTGTTTACTTTTAGTTTGCTAACTCTCGCTTTAGCCTTCTGAAGTTTTTCTTCTTTAATTTTTCTTCGATCAAGATCTGCCTTGCGGGCAATCTCCTCATATCTTCTGTCACACAACTGAGATATCTCCATGTGCAACTGTGAGTGCCAATCAATTTTCTCATTCCGCATGAGATTGAGAGCCTTGGTGAGTTCAACAAGCTCTTTGTTCATATTATTTCTTCCAGATTTAGAGTTAGCCTCTCTCCTCATTTGCTCGACGACTTGCTTGTCTTTGATAGGTTGATTCAGCTTCTTGTAGATTTTTCTCAGCTCAATGAAATGCTTCGTTACCATTTTGGTAACATCGTCAGGTAGTCCCAGACTGCTTATATCATCAGATTTTGCATCGTATGCAACATTGTCAATCACATCAATCATGAGGTTGAAATCATACTTCTATTCCTCTATGGAAGCAGGAACACATGGTCTGGCCTTCTTAGCAGATGCATCTGCTTTTACTTCAGACTGCAACTTTCTCTTTGGTGCAGGGTTAGTCAAAGATCTTGGAGCTTCCGAAACCAAAGGTTTGTCAGTGAAGGAAATGGGTGCATGCCTTGGTGATCTCCTTGGAGAGGGTAAAACTATCATTGGTGAAAGGCTCTTGGATGCCTTGTTGAGAATGGCACGTTGGTCATACATTGGAATTTCATCAGGAGCATCTTTGCTGGATGACTCCCAGGCGAGTTAGAAACGACCTTATTTGATTTCCTGACGACGGATTTCTTTCGAGGAGCGCAAGGGGAAAAATATTTTCCGAACTTGCTTCCTTTGGAGGTAGAAGCACGATCCTTCTTCTTCTAGACGTCTTGCCGAGTTAGCGCGTCGTTTTTCGCTTCAACTTGGTTTTTCTTTGCTTCCCTAGCATCACGCTTGGCTTTGGCCTTCACCCTCTTGGTCGCTTCCTCGGGGAAATCAACGATGCTTTTGAGGGAGTCGGGATGAGCATTTGAAGGCTGTTATGATCCAACTTTTTCATCATCGGGGCCAATGCAATTTTCAGCAATGTAGTCATTCCACGATGGTGTTAAGGTAAATAGAATATGGTACTTCTCGCGAACATTTTCATAATTGTACCATTTTCTTGCCCAGTGGCGGTGTGTACTTTGAAGCCTATTGTTGCGTTCAGTCGTTGATTCACCTTTTGGTGGAGTTATGTAACTATCTGGATCAGACATTTCAGCCATGGAATTCTTTTCCTTGCCACGACCACCCTTTTTAGGATTACCATCAAAGAAGATGGTTAGGGCATCTGTGATCAATTCATCTTCGGGCTGAATGTGAGAAGAGGTAACCTCCTCATTATCTTCTTCGGATTCAGTCTCATGTTTGTTTTTTGGTGCTTTGGGAGGATTTTAAGATTTTCATCCCCCTGCTAGTCTCATTCGATCAGACCTTGGTGGAAACTGAGGCAATTCTCCTTCAGAATGTGAATACTTTTCCGAACTTTGTGCCATGACCAACCTGTGAGAAGAATAGATACGAGGGAAAATGGGGTAGGGTCATAAACACGCACAGAAGGTATTTTGAACGAAAATGAGTGTTTTTGGAAGAAACACATGAATTCATGGTAGTATTAGAGAAGATATCCTAAATAGATTTTAAACTAGCCATAGGATGTTCAAGGCTGATAATGACTATCTAATCTTTTGGATAAGGACACATTAACCCTAGGTCGAGGAGAACAAGTATGAGGAAGATCTACAAACTGTACCACTCAAATCCTAGTGATTCCTAAAGATCTACCGCGGTGAAATAAATTATGGAAAATAGCATCGGTAAGAACTATCCTAAGAACGGAGTTATGGACAGGAGCAGTTCCGGATCCAAGTGCTACTTCTTGAGCTTGCGTTGGTTTTTCCCTTGAAGAGGAAAGGGTGATGCAGAAAAGTAGAGATAAGAATTTCCCTCAGTTCGAGAATCAAGGTATTAATCAAGTAGGAGGTACAAGCAATGGTAGGAAGACTAATCATGATAGCAAATCAAGCGATCTAGCACACGAGCGAACAAAAAGCAAACGAAAAAGATGAATGAAAGAAGGGCGAATAAAAAGGCAAATGGCAAATAATGTAAATGCAAGAGGTGAGAGTTTATGATGGGTACTTGGTAGGCTTGATGTAGAACCTCCCCGGCAATAGCGCCAGAAATTCTTCCTGCTACTTCTTGAGCTTGCGTTGGTTTTCCCTTGAAGAGGAAAGGGTGACGCAGCAAAGTAGAGATAAGTATTTCCCTTAGTTTGAGAACCAAGGTATGAATCCAGTAGGAGGTACAAGCAAGTCCCCAATCTATGCACCTGCACGAACAATCAAACACTTGCACCCAACGCGATCAAGGGGTTGTCAATCCCTTCAAGGTCACTTGCAAGGATGAGGTCTGATAGAGATGGATATAAAAGATTACTAAAGCGTAAAAAAAGTAAAAGTAAATAAATTGTAGCAAGGTATTTTTGGGTTTTTTGGTTTATAGATCTGAAAATATATGATGGAAAATAGACTCGGGGGGCATAGGTTTCACTAGAGGCTTCTCTCTTGAAGAAAGCATACGGTGGGTAAACAAATCACTGTTGAGCAATTGATAGAAAAGCGCAAAGTTATGAAGATATATAAGGCAATGATCATGAATATAGGCATCACATCCGTGATAAGTAGACCGACTCCTGCCTGCATCTACTACTATTACTCCACACATCGACCGTTATCCAACATGCATCTAGAGTATTAAGTTCATAAGAATGGAGTAACGCCTTAAGCAAGATGACATGTTGTAGAGGGATAAACTCAAGCGATATGATATAGACGCCATCTTTTTATCCTTGATGGCAACAATACAATACATGCCTCGCTACCCCTTCTGTCACTGGGTGAGGAACCGCAAGATTGAGTCCAAAACTAAGCACCTCTCCCATTGCAAGAAAAACCAATCTAGCTGGCCAAACCAAATCGATAGTTCAAAGATAAATACGAAGATACCAAATCATGCATATAAGAATTCATAGGAGACTCAAATAATATTCATAGATAATCTGATCATAAATCCACAATTCATCGGATCTCGACAAACACACTGTAAAAAAGTATTACATCGAATAGATCTCCAAGAACATTGAGGAGAACATTGTATTGAAGATCAAAGAGAGACAAGAAGCCATCAAGCTACTAGCTATGGACCCATAGGTCTGTGGTAAACTACTCATGCATCATCGGAAGGGCAATAGGGTTGATGTAGAAGCCCTTTGTGATCGAATCCCCCTCCGACAAACCACCGGAAAAGGCCCCAAGATGGGATCTCATGGGAACAGAGGCTTGTGGCGGCGGAAAAGTATTTTGGTGCACGCTTCTGGTGGTTTGGGAATATTTGGGAATTTGTAGTGCAAGAATTAGGGTTGGAGGACTCCCATGGGGCCCACAAGCCCTCAGGGCGCGTCCCCTTGGGGCGCGCTTGGCAGGCTTGTGGCCTCGTGGGGGCATCTTCTGACCCCCTCTCCAAGCTCCATGGATGTCTTATGGTCCAAGAAAAATCATCTTAAAGTTTTATTAAATTTGGACTCAGTTTGATATTCCTTTTCTGTAAAACTCAAAAACAAGGAAAAAACAGAAACTTGCACTAGGCTTATGGTTAATAGGTTAGTCCCAAAAATAACATAAAATAGCATATTAATGCATACAAAACATCCAAAACAGATAATATAATAGCATGGAACAATCAAAAGTTATATATACGTTGGAGATGTATCACCAAGCGCCTTAACTTGGCAACTTGGATCAGCTACGGCAATGCAAGAGGAAGGATTACCGCACCAGCGTGATCAACCGCGACAAAATTTCACCGGAGTAGAATGGCGGACCTCTTCGCCGGAGTTGCTTTGAGCAAGGGCTCGGGTGGAGGTGGATGAGTGTTTGAGGAACTGGGAGGAAGAAGACATAGTGAGGTATATTTATAGCTGGCGAGCTGAACCTCCTTTTCGAAATCTACGACCTCAGTTGCGGGACGTTGTGCATTCAACGGGCATGATGACGATCATGGGGATTGTGGGTACGTGGCAATCATTTTCTGCGAGAAACTCGGGAAGAAAGCGGGAGACCGAAAGGTTCAAAGAAGGGAAAGGCCAAAAATGGTTAAAAGTTCAAAGTCGATTTCTTTCGCGACCAAGGACATCGGACATAAATTTTCTTCAGACAAAATTGCATGCTTATGATGGACATCATAGATTTGGATGAGAAAGAATAGAGGGATAAAAGGGTCCGAAAAAACACTCAGACAAAAGAAAGGAAACACAAAAACACGGAGCTATGAGTGAGTTGTTCATCGGACGAAACACAAACATGGTGAAATGAAGACAAACACACGAACGAGAGTAAATAAACACAAAGAGCGAGCACCAACAATATTGATCTCACGGCTAAGAATAAGCGAGTAGAATCCCTGAGAGAGATCCTGCAAGAAGGGTTAGTTCTTTTTCGCAACCCACACTTGCGTGGACAGTGAGAATTAATCTCATTTGTTTTGTCTGAGCAAGGACATTCCTCTGATTAGTTCTATAGTTCGCCTGTGCATTTCAAGAGTAATCATATGAATATGCATTGAAATTGGATCCAGAGACATGACCATAATGATTTGAGGTGGTATGCATGTACTCCTTCTATCGAAGGTTTGACCGATATCCATTCGAGGAAGTTCCAGTGCCAATCTTCTAATGATAATCATTTCCTCAAAGAGAATTACTCTGCATATTTAGGTTAGCAGTGACAGATAAATTTTTAATGATCCACTTCTTCACCCAGATTTGCTTCTTGGGTGAACCAGACCTGCAGTTAGTCCCAACATACCGAGTGAAAACCTTACCATTCTGTTGTTTGAAGAATTTGTAGTTTGAGTCATCAGACTCGTCAGAAACAACAGAAATGGGAGTGTCATATCCAGACAAAATTGTAGGTTCGAGAGTTTCACTTTTAGCAAGAACCCAACTTGTTCGAGGATATTGCTCGACAGTCCAGTAGGTTCCATTAATGTCGAGTTTTCTTTCAAAACCCAATCCTTCATTTCGGCGGTTTTTGTGCAGTATTGACTTCTTGAGCACATCATAGAGAGTTTGACCCTTTGAGGCTCTTTAGCATTCCTATCTCAAGCAAGTTCTTTAGCCTGCAATTTTCATGAGAGATATCAAAAAATTCCTCAGAAGAGGGGTTAGAAATACCATTCGTAGTTGTTGCAACATTGTCGATGACATCATTAGATATTTCAGCATTTGAATCAGCATTGCTACATTCTAGGCATTGTGAGCAAGGAGGCATAAAATCATCAGGAAGTCGTTTCGATTGCTCGGCGAAGAGAGAAGCTTTTTCTTTTGCTAGCACGTTATGAGACTCTTTCAGTGACTCGAGTTCTTGATTCTTGTTAAGGAGTTCATATGATAAACTCTCGTAGTCAACTGTAAGCACTACAAAAAGACACTTTAGTGATGATACATGTTTGTCACAATAGGTCACGTTTTTGGTCATGCATGTACATCCATGAAGATTTTATGACAGAATCAAGATAGTCATACCTGTCCTGTCATAGAAGTGTTCCATGACAATACTCAAATTATCATCATGGAAGTGTCCACTTCCATGACGATAAATGGTGCGTCATGGAAGTGCTTTCGTCAAGGGTAACCGACACGTGGCATCCACCATAAGGGGTTGTTGTTATGCTATCGGGTCCAGTTTTGGATCTGATAACCTGTTAACAGCCAAGTCCAATGGATATTTTCCATGTGTAAATTTCTCATTGGTCGAGTGAACCACGTGTCAGCTACCCGTTAGTACAGATGTCAACCGTCCAATGGATAGGTCGTGCCTATGATGCGCCAACATGTGGCGAGGCCCAACAATGACCCATTTAAGTTAAAAAGGGAGACCCATCCAAAGGCCCACAATATTTTTCTAGACACTAGTGGGCAAGCCCATTAACAGCCTGCCATGCTTTAGGTGAAATTACGGCCCATATCAGATCCGGCCCGTTCACTGCCTTTCGTGTTTTGGGCCAAATGATGGCCCACATCAGATCCGACCCATTAAAATCCTACAATATTATGGGCCAATTTACAACCCATATTAGATCAGACCTGTTAACATCCTGCAATAGTTTGGGACAAATTACGACCCATAACAGATACAACCCATTAACAGCTATTGTGCCTTTGGGCCCATCGGGAGCCTGATTTGCTCTTCGGCCTCTTAATGGCTCGTTTAGCAGTTCAATCCGATATTAGTTTCAGCCTGTCAGAGGCCCTGTGTATATATGAGCCGCTTTCGGCCCGGTTACACTTTCAGTCATTTAAAGGCCCGAGCTGCATCTAGGCCTAATTCTGGTCCGTAGTGACTTTCAACCTCTCAACGGCCCGTAGTCTTCCTGAATACATTTTAGCCCAAACTGCCTTTCGGAGTTAAAGGCTCTAATATTGGACTGCTATGCATCTGGCCAGTTTTCAGCGTGTCATGTGATTGGGCCAACCAAGGCCCAACTACATTTCTGCCTGTTAATGACCCGTCATACCTCTGGGCCAATGTATATTCCAGCCTGCTGTCGGCCCGTGATTTATTCGGCACAATTCAGGCTCAATCTGCAACACAACCTGTTAAAAGCCCATTTTATTTTCTGGCCCAGTTAAGGCAAGCGATTTACTCGTCCTTTTTAAGGCCGAAACTAATGTGGGCCAGATTAAGTCTAGGCCTGCTAATAGCCCAAGATAGATTCAACCCATTTATAGCGATTGGCGGCCGACCAGTTCTAGTACCGATTTTTTTTACATATAAGCCTATCGTATTGGCATATTGCACTTCGATCGAAGCTTACGACCTTTTCACAGAGTGACATCAATATATAAAGCAAATAAATTACAGCATCGTGACGAAGAATAAACGTAGACTATAGAACAAAGAAATTAGAGCATATTACACCCCATATGCATCAAAGTTCACCGCCAGTGATAATAAAGGGCAACCATACAACAGATTCATATACTGGGCATCAAAGGTCACCACCACTGGAAGTAAAAACGCCGACAAAATAATAGATAGAACCGACATGTAACAGCCTGATTTTTGGCCCTTTCTTTTTCTTTTGATTTTTCTGAGGTTTTTGCCTGAGTTTTCTTGTTTCATGGCTATGTGGTCTGGAAACTGAAGATGATGAACTCATCTTTGCTTCTAGAGTGGCTTGTCATCCCCTATCCAACCCTAGACCCTGTCATTTTTGTCCTAGCCCAAATCTCAATATTCTTTTTATAGGGAATGTTCCTTTTCTATTAAAGGAATAATCCTTTTTGCCTTAGGTTGTGAAGCAACCTATATTTCTCTCACTCCTCGAATTCCCTAATAATTCCCATAAATTGTTTGGGTCATATCTTCATCAAATCTGGCAAAACTTTTCATTGCCATGTTCAAAAATAATCCTCAAATAATTCATTTCTTATTCTGCCCTAAATGGCACATTGTGAAGCAAGTGCTATTTTCCTTTGCCCAATTTACCTCAAACTCCTTGGACATCTTTTCTTGTCCATATCATTGCCACATGCCAAAATGCAACCTCATTTGCCTTGTGATTATTTACTAGTGATTTTCCATAGTTTCTGTCTAGAAAGAAAGTTTGTGAAGGAGGTACAAGATAGGCATATCCAAATGAGTTGCAATTTTGCATGGTCCTTCATATCATCAAATCATAGCCCTCCACCAAAGTTGAGCTCAAGTCATGCCTCCATGTGAGCACAACTTCAAATATTTGATTCTGTCCAAATTTTCATTTTGTGAAGCAAGTATATTTTCTCTTGCTCCATTATGGCTGCAAATTTTTCTAGGACTTCTCTTATCCATATAAACTCCCTCCACCAAATTGTGGCTCAATCCATCTAGCCATTTTCCCTCTAGAATGTTTACAAGTTTTTGGTCAATGGAGATGCTTGTGAAGAAAGTACCATTTTGGCTTGGCCAATTGGTATGAGGCTTTTTCAGCATCTTCATTTGACCAAATAACTCTGCCTTGCCCAAGTGGAGCTCAAGTTGACACTCCTAGTGAGTGATTCTTTCTCATTTCTAGTAGGGCAATTTCTACAGCAAGTGCTATCTAAACTCCTCTTCTCGAGCTGAAACCATGCCGTCTCAGTCACCTTAGGGAGTGATCAGCCTCAGTCAAAGCTCAGTCTAATCCTCCCGACAAATCTTCTGCAGAAGGCATCAAACACCTTGCTGTTTAGGTCGTTTGGAGCCTCCTAGTTTTCTCTTCTTTGCCAGTGGACCATGTTGTTGCTTCCTTTGGACTAAGGGTAGCAGGGTCCTTCCTCCAGACATGATTTGGCCGATCACTGTACCCCGCATGCACCAGTGCACGTGGTGACCATCGTTTTGGCATGTCATCTGCGTGCTCTGGCGCCCTGTCTCCTCCTCCCCGTCTGTGCTCTCATCCCCTCATTGCCTGGCTATGTCTAGCGTGTTCCCCGTGTCGTCGTTGTCCTCCTGGAGCCATCTCCCCCTCCGGAGGCCTCCTCGCTGGCGCTTGTCGCCGTGCGCCCACGGGCGATCTGTAGCTCGTCCTCGTCTTCTTCCTCTGTTCGTTTCCTCCCGGTGCCCCTCGTCGTCTCCTGCCCCATGAGACTCTACCCGTGCCTCCCCGTCGCCTTCCCTCGAGCTCATGCGCGAGCACACACGTTAGTGGTGATGCCAGCTTGGCCTCTCCCTTGTCTAGCTATAAGTAGCCCTTCCCCGCAGCGCCTGAGCACTCCAAGCTCTTCTCCTCACCCCCAGCAGCCTCCCCAACCTCTCCATTGAGCTCGAGGAGCTCTCCTGCCCTCCCTTTGCCGCCATGGCCGCCGCATGGCCTCGGACAAATTCGCACATCCCCGCCTTCTTAGCTCCACCTAGCCACCACCAGTGAGACCCCCTCACTCCGGCGACCCTCTCCACGCCCTCTCCCTCTCGCCGGAGCCACGGTGGCCGTGATCCCCATCTCCACCCGAAGCCCCCTCTGCCGGAGTGCTTGCTGCTCTCAACCCCGCCCTCCTCGACGTCCATGCCCTAAAGGGATGGGTTTGACTTGGTCTCCTCTACGCATGGGTGGTCCGCGCGCTCCGAACGGTGGCCGGTGCCGGCCGGACGGGCGCCAGCGCCGCGCTCCTCCCTCTGCCTCCGTCGGGCCGCGTCGGGAAGGAGACGAAGGAGCTGACCCCCCTGCCAGCTGGCCGTGGGCTCCGCGAACCCCACTTGCCAGCCACTCCAGCACGTTGACCCGCCTGGTCCACATGGATAAGTGGCGGGCCCCGCCCGTAAGTCACCGCGTTGACCCGACCTGCTGAGGTGGATAAGTGAAAGCGTATTCTCGTGAATACGTTTTCCTCCACCGAAGGTGCATTTCCTTTCTTATTCAGCCCCGAATATGTTTTTCTCCAGTGAAAGCGTATTTCTCTATTTGCGCTTTCAGTTTTTCTATTTAGGCCCAGGCTAGAAAATATTTCTTTACAAATGGGTCCCTGGCGGAAAACCCGTTGCATCTTTTTGCTCGAGACTCCGAATGAGGTGATTCCAAAGCCCATTTCTTCGTATCGTCGAGACCGTTCTGTTGGTCACCACTTTCACCATGTGTTAGCATTCTGAAAATGACCATTTTGCCCTTGCCCTAAACAGCCCCTTGGGAGAGGACTGTTTCCGGCGAATCTTTCCGCGAGCTTTCCGCACTTCTCCCCGATGCCTTCTTCACCCCCAGGCAAGCCACAACACCCACTTGCATGATGGCCATGAAGTAGCCATGGTTTTCAACTTGAACATTTATTAATTGTCTGTTTGTTTACCTACAATTGTTATTGTTGTTTCGGTACTGCTTATGGTTTCATGTTCACCTTCGTGCTATGTTTCGATGCATCGGGTTATCATTTGTCTTGCTAGTATTACTTTCATGCTTGGTAGTAGTACATGTTGATGTTGGTGACGGTCTTCGGTGCATGACTATCGTCTGTTCTGAGTTCCGTTGCTATGCATGTTCCTTTGCATCCCGATGGTTAAATGCTTGCATGTAGTGTTGCCGTTATATTCTTGCATGGTATTTGTTGCTGATGCTAGTAGTTATGCCATGAGTAGTGTTATGCTTGTGATGCTCGTCAGTATGCCATGCTCATCTAGGTAAATGATTCACTGTTATTATGCTTAAGGCTTATGTTGCATCCATTTTTATGTTGGCATCATGCATTATTGTTGCATCATGCTATTTTCATATGACTCAGCTTATTGCTTTCAAGTTTAACCGGACTTAATTGAACTTGAACAACTGTTGGCTAAGTCATGGTGCCACTGAATTGAGCTGACCAGTGCAACCACATTTTCCTTTATGGGAAGGACCTAACTGGGTCTATTGTCATGCCTCTCGCCGGTGCCTCCAACGAGGGTAGGTTATGCACGGACGCTACCCTGATCAGGTAGGACAACATAAGACTTGTGTGCCTGATGTTGTGATTGGTATACCATGTCCCCGTTTGTGACCGTTTTGCCACTGCGGTGGCCAAAGATGCCTTTGGTAGGCATGGGGCCAGCCATGACTTAGCCCTGAGAGGGAGCTGGTCGGAGTGCCCGGGAGAGTGTCATGGAAGTAGATCAGTTTTGTTAGAATGCCATCAGTCCACCCGAATGGGAGCGAGAGGCCATGGGTTCCGTGGTGTGGGTACAGTGTGCTAACCTCTGCAGAGTGTGTGTTAAATCTATCGATAGCCGTGCCCGCGGATACGGGCCCAGTTTGTAAGTAGGTCACACTATGGGTCAACAGTAATAATAATGATGTGCTTAATAACAACCCCGGTTCTATGATGAAATAAGTTGGTTGATCTTTATGTGATCGTGAGAGGATCACTACAGTATCGAGGATACCGAGTTGTTAAATAATTGTGATGTTATGCGAGAATCATGGGTAAAGATCAAGCTCCTTGTGGTCATGCATGATTACTACGGTACTATTTATACCAAGCTTGATTTGATCCTGAGATGGTCGTGTGATGTCCGAGGATGGTAAGTGATGCATGTGATGGTTACGAGGTAACCCTGAGCAGAGTAAGTTGGTGCATGATACTGTCATCATGTTGCATGTTAGTATCATCATGTTTATATGTTCATGCCATGCTCATTTGGTGCTAGTGGTATCATGTTGTTCATGCCATCTTGTTCTGATTATATCATGATAGTCTCTGCTTAACCTGTAATTGCCATGCTGTTGTTTGCCTTGAATGCTTCTGGTTATTGTGAGCTTGCAAGTACATTCAATGTACTGACCTGGCGTGTCATGCCAGTTTGCAGGTCATGCCCGATTTGATTGTTTGTTTGCCGTGGATTCCCTATTTGCGAACTAGGATAAGAGTTCCAGCCAGAGTCCCTACGGAGTGGAGTTCACCACCGTCACTGTTGTTCCACTGCTAGTAGTTATTCCGTTGCTTCGTGTTGTTCTGCTGCTTGCATTGAGGAACCATGGCAGGCGTAGTGTCGCCTTGCCGATGTAATTTCCTGTTATATCGGAATTCCCTTGTACCCAATATAGATTGTAATAAAGAGCTGATTTGTTCTATGCTAAGCAGTGCCGTATTCCAGAAGACTTCTCCTTGATCTCTAGGTTGGAATACAGGGCATTCCGGTTTCTCTGAGCCGGGGTGCCACAGGCTTGGTATCAGAGGAGGTCTAGCTGTAGGACGCCCTAGCGCACGCGAACATTAGAAAACGGTTGTATAGAACCCAGTTGGTTTGAGGCACTTGATTGCTGTATTTTTTTTGTTACATAGCATGCATATAGACTCATTATCTTGTCACTAACGGTTAATCTTGTGAGTGTAGGTGGCATCGGTTTCGATCCCCTACCTGCACCCTCCTTCTTAGCATGCCTGCTTTTCGGTGTTCGGCGTCATCTCTGTCCCAGCAGAGTGATACCCTGGTACCTAGTGTTCCAAACACCATTTGCAGGAATTATGCTCAGGTATCGCGCCGATATCTTTCCGCCACCCACCCATATTGTTTCGATGATAGACTTGTCTCTATCCTAAATCGTGCCATCCATCTCGTCCCTTTGGCAACCCTTACTGATCTTTGTTGTCAGAAAAGGGCAATGCCATAAAGCCTTGCTTTTCCTCCCCTATCTTGCTCTGTCATTCCATTCTTTGGACATGTACGATTCCCTTCGTACGCTTGATGATGTGGTTGTGACCTTTGTGTCTCGCTACATGATCACCAAGTCCGTCCTCTCCTCTATATCCATCTAGATCCAACCGGTGCTCAGCCTGCGCATGGTGTAGCCTTGGTTACACCAACCCTTTCCACACAAGGATTTCTCTTTTGTGCACACCGTCAGAACATATTAGACCGCCATACCGGAGCTTCAGCGACATTTGTGCGCTTAGGTGTGCATGCATATTATTGTGTGAGTAGCAGTAATATGTGCTAATTGCTTTATATTATTAGTATGCTTGTGTGCTTTTGTTTTCGTCGTTTCTTTTGTTTCTTTCTTGGGCCTTCGGTGTTACAAATTTTCCCCTTATTAAAGTTTCTCGTCAACCGACACCGAACTCAAAGAATTAGCAAGGAGTTCAAATGTTTGGAAGCTCAGCTAAACAGAATGGAATTATCAGTAGACAACGGTGAAATTGGGAAAAATCTTGTCTGAATGCAAAAGAAATCCTGGATGGACTATCAGTATCAAGTTTGCATGAGCGTGCACTGCTCACACCAGTATGGAATTCTCAGCCGACTACATTGAGACTTGGGGGATACCTGATTGTAGTTCGGATAATCGGTTAAAGGTATGGTTCAGATACTAGGTTTGATTCTTCATTAAGTATGATTCTGAAACATGCTATGCCTGAAAGAAAACAAATATGTGCCATATACTCAGAAAGGAGGATAGTCCAGCATAATTCATCCAATCTTCCTTAGTATGACATTGGTACAAGATATTCCACTACGGATTGACAGCTTATGGCACTGCGTCCCAAGAATCAGATCCGCAACAGTTTGACCAGAAGCAAGAATCAGTCAGAGCACATGTCTGCCTCGGGAATCAGATTCTCAAATATATGCGGTAAGCATTCCCCCAAGGTCTTGCAAGTCACCCGAACGCAGATTTGACAGGCACATGAGGATTCTTAAAAGAAGGAAGCCAGCTATACACCACAGTGTGACAAATGATTATGAAGATTGACGACAACAATGAGCTCAGTACAAGTAACTGTGAACCTGGAAGATGATCCTGATGAGCCCTTGTCTCCTTTCCTCCGGTGAAGGCACCACGCCTGTGATCTGAGCTGTTTTTAGCTATCCGGGGTGGATGCCGATTTTTATTTCTCTATTCAACAACTGCCATGAGTTCTGAGCTGCTTTTCGGCCGTCTCATACAACTGTTGAGTTTCTTTTTGTGATAGTAGCCCTATAGCTGCTTTTTGGCTATTTTAGGGAGCTGCCACCTTATTCTTATCGACCCGGTCTCATGCTCTGAGCTGCTTTTCAGCTGCCATGAGCCGTGGTTTAGTTATTTCAGTAATGTCCCAGATCTGAGTTGTAAAGACCGTTCTGGTGGCTACTGATTTATTTGCCGATTTCTTGCAAGGGTTCAAATGATCATTTCTCTACGGTCAGAACTTGAGAGGTGATGAACATGCCATTTAGACAATAGCCCCATGTCAAAAGATGCGGATAAGTATGGCTGTCAGAATATTGCACCCGGCAGAAACTATGGTCACACAGAGAAACAATATGACCCTGCTCCTTCACCCAAGGATCCAGGCAAGAAAGCAGTAATGAAGGAGCATGACTGATACTTGTTCCAAGAACCACATGGTGCAAATACCCTGGACAGTCTGAGTCAGTATGGATCACCATGGATATTTACCTAAGGGGTCTGCTCAATTTTGGTAAGGACCTCATATCAAGGCAACCCGCTCAATCAAAAGTATATGCTCAGATTCGTCAGTATGCAATATCTGAGTCTGCCTAGTCAGACCAAAGGTCAATGCGACAACTAAACCTCAGTGACCATGGTAAAGCATCAAGCAGCCTACTATCCTCATGAGCATACCGACGGGATGAATAATCAGAAGGTGAAATAACCATCTCAAAGCATCAAAAAGGTAGCCTGTCATGAACAAAATTCTTCTGCCAGCACCCACCATCAGTCAAGTCCGCGGATACTATCATGTAAGACCGTACCCCTTCATACTAGCCACGACAAGCGACAGTCAAGTATTTGGTATGCATCTGGTACTCAAGACAGTGGAGTCAGTCAAGATGACTTAGAAATTCCTGCAATAAGTCAGAATCTGTCAGGAGAATGGTTATGCCTCAACTCACTGTTTGGAACCCGAAGGATATGAATTTAGTGGAGAAGACCAATGCAAGGAGTCAGAGCTTGGGTGTTCCTCAAGAAGATCTGATCACCCCTTCATAGAAGATTTGTCAGTACAGACACAACAATCGGAAATCACTCTTGGATTTGTGAAGCAGGCATATAATTCAGTCATGATAATCTATGACACTCAGCTAAGTGAGCAGATATGAAAATAATTGGAGCCTGTATAAACATGACAAGCAAGGTAAGATCTGTCAGAATGTGGACATAGTAAAGCAAACTACCCCAGGGCCGGCCAGATAAAAATTTAGTGGGAACAACAATAAAGCAAAAAGGATACCCGAGTTGGAAATAGTTTTCTTAAGGTCAGATATATTATGACTTGTTCCCTGAGCAACCAAATCTCAAGGATGAGATTTCTTTAAGGGGGTAAGAGTTGTAACAGCCTAATTTTTTTGCCCTTTCTTTTTCTTTTGTTTTTTCTGAGGTTTTTGCCTGAGTTTTCTTTTTTCGTGGCTATGTGGTCTGGAAACTGAAGAAGATGAACTCATCTTTGCTTCTAGAGTGGATTGTCATCCCCTATCCAACCCTAGACCCTGTCATTTTCATCCTGGCCCAAATCTCAATATTCTTTTTATTGGGAATATTCCTTTTCTATTAAAGGAATAATCCTTTTTGCCCTAGGTTGTGAAGCAACCTATATTTACCTCACTCCTAAAATTCCCAAATAATTGTCATAAATTGTTTGGATCATATATTCATCAAATGTCGCAAAACTTTTCATTGCCATGTTCAAAAATAATCCTCAAATGATTCATTTCCTATTCCGCCCTAAATGACACATTGTGAAGCAAGTGCAATTTTCCTTTGCCCAATTGACCTAAAACTCCTTGGACATCTTTTCCCGTCCAAATCATTGCCACATGCCAAAATGCAACATCATTTTCCTAGTAATTATTTACTAATGATTTTCCAAAGTTTCTGTCCAGAAAGGAACTTTGTGAAGGAGGTACAAGCTAGGCATATGAAAATGAGTTGCAATTTTGCATGGTCCTTAATATCATCAAATCATAGCCCTCCACCAAAGTTGAGCTCATGTCATGCCTCCATGTGAGCACATCGTCAAATCTTTGATTATGTCTAAATCTTCAGTTTGTGAAGCAAGTATATTTTATCTTGCTTCATTATGGCTGCAAATTTTTCTAGGACTTCTCTTATCGATATAAACTCCCTCCACCAAATTGTGGCTCAATACATCCAACCATTTTCCCTCGAGAATGTTTGCATGTTTCTGGTCAATGGAGATGCTTGTGAAGGAAGTACCATTTTGGCTTGGCCAATTGGCATGAGGCTTTTTCAGCATCTTCATATGACCAAATAACTCTGCCTTGACCAAGTTGAGCTCAAGTTGATACTCCTAGTGAGTGCTTCTTACTCATTTCCATATCTGGCAAGTAGGCAATTTCTACAGCAAGTGCTATCTAAACTCCTCTTCTTGAGCTGAAACCATGCCATCTCAGTCACCTTACTGAGTGATCAGCCTCATTCAAAGCTCAGTCTAAACCTCCCAACCAATATTCTGCAGAAGGCATCAAACACCTTGCTGTTCAGCTAGTTTGGAGCCTCCTCGTTTTCTCTTCTTCGCCCCTGGACCATGTTGTTGCTTCCTTTGGACTAAGGGTAGCAGGGTCCTTCCTCCAGACATGATTTGGCCGATCGATGTGCCCCGCATGCACCAGTGCACGCGGTGACCACCGTTTTGGCATGTGATATGCGCGCTCTGGCGCCTCTGTCTCCTCCACCCCGTCTTTGCTCTCGTCCCCTCATTGCCAGGCCATGTCTAGCGTGTTCCCTGCGTTGTTGTCCGCCTGGAGCCATCTCCCCCTCCAGAAGCCTCCTCGCTGGCGCTCGTCGCCATGTGCACACGCGCGATCTGTAGCTCGTCGTCGTCGTCTTTTTCCTCTTTTTGTTTCCTCCCTGTGCCTCTCGTCGTCTCCTGCTTCGTGAGACTCTCCCTGTGCCTCCCCGTCGCCTTCCCCCGAGCTCATGCGTGAGCACACGCGTCCACGGTGCCGTTCACGCATCTGCGGCGACACCTGCTCGGCCTCTCCCTATTCCGGCTATAAGTAGCCCTTCCTCGCAGCGCCCGAGCACTCCAAGCTCTTCTCCTCACGCCCAGCAGCCTCACCAACCTCTTCGTTGAGCTCGAGGAGCTCTCTTGCCCTCCCTCTGCCACCATGGCCGCTGCATGGCCTCGGCCAAATCCGCCCATCCCCGCCTTCGTAGCTCCACCTAGTCCCCACCAGTGAGACCCCCTCACTCCAGCGACCCTCCCCATGCCCTCTTCCCCCTCACCGGAGCCACGGTGGCCGAGCTAGCTCTTGAGCACTGCGTTGGTTTTCCCTTGAAGAGGAAAGGGTGATGCAGCAAAGTAGCGTAAGTATTTCCCTCAGTTTTGAGAACCAAGGTATCAATCCAGTAGGAGGGTACATGCAAATCCCTCGTACCTACACAAACAAATAAGAACCTCGCAACCAACGCGATAAAGGGGTTGTCAATCCCTTCACGACCACTTGCAAAAGTGAGATCTGATAGAGATAATAATAATATAATTATTTTTGGTATTTTTATGATATAGACTGGAAAGTAAAGATTGCAAAATAAAGTAGATCGGAAACTTATATGATGGAAAATAGACCCGGGGGCCACAGGTTTCACTAGTGGCTTCTCTCAAGATAGCATAAGTATTATGGTGGGTGAACAAATTACTGTCGAGCAATTGATAAAAAAGTGCATAGTTATGAGAATATCTAGGCATGATCATGTATATAGGCATCACGTCCGCGACAAGTAGATCGAAACGATTCTGCATCTACTACTATTACTCCACACATCGACCGCTATCCAGCATGCATCTAGAGTATTAAGTTCATAAGAACAGAGTAATGCATTAGGCAAGATGACATGATGTAGCGGGATAAACTCAAGCAGTATGATATAAACCCCATCTTTTTATCCTCAATGGCAACAATACTATACGTGCCTTGCTGCCCCTGCTGTCATTGGGAAAGGACACCGCAAGATTGGACCCAAAGATAAGCACTTCTCCTATTGCAAGAAAGATCAATCTAGTAGGCCAAACCAAACTGATAATTTGAAGAGACTTGCAAAGATAACAAATCATACATAAAAGAATTCAGAGGAGATTCAAATATTTCTCATAGATAAACTTGATCATAAACCCACAATTCATCAGATCACCGCAAAAAGAGTTACATCGAATAGATCTCCATGAAGATCGAGGAGAACTTTGTATTGAGAATCAAAGAGAGAGAAGAACCCATCTAGCTAATAACTATGGACCCAAAGGTCTGTAAACTACTCACAACTCATCGGAGAGGCTATGGTGTTGATGTAGAAGCCCTCCTTGATCGATTCCCCCTCTGGCGGAGGGCCGGAAAAGGCCCCAAGATGGGATCTCCCGGGTACAGAAGGTTGCGACGGTGGAAATAGGGTTTCGTGGTGCTCCTGGATGTTTTCAGGGTATGTGAATATATATAGGCGAAGGAAGTCGGTTAGGGGAGCCATGAGGGTCCCACGAGGGTGGGGGCGCACCCACCCCCCTAGGGCGCGCCTCCCTGCCTCGTGGCTTCCTCGATTGCTTCTTGACGTCCACTCCAAGTCTCCTGGATTGCGTTTGTTCCAAAAATAACTCTCCCAAAGGTTTCATTCCGTTTGGACTCCGTTTGATATTCCTTTTCTGCGAAACACTAAAATAGGCAAAAAAACCAACAATTTGGGTTGGGCCTCCGGTTAATAGCTTAGTCCCAAAAATAATATAAAAGTGCTTAGTAAAGGCCATAAACATCCAAAACGGGTAATATAATAGCATGGAACAATCAAAAATTATAGATACGTTGGAGACATATCAAGCATCCCCAAGCTTAATTCCTGTTCGTCCTCGAGTAGGTAAATGATAAAAACAATTTTTTTTGATGTGGAATGCTACCTAGCATATTTCTCAATGTAATTTTCTATATTGTGGCATGAATGTTCAGATCCAATTGATTCAAGATAAAAGTTTAATATTGACATAAAAATAGTAATACTTCAAGCATACTAACAAAGTAATCATGTCTTATCAAAATAACATAGCCGAAGAAACCTTATCCCTACAAAATCATATAGTTAGGCTATGCTTCATTTTCATCAAACAAAATACTCCCATCATGCACCCCAGTTTCAGCCAAGCAATTGGTTCATACTTTTTAACGCGCTTTAGCTTTTTTTACCCTCACGCAATACATGAGCGTAAGCCATGGATATAGCACTGTGGGTGGAATTGAATATGATGATAGGGATTGTGTGGAGAAGACAAAAAAGGAGGAAGTCTCACATTGACTAGGCGTATCAATGGGCTATGGAGATGCCCATTAATAGATATCAATGTGAGTGAGTAGGGATTTCCATGCAACGGATGCACTAGTAAATGTATGAAAGCTCAACAAAAGAAACTAAGTGGGTGTGCATCCAACTCGCTTGCTCACGAAGACCTAGGGCATTTTGAGGAAGCCCGTCATTGGAATATACAAGCCAAGTTCTATAATGAAAAATTCCCACTAGTATATGAAAGTGACAACATAGGAGACTCTCTATCATGAAGATCATGGTGCTACTTTGAAGCACAAGTGTGGAAAAAGGATAGTAACATTGTCCCTTCTCTCTTTTTCTCTCATTTTTTTATTTTTTTTATTTTGGTGGGCTTCTTTGGCCTCTTTTTTTTATTTGGGCTTCTTTGGCCTCTTTTGTTTTTTATAAAGTCCGGAGTCTCATCCCGACTTGTGGGGGAATCATAGTCTCCAGCATCCTTTCCTCACTTGGGACAATGCTCTAATAATGAAGATCATCACACTTTTATTTATTTACAACTCAATAATTAGAACAAAATATGACTCTATGTGATTGCCTCCGGCGGTGTACCGGGATATGCAATGAATCAAGAGCGACATGTATGATAGAATTATAATGGTGGCTTTGCCAGAAATACGATGTCAACTACATGATCATGCAAAAAGCAATATGAGAACGATGGAGCGTGTCATAATAAACGGAATGGTGGAAAGTTGCATGGCAATATATCTCGGAATGGCTATGGAAATGCCATAATAGGTAGGTGTGGTGGCTGTTTTGAGGAAGGTATATGGTGGGTGTATGATACCGGCAAAAGTTGCACGTCACAAGAGAGGCTAGCAATGGTGGAAGGGTGAGAGTGCGTATAATCCATGAACTCACATTAGTCATAAAGAACTCATATACTTATTGCAAAAGTTTATTAGTGAAAGGATCGATACGGTCGACTAGAGGTGGGGGGGGGGGGTGAATAGGAGACTACAAATTGTAATCTTTGTTGTAGATTTTAAGGCTTAGCGGATAAAAGAGTTCACTAGATATGCAACTAGGTGAATGCAACCTATATGACAAGCAAGCTCCAAGATAAATATGCTAGGCAACAAACTACTTAGCAAGCCAACAAGCATACAACAACAAGGAATGGTGCGGGAAAGGATTAACCACAAGTGAGACGAGGACGCAGATTTTAACCCGAAGTTCACTCTTCCTTGGGGAAGAGCTAATCTCCGTTTGGAGCGGTGCCGGAGCCAAAGCTTTCGGAACGCCACCAAAGGCTCACTGTCTTCTCCTTTGAGTCACCCCCAACGGATGAGCCTCGAAACACTCGGGGTTGGTCTTGAAGGCGACCACCACACCTTTACAAACTTCTCCGGAGCACACCACAAGCAAGGAAGCTTCCGGAGGAACCTCTAGCCACCTAGGAGCCCAAGCTCCAAGAGTAACAAGTCAATGGGGAAGAAATGTTGCGGTGAACACGATTTGGTTTGGTCAAGATGTAGATCGGGTCTTGCTCTCCCAATCCCCAAAGTTTCAACAAGTTTGGGTGGAGGGATTGAGAGTATTGAGCAAAAGGGGGTGTAGCAATGGTGGAGCTCAACAAGACATTAGGGTTAGGGGTTGGAGGTGGAAGAAGGGCCTTTATATAATGTGCAGGGGCTGGTGGGGATTTCTGCCCATTGGACCCCGTGCGCACGGGCTAAGTCAGCCCTGTGCGCACGGGGTACTCAGAGACAATCACGCCACCCCGTGCGCACGGGGGTCAAAAGACCTCGTGCGCACGGGGTACCCAGAGAGTTACGCAGTACCCCGTGCACACGGGGGTCAAAAGACCCCGTGCGCACGGGGTACCCAGAGAGTTACGCTGTACCCCGTGCGCACGGGGATCAACAGACCCCGTGCGCACGGGGTACCCAGTAACTTTCTGTTACAACTTTCTTAGTACCACAACATACACACTAGGCTCTTATTAGGTGGTCGGAGTGGGAAGGGTAAGAGAGTAAGGCTCGGCAATGGCATTCCCACATGACATTTATCCACACAAACCCCTCTTAATAGTGCGGTCCTTCCTACGACTCGAAGCAAACCAAAACTAAACCTTCGAAACGTCAAAATACAACGCCTTTGTCCTTTTTGAAATGGGGGGGGGGGGTCGCACATCTCCATCATGGGCACTTAGAACCAATAACCTGAGATAAACTTTAGCAACCGATATTAGTTCAACTAACCACATTGTCATCATACCAAAATAAAGCATAAGTGCCACTTAGCACTTTCAATCTCCCCCTTTTTGGTGCATTGATGACAACGTGGTTAGAGCATGGCATAGAGGATAAATAGATAGAAAGCCATGGAACAAATAATGATCATGATAGCTCCCCCTATATGTGTGCCCGAAAACAAGAATGCATCTAGAATACCCATAGGAGGTTCGACCAAGATCATTATTGAAAAGTCATGAGATTCAACAAAATAAACCTATAACGGTGCCTAGAACTCATGACACAGTGTGGTGAGCAAATAATGTGAGACCCAATAAGCATAAGAGGATAATGGCAAGGTTCAATAATAAAGCTAGAGTCTCACAACCACACAGACAGAAGGTAAATAAGAGTATCTCAAGCCAACTAAAACCAACCAACAGCGAGAAACACGAGGCTTGAGATCTCAACACACCCACGAACGCACACCACACACCACTTCTCCCCCTTTGTCATCAAGACAACAAAAAGGAGACAAACGGCGACACGAGACCCATTAGACAAGAGGAGGAGCACTCGAGGCATAACCATCATCATCAAAACGCCACCCGGCCATTGGGAAAGACCGAGCAGTGGCCTCACTGTCGACGTCCTCTGAACCTGGATCGACCTCCTCACCAGCAGCAGCCCTTACTGCCTTCTGCTCACGCCGAACAAGCTTCTCCTTGTTGATTTCCTTGATCTGACGATGCTGAATGGACTGACACATCTTGAACATGTTGCTCAAGGTCTTGAACAGTGACTTCTTCTCTCCCTTGGCAAAGATGGCCTCAGAGCCAACAGACTTGGCCCGACCATGAGGGATCCATGCAGTAGAGGACATGCCTGGAGTGTAGGTAGCACGACCCTCAGGCCTAGGGTTGCGCCTCTTCTTGATAGGCACATAGGGAGCAGGAGCAGCTGGAGTCCAGTTGGAGTTGCGCTTGGGAACAGAAGTCTTGAAGCTAGCAATGTACTTTGTTGGACAGACGGTCTCAGTCAATGCCTGTATAAAAGGAGCATACATCAAGGACTTGTTCTCTTGTACACACTGACGCAGCTCGTAGTACATGAAATCCAGAACATCCACTTTCTTCTTCTGACGAAGATACACAAAGACATCAAGCATGGAGCTCCGAATGTTATGGGAATCCTCGGCCTTTGGAGTGAGGGTATACCTCAGGATATGGCGCATGGTATCATAGAGGGGCAAGAGGTCTTTGAATGACCCAGTGACAAACGACTTCTCTTGTTTGTAAGCAAAGGCAATCTCATCTTTAGTGCGCTGCCCACTTTCCCGAACAACGCCAAACTCATCAGAAACGGTCTCTTCATCCATGAACGGGTAGGGAATGATCTCGGAGAACTTTGCCATAGGAGCTGAGCACTGATGCGTTCCGGACATCCAGGTGAGGGTGCGTGCAGAATCATTGGATAAGTACAGAGTGGCAAAGAACTGCATCACTAGATCTTCATTATAGGGGTGGTTGAAGGTGACAAACGGAATCAGACCCAGTTGTCCAAGAGCGGAGTACACACCGGGATACAGATGGTCATTGTCGCACAAACTCTCAGTGTTGACTTGCTTGTGAGGGGCAAACTTCTTTGACTTGGTCATAAGAAGCTCATGATAGACCCTTTGCTGAAACTCATTCTTGAACCGGGATCCACTCCCATACCAGTGGCAGCAACATACGTATGGCTCTGTCTCTCAGCCCAGATCTCTGGCTTGGTCCACTTGACAAGAGGCAAATTCCGGAGGTCTCATCCTCTTCTTCACCTTCCTCACCACGATCATCTTCTTCTACTATCTCATCATCATTATTGGGATTGGCGTATTAAACATCATCTTGCGAGTCATATTCTTCCTCAGAATTATCGTAAGCCTCTACAACGGGCCGCTTTGAGGCAGCACGGCGAACACGGCCCTGACCAGACCAAGACCCCTGACCCATGCCTTCAGACGGCTGACGACGAGCAATGGTGAAGTCCTCTGATCCTCTTTTTCCACGCTTGCGACGAAGCTCAGACCTCTTGTCAGCGGAGTCTGAAACACAAGCAAACACCCAACAACACAAAGCACGAACCACAAATGAGTACAAGTGCAAGATGAATGTCAAGGGGATAGAAAAAAATCTAGGCAAAAGTTCCTGGATACCCCGTGCACACGGGGGTTTAGACTCCGTGGGCACGGGGGTCCCGTGGGCACGGTACAGGACTGTGGGCACGGGGCCCCGTGCGCACGAGGGTCAAACACCCCGTGGACACGAGGGTCTCCCAGCAGTAGCCACTACCAGAATGAACTCCGGGAGTGGGTGAAGCAGAGGGACCAGAGGATCTAAGCACTAGACTTCTATCTACCAACAGTTGAGGCCAAACGAATCTAGGGAGCAAAGAAACCCTAAAGCTAGAGAAAAAGATAGAAACACAAGGAGATAGACCAAGGAGGCAAGACCAACTGGAGGAGGACCCCATCTGGATTTAGATCCACTGAGGAAGAACCCCGACGAAGCCCGGAGGAGCTCCGGCGAGGGGAGGCGACGGCGGCAGCGCTGGAGGCTTTCTGGGGAGTGGAGGGGGCGAATGGGTGGAAATGAGCCCGAGCCTCCCCCACGCCCCACCTTCTCAGGACCAGAAACCGCAGACTCCGTGCACACGGGCTAAGAGATCCCCGTGCGCATGGGGGTCCCGTGTGCACGGTACAGAGCCCGTGGGCATGGGGGCCCCGTGTGCACGGTACAGACCCGTGCGCACGGGGTAATCAGGAACTTTGACATGAGTGGATTTGTTTTAAATACAGGGCTGAGTGTATACTCTTACCCCTACTTCACAAAGCACTCGGTCAACATTTCTGAATACGCCGCGAGGAAAGACCTATCACTATGGAAAGAGAATATGTGGAGCACTTGTACCAAAAGAGAAGTAAGGAGAACAAAACAAAAAAAACGGAAAAGAAACAACACACCACACAGGCGAAACAAACACAGACTCAACCCTCAAGCGAGGGCGGTGACCAAGGCCACCATGTTTGAGTTTACTTGGTATGGCACCGCGAAGATATGAACCTTGGGCCCAAGACTAATACTCATCTTTGAAGCACAAGTACCACCTAAAGTGGCTAATGTGAAAGATTGAGTTTGATTTATGCACTTCCAGGATAAGATAGCTCATGGGTTGAGCTAGCTCCCCCTAGACACGTGCCTACATCTAAGCAAGATAGTACATGAGTATGTGTGTATGAGCAAGAGTTTCATCTGAAGTTACTAATATCCACGATATTTAGCTCATGCCTTAACTCCCGGAATCTTGCTTCGTCAAGGGGCTTGGTGAAAATGTCTGCAAGTTGATTCTCGGTGTTGACATGGAGTAACTCAATGTTTCCCTTGGCCACATGATCTCTAATGAAATGATGACGAATCTCAATATGCTTGGTCTTGCTATGTTGAACCGGATTCTCGGCGATCTTGATGGCACTTTCATTGTCACACCAAAGAGGCACTTTGTCACATTTGACACCATAATCCATCAAAGTTTGCCTCATCCATAATAATTGGGCACAACAACTTCCGGCAGCAATATACTCAGCTTCGGCTGTGGAGAGAGATATACAATTTTGCTTCTTTGAAGACCAACTTACCAATGACCTCCCTAGAAATTGACATGAACCGGAGGTGGACTTGCGATCAACCTTGTCTCCGGCCCAATCCGAATCCGAGTAACACATTAACTCAAATGAAGATCCCTTGGGATACCAAAGGCCCAAGTTTTGGGTATGAACCAAATATCGAAGGATCCTTTTCACTGCCGAATAGTGGCTCTCCTTAGGAGCAGATTGAAATCTTGCACACATACACGCACTCAACATAATATCTGGCCTAGATGCACAAAGGTAAATCAAGGAACCGATCATAGAGCGATATACCTTTTGATCCACTTCTTTACCATTTGGATCAAGATGAAGTTGACCATTTGTGGGCATGGGTGTCTTCTTTGGCTAGATATCTTGCATTTTGAATCTCTTGAGCATGTCTTGGATATAACGAGATTGATTGATGAAGGTTCCGCCTCTCAATTGCTTCACTTGAAAACCGAGAAAGAACTTCAACTCTCCCACCATGCTCATCGCAAACTCCTTAGTCATAAGATTCTCAAACTCAACGTTAATAGCATGGTTAGTTGACCCAAAGATAATATCATCAACATATATTTGGCAGACAAACAACTCTCCTTTTACCCTCTTTGTAAAGAGAGTGGAAACTATTACCCCAATCTGGAACCCTTTCTCGCTTAGGAACGCCGCAAGGTGATCATACCAAGCACGAGGTGCTTGTTTGAGTCCATAGAGTGCCTTATGGAGTTCATAAACGTGAGAGGGATGATCGGGGTCTTCAAAACCGGGAGGTTTCTTGACATACACTAACTCCTTAAGAGGACCATTAAGAAAAGCGCTCTTAACATCCATTTGATATAATTTGAAATCATGATGAGAGGCATAAGCAAGCAAGATGCGAATGGATTCGAGACGGGCAACGGGGACAAAAGTTTCACCAAAGTCCAAACCTTCAACTTGGGTGAAACCTTGTGCCACTAACCTTGCCTTGTTCCTTATTACTTGTCCATATTCATCTTGTTTGTTCTTGAAAATCCACTTTGTTCCAATGACATTATGAAATTCCTTGGGTCTTTCTACAAGGCTCCATACTTTGTTGCATGTGAAGTTGTTGAGTTCTTCATGCATGGCATCTATCCAATCCGGATCGTCAAGTGCATCTTCCACCTTAAGGGGTTCAACACAAGAGACAAACGAGTGATGTTCACAAAAGTTTGCCAAACATCTACGAGTAGTTACCCCCTTTTGATGCTACCGTAGATGTTCTCGGTGAGGTGTTAAAGATGTTTCAGCTTGGCGGCCACTTTTTGCTCTTTGCGGTCAAGCTCTTCTTCACTTGGTTTTGGACTTGATGAGGAGGCTTGCCCTTGAGATTGCTTTAACCTTGGAGACACTCTTCTCTTTTCAACCACAGGTTCTTGCTCTGTAGGAAGTGATGACGATGAAGACACATGTGGTTGGGGTTGATCTTGATCATGATCACGACTTTGAGCTTGATCTTGAGCCTCAACGATTGGTTCTTCATTATTCGGAAGAGTTTGCTCTTGATCTTGCTCAGGAATATGAGGGTCTTGATCTTGTTCTTGGATAGGTTTATTATTTCCTGAAGCATCTTGGACAAGTGGCGTTGGTGATGACTTCCCTTGTGGAGAATCCTCAAGAGGGGCTCTTACTCCTTCTTCTTCTACTTGGACATGGGGTGTTTCTTGTGGGAGAATGTGGCCTATCCCCATTGTCCTTATAGCTTGTGAAGGAGCCTCATCACCTACAACACTAGGAACAATTTGCTCCATGCGGGAGCCGTTATCTTCATCAAACTCCACATTTACCGTTTCCTCAATGCTTCCGGTGGATTTATTGAGAACTCGGTAAGCATGAGAGTTTGATGCATATCCAACAAATATGCCCTCATAAGTTCTAGACTCAAATTTAGCTAACCGGGATTTTTTGTTTAAAATGAAACACTTACAACCGAATACCCGAAAGTATTTGACGTTGGGCTTTCTCCCAATTAGGATCTCATAAGGGGTCTTGTTCTTGAGCTTGCGAAGATAAAGCCGGTTTGAAGCATGGCACGCGGTGTTGATGGCTTCTGCCCAAAGCTTGTATGGTGATTTGTACTCATCAAGCATGGTCCTAGCCATGTCAATAAGAGTCCGATTCTTCCTCTCCACAACCCCATTTTGTTGGGAGTATATGGTGAGGCATATTGGTGCTTTATCCCCTCTTCACTCAAGAAATCATCCATTGTATAGTTTTTGAACTCGGTGCCATAGCCACCCCACGTCGGCCTTGGCCATTAGGCATGTTGCAAGATGAGTTCTCTCTTTCGAGAAATCAACCACGTAAAGGTTGTCTTCAACATGCCCAACGAAGACCACTTTGAGATTGCTTCTCTTAAAGACGGTCACATGGAATTCACCAAAATGTGAATCATATCCGGCACGAGCCAATTGAATAGTTGAAAGTAAATTGTAGTGAAGGGATTGGACAAGCATGACATTTGAAAGAGATGAATCATTAGAGATTACCACCTTGCCCAAAGCTAATACCTTGCCCTTGCTATTGTCACCGAAGGAGATGTTCGAAGAGGCCTTGAGTGAATCAACGAACTCCACGAGCATCTCCCTTTCTCCGGTCATATGATTTGTGCATCCACTGTCGATCACCCATTGAGTTCCACCGGAGACATAGTCATACAATAATCAAGCTTTGGTTATAGGTACCCATTTTGCAATGGGTCCTGGTGAGTTAGCAACAAGGATCTTGGGAACCCAAATAGTCCAAGCATAATCATCATAGTTAGTTCCAACAAATTTTGCAAAGGTATGGCCATCATCTCCTCTCATGAGAACATATGATGGATTGTTCTTGCCGGCAAAATTCTTGGGAATGGCCTTGTCCCTAATGACTTTTCCATTCCCAACACCCTTCATTTCCTTCTCCTTCTCCTTGTGCCCTTCATGCACAAACACTACCTTTTGGGGAGGGGAAGGAGTCAGACGGATCTTCTTGTTGGTCTTCTTCTTCTTTTTCTTACCACTCTTAGATGCGGGATTAAACCCAACTCCCTCCTTGGCAACACACTCCTTTTGGTTGCTCAAGAGGTCGTTTAGATTTTTCTCCCCTTGGATGCATGATACAAGCCCTTTCTCAATTTGAGCTTTCAAATTCTTATTTTCCTCTTGAAGGAAAGTGCAATCATGAGCAAAGTTAGCAGTACAAGCATCATCATTTAAATCAATATGAGGTACGCAAGTGAGAGCCTTAATGGTTGTAGCTTTTAGTTGGGCATAAGACTCGGTGAGGGCAATGAGGTCACCTTTGACAACCTTGGAACTAATCACAAGGAACTCATGCTCCTCAACAAGTCTTGTATGGTCAACTAGAAGCTTTTCAACTCTAACGTTAAGAGCATCTTTATTCTCAAGAGCAAGTTGCAAAGCATCGTTGGTTTTAACAAAGTCAATTTGATGAGCAGATAAGGCTTCCTCAAGTGATGCTCTCATGACACTCTCTTCATTAAGTTCGTGCTCGAGGAGATCCACTCTCTCTTTTTCCTCTATAAGGAGGTTCTCAACATTCTCAATAAAGTCATCGGGTTCGGCAAGTGACTTAAGGAGATCGCCAAAACGAGCACGAGCTTCACCATGAAGAGTTTTCATGATAGACATTAAGGATTCCTCATCATTATCCACACCCTCCTCACACTCATCCTCCACTATCTCACATGAGACATTGGGAGTGTAGTTGTCGGGTTTCTTGGGTCCGGACTTTGTTTTTACCTCTTTGGCCATGAGGCACCGATGAGTGAATGGCTTGTCCTCGTTTGGAGAGTCGAAGAGGCCGGTGGTGGAGGAGGAGGTAGTGGCATGCATGGCAAAGGCGTCCGTGCCCACTTGATCATCATCACCGTCATCTTCATCTCCATACATGTATTCTTCATGAACAAGAGCCTTGTCATCCTTCCTCTTTGCAAACTTGGTGAACTTCTTCTTCTTAAGCACAAGCTTCTCGGACTTGTCTTCACGTCTCTCATATGGACAATCATGAACAAAGTGTCTTGGGCTATCACAATTGTAGCATTTCCTTCGTCCAAAAGATCTTCCTTGAAGATTTCTTCCTTTGTTTGCCATGGTCCCGGAGTACTTTTTGATTAAGAGAGCCAAGTCTTCCGCAAAATCATTTGCCGGACACGAGGTGTCATTATCCTCCTCACCTATCTCTTCACTCACTTCTTCCTCCCTCGAGGGTTGGCTCACAACTTTCTTGGCCTTCAAGGCAAGATTGGAGTTCTTGGTTGCTTGAGCTATTGCAAATGTTTTCTTGGACTTGGTTTCCAAAAGAACATGGGTAGATAAGGTGGAAACAACTTGAGCCGAAGTCAGCTTGTGATAGTCCGGACGTTGATGAACCATCAAGACCATGGTATGTTCCGTGAGAACCATAGCATCTATGAACTTGTCCTTGATGAAGTCATCATTTGCCCAAGTGCACCCAAAGGTTCTCAAGTTGAGCACAAGAGGCTTCAACCTTCGGTAAACCTCTTCTGCGGACTCACCCTCATTCCTCACAAAGAGATTGACTTCTTGTTTGAGCAAGGCCAACCGAGATCTTCGAATTGCTTAATCTCCTTCAAGAGCCTCCTCAAGGCAATCCCAAATTTCCTTTGCGGTTTTGAGAAGAGCAATGGAATCACTATAGTCTTCAGTCATAGCGTTGCGAAGCATGTTGTGTGCGGTAGCACTGAGTTGATCGTCAACTGCTTCTCTTGGAGTGAGATTCATTGGGTCCTTGGGGTTGAATCCATTGACCACAATCCACCACAATTGAGTTGAAGCACTGCGCATGTGAGACTCCATATCTAGCTTCCACTTAGCAAAGGCATTAGCTTTCAAAGGGGGCGGAGGCCCAACAGGATTAATGCGGGGATGCTGCAAGGGTTGAGGAGAGTAAAAGGGTTCCACGGCTTTGTACTTGGGAACTTGAGTACGAGCCGGAGAAGCAAGAGGTTCCCTTGAGTCATCCGCATCATGAACTTCATTTGGATTAAACGAGTTTGATGCGGACGTTGATGGCTTTAAGCGGGCATCAATTTCCTCCTTGACCGAGGCCCGAACCTCTTTCATCATAGAGACTTTGAGGTCCGCAAACATTGAAAGAAGATCGGCCACGGTCAAGGGGACATTCGGGTTAGGAGGAGTGGCGGGAGCAACTACAGGAGCACCAAGTGTCTCGGTCGCAGTGGGGGGTTGGTTTTGACCATCCTCCGCAACAGGTAAGCCACCTCCCTCATTCCCTAGATCGACCATATCCTCTAAGGTTGTAAAACCTTATATTAGAGCACGAGGCTCTGATACCAATTGAAAGGATCGATATGGTCGACTAGAGGGGGGTGAATAGGAGACTACAAATTTTAATCTTTCTTGTAGATTTTAAGGCTTAGCGGATAAAAGAGTTCACTAGATATGCAACTAGGTGAATGCAACCTATATGACAAGCAAGCTCCAAGATAAAATATGCTAGGCAACAAACTACTTAGCAAGCCAACAAGCATACAGCAACAAGGAATGGTGCGGGAAATGATTAACCACAAGTGAGACGAGGACGCAGATTTTAACCCGAAGTTCACTCTTCCTTGGGGAAGAGCTAATCTCCGTTTGGAGCGGTGCCGGAGCCAAAGCTTGCGGAACGCCACCAAAGGCTCACCGTATTCTCCTTCGAGTCACCCCCAACGGATGAGCCTCAAAACACTCGGGGCTGGTCTTGAAGGCGACCACCACACCTTTACAAACTTCTCCGGAGCACACCACAAGCAAGGAAGCTTCCGGAGGAACCTCTAGCCGCCTAGGAGCCCAAGCTCCAAGAGTAACAAGTCAATGGGGAAGAAATGTTGCGGGGAACGCGATTTGGTTTGGTCAAGATGTAGATCGGGTCTTGCTCTCCCAATCCCCAAAGTTTCAACAAGTTTGGGTGGAGGGATTGAGAGTATTGAGCAAAAGGGGGTGTAGCAATGGTGGAGCTCAACAAGACATTAGGGTTAGGGGTTGGAGGTGGAAGAAGGGACTTTATATAGTGTGCAGGGGCTGGTGGGGATTTCTGCACGTTGGACCCCGTGCGCACGGGCTAAGTCAGCCCCGTGCGCACGGGGTACTCAGAGACAATCACGCCACCCGTGCGCACGGGGGTCAAATGACCCTGTGCGCACGGGGTACCCAGAGAGTTACGCAGTACCTCGTGCGCACGGGGGTCAACAGACCCCGTGCGCACGGGGTACCCAGTAACTTTCTGTTGCAACTTTCTGAGTACCACAACATACACACTAGGCTCTTATTAGGTGGTCAGAGTGGGAAGGCTAAGAGAGTAAGGCTCGGCAATGGCATTCCCACACGACATTTATCCACACAAACCCCTCTTAATAGTGCGGTCCTTCCTACGACTCGAAGCAAACCAAAACTAAACCTTCGAAACGTCGAAAGACAACGCCTTTGTCCTTTTTGAAATGGGGGGGGTTGCACATCTCCATCGTGGGCTCTTAGAACCAATAACCTGAGATAAACTTTAGCAATCAATATTAGTTCAACTAACCACATTGTCATCACACCAAAATAAAGCATAAGTGCCACTTAGCACTTTCAATTAGCCACCGAAGCAAAGTACTACTATGCATGCTCCTAGGGGAAGGGCTGGTAGGAGTTAACCATCGCGCGATCCCGACCTCCACACATAAGGAAGGCAATCAAAAGAACACCCCATGCAACAAATTTGTCACACAACGTTTACCATATGTGCATGCTTCGGGACTTGCCAACTTTAACACAAGTATTTCTCGATTTCATAATTACCCAACTAGCATGACTCTAACATTACCACCTTTATATATCAAAACAACTACTCCCTCTCTCTCAGTTTACAGGGCGTGCACGTATCCCTAGGTCATCAATTTGACCAACCTAATACAAGTCATATATTACAAAAAAAATATATCAGTATAAACTTCAGATGTTCTATTTTCAAACGGTATAATTTTTGTGTTATATAGTTTATATTAGGGTGATAAAATTGGCAACCTAGGCATACGCACAGGACTTGTAAACTGAAACAGAGGAGTGTCAAATATCAAATTGATCATAGTGTTCAATGCACTTTCTATGATAGTTTTTATTATACCCAACTTGGATGCCCATAATATTAGGACTAATTTTACAACCAAAGAAAATACCATGCTGTTCTAAAAGACTCTCAAAATAATATAAGTGAAGCATGAGAGATCAATAATTTCTACAAAATAAAACCACTGCCGTGCTCTAAAAAGATATAAGTGAAGCACTAGAGCAAAATTATCTAGCTCAAAAGATATAAGTGAAGCACATAGAGTATTCTAATAAAGTCCGATTCATGTGTGTCTCTCCCAAAAGGTGTGTACAGCAAGGATGATTGTGGTAAAGTAAAAAGCAAAGACTCAGATCATACAAGACGCTCCAAGCAAAACACATATCATGTGGTGAATAAAAATATAGCCTCAAGTAAGGTTACCGATAGACGAAGACGAAAGAGGGGATGCCTTCCGGGGCATCCCCAAGCTTAGGCTTTTGGTTGTCCTTCAATTTTACCTTGGGGTGCCTTTGGCATCCCCAAGCGTAGGCTCTTTCCACTCCTTATTCCATAATCCATCAAATCTTTACCCAAAACTTGAAAACTTCACAACACAAAACTCAATCGAAAATCTCATGAGCTTCGTTAGTGCAAGAAAAGAAACCACCACTTTAAGGTAATGTAATGAACTCATTCTTTATTTATATTGGTGTTAAACTTACTGTATTCGAACTTCTCTATGGTTCATACCCCCCGATACTAGCCATAGATTCATCAAAATAAGCAAACAACACACGAAAAACAGAATCTGTCAAAAACAGAACAATCTGTAACTTTTGAATACTTCTGGAGCTCTAAAAATCCTACCAAAATAGGAAGTCCTAGGAAAGTTTTCTATTAATATTCTTCAAAAAGAAACAACTAAAGATCTTGTTTCTGTGATTTATTAAAATTATTCTAGTGCGCGCAAAAGTTTCTGTTTTTCAGCAAGATCACAATAACTATCACCCAGGATGATCCTATAGGTTCTACTTGGCACAAACACTAATTAAAACATAAAACCACATATAACCATAGGCTAGATGAATTTTTTAATACTAAATAGGAGCAAAAAGTAAAGAACAAAAATAAAATTGGGTTGCCTCCCACAAGCGCTATCATTTAACGCCCCTAGTTAGGCATGAAAGTGAGAATAAATCTAAGTATTGCCATATTTGGTATTGGGAAAGAAAAGAGAAAATTTCTTATCTATAGCATTCATACTTATATTTTGGGAGAGCACATTGCCATTAATGGTGGAAGAAAGATTAAGCACGCTACCGAAATTTGCATCTAAGCTAGCCTTCATCTCTTTGATAATTTCGTTTTGATAAAAGCATAAAAGAGAGGTGGATTCAACCTTCTCACTCATGGGGTACCCAAATATAGTTTTCATTTTTAATAGGTATCTATAGCATCACCCTCAAGAAAACCTTCTTCAAAAATAGAATCTAAAACTTGCTTGAACAAAGAGGGTAAGCCAACATAAAAGCTTTTTTAGGTATATCTCAATTTGATATTGTGGGACATAGCTAGCTCGGATCCTTAATAACCTATCCCAAGCATATTTTAAAGAGTCATCAAGTAAATAACGAAAAATTACAGAATCATCTTCATCAAAATCATTCAAACTCTGATTGATAACCCCGGTAGCTCTTTCCATAGCATCATCATTTATGAGCTTAGAGAGGACGGAGGGACTATCCAAAGTACTAAAACCCAGGAGAGAACCCTTAGCCCTTTTCGATTCGGCCATGGTGAAGGAAAGGCAAGCGGTAAAGAGGCGAATGGGAAAAAGAGGGTGGATAAAATGGCAAGGGTGAAGTGGGGGAGAGGAAAACGAGAGGCAAATGGCAAATAATGTAATGCGAGGGAGAAGAGTTTGTGATGGGTACTTGGTATGTCTGGACTTGTGCGTAGACCTCCCTGGCAATGGCGCCAAAAATACTTCTTCCTACCTCTTGCGCACTGCGTTGGTTTCCCTTGAAGAGGAAATGGTGATGCAGCAAAGTAGCGTAAGTATTTCCCTCAGTTTTAGGAACCAAGGTATCAATCCAGTAGGAGGCTACACGCAAATCCCTCGTACCTACACAAACAAATAAGAACCTCGCAACCAACGCGATAAAGGGGTTGTCAATCCCTTCACGACCACTTGCAAAAGTGAGATCTGATACAGATAATAATAAGATAAATATTTTTGGTATTTTTATGATATAGATTGGAAAGTAAAGATTGCAAAATAAAGTAGATCGGAAACTTATATAATGGAAAATAGACCCGGGAGCCATAGGTTTCACTAGTGGCTTCTTTCAAGATAGCATAAGTATTACGGTGGGTGAACGAATTATTATCGAGCAATGGATAAAAAAGTGCATAGTTATGAGAATATCTAGGCATGATCACGTATATAGGCATCACGTCCGCGACAAGTAGATCGAAACGATTCTGCATCTACTACTATTACTCCACACATCGACCGCTATCCAGCATGGATCTAGAGTATTAAGTTCATAAGAACAGAGTAACACATTAGGCAAGATGACATGATGTAGAGGGATAAACTCAAGCAATATGATATAAACCCCATCTTTTTATCCTCGATGGCAACAATACAATACGTGCCTTGCTGCCCCTGCTGTCACTGGGAAAGGACACCACAAGATTGAACCCAAAGCTAAGCACTTCCCCCATTGCAAGAAAGATCAATCTAGTAGGCCAAACCAAACTGATAATTCGAAGATACTTGCAAAGATAACAAATCATACATAAAAGAATTCAGAGGAGATTCAAATATTTCTCATAAATAAACTTGATCATAAACCCACAATTCATCGGATCTCGACAAACACACCGCAAAAAGAGTTACATCAAATAGATCTCCAAGAAGATTGAGGAGAACTTTGTATTGAGAATCAAAGAGAGAAGAAGCCATCTAGGTAATAACTATGGACCCGAAGGTCTGTGGTAAACTACTCACAACTCATGGAGAGGCTATGGTGTTGATGTACAAGCCCTCCGTGATCGAATCCCCCTCCGGCGGAGCACCGAAAAAGGCCCCAAGATGGGATCTCACGGGTGAAGGTTGCGGCGGTGGAAATAGAGTTTCGTAGTGCTCCTGGATGTTTTCAGGGTATGTGAATATATATAGGCGAAGGAAGTCGGTCAGGGGAGCCACGAGGGGCCCACGAGAGTGGGGGGCGCGCCCACCCCCTAGGGTGCGCCTCCCTGCCACGTGGATTCCTCGATTGCTTCTTGACGTCCATTCCAAGTCTGCTGGATTGTGTTTGTTCCAAAAATAACTCTCCCGAAGGTTTCATTCCGTTTGGACTCCGTTTGATATTCCTTTTTTGCGAAACACTGAAATAGGCAAAAAAACAACAATTTGGGCTGTGTCTCCAGTTAATAGGTTAGTCCCAAAAATAATATAAAAGTGCTTAGTAAAGCCCATAAACATCCAAAACGGGTAATATAATACCATGGAACAATAAAAAATTATAGATACGTTGGAGACGTATTAGGCCGCGATCCCCATCTCCACCCGAAGCCCCCTCCACTGGAGTGCTTGATGCTCTCAACCCCCGCCCTCCTCACGTCCATGCCCTATGGGGACGGGTTCGGCTCGGTCTCCTCTACGCGTGGGTGGTCCCGGCGCTCCGAACGGTTGCCGGTGCCGGCCGTACGGGCGCTGGCGCCGCTCTCCTCCCTCTACCTCCGTCGGGCGGCGTTGGGAAGGAGATGAAGGAGCCGACACCTCTGCCAGTTGGCGGTGGGCCCTGTGGACCCCACTTGCCAGCTACTCCGGCGCGTTGACCTGCCCGGTCCATGTTGATAAGTGGCGGGCCCCGCCTATAAGTCCCCGCGTTGACCCGACCTGATTAGGTGGATAAGTGAAAGCGTATTCTCATGAATATGTTTTCCTCCAACGGAAGTGCATTTCCCTTCTTATTCAGCCCTGAATACATTTTCTCTCTAGTGAAAGCGTATTTCTCTATTTGCGTTTTCATTTTTTCTGTTTAGGCCTTGGCTGAAAAATATTTCTTTACAAATGGGTCCCTGGCAGAAAACCCCTCGTATCTTTTTGCTCGAGACTCCGAATGAGGTGATTCCAAAGTCCATTTCTTCGTCTCGTCGAGACTGTTCTGCTGGCCACACTTTCACCATGTGTTAACATTCTGAAAATGACCATGTTTCCCTTGCCCTAAACAGCCCCTTGGGAGAGGACTGTTTCCGGCGAATCTTTCCACGAGCTTTTCGCACTTCTCCCTGGTGCCTTCTTCACCCCCAGGCAAGCCACAACACCCACTTGCATGATGTCTATGCAGTAGCCATGGTTTTCAACTTGAACATTTAATAATTGTATGTTTGTTTACCTGCAACTGTTATCATTGTTTCGGTACTGCTTATGGTTTCATGTTCGTCTTCCTGCTATGTTTCGATGCATCTGGTTATCATTTGTCTTGCTAGTATTACTTTCATGCTTGGTAGTAGTACATGTTGATGTTGGTGATGGTCTTCGGTGCATGACTATCGTCTGTTCCGAGTGCCATTGCTATGCCTGTTCCTTTGCATCCCGATGGTTAAATGCTTGCATGTAGTGTTGTCGTTATATTCTTGCATGGTTTTTGTTGTTGATGCTAGTAGTTATGACATGAGTAGTGTTATGCTTGTGATGCTCGTCAGTATGCCATGCTCATCTGGATAAATGATTCACTATTATTATGCTTAAGGCTTATGTTGCATCCATGTTTTTGTTGGTATCGTGCATTATTGTCGCATCATGTTATTTTCATATGACTCAGCTTATTGCATTCAAGTTTAACCGGACTTAATTGAACTTGAACAACTGTTGGCTGAGTCATGGTGCCACTGAATCGAGCTGACCGGTGCAACCACATTTGCCTTTATGGGAAGGACCTACTAGGTCTATTGTCATGCCTCTCACCCATGCCCCTAACGAGGGAAGGTTATGCGCGGGCGCTACCCTGATCAGGTAGGACATCATAAGCCTTGTGTGCCCGTTGTTGTGATTGGTATACCATGTCCCCGCATGGGACCGTTTTGCCACGACAGTGGCTGAAGATGCCTTTGGTAGGCACGGGGCCACCCATGACTTAGCCCTTAGAGGGAGTTGGTCGGACTGGCCAGGAGAGTGTCATGGCAGTAGATAGGTTTTGTTGGAATGTCGTTGGTCCACCCAAATGGGATCTATAGGCCATGGGTTCCATGGTGTGGGTACAGTGTGCTAACCTCTGCAGAGTGTGTGTTAAATCTATCGATAGCCGTGCTCGCAGATAAGGGCCCAGTTTGTAAGTAGATCACACTATGGGTCAACAGTAATAATAATGATTTCCTTAATAACAACCCTGGTTCGATGATGAAATAAGTTGGTTGATCTTTATGTGATCATGAGAGGATCACTGCGGTATCAAGGATACTGAGTTGTTCAATATTTGTGATGTTATGAGAGAATCATGGGTAAAGATCAAGCTCATTGTGGTCATGAATGATTACTATGGTACTGTTTATACCAAGCTTGATTTGATCCTGTGATGGTCGTGTGATGTCCGAGGATGGAAAGTGATGCATGTGATGGTTATGAGGTAACCCCGAGTAGAGTAAGTTGGTGCATGATAGTGTCATCATGTTGCATGTTAGTATCATCATGTTTATATGTTGATGCCATGCTCATTTGGTGCTAGCGGTATCATGTCGTTCATGCCATGTTGTTCTTACTATATCATGATAATCTCTGCTTAACTTGTTATTGCCATGCTGTTGTTTATCTTGAATGCTTCTGGTTATTGTGGACTTGCAAGTACATTCAATGTACTAACCTGGCGTGTCATGCCAGTTTGCAGGTCATGCCGGATTTGATTGTTTGTTTGCCGTGGATTCCCTGTTTGCGAACTAGGATAAGCGTTCCAGCTAGAGTCCCTACGGAGTGGAGTTCACCACTGTCGCTGTTGTTCCGCTGCCAGTAGTTATTCCGCTGCTTCGTGTTGTTCTGCTGCTTGCATAGAGCAACCATGGCAGGCGTAGTGTCGCCTTGCCATGTAATTTCCTGTTATATCGGAATCCCCTTGTAACCAATATAGATTGTAATAAAGAGCTAATTTGTTCTATGCTAAGCAGTGCCGTATTCCAGAAGACTTCTCCTTGATCTCTGGGCTGGAATACGGGGCGTTCCGGTTTCTCTGAGCCGGGGTGCCACACGACAGAACTTCAACACAGGTCAAGTATGGTTAGCCCTGCCCAAGAGCTACTGTGCAAGCAACTTAGCAACCTGATTAGACTGCCCTTGTTTGACGCTGATATCCACCAACTCAAGCTGCATATCAATAGACGTCCTGTACTTATGGTTAATCTTGCATAGAGATTAGAGTTCTGGTCAGATTTGAGCGGAAGCATGTCTTTCTACTTGAATTTTAGACTGAAGAAGTCGAACAGATTCAGGCGGCAACTTCATTGAGCTTGTGTAACTGCTATTAGTGAGTAAGTTCGACACTAAATCAAGACATGACTTTGGGGTTGTATCGCTATCCTCAAGATGTGTTGCCTTCTTCTCTAGAATAATGTTAGAGGGACAAGCAATGGGTTCATCTCACTATCATTGTGGCAGTTCTTCCTAGCATCACTGATCTCACCCTGAAACAGAAACAAGTAGGTAGATAACAAGTTTTGCATGTATAAGCATCACTGTTGTCAATTCATCTCATTTATTAGTCAGAAATAAAGAGATATGGTTTAACATAGCATTAACATAATAGGCATTGTTCATAATTAAGATGGCAGGAAATGGCATTGTGCAGGAGCAGTCAGCTTCACTACACCACCGGATTACAAATCAAGAACACAAGCATACATGTCGTGCTAAACAACGTATAAGCATGAATGGTGAGTGTACTTTCAATTTATCCTGTTTCAGATTGGTAAATAAAGAGACATGATTTAAATAACATTAACATAATATGACATTGTTCATAGTTAAGACATAGCATGATATGACATTGTGCTGGAGTTGGCAGTTTCACCACACCACTAGATTACAGATCAAGAACACAAGCATACATGCAGTGCTAAAGAAGATAACTTGTTATGTTTAGTCTAATTTACATGGTATGAATAAGGAACTAGGTTGTACACTAAAAACTGAAATTGAGAAGGACAAACTTATGTTTATGTAATTCTTCGTAATAAATTTGAACATGCAATTTCATGCAAACGACAAAAATAAACAACATTTGCAGTCATAGCTATCCAAATATATACAACAAAGTTTGAAGGATCAAGGAGAACAAACTTATGTTAGTAGTGAAGACCGGCTCTATAAAGCCCTTGTCCATATTGGTGGGGGGGGGGGGGGGGCATTTCAAGAAGTTTAACACAGACTCTTCTTCACGAGCATTACCTTTATTCTATATTTTGTTAAGAGTAAATATAGATGTGATAATATAGGAACAAATGGAGATTATTTAAGCTAAGGTGCAGACTATAAATGTAAGTACAACATACAGGCAAAAGGCACCGACAAGAGCAATGCAGAGCTAAACTTCTTCAGTAGCATTGGTTTTTTTTTTAAATTTTTGGCAAGGGTAAATATAGATCCGATGTGTAGAATATGGAGGGCTAGGGAAAATACGCTGTAAAGTGTACATGAAAAACTAGCTGACAACATAAGTACAGTGATGAAGGACATCAGATACTTACAAGAACAATGTAGAGCTAAACTTCTTCATAAGGCATTGGGTTTATTCTACATTAATGTAAGCATTCATATAGATCTGATAATTTCAAGCAAACAGTGGATAAGCAACCTGTAATGCACAATGACGTCACATAATCCACCAGGTATGAATGTAAGTACATCGATAAGACAACATGTACTAACAAGAGCAAAGCAGTTAGCAGCATAGTTGCGATAACCTAGGTTTTGCGGCGCTGGTTCTATCGCCAATATAAGTGGGGTGCTATCTAATTCTCCAATATCAACACCTTTTCAAGGAATTTGCTTGTACTCCTTCAAGTTCTGCAATCACCCTCTTCCTTTTGGATGTCCGAAACACAAGAACAACATTTGAATGGAAAAATATGGTATGATCACAAAGGGAATAGGTATTGATAATGGATGGGCATGGCATATTCACATATACCATGAGTAAAATAAGCAGATGGCAGTGCAACGAAGCATAAGAGATGCAAGCCACCTTATGCAAGATACATGCAACCAATAAAACCTTTCCAAATTAGAACATGCACCTTATTGGGTGAACAGGATAGGCCATCTGCCTTTGACTCCTTGAGCTCAAAATAGTCATTAGGATCATATTTCTAAATACAAATATGTAGGACGGGAGCATGAGCACTTCATAGCATCCAGAATGGACCTCAATCCCTTGATGCCAAGTTTGTTACCCATTGAACTGTTCTGCAATATTCTTTTGATGTGTGCATTCTTATATTCACTGTGATTACGTAGAATATCTGAGACGTGTGAAGACATAAATAGTAGTGAAATTATCTTTGTAATGCAAAGGATATTCTAATATAATTGGGGCTCCATGTAAACCATTGTGTGCTATCACTGGATTCTGATGAGAGAGCCCATGTGTGCTGTAATATGTTGCGTACATAATATAATCTGGCACAACTACACAGAAAATAGGCTCCCTGTTGGGAGCTCCAGATGTAAGGATAGTCGGTAGATGATAGGTTCATAATATACCTTATAGAAAGTTTATTGGCACACCATGATAACAACAGGGCACAACCAGTAGGCAAATCATAGTGTAGATAAAAAGGGTACACCATAACCATCATCAATAAATCAGGAAAGCGGAACTGGATGGAAAATACAAGGTTGTATTGCCGCTACTAATTTAAAGCCTATCAATCACCTACATGCCAACTCTATTCATCTGAAGGTGCACTGGTGTTACTACAAGTATAGTCTACCAAAGACCGCACAACTCCCACCATTTCCTGGATACTATGGCAGACCAACTCGAAATGCCGAAATCATCTAGCAGAAGCAGCCCAATAGAGCTGTCGACTACAGATGTCCCTACTCCCCTTCTTGAGAAGGAACATACACTGGTACAATGATGTGCTATACAAAAGGTTTTAACCCCTTTCCACGACGATGTTTGGAACCGTCGCCAAGTGAGTGTGGGCGATAGGGGGGTCTTCCCACACGACCCAGAAACCGTCGGGGATAGGGAGCCTTGATGCATACAGTTTTCCCTATATAACCATTTTTGATATCTCAAATATCCCAAACGCTTCACCCTTGCTTCTTGTTTGTGCTTGCATTGCCATAACAGTTGGAGTTTTGTGGTTTTACCTAAAACCAGGCAGATTCCAAGCACATGAGTTTTCCAGGCACATACCAAACTGGCTCTACATTTACGATGCTGAAAGTGCTACTATCGACTAGAGGGGGGGGGGCGGGGGGGTGAATAGACAATTTTTATGGAAGTCTTCAAAACTTGGAAGTTTCAAAGACAAACAACAGAAATGACCTAATTATTATGCAGCGGAAGATAAACTACCCTAAGCAAGCCTTAGTCAAGTATGCAATGATGTGAAAGTACAGGACTAATAGCAGCTAGGTAGTAAGGATCAAGATGGAAGATAGTATGAAGCCAATCAACAGTAGTAGTCAAGCAATGAAGTTAAACAGATACACAGATAGGCAATGACTTCACGAAGACAAACTTAAGTAAGGTTGGGAAGGGATAGAACCAGTTGCTTGTTGAAGACACAGGATTTGTTAGACCAGTTCCAGTTGCTGTGACAACTGTACGTCTGGTTAGGGAGGCTGAGATTTAACTCAGAAGACCGTGTCTTCACCTTATTCCCCTTGAGCTAAGGACACCCAGTCCTCCCCCAATCACTCTGGTAAGTCTTCAAGGGAGACTTCCAAACCTTCACAGACTTCGTTTACCGGCAATCCACAATGACTCTTGGATGCTCAGAACGCGACACCTAACCGGCTGGAGGATTCACAGTCCTCAAGTGTAATAAGTCTTCAGGTCACACAGACAGAAAGACTTCAGTGATGCCTACCACTCTTTGGCTCTGGGTGTTTGGGCTTTGTCCTTGCAAGGATTTTTCTCTCTCTCAAATGCTTCGAGGTGGGTTGCTCTCAAACGACAAAAGCCGTGCACAAACTCTGAGCAGCCACCAATTTATGGTGTAGGGGGTGGGCTATTTATAGCCACTAGGCGACCCGACCTGATTTGTCCAAAATGACCTTGGGTCACTAAGGAACTAACACGTGTTCCAACGGTCAGATTTCAAACACACGCGGCAACTTTACTTGGGCTACAAGCAAAGCTAACTCATCCAGCTCTGGATAAGATTTGCTCTCATTGTCTTCGCTCGAAGACATAGGATTTGAGTTGAGCATCACTTCAGTCACTCTGACTTAGTTCACTTGGACCCCACTTAACAGTACAGTGGTTCCTATGACTCAACGAAGAAGAAGAGGAAGCAACGAAACCACACAGTCTTCATGCTCCATAGTCTTCACGCAATGTCTTCTCATGTCATAGTCTTCAATATGAATATCTTCTCATACCACCATTGTCTTCAATGTCTTCATAAATTTTTATGGGTCATCTCCGGTAGGTAAACCGAATCGATGAGGGACACTACCTGCGTTATCCTGCAATTCTCACAAACGCATTAGTCCCTCAACCAACTTTGTCGTCAATACTCCAAAACCAACTAGGGGTGGCACCAGATGCACTTACAATCTCCCCCTTTTTGGTAATTGATGACAAACTGGTTGAAGTTTTCAACGGGGATAAATATGTGAAATTGTAAGGATAGGAAATTGTCTTCATAAGTTGCAAGGGCTCCCCTTGAAGATGTGCATATAAGTAATTTGCTTTTGGAATGCAAATGCACATGGCAGGTTGTACTTGTGGAGATCCACTTCAACTTATGAAGATAGTTCATCATGCATGAAATGATATAGCAAGTAGAATGACATGCATAATGAAAAATGGACGTCTGCAGAATGATCTAAGTGCGGAAGTTATCATCCCACATGCGGAATTTATCATCGCATCACAGTGAAGCAAATAAGTAGCAGACGACCATCAAGTTTAGGTGTTACAACTCAGAAAACCAAATGTTTCAAAAAGCAAGAGTTGTAAGCACGAAGCAAAATATAATGCAACCGCCCATATGAACCCGCTTGAAGACTATCAACTCATACGCTTCTCCCCCTTTTGTCAGTAAGGACCAAAAAGGTTTGAAGACATAGAGCATCTACTCTTCATCATGAGTAGGTGAAGCAGCATGGTTGTCGTCGTTGGTTGGCGGTGCAGATGAACTTGGTGGAGTGTCGATGCGCGCAGTAGTAGGAGGTGGTGAAGTAGCATCATCTTCATCATCGATCACTCTGGCATTTACCGTTGCCGCGGAGGAAGAATATTCAGAGTCTTCAAGAGATGGAGTGCGACGTAGGACAGCAGTCCATGGAGGAGTGGAGTCAAACTGAAATCTTTCATTGAAGCCATCATCTTGAAGATCAGCTTCAACACTGAGCAGGGTCAAACTCTTCCATGATCGCCGGCAAGTTTCATGAGCAACAAAGGCATTTTTGGTGGCAAGGTTGCGAATGCGATTGATATCCACCAAGAGGCTTTGCATCTGTCTCTTGAGCCAGAAATGATGCTTATCCTGTTTCTGATGAAGGGCCACAAGAAGTTCTCGGTCATTGAGAACGCGAGAACGCTTCCGAGGCCTCTGTGCAATGGTGCTTTCAGTGGTTTCAGTGGGTGCCCGATGAGGCAGACGAGTGTTTCCAGCCAATGGATAGATTCGCGTTGCTGCTTGAACACCTTCAATGGGTTGAGTGAAGCTCTGGTGCTTGGCATTCTGAAGACAAAGAGGCCTCTTGGCAGGGTCAGAGTATATAGCTTCAACTGACATATCAACCTCTGGCAGAAAGATCATATGATTGCGAGTAGAGGGCTGATAATTGACAGATGAGTGTCTCTTGATGAGGCGCATGACCCAGGGAGCATAAAACTTCAGACCAAATAGGTCAGAGCCAGAAGCAGCAAGTTGCCTGATGAAGAATTCTTGAGTGTTGAAGCTGATGCCATTGAGAATATAGAAGACCAAAGTCTTCATAGCTCCTTCAAGCTTGGCCGCTGATGAATGTCCTTTGACAGGCCATAGAGTTCGCCTGATGATATGATATATGGTGCGAGGCAGATACTCAAGGTCTTCAACAAAGAACTCTGTTGGATATTCAGCGTCAGATGGCAAGGGCTTCATCATGCTCAACATCTGGCTCATATTGGGTTCTGGCTTATGGAAGATACTCTCTACTGCATTGCGGTGTAGCTGACAGTTAGGTTCATATAGTTCTCCAGGAGTGGCTAGCCCTGTAAGCTCGATGATATCCATAGCTTTGGCTTCATGATGAACATTTCCAGTCATCACTCGAGAACCCATGTTTTTATGTCTCTGTAGTAGCCGCGAATGTGTAGAGTAGCATAGAATTGAAGCAATAGCTCTTCATTCCAATGTTCTTTGTCTGTCTCAAAGTGGAGCAGACCAGCATCACGAAAGCAATCAAGTGCTTCTTCTAAGCACGGCAGTCCAGCAATGGCTTCAGTATCAAGGCGCATATGAGGGAAAATGCGCCCTTGATCATATAGTACGCATGAGTAATAGCTTCTCTGCTGATAGCTCGAGAACCGATATGATGATATCCTTGGCTTGGAGTAGGGGTTTGTCAAAGAAGGTATTGTGGCTTTTGAAGCCATTAGCATTGAAGGACCCTGGTGAGTTTGCAGTACCTGGAAACCTTGCCAACCTAGGCTTTGGCTTCTGGACCTAAGGTCTATGCTCAACATGATAGTCAAATTGAGGTCCTGAGGCAGTAGGCGGAGGCACCAGAATGGGCCATCGGACAGTGGTAAGCTGACCATGACTGTATGCTTGCTCAATTGTGTGAGGCCTTGGTGGCGGAACAGGAGCAGGGGCAACAGCTGAGGCGTCAGGCTGCACAACAGGTGCTTCGGGAACGATTGTCTCATTGGCTTCCGGTGTAGCAGCCTCAGTTGTTTCAGGTTCAGTGGCCACACTTGCTTCAGGCACACTAGTTGGTGCAGGCTCCACATTAGCGTCAGCCATGACAACGTCATTGGCTTCATTGGCGTTGGCGGTGGCAGCCTCAACATTGTCAACCTCCTCTTGACGAACAGGAGGGTCGGCCACATGCACGTTCACATCAGGAACTGCTTCTTCTTCAATTACTGGGGGAGTAGGTACACGTACTTCTTCTTGATTTTCCTCGGCTGATGCAGCCGGAATGTCTTCAGCAGCATGTGCTTCAGACTCGGAGACATTCACAGTTGGAGCAGGTTCAGAAAATACTTGATGTGCAACAGGTGAACATTGCACTTCTCCTTCTGGAACGCTCAACAGAGGGACTTGAGGCCTTTTTCCTTTGCGAAGCCTGTGAAATGCTGGCAACGCCTTAGGAGATGGAGTTGGCTGGGCCTCAAAGTCTTCATCCTCTTCTTGCACGGGGTGTGTAGCTTGTTGTTGTTGTTGGGGAGTACTGGGGGAGTCTTGTAGTTGTGGGTGATCAGCAATTGGCGTCAGAGGATGACCAATACTGATGAGTTCGCTGTTCGTATGAACAGGCGATGATACCACATCATGTTCGATCCGAGGAAGAACTTCATCATCAGCTACATTGTCATCATGACTGTCGGTGTCAAAACCGGCGGATCTCGGGTAGGGGGTCCCGAACTGTGCGTCTAGGCGGATGGTAACAGGAGACGAGGGACATGATGTTTTACCCAGGTTCGGGCCCTCTTGATGGAGGTAAAACCCTATGTCCTGCTTGATTAATATTGATGATGTGTATTACAAGAGTGGATCTACCACGAGATCAAGGAGGCTAAACCCTAGAAGCTAGCCTATGGTATGATTGTTGTAATGGATGTTGTGTCCTATGGACTAAAGCCCTCCGGTTTATATAGACACCGGAGAGGGCTAGGGTTACACAGAGTCGGTTACAATGGTAGGAGATCTACATATCCGTATCGCCAAGCTTGCCTTCCACGCCAAGGAAAGTCCCATCCGGACACGGGACGAAGTCTTCAATCTTGTATCTTCATAGTCTTGGAGTCCGGCGGACGATGATAGTCTGGCTGTCCGGACACCCCCTAGTCCAGGACTCCCTCAGTAGCCCCTGAACCTGGCTTCAATGACGATGAGTCCGGCGCGCATAATGTTCGGCATTGAAAGGCGGGTTCCTCCTCCGAATAATCCATAGAACATTGTGAACACCAGGATAGTGTCCGGCTCTGCAAAATAAATTCCACGTTCCACCGTAAAGAGAATAATATATACACAGGTTCAATCTGCTGACGTATTTTGCGGCATGACGTCACACCACTACCAAGCCTTTACTTGAATCGTTTTTTATTATACCGCGTCAGCGCGTTTAGCGAAGCGGTTTCCTTGGCACGTCTTGTTGAAGCAGAGATCGTGTTCCCCTTATTCCGGGATTATCATCAATACGGACGTGGGTAACCCAACCACGCCCGTCGCCACGCCTCCTCTATCGAAGGCGAGTCCCGAACGGTCACGGAGACGACTCTTGGTATTCTCCTTCTTTATAATAGGACCAAGGCTCGTTTCTTTTCTTCAATCTTCCATCGAATCCTCTCCTTGCTCCAAGTTCCAACACCCAGAGCCCCAGATTCGAGCGCTTCGGACCTTCAACAATGTCCGGTTCCGGCCTTCAGGGCCAGTGGATGCCTTCCTCCGTCACGGAGGAAGACGTGCTAAAGCTGCGGGAGGCCAGGTACCTGTCCTACGAGATTTCGCACAGGCTGCCCGCCGAAGGGCAGGCCATCCCCACCCCCGAGCCCGGCGAGTATGTCGTCTTTGTATCCCACCTCCATCGGGGTTTAGGCTTCCCGATGGATCCTTTTGTGAGAGGGCTCATGTTCTACTATGGGTTGGAATTCCATGACCTGGCTCCGGAGTCTATCCTCCATATTTCCGCGTTTATCGTTGTCTGCGAAGCCTTCCTCCATGTCACCCCCCACTTCGGCCTGTGGCTGAAGACCTTCAATGTGGAGCCGAAGATGATCGGGGGGCGTCAAGCAGAGTGCGGCGGGGCGGCCGTAAGCAGGAGGGCCGATGCCCCGTGGCCCGAGGGCTCCTTCCAAGAGGAGCTCGGCTTGTGGCAGCAGGAGTGGTTCTATATCACCACTCCGAAGGACAGCAAGCAGAAGCCGCCGCCCGTATTACGCTCGGGACCTCCTCGACGGTTGATGTTGTGGGTCAGCCAAGGGATCAACTGGGTCCGTCAAAGGACGTGCCCCTATTGCAGGGCTGGATTCGAGACCTCCAGGCGAGGGAGATCGATCTGGTCGTGGTGATGCAGGTTATGCTGATTAGGCGTCTCCTGCCCTGCAAACGCCGCCCTCTCCGGCTGTGGGAGTTTAATCCGGAGGGACCACGGATTCTTCAACACTTCATGGGTATGACACCCGTGGAGATGTACAAATTATTCTTCGGACCACAAGTGACATGTCCGGAATTGACCGAGGACGCCGGCCTAAGCTGCAATCGCCCGGATACACAAGTAAGTAGTTCCGAATCCGGACATACCGTCTGTTTGCCTTTCTACGATTCGCCTTTTAACTCGTTGCCCCTTAACAGGAGCGGATAGCGCAAGCAAAGCTGATACAGTGTCTGCCCCCCTTCCAAAGACCGTGCCGGATACCATGCTGGTCCGGATGTTGGAGGTTGCACCTTCAGAAGAAGGCGAAGGGGAAAATAGGGGAGCTACCGCATCACCCAAGGAGGCTTTTGAAGAAGGGGGGATCGAGAATCCCTCCCTCCTGGGGGAGAAGAGGACCGCCTCCGAAGATCCGGAGGCCAAAGCCCCTAAGCAGGGGAAGAAATCTTCAACAGAGGGTCCTGCGTCCGGGGAGGTCCCGGCCGCACAGTCTTCTCTAAAGAATCAGCCCTCCAGCGAGCCGTGAGTAGAAAAATGGGGAGTTCATTAATAAGAAACGTCCCTATTTGTGCTTCTGAGGATAACCGAAATTTTTACCTTGTAGTTCGGATCTGCGACCTTCTCAGATGAGCTCGTCTTCGGGGGATCTTCGTCCGGAGATGATGGAGAGCGAGACGCCTCCGTCTGCTGCGCCGTCGGATAGGGCGGACGAGCCTGAAGTGTCGTCACGGAGGGTATCCCCGAGCCCGGCAGAGCCAAAGAGTTTGGCGCCGACTAGCGTTCGGCCGGGGGAGCTGAAGGATCTGCTTGAGAGGGCGTCCATCTCAGAAGATCACCGTGCATTGATGAGTACGGTGATTAGAAGGATTTCGTCCGCCGAAAGCAGATTGCATAATGCCGTCAGGAGTTTGCTGGCGGGGTTTGAGGTATGTAAAAATGACACCCCTTTTTAACAGTTTTACACATAAAGTGCGCCCTGTATAGATAGTAGCCCCTGAGACTCGGTGGGTTGTCGAAAACGACAGCATGCCGAGGATCAAAATCGCAGGTATTGAGTGTCGCCTTTCCTATGCAGGTGGCGAATAGTCCGGGGGCTAGCCGGACTGATGGAGTTGCTAAATTAATGCGGAAACTCGATGTTGCGGATGCGGACATCGCGCTAGTCAACAAGCGACTTGACGAGTCGCAAGGTAAATTGTATCTCCGCAGTCACCTATTAAGGGAGCAAAAGCCCACCTCTTACAATGTTTATGCTTGACGCAGATGGTGCTGCTGCTGTGGAGAGACTTCGGGCAGAACTTGCTCAAGCCAAGGAGCAAGCCAGAAGGAGTGATGCGGCTGTCTCGAGGGCGGCCGAGGAGTTAGAAGCCGAAAGGGCTACACACTGCCGAAGCAGGGAAGAGATGGCCGAATTGGCCGTTAAATTGAAGGATGCTACCGACCGCAATGAGGCTCTTGAAAAGGAGCGCCTATCGGAGCGAGAAGACCTGGGGAAGGCCACCGCCGAAGCCAAGGATGCCCGTTCTGCAATGCGGGCTATAAAGGAGGAGCTGCGTCAGGCCGGAGACATTGTGTCTGGCAAGCCTTTTCTGCTACGCCGCAAGTTTACGGATCCAAAGTATGCCCAGCTTGGCCAGCTGTGGAGTCTGGAGGATCCATATATGGACTTAGCGGCGAGTGCGGCGGATGCCGTTGTGCACTTCCGAAGTCAGAAGGATCACAAGACGGAAGAGCTATTTTTGTCTCAATTCCATAGTCCGGATCGTTCACTTCTGTTGACCGATCGGTTGGCCGAATGGGCTGAGCTGAATAGGTTGTCCGGACTTGCCATGACGGATATTGTGACTCATGTCTGGCCGGAGAGGCCCAAGCCGACGAGCTATTTTGGCTTATTGCAGCAGTTTCTTGGGGCGGTGCCGCATATCAAGGTGATGAAGCGGTCGGCCTGCATAGAGGGTGCGCGGATGGCCCTTGCCCATGTGAAGACACATTGGACAGAGATGGATGCCACCGCTGTTGCAACCCAGGGTTCGGACGAAAGCCGGTTACCTGCCGAGCACTATTTTGGGGAAGTTATGCGTGGTGCTCGTATAATAGAGTCACAGTGCTCGAAAAATGTCACGTTCAAATGAACGTTTTATCTTGTAAAACAATGTTTATGATATAGGCGCTTTTTGTACTTGTGCGTTCAAGTATTGAAATATCTCTTGTGCGGCCGTTTATGTATACGTGTGTATAACCTGAAAGATGGCAGTCGTTGGCTTCAGCCCCCACGCACAAGGTGCGGGGGTGTTCGCAAAAATAGCGCATTTTCACACTTAATCTGACGTCTCGGTCCTGTTAAGGAGGTGGTAGCGTAGCAAACGAGGCAACCGGACTATAACGCTGTATCACTTTCACTTAGCCATTGGAGTTCGAGGGTGGGGCTACGATATAGCCCCTGGGGGCACCGCACTCTCCGAATTCAGGGCGTGTATGTGCCTGACCGGGAAACGGTCCTTCGTCAAAGCGGAGGAATTCTAAACATTCCGTTGGTCGATCGAGTGGTTGACCAGTCTCTCGTTGTATCATGACAGTCAGTTTTTGGCTTTCTCTACTGAGGTGCTCGCCCAGCCGAACTAGGGCACAATCGCAGTAGTTCTCCTGGTGCCGCGTTAGCCGATGATACAGAACGTAAGGCAGCAAAACACAGGAGCCGGGCAAACCCAACATTTTACCAAAGACATGATTCGGAGCTGATGCATATAAGGCCTAACTCGAGACGCCGAACACTCCCTAAGGTGTTCGGTCTTTTATAATAACGGGCGAAACAATGCCCTAAGCCCCTTGTGTCCAGGTACGGGCGAGGTCCTCTGACGCGGCCGATGCCAAAACGTCAGTATCCTCTCTGGTTATCATGAAAAACCAGGGGATTATAGCAACAAGAGACAGTAAAAAAGGTTTACGCAGGGTCTTAATCTGAAAAGAATCCTAGCAACGGGTCCCTACTGCACGTCTGCGCCTGTGTCTCCGTTGTGCCGTTATCCTGGACGGGTGTGCACGGTGTTCATCTATAAAAAGAGAGGAACTTAGTTTGAAAAGAAATCGTGCGAAAAGTGCATAAAGATTAAAATATTAATAAATTAATAAAGCTGAGCCTATATTAGCCCATTGTTGCTTATATGCGCAGCCCCCTGTGAAGGGGTGTGCGGCTAGGGAGCCCCTAGCTTATTTATGCTGGACTCATCTAGCCGTGTCCGGGGTCTTTGAATGACCCTCTTAATGAAATGATGCCTCGTGGACCGGGCATTTTGAGTGTAAGAGACGCGTAATGTGGTATGGCGTTAAAGCGGACAAAAGCTTCACGTTCCAATAGTGCTTGATAGCTACTTTTGAATGGGGCGATATGAAAGATTAGTTTTTTGCGTCGGAAGTTGTTCGGTGACCCGAACACAACTTCTAGTAATAAGGAGCCTGTGCATTTGGCGTAAGGGCCTGGCGTCACTCCTTTAAAGGAAGTGCGGCTATGTCGAATTGTAGTAAGGTCCATCCCCAACTTGCGGATTGTGTTCAGATATAGCAGGTTTAAATCGCTGCCGCCGTCCATCAGGACTTGTGTAAATTGTAGTCCGTCGATTATAGGATCTAATATCAAAGCAGTCCATCCTGCATTTCGAACACTTCTGGAATAATCCAGGTGGTCAAAAGTGATTGGTTTTAACATCCAATCTCGAGGTTCCGCTGGGGTGGACCATGCGAGAACCATCTTAGCGGGTGCCGCATTGTTTTTCCGTATTATCACATGAAGTGAGTTTACTGCTTTGACTTCTTGTGGGAAAGTCTTTTGTTTTCCGGTGCCCTGCTGGTGGGGTTCGTCGTCGTCCTCACTTGGTGCGTCAAGCCCCTTGTGTTCGGTGTTGAGTCGGCCGGACTGTTTGAAAACCCAACAATCTCGATGGGTGTGGTTTGCAGGCCTTCCGGAGGTACTGTGGATTTGACATATCCGATCCAAAATCTTGTTTAAGTTGGATAGCTCGTCACTGTTGTCCTTAAGAGGCAGTGTTTTGTTGTTTGGTCGCGAGCTTTTGAATCCGGCGTTGACCGCCGTGTTCTTTGGGCTTTTCTCTTTATTCCGGCGCTGATCTTTTCTGCGCCGTGATTTTCCATTTCCATCTCTGATCTCGGATGTACTTGGGTCGCTGGTGCTGCATCTTGCTAGCCAGCTATCTTCACCCGCGCAAAAGCGGGTCATGAGGCTTGTTAGCGCGAACATTGTCCTCGGCTTCTCTTGGCCGAGGTGTCTGGCGAGCCATTCGTCTCGGACGTTGTGTTTGAAAGCTGCTAAGGCTTCAGCGTCCGGACAGTCGACCATTTGGTTCTTTTTAGTAAGGAACCTGTTCCAGGATTTGCGCGCTGACTCTCCAGGCTGTTGAGTTATATGACTTAGATCGTCTGCATCCGGAGGGCGGACATAAGTCCCTTGAAAATTTGCTCTAAACGCGTCCTCAAGCTCTTCCCAACTTTCAACAGTGTTTTCTGGGAGGCTTTTGAGCCAATGCCGAGCTGGTCCTTTGAGCTTGAGGGGTAGATATTTGATGGCGTGGAGGTCATCTCCTCTAGCCATGTGTATGTGTAGTATATAATCCTCTATCCAGACTCCCGGGTCTGTTGTTCCGTCGTAAGCCTCTATGTTTATGGGTTTAAACCCTGCTGGGAATTCATGATCCGGCACCTCATTGGTGAAACATAGTGGGTGTGCGGCGCCCCTGTATTTGGGTGTACCGCTGTCTTCGAACACTTGGCGTGTTGTGTTGCTTCCTGGGGCCCTCTTTTTTGGCCCGTAAATGGACCTGGCTGGGCCATCTGTTTTCCCAGGATCATGGGCCGGCTTGTGTGCGGCGCCGCTTATAGTTTTTGGCCTATCATCTGGCCGTCTATCCGGCCAGGCGGCCTCTTTGTTTTTTGACTGTGGGGGCTCTATGGCTTCCTCGTCGAATTCTGGCAGCAGCTTGCACTTCGGGTAGCTCTTTGATTGATGGCCATTGCCGTATTTGTCTGCGGTTTTGAGCACTTTGCTCCACCTCATTCTGAGTATGTCTTCCGCTGTTTTGAGCTTCCGTTTTTCCTTCTTCAGACTTCTTGCAGTGGCGACGAGTCTTTTGCGAAGGCTCTTATTCTCCGGTGGTGTGTCCGGCGTGAGGTCGTCTAGACTGTTGGTTTCGCCGGGCATTGATTGATTATCCGATTCGTCCTGTTCGGACGGTTGCTTGGCTGCATGTTCGTCGTCCATCGGTTTTCCCTGCTCCATTGCTGGGTCATTAGGAGCGCTGTTGTTGTCGAGGCGGGTCTTAGGGCGGCGTCTGCGTCGCCGTTTTGGTTGTTTATCGGCGGGATTATCTTTTGCTGTGCCCCGTTGGTCCTCGTTATCACCTCCTTTTGGGGTATCCACCATATATACAACATGGGTTGGGGTGGCCTTCCAGTGCTCTGTGAGCGCTGGTTCTTGATCGTCTCCGGCATCGTCGTCCATACCGTCGATGTCTTCGGAGTCATAGTCTAGATTGTCGGTTAGATCGTCGACAGTGGCTACAAAGTGGGTGGTGGGTGGGATTTGAATTTCTTCGTCGTCCGCATCCCAACCATCCTGGCCATAATTCGGCCAGGGCTCTCCGGATAACAAAAGATGCTTTAGCAAATTTAAGATGTCGCCAAAGGGTGAGTGCTGAAAGATGTCCGCAGTGGTGAACTCCATGGTCGGCGCCCAATCGGATTCGATTGGCAGGGGCGCAGGAGGTTCGGGGTCCGGCAGGGAGTCCGGCACCTCGGAGTCACGAGTTTTATAGGGGACAAGGTCAGTGTTTGGCTCCATCGCCGCGGATGTTGCGACTCCCGAGGCGGTGTCCAGCCACTCGTCCTCGATCTACGCGATCGGCTCCAAGCCATGGGTCGGAGCGGGTTCATGTGCGGCCTCCAAGGCACTGTCCGGCGGTAGAGCTAGATCGTGCCCATCGCGATAGTGTGGCACGCTCGGCTGCGGATCGGATCCATCGAAGATCAAGTCTCCGCGGATGTCCGCCGTGAAGTTTAGGCTTCCAAATCTGACCTGACGGCCAGGGGCGTAGCTTTCGATCTGCTCCAGATGGCCAAGTGAATTAGCCCGCAATGCGAAGCCGCCGAATACGAAGATCTGTCCGGGGAGGAAAGTCTCACCCTGGACGGCGTCGTTGTTGATTGAAGAAGCCATCAAGCCTATTGGTGACGACACAGAGGAACTCTCAATGAAAGCACCAATGTCGGTGTCAAAACCGGCGGATCTTGGGTAGGGGGTCCCGAACTGTGCGTCTAGGCGGATGGTAACAGGAGACGAGGGACACGATGTTTTACCCAGGTTCGGGCCCCCTTGATTGAGGTAAAACCCTACGTCCTGCTTGATTAATATTGATGATGTGTATTACAAGAGTGGATCTACCACGAGATCAAGGAGGCTAAACCCTAGAAGCTAGCCTATGGTATGATTGTTGTAATGGATGTTGTGTCCTATGGACTAAAGCCCTCCGGTTTATATAGACACCGGAGAGGGCTAGGGTTACACAGAGTCGGTTACAATGGCTGGAGATCTACATATCCGTATCGCCAAGCTTGCCTTCCACGCCAAGGAAAGTCCCATCCGGACATGGGACGAAGTCTTCAATCTTGTATCTTCATAGTCTTGGAGTCCGGCGGACGATGATAGTCCGGCTGTCCGGACACCCCCTAGTCCAGGACTCCCTCAATGACCAATGTCTTCAGCAGCGGTGGGTTCAACTGCTGGAATATCTTCAGCTTCATGAGCCTCTGTGGGAGCAGGCTCATGGACTATCATCCTTCATTCTTGTTGTTCTGACGCTGGGCGAACCACTGAAATGGGTTCAACAACTAAGGGCTCTGTGGAAGCAGCCCTAGTCTTCTTGGTCTTGTGCTTCTTCTTGGAGGGAGCGGCATCAGAGGCTTCAGTGTTCTTTCTCTTTCTGGCTTCAGCCTCGGCAGCCCTCGTCTTCTTCTGTTCTGAAGAGGTTGTGGTGACCTTTGGCTTTGAGCCAGTCATGCTGCTTGGGAAGATAATGCGAGGGGCTTCTTGGCTTGAAGGTTCAGGCTGTTCAGCAGGAAGCTTCTTCTTATTCTTTGCAGCCATCCTGGGGTCAATGCCAGGACGACCAAGTGACTTGCGCTTCTCAGCCTCATTGTAGGCGAGCACACACTTATCAGCCAAACTCTTCATGCGCTCACGAGAGCCATGAGCTTCTTCACGCTTCCTCAGAAAAGCTTCTTTAAGCTCATGTAGCATGACTTTGAAGTTTCTGACGTCTTGAACACTTAGCTTGGCCACATGCTTCTTGAATTGAGCCTTCTCATAATCAATCTTGTTCTTGAGCTCAACGATGCGCTGAGCGAGAGCTAGCTCAGAAGCAATGGTGCCATTGAAGGCAACACTGAGGCCAATGGGAAGTTGTAAATCTTCAAAGCTGAGATTGGGGGTGTCGAACCACTCATCAATGAAATTGTGGATGATTGCCACATCAAAGAGAGGCAAATTGTTGAAGATTTCTGCTTCTTCCTTGCTCTTTATCAGCTGCTCAAGGGCATCATCAGCAAGATCTTCATCACTTGACAGATCGATGGGTTCTTCGCGCAGAATGGCGGCAGGAGTCAAGGCTCTTTGATCAGACGGTCAGACGAGTTGCTTTTTCTTATTCGTTCTCTTGGAGACACGGGATTGATCTTCAGACTGCACACTAGCTTCAGGAGGTGCAGTGGCCAGTGGCTTCGCACGGGAAGTCTTTGGAGGTGCAGCTGATCTTGAAGCCTTTGGCTTCTTTTGCTTCTGCGACTTTGGAGGAGGAGCAGGGGCTTCATCAGAGTCAGCATCATTTTCAGAATGATCTACTCTTCCACCTTGGACCACGATGTAGGTGATGAGGCCGTCAAGGTTGGAGAAGGGGCCGATCACATTGGGATCAGCATCACGGGAGCCGTCAGCACGGGGAGCAGAGGGACCAGGGTTGAAGTCCAAGCCCAAGGACTTCTTGTTCTTCTTGGCCGAAGCCACAACAAACTGGTAGTTGCGCTTGAAGAGAGAGTCGTCACGACACCAGAGTAGTGAGGTGGGATCAGCGTTCTCAGGTTGTGGTCCACGGACCATGCAAGGATAGAAGCCTTGATCAATGGCTTCAGCTCTGTTCTTGGGTTGAAGGCCTCGATAGAGGATATCACCCCAAGGTCTCTTGATGGCATTCTTCTCTGCATATTCCTTCGTCACAAACTTGTACTTGAACCATTCCTCAGCCCAATAGCGTCGAATCCATTGGATTCGCGTCTTTCTCTGATGATAATTCTCTTTGGGATCTGTCTTGTAGAGTTCTGCTAAGTCATCAGGCAGATCTTTGGATGTTCCTTCTCCGCGCTGTCTGCCACCCTTCCTTGCTGATTTTTCTGCAGCCATGAACTTCAAGCTGAATGGCTTCAATACGTTCAAAGGCTTCAGAGACTTACACTTGCTGGTCAAGCAGGAACTGGCTTCAGGAGAATTGATATGATGCTGTAAGTATTCTGCAAACGAATGCAGACTATGAGAACCAAGGGATTCTCCCACGGACATGTACCTGTGACAGCATTAGAGATGCGAGGGAAGGGGAAGAGGTCATATGCATTCTCAGAAGATTTTGAAGATAAATCAGTTTGAAGACATTGACCTCATGATGCGAAGATATTCACTTATATAGGTGAGTTGGTGCCAGATTTGTACCAATCTGTGAATAAGTACAAGTGAGGAATCAAACTAGACAGGAAATCTAAGTGAATTGACTAGGCAGTATGAGATGCAGAGAGAATAGATCTAACATTGAATAGGCAGAAACCACTTTCGGTAAACAGGATGAATCTTGAAGATCAAAAAGGTGGTAAAAATAGAGTTATAATTACCGCACGAAGAACTGCTAGATGGGATGAATAGGAGACCGAGCAGTTCAGCCCACCGTGCCCTAACTTGGCGACGGAGGACACCTACAGCGACAGCGGAGAGGACGATGTCCGCGGCTGGCGTGAGGACGGTGTCGGTGAAGTCGCGGCAGCTAAGCGCTTCGTCGCCGGTGTCGTCGCGAGCTAGCGGTGGCGCTAGGGTTTTGACGGAGGTGGAGAGGTGGAAGAAGGATTTCTTTACCGCAGGGGACAAGTATTTACAAGTAGGTGAGAGAGACAGCGCAATTACGCTGGTGCCCCTGGCGGTTCACATCTGAGGGGCACGTGGCAAGCATGCAACATACTCAGAGTTGTCCCACATTCCCACTCCCGCCAGGCATGTCGGAGAGTTGTTCTGGCTTCTCCGGATTTCAACAATAAAGATAAGTCATTTAAAACAGATTTAATGTTTGTCCTTTGCCTTCTGCTGAATAGGATGCAGAGAAGACATTTGACAATTTCAATAGAATGCATATGATTTGGACAGATAGAGTTTGAGATAGGAAGCATAGAGAGGTTAGGGTCCGATCACATTCACTTAGTTCAAAAGATCCAATCTTGAATACATAGCTATAAGTGAATGCTGTAGAGGACAGAACACTAGTATATATATCAGAAAGCAATCAAATCATCGTAGTGTAGAAAGTCATGAAGACAAATTGAAACTGAAGACAAACCAAATGCGAAGTCATTGCAATATAACACCATGAGTGAAACTCTTCAAACAGAGAAAGTTGGTGGTGGCGTTACCCACCGTATAGGAAGTATTAGACCCAGACACGGCGCACAATTATCGTGGCACTCCGAAGTCATATTCCATGTTAATGTATTCACACTCAGAGTGTAAATCTTCATTGATTGAAGTTATACATTACTTTGCGTGTTGCACATCTAAGTCATCAACATGCATAAGTGTTAGAATGTGTGCCTGATCACAGGACATTAGAGGATTCCAAGATATTTAGCTCACACCGTAACTTGCAAAACCTTTTCTCATCCAAGGGCTTTGTGAAGATATCTGCCAGTTGCTCTTCAGTGTTGACGTGAATGATATCGATATCCTTCTTCATAACATGATCTCTGAGAAAGTGATGACGAATTTCAATGTGCTTTGTCTTCGAGTGTTGGACTGAATTTCGTTGTCGCAGAAGAGAGGTACTTGTTTCAGGTTGATGCCATAATCCTTGAGAGTTTGCTTCATCCATAGAAGCTGAGCACAACAGGATCCAGCAGCAATGTATTCAGATTCAGCAGTTGAGAGTGATACACAGTTCTGCTTCTTTGAAGACCAACAGACAAGTGATCGACCAAGAAAATGACATGTGCCTGATGTAGACTTGCGATCCACCTTGTCACCAGCATAATCAGCATCCGAGAATACAACCAAATCAAATTTTGAGCCCTTGGGATACCATAATCCGAGTGTTGGGGTGTAAGCCAAATATCGAAGAATTTGCTTCACAGCTAAGTGATGTGATTCCTTTGGTGCCGCTTGGAATCGAGCACACATGCAAATACTAAGCATAATATCTGGCCTAGATGCACATAAATAAAGCAAAGAACCAATCATGGAGCGGTATACCTTTTGATCGAACTCTTTATCATTGTCGTCGGGACCAAGATGGTGTTTGGCTGGCATTGGCGTCGTGTAGCCTTTGCAGTCTTCCATTCCAAACTTCTTCAGACAATCTTTGAGGTATTTTTCTTGAGATATGAAGATGCCATTTCTTTGCTGACGAATTTGAAGACCAAGGAAGAACTTCAGCTCACCCATCATGGACATTTGATATTGCTCTTGCATCATGTACCCAAACTCATCACTATACTTCTGGTTGGTGCAGCCGAAGATTATGTCATCCACATATATTTGGCACACAAACAGTTCACCATCATATGTCTTCGTGAAGAGTGTGGGATCGAGGGATCCAGGTTTGAAGCCTTTGCTCTTCAGAACGTCTTTGATTGTATCATACCAGGCACGAGGAGCTTGTTTGAGGTCATACAGTGCTTTGTTTAGCTAGTACACCATATCAGGATGTTTTGGATCTTCAAAGCCAGGTGGTTGTGCGACATATACTTCTTCAATCTTGCCATTAAGAAATGCACTCTTTACATCCATTTGATATAGCAAGATGTTGTGATGATTAGCGTAGGCTAGCAGTATGCGAATAGCTTCAAGCCTAGCAACAGGAGCAAATGTTTCATCGAAGTCAATTCCTTCAACTTGAGTATATCCTTGAGCCACAAGACGTGCTTTGTTTCTGACGACTTGACCATGCTCATCTTGTTTGTTTCGATATATCCACTTTGTTCCAATAATCTTATGCTTGCGAGGGTCAGGTCGCTTGACGAGTTCTCAGACATTATTCAGTTTGAACTGTTGAAGTTATTCTTGCATGGCTTGAATCCATTCAGGTTCCATAAAAGCTTCAGCAACTTTCTTGGGTTCTGATATTGACACAAATGAAAAGTGCCCACAGAAGTTTGCTAGCTGTGTTGCTCTTGATCGAGTGAGCGGACCAGGTGCATTGATGCTGTCAATTATCTTCTCTATTTGAACTTCATTTGCAACACGAGGATGAACAGGACGAAGATTTTGCTCTGGCTGATCATTATCATCATTTAGATGATTGTCTTCGGTCTGAGCATTGTCTTCAGGTTGATTTGGTGCAGAGATGATAAGTTCCTCTTCAGGCTGAGCTTCAGAGGGCATGATTTCACCAGTTCCCATCATCTTGATAGACTCGTTTGAAGGAGCTTCATCTAGTGTACTTGGCAGAATCTCTCTCTGTGAACCATTGGTTTCATCAAATTTCACATCCACAGTTTCAACGATTTTTTAGAGATAAAGGTTGAAGACTCTGTAGGAGTGTGAATCCTTTCCATAGCCAAGCATGAAGCCTTCGTGAGACTTAGGTGCAAATTTTGACTTGTGATGGGGATCCTTGATCCAGCATCTAGGTCCAAATACTCTGAAGTAACTGACGTTTGGCTTCTTGCCAGTAAGGAGCTCATAAGATGTTTTGTTCAGAAGCTTATGGATGTACACACGATTGATGATGTGACATGCTGTATCAATAGCTTCAGGCCAGAACTTTCTTGGTGTCTTGTACTCATCTAGCATTGTTTGAGCCATCTCAATGAGGGTTCTGTTTTTGCGCTCAACGATGCCATTTTGCTGAGGTGTGTATGGAGCAGAGAACCCATGAGTAATTCCCATTGTATCCAGATACAGATCAAGTCCAGTGTTCTTGAATTCAGTGCCATTGTCACTTCTGATGTGCTTGATCTTCATGCCATAATTGTTCATTGCTCGATTTGTGAAGCGCCTGAAGACATCTTACACTTACGTCTTGTAAAGAATTATATGAACCCATGTGTATCTTGAGTAGTCATCAACAATGACGAAGCCATAGAGACAGATAGTTGTTGTGAGGGTGGAGTAGTGAGTAGGTCCAAATAAGTCCATGTGTAATAGCTCGAAGGGTTGAGATGTTGTCATGATTGTCTTCGAGGGGTGCTTTGCCCTTGTCATCTTTCCAGCTTCGCAGGCACCACACAGATGATCCTTCTTGAACTTGACATCTTCGATGCCTATGACATGCTTCTTCTTGATGAGTGAGTACAAATTCCTCATGCCAGCATGCCCTAGCCTTTGATGCCAGAGCCAGCATTATGAAGCTTTTGTGAGAAGACATACGGCAAGCTGTGGACCTACTGAGAAATCTACCATGTACAGATCATCTTTTCGATACCCTTCAAAGACTAGAGATTTGTCAGATTAAGGCAACGATATTTTCCAAATATCACAATCATGTTCAAGTCACAAAGCATTGAGACAGACATTAAGTTGAAACCAAGGGATTCAACAAGCATCACTTTATCCATGTGTTGATCCTCTGAGATTGCAACTCTACCTAGGCCCAATACCTTGCTTTTACCAGTGTCAGCAAATGTAATGTGACTCTTGTCGGATGGATGTAAGGTTGAGTCCATGAGAAGACTTCGATCACCAGTCATGTGATTTGTGCATCCACTATCCATAATCCATTCTGAAGCTTTTGGTGATGTACCCTACGGTGCAGTTAGGAGGATAGGCTTCACAAGAGTGTTGTGAAGCATATGCATTTGACACATATAGGGACAGTCACAGCTTATATCAAAGTTAGGACATAGTATGACTGATTTAGAGATTCAGATGTGAAGTATATAGAATGACATTTTAACGTGCGTCCTAAATGAGTTTTAGGTCCCCAGCAATAGTATCGGACGCCATTGATTGCTGGCTGGAGACCGTTTTCTGCAAAAGAGAGTTAGTTCTTCTTTGCCACCCACATCTTCAGTGGTGGCTTAGAAGCAATGAGTCTTAGTGCAGCATCTGAGAATTTTGGCTTTGAAGCCCTAGCAAATAGCCTTGCAGGAGATGAATGATACTCATATGAATAAGCTGAAAAGTTCTTAGTCCTATGAACATAGCGGTTCGAAGATACACGCTCATATTCATAAGTCTGAGCATGATATCCTTGCAAAACATTGGCGTTAGGGTGAATCATGTGAGTCATGTATCTGTATGAAGCCTTTGGGCCACATGAAGCTATAGGTCTGGGGTTTGTCTTCTTCCTTGGTGGTGTCATGACGACATTCACAGGAAGATTCTCAATGTACTGCTTAGGTACCCAGATCTTCTTCATAGGTGGTCCATTCCTGCAGTTAGTACCAATGTACCTGGCAAACACTTCACCATTCTGATTTTTGAACAGCTTATAGTTTGCATCAAAGGATCCATCAATGACAATAGGATTAGTACAGGTAAAGCCAGATAAGGTGGATGGATCTACGGAAGGTTCCTTTGCAGCAACCCATGTGGTTTTGGGGTACTGCTCAGGCTTCCAGTACGAGCCATCAACATTCATTTTCTTTCGAACCCAACACCCTCTTTCCTAGGGTTTCGGTTCAGAATCTGCTTTTTGAGGACATCGCAGAGAGTCTGATGTCCCTTCAAACTTTTGTACATCCCTGTTTCAAGCAATGTCTTCAACATAGCATTTTCATCAGCAACAATAGTGGTATCCTCCGCAGAGGGGTTAGTAACCACATCAGTAGGTGAAGACAATGAAACAGTAGCAGTAGTGGAACATTCAGCAACAGATGTAGCGTTATCACGCTCAATGCATTTTAGACATGGTGGTTCAAATCCATCCTGAGCGGAACTGATCTGTTGAGCGTGAAGTGACTCATTCACCTTTTGAAGATCTTCATGAGCCGCTCTCAATTTCTCAAGCTCTTGTTTCCTTTGAAGATAATCATAGGAGAGCCTTTCATAAGTAGTTGAGAGCGATTCATGCCGACCTTCAAGTTCTTGGTACTTAGCATGAAGATTTTTTATGTCATCAACTAAGGACTGTGAACGTGTCATTTCAGCGTCCAACAGGTCATCGCTTTTGTCTAACAGTTTTTGAGTATGTTCCATAGCCTTTTGTTGTTCAGTTGCAATTTTAGCAAGTGTTTTGTAGCTGGGTTTGGATTCACAATCAGAGTCATCTTCACTTGAAGTTTGAAAGTAAGCATCGCGTGATTTTACCTTGGCACCACGTGCCATGAAGTAGTGGGTGGGATTAGGATCGTCTTCGTCATGAGCTTCAGCGTTGGTGTGGAAGTCATTGTCTTCAGTGTTGAAGATGGACTTGGCGACATAGGCTGTGGCTAGAGCCAGACTTGCAACGCCAGGGTCAGACTCCTCTCCAGACTCCACCTCTGCCTCCTCCGAAGCAGACTCCTCCTCTGAATCCATTTCCTCGCCAACAAAAGCACGAGCCTTGCCCGACGAGCTCTTCTTGTATGATGAAGACTTGGAAGAAGACTTAGAAGACTTTGAGGATTTCTTCTTCTTCTTGTCATCTGAATCATATTCCTTGCTTTTCTTCTTCTTCTTCTCATTGTCGCACTGTGGACACTCAGATATGTAGTGACCAGGTTTCTTGCACTTGTGGCAGGTTCTCTTTTTGTGGTCATGGGTGGAAGCTTCATCATTCCTTGAGCTAGATCGTGATGACTTTCTGAAGCCTTTCTTCTTAGTGAACTTCTGGAACTTCTTCACAAGCATAGCAAGTTCCTTTCCAATGTCTTCAGGATCTTCAGAACTGCAGTCAGATTCTTCTTCAGATGAGGAAACAACTTTTGCCTTCAAAGCGCGAGTTCGGCCATAGTTTGGGCCATAGATATCTCTTTTCTCAGATAGCTGGAACTCATGTGTGTTGAGCCTCTCAAGAATATCAGACGGATCGAGTGACTTGAAGTCAAGACGTTCTTGTATCATTAGGGCAAGGGTGTCAAAGGAGCTATCAAGTGATCTCAGCAATGTCTTGACGATTTCATGCTTGGTAATCTCAGTTGCGCCAAGAGCTTGAAGTTCATTTGTAGTGAGACGATCAAACGTGAGCTGGACATTTTCTTTGTCGTTTCTCTTGAAGCGGTTGAAGAGGTTGCGAAGAACACTGATTCTTTGATCTCTCTGGGTTGAGACGCCTTCCTTGACCTTGGATAGCCAGTCCCAGACTAGCTTCGACGTTTCCAGAGCACTCACACGGCCATACTGTCCTTTGGTCAGATGACTACAGATGATGTTCTTTGCAGTAGAGTCCAGTTGAATGAACTTCTTGACATCAGTGGGGGTGACACCTTCACCAGTTTTGGGAACGCCATTCTTGATGACATACCAGAGGTCGACATCAATGGCTTCAAGATGCATACGCATCTTATTCTTCCAGTAGGGATATTCAGTTCCATCGAACACGGGGCAAGCACCGGAGACTTTGATTATCCCTGCAGTTGACATAGCTAAAACTCCAGGTGGTTAAACCGAATCACACAGAACAAGGGAGTACCTTGCTATGATACCGATTGAAAGTGCTACTATCGACTAGAGGGGGGGTGAATAGGCGATTTTTATGAAAGTCTTCAAAACTTGGAAGTTTCAAAGACAAACAACAGAAATGACCTAATTGTTATGCAGCGGAAGATAAACTACCCTAAGCAAGCCTTAGTCAAGTATGCAATGATGTGAAAGTACAGGACTAATAGCAGCTAGGTAGTCAGGATCAAGATGGAAGATAGTATGAAGCCAATCAATAGTAGTAGTCAAGCAATGAAGTCAAACAGATGCACAGATAGGCAATGACTTCATGAAGACAAACTTAAGTAAGGTTGGGAAGGGATAGAACCAGTTGCTTGTTGAAGACACAGGATTTGTTAGACCAGTTCCAGTTGTTGTGACAACTGTACGTCTGGTTAGGGAGGCTGAGATTTAACTCAGAAGACCGTGTCTTCACCTTATTCCCCTTGAGCTAAGGACACCCAGTCCTCGCCCAATCACTCTGGTAAGTCTTCAAGGGAGACTTCCAAACCTTCACAGACTTCGTTCACCAGCAATCCACGATGACTCTTGGATGCTCAGAACGCGATGCCTAACCGGCTGGAGGATTCATAGTCCTCAAGTGTAATAAGTCTTCAGGTCACACAGACAGAAAGACTTCAGTGATGCCTAACACTCTTTGGCTCTGGGTGTTTGGGCTTTGTCCTCACAAGGATTTTTCTCTCTCTCAAATGCTTCGAGGTGGGTTGCTCTCAAACGACAAAAACCGTGCACAAACTCTGAGCAGCCACCAATTTATGGTGTAGGGGGTGGGCTATTTATAGCCACTAGGCAACCCAACCTGATTTGTCCAAAATGACCCTGGGTCACTATGGAACTGACACGTGTTCCAACGGTCAGATTTCAAACACACGCGGCAACTTTACTTGGGCTACAAGCAAAGCTGACTCATCCAGCTCTGGATAAGATTTGCTCTCATTGTCTTCGCTCGAAGACATAGGATTTGAGTTGAGCATCACTTCAGTAACTCTGACTTAGTTCACTTGGACCCCACTTAACAGTACGGTGGTTCCTATGACTCAACAAAGAAGAAGAGGAAGCACCGAAACCACACAGTCTTCGTGCTCCATAGTCTTCATGCAATGTCTTCTCATGTCATAGTCTTCAATATGAATATCTTCTCATACCACCATTGTCTTCAATGTCTTCATACATTTTTAGGGGTCATCTCCGGTAAGTAAACCGAATCGATGAGGGACACTACCTGTGTTATCCTGCAATTCTCACAAACGCATTAGTCCCTCAACCAACTTTGTCGTCAATACTCCAAAACCAACTAGGGGTGGCACTAGATGCACTTACAGATGCCTCGTACATCACAAAAAGTTCATGATTATAAACCATGTACGATAGGTAGACAATCAAACACATTTAGTTTCCCCGCACCGTATGTGATAGTGTCTGACATCACACACGCTTTGCAAACAGCAACTGTGTGCATTGTTATACATGTTTCCTCTCCGTGAACCGTGTCGGATTATGATGTATATCACAAATTGTGCTTTATTAGCCGTGTGCGCCGTAATGACCTGCACACCTTAATTTCGCCCTAATTTAATTGCTACTATTTAAAATTGTACCTAATTTAAACTTGAAAGTAGGTTATAGCTTTATTCATATCCATCAGGTTCAGACAACCAATGCATTATTTGATTCACAGGTACACATGTTTAAGCATTACATAAGCACCAAATAAAGAATGATGAACCAGGGTTCTATGATTGTACTATTACAGATGGTAAAGAAAGAGGCGACATACATTCTGGTTGCTGAACAAGGTGAAGCGGAATGGCCCTATTATGCTCTCCTAGATGCAGAAGGCACGCACGACTCTAGTCCAAGACCTTGTGATGGTCGGACACCAATCATGTAGTTTGAGAGGTAGTCTTGAGTAAACTGCTTCAGGATCTACTACAAAGGAAAAAAGATTCAGCATTGTCATCTAACACAACTCATTACGGGCAGTAAAAAGAAGGCTACTGGGTTCGTACTTACCATCCTGCAGTTCACTGTTGTCTTGCATAAATCATAAACAAATAGTTCGATTGACATCTTTTGACCCATTTTAATAACAATCTTTATCAGTTTCCTCACTTGATGCCGGTTCATGAATATCTCATTGCCCCATACGCAGAAAGGGTCGAAGTGTGGATCTTTGGCAATGACATATGTACCTAAAAGCACCAAGTTAATATTAGAATCTAAACAACAATTGCAAAATGATGTAGTACAACGCTCCCTCCATCCCATTATATAAGATTTTATTACATGTATATCTAGACATCATCAGAACATTAAGGTAACACTCTTCCTTGTTGCTATGTAGCCTGAGATTGCATATTTAGTCATTCAGTACAATGCATGTTGCTATGTAGCCTCAGATATATTAAATATGGCTCCAATTAACCTACTGATAAATGGGTTACAGATCTATACAGTGAAATGTCCGATTCAACAATTAATCCCTTATCAGCCCCCAGGCTATGTAGTACGAGCTACCGATATCCTAAACAGTGAGTACATATAAGCAATGCGATGAAACTAACCTCAATAGAAAACATCAATATTCTCAATATTGTCCTGTATGAGTACATATAAAGGCGTGTTAAGCACAACAGGCTAAACATCAACCAAATATATCCATGGTAGACAACATAATCTACAAATGATAGCTTCAGTGTGCAGGCTTAAGCACGCTAGTTAAGCAAAACAAGAAGTGGAAAGGTGTGTTAACTGCATCAGGCATAACATTGAAAAACAAACAAATAGTGATTCAAACTGGTATTGTGCAGGTCTAAAGTACACTAGTTATTGTTAAAAAAACGAAAAGGCATGTTAACTGAGATATCTTTAACGGCAACTAAATATCATAATTCATAGTGGTATTGTTGAAACTGTTATTTATGAAATTGAACTGCACGGAAAATAGTTGCACATATAGAGCATCACATTGTGAAGAACTGAAATAAACAAGGCATAAGGCCATCTCCAGCTGGTCCTTTAAAATTTAAAGGACTAAAACCCTTAGTGGATATATATTGTCCAAATTTTTTTGGCTGTTTCTAGTCGATCCCCTAAACTCAACATTTTAAACTTCAATTTGATCAAGTTCAAAGCAGGTTCAACCGAAAGTAGCATGCATTCAAACATAAACATAAATAGTTTTGCATAATCAAATATAAAACATAAATTTAAACTAAGCTAAAGTACTTTCGGTCGAAGTGGAGGTCGAGCCAATCATTCCTTGTCAGGTACGGTGGGCCGCGAGCCGAGTTTGGGCCGGTGCCGTTGTCGGGGTCATTGGGGAAGACACTCCTCCACTCATCAACGTCAATCTCCTCTTCCTCGCCACCCACCTCGACGCCCTCCGCACCGTCGTCCTCACCGCCTTCGACCTCGTCATCGGAGGAGAGCACGATAACCTCTTCGCCCTTCGTGCCAGCAAAAGTCGCCCGCTCCGCCTCCACGAGCTCCAGGTGCTGTCGACGGAGCTCTTGCACATAGTCCTTATCGTCGGCCTCGGCCTCGAGGCGCTCCCACGCCTCGCGGTCCTCCCGCGCCATAGCCAAACTTACCACCGCTGGCTCTAGCGGAACAAGGTCGACCGGACGTGTGTCGAAGGGGAAATTGAGCCTAGCCGCCGCGCCATGGTAGTGGACCTGCCAGTGGTCATACTCCATGGTCGCGAGCTCGGCCAAGGACGCTGCACCATCTGCTGGGTTTAGTTCGGTCAAGAAAACACAAAGTTTTTTCAGGCTGTTGGCATGGAGCGCTATCTCAACAACAACATTGCATGTTTTCTGGATAGCGAGGGTCATCAAGTAGAAGATCACACCAGCAAAGAGGCTCTACTTTTCCAAACATACAAAGGTAGACTGGGCACAGTATCGCCTACGGAGATGAAATTCGATCTGCATACACTCATCAATCGCTCCAACAACCTTGATCACCTGAACAAACCTTTCACACATGAAGAGATTGATGCAGTTGTGAAGGAGATGCCCCCTGATCGAGCCCCTGGACCGGATGGTTTTAGTGGAGCATTGCTCAAAGCTTGTTGGCCACCGACCAAGTTTGACGTTTATGCTTTGTGCTCCCAATTCCATCTAGGGATCTTAACCTAACGAGCATCAATGATGGCCTAATCACGCCTATCCCTAATTAAGGTTCACTCCCCGAAGTAGATTAATGATTACCGACCGATAACTTTACTCAATTGTTGCCTCAAGCTGATGACCAAACTCCTAGCAAATCGTCTGCAAAAGATCATCTTACACCTGATTCATTGCAATAAATATGGCTTTCTCAAAGGCAGGATCATTCAACATTGCCTAGCCTAGGCTTTCCAATATATTCATCAATGTCATGCAACCAAAGAAAAACCATCTTGCTAACATTAGACTTTGCCAAAGCCTTTGACACAATTGGCCACGACCCTATGATCAACATCATGCGCCACATTGGATTCAACGATAAATGGCTCAACTGGATCCAATGCATCTTCTCCTCTGGGTGCTCATCAGTTCTCCTTAATGGTGTGCCTGGCCGTCAGTTTCATTGCAAGAGTGGAGTGTGACAGGGTGATCCTCTCTCCCCTCTACTCTTTGTCCTCGTGGCAGACCTCCTACAAGCTGCTATCAACAATGCATACAGACAGGGGCTGATTGAACTGCCATTTCCTTACCCAGGTCAGACTGACTACCCCGTCATCCAATATGCAGATGACACAATCCTAGCCCTTCCTGCCTGCCCACAATAGGCTGAGATTGTCAAAAGAATCCTATCTAACTATGCAACGTCCATAGGCCTTAAGATCAACTTCCGCAAGTCTACACTTATTCCTATCAACCTTGATGACACTTCTACTAATGATCTGGCCCACATCTTTGGATGCTCAGTTGGCGCCATGCCATTTACGTATCTTGGCCTCCCCATGGGCACGTCGAAACCCACTATACAGGACCTCATCATGCCAATTGTCTGCAGTGCTGAACGACGCCTCACTGCCACGATTTCCATGATGTTGTATGGGGGCAAACTCTCCCGGCTTAATGCAACAGTCACCTCCCTGCTCATTTATGCAATGTGCATGTTGAAAATACAGCCTCAAATACTTGAGATACTTGACAAGGTTCGACGCAGATGTCTTTGTACAAAAAACCGAGCAAGGAGAAAAATGCAACTCATTAGCTGCTTGGGGTCTGGTGAGCAACCTAAAAAGCATGTAGGCCTAGGGGTGATCAGATTGAAGCATTCCTCATGAAGTTCTTGCACAAATTTTACAACAAGAAAGATGTCCCCTAGGTTCGCATACTTTGGAATGCCTACTATGCGAGCAAAATCCTTCATGCAACATATGTGATGGGCTTGTTCTGGTGGAGCGACGTGCTTAAGCTCACTCCTAAATACCGTGGGGTTTCACGTGTCCAAGTGGTTGATGGAACAACTGCCCTAGTTTGGAAAGATCTATGGATGGATGACACATGGGAGATCTCGCATCCACGGGCTTCTTCGTATGCCATGCATGAAGACACGTCCGTCAAAGATTTGTTGGAGAGCATGTCTTTGCATGAGCTCTTTCATCTGTCGCTCTCGCCTGATGCCCTCGTGGAAGTTCGTGACCTACAATCACTTTCGTCGCACCTTAACCCATCCTCGACACCCACTGACATCTGGTACTATGTTTGGGGGAAAATGGACTTCGAGGCAGCCGAGTATTACAAATTCTGTTTCAGAAATGTCCAGTCCCACCCAACATTAAGACTCCTATGGTGTTCCAAATGCACCATGAAGATCAAAGTCTTCAGTTGGCTGCTTCAGCACGACCGACTGAACAGGAGGAACATGCTGAAATGCCAACATTACAACATTGGTGAGGTCTTTGATTGCCTTCTCTGTGGGCAGAACATTGAAGAGATAGTTGACCATATGATCTTCACCTGCCCGTTCAGTCATTCCTGCTGGGGGAAACTTGCTATCAGCTGGCCTACTTTCAACTCAAGACTTGATCTGATCCATCAAACACAAGAGGCTGGGCATAACCCTCTCTTCATGGAAATTTTCCTCACGGCAGCCTGGAGTTTGTGGAAGGAACGAAACAACAAGCATTTTAGAGGGATCTGCCCTAGCACTGCATCTTGGCTGGCAAGATTCAAAGAAGATTTTAGCCTTCTGCAATATAGGGTGAAAGAGTTCCATAATACCATTTGACTGCTTTTTGTAACTCCCTAGCCTGATTACTGCTATGTATTAGTTGGTAGGGTGCTTCCCTTCACCACCCCTCTCTGATTGTAAGGGGTGGGAGAGAGATACCACCTTGTAACTATGTAACCTTGTAACCCATCCTATATATATACACACATAGTAGGAGCCTATCCTACTGTCTTCCCATAAAAAAAGGGCAAACTTTTATTAAATATTCAAGGAGAAACCATGGCTACTGCATGGCTATCATGCAAGTGGCTATTGTGGCTTTCCTAGGTGTGACGGAGGCTCCGGGAAGAAGTGCGATGAAGCCACGAAACAAAACGCCGAACGGTTCTCTCTCGAAGGGGGCTGATTAGAGGCAAGGGCAAATTTGTCATTTCACTATGGGACCACCTAGTGAAACTGTTACCAAAATATAGAGCTCGACGAGACGAATAAGTGGGTGTTGGTTTCACCTTAATCGGAGTTACGAGCGAAAAGTTGTGGCCGTTCACTTTTTTGGCAGAAAAGTGACTAAACAGTGAACGTTCACAATCCAACAGATTCAGCCGACGGTTGAAAAAATGAAAACGCCTTTCCAGAAATACGCCTTCATAATAAGAACACGCATTTTCAGCCGAAGTAGATACAGAGTACGCTTTCCTACTTCAAAAGTGTATTCTAGGAAAAACCGCCTCCACTTAAAGCACGTGGGTCCGGGGGAGAGTCACTTACGTGTGGGTCCAGGGGGCAGCGGGAAGGGGCACGGGCGCTGCTTCGTCTTCCTCATCTCGCTCCCAGTTCTCTCGTGAACAGAGGAGGAACAGGGGAGGGAAGCGGCATGGGGGCCGGCCGACCCAGGCCAGCTCCGGCCAAGGGGAGGGCACGGGCGGCTCGTGGCCTACCGCGCCCATTCAGGGGAGACACGGCCGCCGGGGAGGAGTGGGGGTCGCTGGGCGGAGGAGGACCCAAGAGGAGGCAGAGGCGGCCGATGGTGGTGATGCTTGGTGATGCAGGCCGTCACCGGGCAGGGTGAGGGGTTGGGGCAAGCTGTAGGGACGAGGAGGAGAGGGTGGAGGCCTCGGGAAGTGGAGAGAGGGCTCGAGGTGGCCGGAATAGAGTAGAACGGCGATGGCCGAGGTGAACTCTGGTGAAAATAGGAGGGGCTGAGGACTCTGGTGGGCTAGATGGGCGGGGAAAGAGTGAGAGGGCTGCGGAAGGACCCGTGGCAGCTTAATAGCCGAGGAAGAAGCCTCTAGAGCTCACGGGCGAGCTCCAACTTAGCTCTAATGGCGGACAGTGGCTAGACGCGTCACGGGTGGGACAACGACGACCACACCACAGCGATGCATGAGCTCACGGGCTAGCTCCAGGACTTGGTTTGAGGTCGAGACGACGAGTGAGATGACAGGAACAGTGGCCGGAACGAGCGAGAGCATGCAATTAGGCATGATGCAAGCATGATCACCACAGGCACTGGAGCAAATGGCTCGTTTTGGCTGGACCGACCATGTCTAGTAGATAGACCATCGTGCCCTGAGTCCAAATGAGAAATAATATGGTCCAGGGCCAAAGAAGAGATTTGAAGGAGGAGCCAAAGCATTTTGGCAGCAAGGTGTTTGATGTGAATTGTGAGAGCTAGAATAGTGCAATGACTCTGAGCTTTGGCACAACATGTTCAAGCACTAAGATAATCCCCTCTGAGAATTTGAAGCTCATTAGGATGGACAAAAAGGATACTTGCTGTAGAAACCACCCTAATGGCCAGAATTAGAGATGATGAAGTTGCACTCACATGAAGAGGCAAGTTGAGCTAAAATTGGGCATGGCCCAATGATTTGAAGATATGAAGCTTCTAAAAAAGATTCAGGCCATTTCGATGAACTAAACTAGCACTTGCTTCACAATGCTTTATTCTGACCAAAAACTTGGAAAAATTGCACAGGTAAAATGGTTTGATGAAATGAGCCAAAACTTGGTGGCGAGCGTTGATATGGATAGGAGAATGCCCTGAAAATTTTCCAGCTTAAATGAAGCAATATAAAATATAGTTGCTTCACAAACTGAAAATTTAGACAGAAACAAAGAATTGATCCTGGGCTCACATAGATCAATGGAATGAGATTAAACTTGGTGGATGGTTATCATATGAGCACATGAAGGAGTGTAAGAAATTTGAACTCATTCGGATAATCCTGGCTAGTACTTTCTTCACAAAGGCTTCCTTGAGACAGGAACTTTGAAAAATCACTGAGGATGATTCACTAGGCAAATGAAGTTGAGATTTGGCACAGGGCAATGATATGGACAGAAAAAGATGTTCAAAAAGTTTGGAGTCAAATGAGCAAATATAAATGGCACTTGCTTCACAAAGTGCCATTTAGGGCAGTATAGGAGAAGAATTATTGGAGGATGATCTTTGAACGTGGCAATGAAATGTTTTACCATATTTGAGCAAGATAGGACGCAAACAATTTTTGAGAATTATTTGGGAATTTTGGGAGTGACAAAAATATAGGTTGCTTCACAACCTCGGGTTTAAAGGGTTATCCCTTTTAACAAAAAATGAATATTCCCTAGAAAAAGAATATTGGATTAGGTCAAGGATGAAAATGGCATGATCTTGGATTGATGGTGAGGATGAAAAGCCACTATAAAACCTAGGAAGATATGATCTTCCCAAGTTTCATAACCACATAGCCACAGAAAAACAAATTAAATCAAGAAATCCAAGAAAATCATCAGAAAAAGAAAAGGAAAAAATCCAGGGTGTTACAAACCTCCCCCTTAAAGAAATCTCGTCCTCGAGATTTAGTTGCTTAGGGAACAAGTAAATATTCTGACTTGAAGAAACCATTTCCAACTCGGGTTTCTTTTATTCATTCTCTTATAATGTTCCCATTGAATTGGATCTGACTGACTGCCTTCATCTGGAGTGGTTTGCTTCACCGAATCTGACATACTGATAGGACTTGCCTCATATGTTCCAGTTCATACTAAGTCAATTTTTCTTTCATATCTGCTGGCTTAGCTGAGGTTTGAAAGATTATCATTACTGACATACATTTCCTTTTCGATATTGATCCTTGCTGGAGATGTTATTGTCGTATCGAGTACCGAGAATATTCCATAGAGTGGGGAACACATCTTTCCATGGAACAAGGAATCTCTTCTATCAAGATATCATACTTTTTGAATATATGCATGCCTTCTGGGTTGAAAATAGTGATAGAAATCATACTTGGCTTTCTCATGGATTCTGACATCTTGAAGGAGTTTCTGACTTATCTTGACTGGCTTTACTGTCTTGCGTATCAAACATGTACCACAAGTTTGACTGTCGCTTGTCATGACTGATAGAGCAATGCATCATCACCTGATGATCACATTTGCAGACTTGACTGGCGGTAATCTTGGTAAAGAATCCCGTTCACAGCAGGCTATTCTTTAATTGCTCCCCATATGCGAGAGATAACAATCCTCAAAGTATGTTCTCTCACACTGATTCTTCAGTTTTTCCGGTATATCCAGGTGGATAACAGTCCGTGCGATGCTTCAGCGCGGTCAATATGTGGAGTTGTCCTTGGGTCGGACTTGACAGACTTGGGTATTCAATGCTGACAGTTTTGATCATAAACTATGGACTGAGCTGGTTGCCATGCCATGAGGTCCTTACTATGATGGAGTAGACCTCTTTAGGCATATCTCTACTTGGGTTTGATGTGGAATAAGACTATCTTGGGCATACATACCACATTGCTCACACAATAACTAGCGTACCTGTATTGTCGGTCTTGCTCTTTCATTATTATTTTCTTCATCTGGATCCTTAACTGAAAGAGCGGGGCCGTATATTTCCTTGATTATTCTCGCGGCCCTGAGTACTGTCATGTGCAATATCTTGCAATCATACCTTGGTCTTGTTCATCTCTTGACTCTCGGGATATTTATCCGGTTCACGCGTTATATAGATCTCATTACTGTCGTTGACTATACCGGACAGTGACATGATTTAATAACATCACCTTGTCGGATGTGCGGGGTCTGATCTCGATAATTACAACCAAGATGGTGTCTCAATATTGTCTTTCTTCAAATCTTGTCAGTTCTTGCATTACCCACTGGTTTTCCTTCACTTGCATATCCAGTGAGGTTGTCGGATGCGTACCGTGAATTCTTCCTTGTGCGCGGGACCTTCATGAACTTGACATCATCCTCACTGCATGAAGAAATATCGGACTCTCAAGCCATACCTTTGTTCTGACTGATTCTTGTTTCTAACCCAATTGTTGCAGATCTAACACTTGGAAAACATTGCCATATGCTGACAACTCATTGTTTAATATCTTGTACCAGTTCCATACTGAATAAGATTGGGCAGCTTGCGTTGGAAGCCATCGAGATATCATGCTGAGGAACACTGGATGGCTTGTGCTCGAAACTTTTGCCGGATATCTTGCTGAGGAAGGCAGGGTACCGTACCTCATAAGCTCCCCCCCTTAAAAACTTACCAGGTAAGACTTGGTACCTTATGCCAGAAGCTTTTGCAGTATCCTATTGAGAAGACTGAATATCTTGCACGGGAATCCAATCACACCTTTCTGATGCAGACTGAGGAATCTTGCCTTGTACGCTTCGCTGATAAATTGCAAAGAAGGACTGGACTGATTTTCTTTGTGAACGGAATATATATAGGGAAAATCCATCCTACCACCCGGTGGTAGATACCCCACATATCTCATATACTACCATGTGGTACTATATATAGTATTTTATTATTTTAAATATGTTCATATACTATATCTAAGATATTTCAAAGCAAGTTACATGAAAAAATTGCATATGAGCCCATAGTTTTTGTTATATTTGTGAAATGCGTACATATTTGTACTTAAAAAAGAGCATACTCAAAACATGGTACATACTACCTAAAAATTAGTATATATACTACCTAATCATTGTTATATACTACATACTACACGTGCATACTCTCGGTTTCGATAGATACTACATACAACATACAAAACGCAAGTGTTGGTAACTACCACTGCTTGTAGGAAACATTTGACCTACATACACACACACACACGCACGCACACACACACACACACACACACACACACGCACGCACACACACACACACACACACACACACACACACACACATATATATATCCTTGTCATTCCAACTGCTGATAACTTGTATGACAAGAATTTGTCTGACCATCCTTCTTGCTGAATTCATTGAATATTCGGACTGACTTCTGAGTGTCACATGTTTCAAATCTGACTCCTGGCAGAATCAATCATTGTGCATGAACCATACCTTTGACTTGCCATGCACGGTTGGATCCAATTTTGTTCTCCTACTGGCTTAATCATTGCTGCAATAAATATGGATCTCTGATGGGTACTTGTTACTGAAACTCTGAGCAGGATATACTTGTTTTCAGATCGGATGTCTGCAATACAATGCTGTCAGCTAAAAATCTCATTGCTTTGAACTGAATTCCTTGGTGTATATATTTACTTCTCATGACTTCTTCTGATCCAGTGTCGATTGATGAGCACTTTCCATAAGGGGGTAACACCAAAGATTCAAAACATAGAAGCACGAGAAAACAATCGATTGCAACACATCACACAACAAACAAGCTACAAAAATAATCCACACAGGCACACACAAGCAATTATACTAAAGCAAATGCACATGCACTACAAGAAGGACTACACCCTATGCTTGAGGAAACACTTGTGGACTGACGAAGAAGCTAAGGGAGTAGCGAGTGGAACCGCTGACTCCGAAACTCTGGATGGACGAGGCCGAGGGGTTGGACAAGCTGGCGGAGATTGAGGTAGGGAAGCACCAAGCAATCTCCTGGCTCAAATGGCGTCTCGGACTAATTCGGAAATAAGAATACACTCGGTCATCATGTAACGGGACATGGCAAGGATAGCCGGGTCATCTTGGGGGTTGACAAACGGGAACTTGATCCGCTTAGGATTCTCAATGATGGTGGGGTAGTATTGACAAGCATGGTTCTCTTGCACCATGCTCCCTTGATGACGAAGGCCGGTGATTCCTACCATTGCGGCAAGCTGGACGGCTTGCTCGGGAGTAGCGCCGTAACCATCGTGGAAACTATAGGTGCACTTACCAACAGGAATCGGGGCTAACAGATGAACATGAGAAACATACTCCAGGATTCTTCCTCCAGCAGAAAACTGGAATAATTGATATTGAAGTGGATCTCTGTGGGGATAAATGCTATGCCACATGTCGCCAAGGAGGGTGGCAAAGCTAAGAGGTGTAGGAGTGGGATTGAATGCAATAGGAACAGGACCAGGAGCTCTGGGAAGGGCACTGAACACATGGAAGCTGACCACCTTCTACGCACGAAACATGGGTTAGGGGTAACTGACTAAGACTATGCAGCAAAAAATGCAACAACCAAATGCAGCAAGCAAGGGCAACACCCAGACCCTATACTATCATTTTCTATCATTCCAGAGCACTAGGAAGCTCTACAGCCAGACCTGCTCTGATACCAAGTGTTGTGGCACCCCAACTCAGAGAAACCGGAACGCCCCGTATTCTAGCCCAGAGATTAAGGTGAAGACTTCTGGAATACGGCACTGCTTAGCATAGAACAAACCAGCTGAGCGCGGGGACCTGGCTTCTTCCTCCGAGTAATCACTACTCCTAATGCCTTCACTACGCTGCTGGAATGTGCTTTCATGGAACGTCAGAGGTTTAAACTTTGAGAAGAAGCAGCTGGCCCTCAATAATGCGATTACTTCTAGTGGTTGTGCGGTTGTGTGTTTGCAAGAGACCAAAATGCCCGATGTCTCTTTTGCGTTTATTAAAACCTACTTTCCCGAACAATTTGATCGTTATGCTTTTGTTCCTTCGCGCGGGGCCTTTGGAGGCCTTCTGACAGTATGGAAAAGCGCTATTTTCACTGGAAATGTTGTTTCTGTGGATGTTTTTGCCTTGACTGTTAGTTTTGTCAGCACGCAGTCATCTCAGTCGTGGTCTCTTGTTAATATTTACGGTCCTTGTGCGGGGGATGATCGAGATACGTTTACCTCCTGGCTTTACGATGTAGATATTCCTCCTGGGCAAGATTGGCTTTTACTTGGGGATTTGAACTAGATGCGAGCTCCTGACAACCGTAACAAGGAGGGGGAAAATATAAATGACATGATCGCTTTCAATGACATCATTTGCAAGCAGCAGTTAATTGAAATTCCGATTCAGGGCAGATCTTATACTTGGAGTAATATGCAACTTGACCCTCTTTTGGAACAGATTGATTGGGTTTTCACTTCCCTCCATTGGACCAACACATATCCTAAAACCCTGGTTAAACCGCTCGGGAAACCTGTGTCTGACCATATCCCTTGCGTGGTAACTATTGAAACTAAAATCCCTCGTAGTAAATTGTTTTGCTTTGAATCTTACTGGATTTTGCACCCGGGGTTCATGGAGGTAGTTCAAGAGGTTTGGGACAGACCAGTTCATAATAAAAATGCAGCTGCTACGCTCTCCCACAAGTTTAAGGCCCTTAGACACGCTCTTAAAGTTTGGAGTAGAAATATTTCAAAGCTTTCCATTGCGATCAGCAACTGTAATGTTGTCCTGACGGATTTGGATGAATTAGAAAACAAAAGATGCCTCACAATTCCGGAAGCTAACTTCAGAAACATCCTTAAAGCTCATTTGCTCAAGTTACTCAAGTACCAGAAGTTATATTGGAAAAAATGCTGCACCATACGTTGGATCAAGTTTGGAGACGAAAATACAATTTTTTTTCAAGCCATTGCAACTGAGAGATTTCGTAAGAATAACATTGCTTCGTTTAGCACGGACGATGGTACTCTGGTTGAAGATCATCCTGGAAAAGAAGCCTTGCTTTACTCCACTTATAAAACAAGGTTAGGTACTACTGCTTCTTGTGACATGAAATTTGATCTTCTGTCGATCATCCCTCGGGCACCCAACCTTGACCATCTCACTGACCCATTTTCTGAGGAAGAAATTGATAGCATTGTCAAAGAAATGCCTCCCGATCGTGCCCCTGGACCTGATGGATTTAGTGCTGCATTTCTTAAGACCTGCTGGCCTATTACTAAACATGACTTTTATGCACTCTGTAAGCAATTTCATGAAGGCACCCTCGACATCACCAGCATCAACGATGGTCTCATTACTCTAATACCCAAGGTCAATTCGCCTGAGTCCGTTAACGATTACAGACCCATTACACTACTGAACTGCTGCCTAAAGTTGATCACTAAGCTACTTTCAAACCGCCTCCAACGTGTCATTCTACAGCTGGTACACCGTAATCAGTACGGATTTCTCAAAGGGAGGACAATTCAAGATTGTCTCGCCTGGGCCTACCAGTATATCCATCAGTGCTATACTTCTGGAAGGGGGATTGTTCTACTGAAGCTTGAATTCGCCAAAGCATTCGATACCATTGCTCATGAGCCCATGATCAATATAATGTGGCATATGGGGTTTAATGATCGATGGATTGCTTGGATCAAATGCCTCTTCTCCTCTGGCAGATCTTCAGTTCTCCTCAATGGGGTCCCGGGCCGGCAGTTTCCCTGCAAGTGTGGGGTTCGACAAGGAGATCCGCTGTCCCCCCTAATCTTTGTCCTTGCAGCTGAGCTACTCCAAGCAGCAATCAATGACGTGTTCAGACAAGGCCGTATACACCTTCCTTTTCCTTGCAAAGGACAAACAGATTATCCTGTCCTCCAATATGCGGATGACACACTCATTGTCCTACCTGCATGCGTCCAACAAGCCACTTTGATAAAACAGCTCCAATCTGACTATGCCTCATCCATTGGGCTTAAGATCAACTTCCATAAATCCACCCTAATCCCAATCAACCTAGACTTGGCTACCACGGCGAATCTGGCCAGAGTTTTTGGATGCACCATTGGATCGATGGCTTTCACCTACCTGGGCCTCCCACTTGGCATGACTAAACCCACTTGGCACGACTAGAAAGACAACTTACTGCCACTATTGCGATGATGTCATATGGTGGTAAGCTCTCTTGGCTGAATGCTTCGGTCACTTCTCTTCTAGTGTTTGCCATGTGCACGCTTAAGTTTCCACCAAAGCTCATTGAGATCCTGGACAAGATCAGACGCAGATGTCTCTGGACCAAGAAAATGGAACAAGGGGACAAATGCAACTCTCTGGCTGCATGGGACTTGGTCTGCAGGCCAAAGAAAAAAGGTGGGCTGGGTGTGATCAATATAAGGATTCATAATGAGGCCCTGTTGCTCAAATTCTTGGACAAATTCTTCAACAAGCAGGATATCCCGTGGGTGAATCTTATTTGGGACAATCTTTATGTTGGCAAGATCCCCCATGCAGTGGATTCGATTGGCTCCTTCTGGTGGAAGGATATCCTAAAACTCACCCCCATATTTCGAGGAATCACACGTGTTCAAGTGGTTGATGGTGAAACGACTCTCTTTTGGAAAGATTTGTGGAAAGAGGAAATCCTCCAAGTTTCTCATCCTCGAGCATTTTCCTATGCTATTCATGAAGATTGGTCAGTGGCTGAGGCGATGATGCACACGGAGCTGCATGAAACCTTTCATCTACCAGTCTCACTGCAGGCACTCGAGGAGATCCAGTCCATGTCATCCCCTCCATTTTGGATATCTCCATCAACCTCGCTACATGATGTTTGGCACTACTCCTGGGGCTCGGCATGCTACATGCCAAAGGACTATTACAACAATTACTTCAGGGACATGGTGGAGCACCCTGTGTTCAAAAATCTTTGGGAGTCACGATGTACTATGAAAATCAAAGTGTTCAGCTGGCTCCTATTCCTTGATAGACTCAACACTCGCAATATGCTTAAAAGAAGGCATTACAATATCGGCGACAACTTTGACTGCATCCTCTGTGGCCAACATGTTGAGGAGACCGTGGATAATATGATCTTCACCTGCCCCTTTAGCCAAACCTGTTGGGCCAAACTTCATATTGACTGGGGCCCCTTTTTTCATAACCGGCTAGATCTCCTTCAAGCTACTGATCACTCCTGGCCAAACCAATTTTTCTTTGAAACATTCCTAACTTCGGCCTGGAGCATTTGGAAGGAGAGAAACAACAAGCATTTTAGAGGGGTGGCTCCTAGTGTGGGGTCCTGGTTAAACCGCTTCAAAGAGGACATCAAGCTTCTCCAACATAGGGTTAAAGCAGCTCATATTGGTGCCTTGCTTAACTTTTGTAACTCTATTGTGTAGACAACAGTCTCACTTCTTTTTGTTGGCTAGCTACACACTAGGTGCACATTGCACCTTGTGAGGATCTGATTGATATGTCTATGTAAACACCCCATTTATATAGATATATGAAAATACAGTAGGGGTTTTCGCCCTAATGTCAAGTTTCTCAAAAAAAACACAAGCATAACTCTACCATAAGCATAGCATGACCACTAGCATCATGAATAAATACCATGCAAGAACATAGCAAGAACACTACCATGTAAGCACGTAACCAACTAGATGCAAAGGAACATGTATAACCACGGTTCTGGATATCAGACGGTAAACATGCATCCGACTGTACATCACTACTACAAGCATGTACTACTACTACCAAGCATGACATGAAAACAATACTAGCAAGTAGTACAAGATAACAGGATGCATCGGAACATAGCATGAAGGTGAACATGAAACCACGAGCATAACTGAAACAACGACAGTAATAGCAAACAAGCAGACAGATAACAGGCAAACTTCTATTAAATATTCAAGGAGAAACCATGGCTACTACATGGCTATCATGCAAGTGGTTGTTGTGGCTTGCCTGGGGGTGACGGAGACTCCGGGAAGAAGTGCGGTGAAGTCGCAGAACGAAAAGCCAAATGGTTCTCTCTCGGAGGGGGCTGATTAGAGGTAAGGGAAAAATGGGCATTTTTACTGTGGGTCCACCTAGTGAAAATGTTACCAAACTATAGAGCTCGACGAGACGAATAAGTGAGTGTTGGTTTCACCTCAATCAGCGTTACGAGAAAAAAGTTGTGGCCGTTCACTTTTTAGGCAGAAAAGTGACTAAACAGTGAACGTTCACAATCCAGCAGATTCGGCCGACGGCTGAAAAAATGAAAATGCCTTTTCAGAAATACGCCTTCATAATAAGAAAACGCATTTCAACGGAAGTAGATCCAGAGTATGCTTTCTAACTTTGAAAGCGTATTATAGGAAAAACCGTCTCCACTTAAAGCACCTGGGCCCGGGGGAGAGTCACTTACATGTGGGTCCAGGGGGCAGCGGGAGGGGGCACGGGCGCTGCATCGTCTTCCTCCTCTCGCACCTAGTTCTCTCGTGAACGGAGGAGCAGGGGAGGGAAGCGGCATGGGGGCCGGCTGGCCCAGGCTAGCTCAGGCCAAGGGGAGGGTGATGACCCACAAGTATAGGGGATCTACCATAGTCCTTTCGATAAGTAAGAGTGTCGAACCCAACAAGGAGCAGAAGGAAATGACAAGCGGTTTTCAGTAAGGTTTTCTCTGCAAGCACTGAAATTGTAGGTAACAGATAGTTTTGTGATAAGATAATTTGTAACGGGTGACAAGCAATGAAAGTAAATAAAGTGCAACAAGGTGGTCCATCCTTTTTGTAGCAAAGGACAAGCCTGGATAATTTCTTATAACGAGAAAAGCGCTCCCGAGGACACATGGGAATTATCGTCAAGCTAGTTTTCATCACGCTCATATGATTCGCGTTCGGTACTTTGATAATTTTATATGTGGGTGGACCGGTGCTTGGGTACTGCCCTTACTTGGACAAGCATCCCACTTATGATTAACCCCTATTGCAAGCATCCGCAACTACAAAAGAAGTATTAAGGTAAACGTAACCACATCATTAGACATATGGATCCAAATCAGCCCCTTACAAAGCAACACATAAACTAGGGTTTAAGCTTCTGTCACTCTAGCAACCCATCATCTACTTATTACTTCCCAATGCCTTCCTCTAGGCCCAAATAATGGTGAAGTGTCATGTAGTCGACGTTCACATAACACCACTAGAGGAGAGACAACATACATCTCATCAAAATATCGAACGAATACCAAATTCACATGACTACTAATAGCAAGACTTCACCCATGTCCTCAGGAACAAACGTAACTACTCACAAAGCATATTCATGTTCATAATCAGAGGAGTATTAATATGCATTAAGGATCTGAACATATGATCTTCCACCAAGTAAACCAATTAGCATCAACTACAAGTAGTAATCAACACTACTAGCAACCCACAGGTGCCAATTTGTGGTTTTGGTACAAGATTGGATACAAGAGATGAACTAGGGTTTTGAGAGGAGATGGTGCTAGTGAATATGTTGATGGAGATTGACCCCCTCCCGATGATAGGATCGTTGGTGATGATGATGGTGATGATTTCCCCCTCCCGGAGGGAAGTTTCCCCGGCAGAACAACTCCACCGGAGCCCTAGATTGGTTCCGCCAAGGTTCCGCCTCGTGGCTGCGGAGTTTCATCCCGTAAGCTTGCTTATGATTTTTTCTAGGGTAAAAGCCTTCATATAGTAGAAGATGGGCACCGGAGGGCCACCAGGGGGCCCAGGAGATAGGGGGCGCGCCCCCACCCTCCTGGCCAGCGTGTGGGCCCCCTCTGGTGTTTTCTTCGCTCAATAATTCTTATTAATTCCAAAACTGACTTCCGTGGAGTTTCGGGATTTTTGGAGTTGTGCAGAATAGGTTTCCAATATTTGCTCCTTTTCCAGCCAGAATTCCAGCTGCCGACATTCCCCCTCTTCATGGTAAACCTTGTAAAATAAGAGAGAATAGCCATAAGTATTGAGACATAATGTGTAATAACAGCCCATAATGCAATAAATATTGATATAAAAGCATGGTGCAAAATGGATGTATCAACTCCCCCAAGCTTAGACCTCGCTTGTCCTCAAGCGGAAGCCGAAATCGAAAAATATGTCCACATGTTTAGAGATAGAGGTGTCGATAAAAATAAAATACGAACATGAGGGCATCATGATCATTCTTATAACAGCAACATATATAGATTTTGTCATATGATTTCTTATGCTCAAGTAACAATCAATTCACAATGTCAAGTATGGTTCAGAAACTTCATTGGGAACTAACAAACTATAATCTCAGTCATTGAAGCAATTGCAATTTATCATAACATCAGAAAGAGTCAAGAATAGAGCTTTTCAGCAAGTCCACATAGTCAACTATCATATAGTCTTCCACAATTGGTAACACTCACGCAGTACTTGTGGTTATGGAGTTTCAACCAGACACTAAGAAAGATAGGGGCTTATTGTGTTGCCTCCCAACGTATTCACCTTTGGGTGATGTCAACAATAATAATTCATGCTAACTTACATCCAATTCAATATATATATCAAGATCTTTCAAACACTAGGAGCTTGCCAAAGGATAAAATGAAAAAGGGAAAGGTGAAGATCACCTTGACTCAAGCATAAAGTAAAAACATAAAGTAAAAGATAGGCCCTTTGCAGAGGGAAGCAGAGGTTGTCATGTGCTTTTAGGGTTGGATGCACAAAATCTTAATGCAAAAGAACGTCACTTTATATTGCCACTTATATATGGACCTTTATTATGCAGTCCGTCGCTTTTATTGCTTCCATAACAAGATCATATAAAGCTTATTTTCTCTCCACTAATAATACATACTTATTTAGAGAGCAATTTTTATTGCTTGCAACATGACAACTTACTTGAAGGATCTTACTCAATCCATAGGTAGGTATGGTGGACTCTCATGGAAAAAAATGGGTTTAAGGATATTTGGAAGCACAAGTAGTATCTCTACTTGGTGCAAGGAATTTGGCTAGCATGAGGGAGAAAGGCAAGCTCAACATGTTGGGAAGATCAATGACAATATACTTTAACTGAGATGTGAGAAAACATAAAACATTACGTTGTCTTCCTTGTCCAACATCAACTCTTTTGGCATGTCATACTTAATGAGTGCTCACAATTATAAAAGATGTCCAAGATAGTATATTTGTATGTGAAAACCTCTCTTTCCTTATTACTTCCTATTAATTGCAACGATGACCAAAACTACGTTTGTCAACTCTCAACAACTTTTATGCCTCATACTTTCTATGTGTGAAGTTATTGCTATCCATAAGATCAATATGAACTCTTTTATTCTTTTTATTCTTTCTACTTTCTCAAGATCATGGCAAGATAGCGAAGCCCTTGACTCAACACTAATCTTTATTACAGATAGCTCACGGACTCGATTACATAAAGAGATCACAAAGCAAAACTCAAAACTACTTGATACCAAAACTTCACTCTACTAGATCAAGATACTACTAAAAAGGATCGAACTAATCAAAATGGTAAAGATAGGAGTGTGATGGTGATACAATACTGGGGCACCTCCCCCAAGCTTGGCAGTTGCCAAGGGGAGTGCCCATACCCATGTGATTATGTCCTCGGAGGTGATGGAGGTGGTGATGATGATGGTGGATAATCGCAAATCAAACGTAAAAGCTCCTCCAACTTGCGGATGATACCCTTGAGCCCTACAATATGATCCTTCAACAAAATATTTTCCTACGTGATATACTTGTTTTGTATGCGAGCTAACTCAATCATCTTGAAAGCTTCAATCTCAGTTGGGGTGAAGATGTTAGGAAGAGGTCGAGGGATGTCTTCTTCTTTCATTGCCGGAGCTTGATCCTCCATGGCCTTCTTGATCCCTTCATCCTTGTTGATCTCCTCCGGTTCTTCTCTTTTCAGCTCTATCTTCAATAGCCAAGCATCCTTGTCTTCATTGTTGAAGGAGGGCGACGTCATGGTGCTCTAGATCTGTCAGAAAAACAACTTGAAACAAAAACATAGGATATTTGCGTAATACGGTGATCAAAACCTTAGGGAGGTTATATAATGAATTTTTACCAACCAAAATACGTAACGTGCAAGAAAACGGTGTCCGGGAGGAACACGAGGTGGCCACGAGACAGGTGGGCACACCCAGGAAGGGTGGGCGCGCCCTCCACCCACGTGGAGGCCTCATGTCCTTCTCGGATTACTTCTTTCTTTCCAAAATTCTTAAATATTCCAAAACGGAGGAAAATTGCCATTAGAATTGTTTTGGAGTCAGTTTACTTACCGTACCACATACCTATTCCTTTTCAGAGTCTAAAACGTTCTGGAAAGTGTCCCTTATGTATTCCTCCGGGGTTACGGTTTCAATAATATTAGTTTCAACATTGATAGGATTACCTGCGATATAATGTTTGATTTTTAACCATTCACCACCCTCGGACTTGTGCCTTCGAAGTTGTTTATTTTTATGGAACCTGAATGATAGACCTCCTCGATAACGTAAGGACCTTCCCATTTAGAGAGAAGTTTTCCTGCAAAAAATCTTAAATGAGAGTTGAATAATAACACATAATCACCTAGATTAAATTCTCGCTATTGTATCCTTTTTTCATGCCAGCATTTGACTGTTTCTTTGAATAGCTTGGCATTCTCATAGGCTTGGGTTCTCCATTCATCAAGTGAGCAAATATCAAATAACCTATTCTCACCGGCAAGTTTGAAGTCATAGTTGAGCTCTTTAATAGCCCAATATGCTTTATGTTCAAGTTCAAGAGGTAAGTGACATGCTTTTCCATAAACCATCTTATACGGACATACCCATAGGATTTTTGTATGCAGTTCTATAGGCCCATAATGCATCATCAAGTTTCTTGGACCAATTCTTTCTAGATCTATTCATAGTCTTTTGCAAAATTAATTTGAGCTCTCTATTGCTCATCTACTTGACCACTAGACTACGGGTGATAAGGAGATGCGATTCTATGATTAACATCATACTTAGCAATCATCTTACGGAAAGCGCCATGAATAAATGTGAACCACCATCAGTCATAAGATATCTAGGGACTCCAAACCTCAGAAAAATAACTTCTTTAAGCATTTTAATAGAAGTGACATGATCAGCACTACTAGTTGGAATAGCTTCTACCCACTTAGTAACGTAATCAACAACAACTAAAATATGTGGGTAACCATTAGAGGCAGGAAAAGGTCCCATATAATGAAAGCCCCAAACATCAAATGGTTCAATAACAACAGAATAATTCATATGCATTTCTAGACGTCTACTAATATTACCAATTCTTTGACATTCATCACAAGATAAGACAAACTTACGAGCATCTTTGAAGAGAGTAGGCCAATAAAAACCGGATTGCAATACCTTATGTGCAGTTCTATCTCCAGCATGGTGTCCTCCATATGATTCAGAGTGACACTTGCGTAGGATCTGGTCCTGTTCATGGTGTCCTCCAGCATGGTGTCCTCTAATAACACCATCTACTCCTTCTTTATAAAGGTGTGGGTGATCCCAAAAGTAATGTCTTAAATCATAGAAGAACTTTTTCTTTTGCTGGTATGTGAAACTAGGTGGTATAAATTTAGCAACAATGTAATTAGCATAATCAGCATACCAAGGGGCAGTACGAGAAGCATTAATGACCGCTAATTGTTCATTAGGAGAGCTATCATCTATAGGTAGTGGGTCATCAAGAACATTCTCTAACCTAGACAAGTTGTCTGCAATGGGGTTCTCAGCTCCCTTTCTATCAACAATATGCAAATGAAATTCTTGGAGCAAGAGAACCCATCTAATAAGTCTAGGCTTAGCATCTTTCTTTTCCATAAGATATTTAATAGCAACATGATCAGTGTGAATTGTAACTTTAGAATCAACAATATAAGGTCTAAACTTATCACAAGCAAATACAACTACTAAGAACTCTTTTTCAGTAGTAGCATAATTTCTCTGGGCAGTATCAAGAGTTTTACTAGCATACCGGATAACATTCAATTTCTTATCAACTCTTTGCCCTAGAACAACACCTACTGCATAATCACTAGCATCACACATAATTTCAAAGGGTAAATTCCAATCAGGTAGCTGAACAATAGGTGAAGTGATCAAAGCTTTCTTAAATATTTCAAATGCTTCTACACAATCATCATCAAAGACAAAAGGAATATCTTTTTGTAATAAATTAGTCAGAGGCCTAGAGATTTTAGAAAAGTCCTTAATGAACCTCCTATAAAAACCGGCATGACCAAGGAAACTTCTTATACCTTTTATGTCCTTGGGACATGGCATCTTTTCAATAGCATCAACTTTAGCTTTATCAACTTCAATACCTCTCTCAGAAATCATATGCCCCAAGACAATGCCTTCATTAACCATAAAGTGGCACTTTTCCCAATTCAAGACGAGACTAGTGTCTTAGCATCTCTGCAAAACTCGATCAAGGTTGCTCAAGCAATCATCAAAAGAGGATCCATAAACGGACAAATCATCCATGAATACCTCACAAATCTTTTCACAAAAGTCAGATAATATAGCCATCATGCATCTTTGAAAATTAGCAGGTGCATTACATAAATCAAAAGGCATACGTCTATAAGCAAAAGTACCAAAAGGGCAAGTAAAAGTAGTTTTTGATTGATCCTCCGCTGACACAGGTATTTGAGAGAAACCAGAATTACCATCTAGAAAGCAGAAATGTGTGTGTTTGGATAGTCTTTCTAGCATTTGATCAATAAGAGGTAAAGGGTAAGGATCTTTCTTAGTAGCTTTATTTAATTTACGGAAATCAATTACCATCCTATAACCTGTAATAATTCTTTGCGGGATCAATTCATCTTTATCATTAGGAACAACAGTAATACCTCCCTTTTTAGGAACGCAATGGACAGGACTTACCCAATCACTATCAGCAACGGGATAAATTATACCTGCCTCAAGGAGCTTTAGTATCTCCTTTCTTACCACTTCTTTCATCTTGGGATTCAATCGTCGTTGAGGATTCCTAATTGGTTTAGCATCTTTCTCCACATTTATTTTGTGTTGGCATAGAGTGGGATTAATGCCCTTAAGATCATCCAGAGTATATCCAATAGCAGCATGGTGCTTCTTTAGAGTTCTCAATAATCTTTCTTCTTCTTGCTCTGAAAGGTTAGCACTAATAATAACATGATATATTTTATTTTCATCAAGATAAGCATACTTAAGATTATTAGGTAATGGTTTGAGCTCAAACACGGGATCACCCTTAGGTGGAGGGGGATCCCCTAGGATTTCAACAGGTAGGTTGTGTTTTAGAATAGGACCTTGTTGAAGGAACACTTCGTCTATTTCCCTTCTTTCATTCATAAACATGTCATTTTCATGGTCTAGCAAATATTGTTCTAACGGATCAGTAGGAGGCACTGAAATAGAAGCAAGACCAATAATCTCATCTTTACTAGGTGATTCTTTATCACGGGGTTGTCTACGAAACTTAGCAAAATTAAACTCATGAGACATATCCCCTAAGCCAATTGCAACAACATCCTTTTTGCAATCAATCCTAGCATTAACAATATTCAAGAAGGGTCTACCAAAAATAATGGGACAAAAGTCATCTTGTGGGGAACTAATAACAAGAAAATCTGTAGGATATTTAACCTTCCCACACAAGACTTCAACATTTGTAACAATCCCAACTGGTGAAATAGTATCTCTATTGGAAAGCTTGATAGTAACATCAATACCTTCCAATTCAGCAGGTGCAATATCATGCATAATTTCTTTATATTAGTCATAGGGTATTGCACTAGTACTTGCACCCATATTGCATAATCCACGATAACATTGATCTCCTATTTTAACAGAAATAACAGGCATGCCTACGACAGGTCTATTTATCTTAGCATCTGGTCTAACAATATTAGCAGTCCCACCACAGAAATAAATAACATGCCCATCTAAATTATCATCCAAGAGATATTTAACCATAGCAATACTAGGTTCAACTTTGATTTGCTCAGGAGGTGTATAAGTCCTAGTATTACTCTTACGAACAACAGTCGAAGTTTTAGCATGATCCTTTATCCTAACAGGAAAAGGAGGTTTCTCAACATAAGTAGTAGGAACAATAGGATCATTATAAGTCACAGTCTTTTCTTCAACTGTAATAGGTGCAACTACTTTTACTTCAATGGGAGGATTATATTTAAACCACTTCTCCTTAGGGAGATCAACATGAGTAGCAAAGGATTAACAAAAAGCAGCTATTATCTCAGAGTCAAGTCCATACTTTGTGCTAAATCCACGAAAAGCATCGGCATCCATAAAAGATTTAACACAATCAAACTTAGGTGTTATACCTGACTCCTTACCATCGTCAGAACCCCAATCTTCAGAGTTACGTTTAATTCTTTCCAATAAGTACCACTTGAATTCAGTAGTCTTCAGCATATAAGAACCAGCACAGGAAGTATCAAGCATGGTGCGATCATTGGGAGAAAGCCGAGCATAAAACTTTTGGATAATCATTTCTCTGGAGAGCTCATGATTGGGGCATGAATATAACATTGACTTAAGCCTCCCCCAAGCTTGAGCAATGCTTTCTCCTTCGCGAGGCCAGAAATTATATATGTAATTACGATCACGATGAACAAGATGCATAGGATAGAACTTCTGGTGAAATTCCAACTTCAATCGTTTATAATTCCAACATCCCGTATCATCACATAGCCTATACCATGTCAATGCATCTCCCTTCAAAGATAAAGGGAAGACCTTCCTTTTGACAACATCATCAGGAATACCTGCAAGCTTAAATAATCCACAAACTTCATCCACAAACATAAGATGTAAATCGGGATGCAATGTTCGATCTCCTGCAAAGGGATTAGCTAGAAGTTTCTCTATCATACCCGAAGGAATCTCAAAGTAAATATTTTTAGTAGGTTCAGTAGGTTGAGGAGCAACTCTTTGTTCTTCTGGTTGGGGTGAAGATACCCCGAACAAGCCCCTCAAAGGATTAGTTTCCATAGTAACAAGTGACAGAAAATTTTAGCACACTATATAAATGTTTCCTTACCAAGTTCCACTCACCAAAGGCGCTTCACTCCCCGGCAACGGCGCCAGAAAAGAGTCTTGATGAACCACAAGTATAGGGGATCTATCTAGTCCTTTTGATCAGTAAGAGTGTCAAACCCAACGAGGAGCAGAAGGAAATGAGAAGTGGTTTTCAGTAAGGTTTTATCTGCAAGCATTGAAATTGTAGGTAACAGATAGTTTTGTGATAAGATAATTTGTAATGGGTAACAAGCAATGAAAGTAAATAAAGTGCAGCAAGGTGGCCCAATCCTTTTTGTAGCAAAGGACAAGCCTGGACAATTTCTTATAATGAGAAAAGTGCTCTCGAGGACACATGGGAATTATCGTCAAGCTAGTTTTCATCACGCTCATATGATTCGCGTTCGGTATTTGATAATTTGATATGTGGGTGGACCGGTGCTTGGGTACTGCCCTTAATTGGACAAGCATCCCACTTATGATTAACCCCTATTGCAAGCATCCGCAACTACAAAAGAAGTATTAACGTAAACCTAACCACAGCATTAGACATACGGATCCAAATCAGCCCCTTACGAAGCAACAAATAAACTAGGGTTTAAGCTTCTGTCACTCTAGCAACCCATCATCTACTTATTACTTCCCAATGCCTTCCTCTAGGCCCAAATAATGGTGAAGTGTCATGTAGTCGACGTTCACATAACACCACTAGAGGAGAGACAACATACATCTCATCAAAATATCGAACGAATACCAAATTCACATGACTACTAATAGCAAGACTTCACCCATGTCCTCAGGAACAAATGTAACTACTCACAAAGCATATTCATGTTCATAATCAGAGGAGTATTAATATGCATTAAGGATCTGAACATATGATCTTCCACCAAGTAAACCAATTAGCATCAACTACAAGGAGTAATCAACACTACTAGCAACCCACGGGTACCAATTTGTGGTTTTGATACAAGATTGGATACAAGAGATGAACTAGGGTTTTTAGAGGAGATGGTGCTGGTGAAGATGTTGATGGAGATTGACCACCTCCCGATGAGAGGATCGTTGGTGATGACGATGGTGATGATTTCCCCCTCCCGAAGGGAAGTTTCCCCGCAGAACAGCTCCGCCGAAGCCCTGGATTGGTTCCGCCAAGGTTCCGCCTCGTGGCGGCGGAGTTTCGTCCTGTAAGCTTGCTTATGATTTTTTCCAGGGTAAAAGCCTTCATATAGTAGAAGATGGGCACCGGAGGGCCACCAGGGGGCCCAATAGGGGTGGGCGCGTGCCCCACCCTCCTAGCCAGGGTGTGGGCCCCCCTCTGGAGTTTTCTCCGCTCAATAATTCTTATTAATTCCAAAACTGACTTCCGTGGAGTTTCAGGATTTTTGGAGCTGTGCAGAATAGGTTTCCAATATTTGCTCCTTTTCCAGTCAGAATTCCAGCCGTCGGCATTCCCCCTCTTCGTGGTAAACCTTGTAAAATAAGAGAGAATAGCCATAAGTATTGAGACATAATGTGTAATAACAGCCTATAATGCAATAAATATTGATATAAAAGCATGATGCAAAATGGACGTATCAGAGGGCACGGGCGGCTACGGCGTGGCCTGTTGCGCCCATTCAGGGGAGACACGATCACTGCGGAGGAGTGGGGGTCGCGGGGCAGACGAGGACCCGAGAGGAGGCAGAGACGGCCGGTGGTGGTGATGCTCAGCGATGCAGGCCGTCCTCGGGGAGGGTGAGGGTTTGGGGAAAGCTGCGGGGATGAGGAGGAGAGGGTGGAGGCCTCGGGGGGAGGAGAGAAGGCTCGAGGTGGCCGGAACAGAGAAGACCGGCGATGGCCGAGGTGAACTCCAGTGAAAAGTGGAGGGGGCCAAGGACTCCGGTGGGCTAGAGGGGCGGGGAAAGAGTGAGTGAGCTGCGAAGGACCTGGGGCAACTTAAATAGCCGAAGAGGAAGCCTCTAGAGCTCACGGGCGAACTCCAACTGAGCTCTAATGGCGGACAGTGGTTGGACGCATCACGGGCGCAACAATGGCGACCACACCACAGCAATGCAAGGCGATGCAGGAGCTCACGGGCTAGCTCCAGGACATGGTTTTAGGTCGAGACGACGAGGGAGATGACAAGAACAGTGGCCGAAACAAGCACAAGCACGCAATTAGGCATGACGCAAGCATGATCACCACGGACACTGGAGCAAATGGCCCATTTTGGCCGGACTGACCATGTCTAGTCGACAGAACATCGTGCCCTGTGTCCAAATGAAGAAACAATTCGGTCCAGGGGCAAAGAAGGGATTTGGAGGAGGAGCCAAATAATTTTGGCAGCAAGGTGTTTGATGTGAATTATGAGAGCTAGAATAGTGCAATGACTCTAAGATTTGGCACAGCATGATGAAGCACTAAGATGATCCTCTCCGAGAATTTGCGGCTCATTAGGATGGATAAAAAGGATACTTGCTGTAGAAACCACCCTAATGGCCAGAATTAGAGATGATGAAGTTGCATTCACATGAAGAGGCAAGTTGAGCTGAAATTGGGCATGGCCTAATGATTTGAAGATATGAAGCTGCTCAAAAAGTTTCAGGCCATTTAGATAAACCAAACTAGCACTTGCTTCACAATGCTTTATTCTGACCAGAAACTTGGAAACATTGTGCAGGGCAGATGGTTTGATAAAATGGGCAAAACTTGGTGGCGAGGGTTGATATGGATAGGATAATGCCTGAAACATTTTCATCTTAAATGAAGCAATATAAAATATAGTTGCTTCACAAACTAAAAATTTAGACAAAAACAAAGAATTGATCCTAGGCGCACATAGCTCAACAGAATGAGATGAAACTTGGAGGAGGGTTATGATATGAGCACATGAAGGAGTGTACAAAATTTCAAATCATTTGGATAACCCTAGCTTGTACTTCCTCCACAAAGGCTTCCCTCAGACAGGAACTTTGAAAAATCACTGATGAAGATTCACTAGGCAAATGAAGTTGAGATTTGGCACAGGGCAATGATATGGATAGGAAAAGACGTCCAAAAAGTTTGGAAGCAAATGAGCAAAGATAAATAGCACTTGCTTCACACAGTGCCATTTAGGGCAGAATAGGAAAAGAATTATTGGAGGATAATCTTTGATACTGGCAATGCAATGGTTTGCCATATTTGAGGATAATCCTCAAGTTACGGACCCAGTCCCCATAGTTGCTTCCATCATCTTTCAACTTAGCTTTCTCTAGGAACACATTAAAATTCATGGGAACTACAATGCGGGCAATTGATCTAAAACACAAATTTTGAAAAGACAATTAAGACTAAGCTCATGATAATTAGTTCAGTTAATCAAATTACTAATGAACTCCCACTTAAATCTACATCCCTCAAGCTGTCGAAGTGATACATGATGCAAATCAACTAACCCATGTTTGATCATCACGTGAGGTGGGGTAGTTATCAATGGCGAACATCTCCATGTTGATCATCTAGACTCATGTTCGACCTTTCGGTCTCGTGTGTTCTGAGGCCATGTCTGTACATGCTAGGCTCGTCAAGTTAACCCAAGTATTCTGCATGTGTAAAACTGGCTTACACCCGTTGTATGCGAACGTAGAGTCTATCACACCCGATCATGACGAGGTGCTTCGAAAAGACAAACTTTTGCAATGATGCATACTTAGGGAGAACATAATGTCTTGAAATTAAGTGAAGGAATCATCTCATAATGCTACCGTCCTCCTAAGCAAAATAAGATGCATAAAAAGATAAACATCACATGCAATCAATATGTGACATGATATGGCCATTATCATCTCGTGCCTTATCTCCATCTCCAAAGCACCGTCATGATCTCCATCCTCACTAGCATGACACCATGATCTCCATCGTTGTGTTGTCACATGGTCGTCTCGCCAACTATTGCTTCTACAACTATTGCTAACGCATAGCGATAAAGTAAAGCAATTACATGGTGATTAATAAATTAAGGACAACCCTATGGCTCCTGCCGGTTGCCGAACTCGTGGACATGCAAGTCATGAACCTATTACAAAACATGACCATCTCATACATCAACATATATCAAATTACGTTTTTGTCCATACCACATCACAACATGACCTGCAAAAATAAGTTAGACGTCCTCTACTTTGTTGTTGCAAATTTTATGTGGCTGCTATGGGAAACTAGCAAGAAACCGTTCTTACCTACGCAAAGCCACAACGGTAAAAATTAAGTTTCCATTTAACCTTCTACAAGGACCACCTTTGACAAATTAGATTCAACTAAAGTAGGAGAGACAGACAGCCGCTAGCCACCTTATGCAAAACAAGTTGCATGTCAGTCGGTGGAACCGATCTCATGTGCGAGGACATATAAAGTTGGTTTGAGCCACTTCATCCCACAATACCGCCAAATCCAAATAAGACAAGATAGGTAAGCAATTTGAGCATCAACGCCCACAACTCGTTGTGTTCTACTTGTGCATATACATCTACGCATAGACCTAGGTCATGCTCCCACTGTGGGGTAACGAAGCATGAAAATAAAAAAACCTACGAGCACCCAAGATCTATCTAGGATAAGGATAGCAACGACAGGGGAGAGTGTGTCTATGTACCCTCGTAGACCGTTAAGCGGAAGCGTATATCACGTGGTTGACGTAGTCGTACTCGTCACGATCCAATCGTGATCCAAACCGATGAAGTACCGAATGGACGGCACCTCCGTGATCAGCACACGTATGGCTCGATGACGTGTCCTCCTCCTTGCTCCAGCAAGTGAGGAAGGAGAAGTAGATGGGATCGCCAACAGCACGATGGCGTGACAGTGATGGTGGTGGAGTGATTCTGGCGGGTCTACGCCGAGCACTACCGAAACAACAAAGACGGAGGAGTTACAAAGTAATGGGAGAGAGAGGGGAGCCAAGGGCTTGGGTGTCGTCTTGGGGGCGCCCACTCTTCTCTATATATATAGGTGGAGGGGCATGGTTTCCAGCCTTCCAAGCCCTAGGGGCGCACCAAGGGAGAGGAGTTGGACTCCTAGTCCAGTTCCCTCCTTTTCCATACACAGGTGGACTTTCCACCTCTCCCAAGCCACATGGGACTTGAGGGACCTGTGTGCCTGGGCCAATAAGGCTAGGGAGCCTCCCATCAGCCCATGCCCACCTTTGGGACGTGGTGGAACCCTTGGTGGACTTCCCGACCCTTCCAGAAGTTTTCGGAACCTTCTGGAAGCTTCCCGGTACAATGCCAAAAAAACTAAAACTTTTTTCGAACCCTGAAAACAACTTTCCATATATAAATCTTTACCTCTGGACCATTTCAGAGCTCCTCGCGATGTCCTGGATCCCACTTGGAAATTTGAACAACATTCGGTCACCAACATGCATATCCTAATATTACTCTAGCATCACCGAACATTAAGTGTGCGGACCCTACGGGTTCGAAAATCATGTAGACATGACCGAGACACCTTTCTGGTCAATAACCAATAATGGAACCCGGATGCCCATATTGGTTCCTATAGATTCCATGAAGATCTTTTATCGCTTGAACCACGGTGTCAAGGATTCGATTAATCTCATATGTGATTCCCTTTATCCGACGATATATTACTTGCCCGAGATTCGGTCGTCGGTATCTCCAGACCTAGTTCAATCTCGTTACCGACAATTCTCTTTACTCATTCCATAATACAAGATCTCGTGACTAACTCATTAGCCACATTGCTCGCAAGCACTTTACAATGTTATATTACAGAGAGGGCTCAGAGATATCTCTCCGTCACACGGAGTGACAAATCCCAGTCTGGATCCATGCCAACCCAATAGATACCTTCGGAGATACCTGTAGAACATCTTTATGATCACCCAGTTATGAAGTGATGTTTGATAGCACACAAGGTATTTCTCCGGTATCTGGGAGTTGCATGATCTCATGTCTTAGTAATAGATACTTGGCATGAAGAAAGCTATAGCAATAAACTCAAGTGATATGATTGAATGCTAAGCTTACGACTGGGTCTTTCAGAGTGAGGAGGATATAAGTGTCAAACAAGTGCAGTCTTATTAGCTTGCTCAGCTGCTTGCGCTGCAGCTCCCGAGCTTGGCTAACCTTTCTTGAACTCTATTGAAGTGTTGTCAGTTTTGTATATAATTTTGTCGGTGTGTTTATTTGCACTGGTGGCGATCTTTGATGCCCAGTGTATGTAATCTGCTGTCTACTTGTGCTTTATTATCATAGTGGCGAACTTTGATGCCCAGTGGATAATAGGCCATAATTTCTTTATTGTATAGTCTAGGTTTTTTCTTATTCATGATGCTGCAGTTATTTTACTGTATATATATCTTGTCTTCGCAGTAAACCGGCCAAACCGTAAAATTACGGTACATAATCGGGCCGTCATGCAAATCACTATGTATGATCCACATCATGGGCCCAGTCATCTTGGTCCATTAACATGCCTAAATGTAAACTGGCCCACTAGTATATTCGGGCCTTTAATAGTCTGAGTAAACCGCCGGCCCTATTTTCGAAAGAAAATTCAATGGGCTTTTAGGAGGCTGAAAAGTAGGTTGGGCCTGAAACGTGTCGAACAACTCACGGTCTGGGCCGGCAGCAGGCCGAAATAGACCCCGGCCCATGATTGTGCCAATCACATCACGGGCCATTAATAGGCCAAAATTGTCTTGGTCCTTGTTTGGCCCAATCATATTATCGGCTGTGAGCATGCTGGATGCAAACCGGGCCGTAGTTAGGCCCAACTATATGACAGGCTTTTAACAGGCCGTAATAAATATAGGGCCGAAAGGTTAAACGGGCCTTTAATAGGCCAAAACTAATATCAGGCCGAATTACGAAATGGGCCTTTAGCAAGTGGGCCCAAAAGCATAGCGTCCATTTAACGGGCTGAATCTGATATGGGCCATAATTTAGCCCAAAGCCTCTTATAGGACCGGATCTGATCTGGGCCGTAATTTTGCCCAGAACGTGGTAGGCTTTTAACGGGATGGATCTCATATGGGCCTTTATTAGGCCCGGAACATGGCAGGTTGTTAATGGACCGGATTAAATATGGGCCGGCATTTGGCCAAAACATGGCAGCCTGTTAATGGGCCGGCCCACTAGTGTCCTCAAAATTTTATGGGCCTTTAGCTGGGCCGGCCCATTATGGTTGGTGAAATCTCATGGGCCTTTAGCTGGGCCGGCCCATTATGGTCCGCAAAATCTTGTGGGCCTTTAGTTGGGACAGCCCATTTAATCTTTAGTTGGGACAGACCATTTAATCTTTACGTGTCAACATATCATAGGCGCATCTCGCCCATTGGATGAGTGACACCTGTGCCAACGCTGAGCTGACACGTGGTTCCGTCAGCCAGTGAGAATTTTACACATGGAAAATCGGCATTAGTCGTGGCTGTTAGCGGGTTATCGGATCCAAAACTGGAACCGATAGCTTAATGGCATCCCGTTATGGTGGATGCCACGTGTCGATCACCCTTGACGAAAGCACTTCTATGACGCGCGATTTATCGTCATGGAAGTGGACACTTCCGTGATGATAATTTTGGTAATGTCATGGAACACTTCTACATCAGCACAGGTATGACTATCTTGATTCTATCATAAAATCGTCATGGATGTATATGCATGACACAAAACGCGACCTACTGTGACAAACACGTATCATCACGAAAGTGTATTTTTTTTGTAGTGTAGGGACCTTTATTATGTAGTCCATCTCTTTTATTTCTTCCATATGACAAGCTCGTATAAAGCTTATTTTCTTCGCACTAATAAGTCATACATATTTAGAGAGCAATTTTTATTGCTTGCACCGATGACAACTTACTTGAAGGATCTTACTCTATTCATAGGTAGGTATGGTGGACTCTCATGGCAAAACTAGGTTTAGGGATGTTTGGAAGCACAAGTAGTATCTCTACTTGGTTCAAGGAATTTGGCTGGCATGAGGGAGAAAGGCAAACTCAACATGTTGGATGATCCATGACAATATAATTTATTTCGGATATAAGAAAACATAACCCATTACGTTGTCTTCCTTGTCCAACATCAAATTTTTAGCATATCATATTTTAATGAGTGCTCACAATTATAAAAGTTGTCCAAGATAGTATATTTATATGTGAAAACCTCTCTTTGTTTATTACTTCCTATTAATTGCAACGATGACAAAAAATATGTTTGACAACTCTCAACAACTTTTATTCATCATACTCATTATATGTGAAGTCATTACTCTCCATAAGATCAACATGATCTTTTTTTTTCTTTTTATTCTTTATTTTTCTTTTGTTCCCTCAAGATCATAGCAAGGTAGCAAAGCCCTCAACTCAAAACTAATATATATAGCTCACAGACTCAATTACATAGATAGGGATCAACACAAAAACTGAAAGCTAAATCAAACTAAAACTTTAAGCTACTAGATCAAGATATAACCAAAAGGATCGAACTAAGAAAAAGGTAAAGATAGAAGTGTGATGGTGATACGATACTGGAGCACCTCCCCCAAGCTAGGCAGTTGCCAAGGGAAGTGCCCTTACCCATGTGTTTATGTCTCTTTGTTCGGAGGTGGTGCTGTGATATTCTTGGTATTGATGCCCCTTAGGATACAGTTCTCTTCCTCGAGCTTATTGACTTGCTGCATAAGATCCATTATTTCCTTACGGAGTTTACCCGTGACGGTTAAAGCTCCTTTCACCCATGGATGTTGCATAGCTGCGGGAGAACAAGTAACACTCTTTTTCATATTTTCATAAGAAAGAAATCTAGCATTGGGAGGGATGACCGAATTTGGAATTGTTGAGCTCTAAAGTTCCTCCATCAAGAATCTGGCTTGGAGACGAGAGGTAACTTCTTGATCCTCCTCCATGGCATCTATCCTTTTCAAGTCGGCCTTCATATCTTCCTCCGTTGATGACCCAAAGTGGTTAGCATCATTGTTTGCTCTTGACCCCGGTGTCGGATGAGATACCCGACTCTCCCCGACTGACTCTTGAGAAGGTATCTGGCTCTAAATCTGCTGCAGAAACAGCTGAAAACAAAAACAGAAGATTTCGTCGTGGTACGGTGGTCAAAACCTTCGGGAGATTATATAAAGAATTCTTATCAACCAAAAGAAGTATCGTGCAAGAAAACAGAGTCTGGAGGGCACACGAGGTGTCCACGAGGTAGGGGGGGTGACTCCGGGGGTAGGGTGCGCCCTCCACCCTCGTGGATGCCTCGTGTCCCTTTCAGACTACTTCTTATTTTCCTAATTTTCTAAATATTCCAAAACAGAGAAAAAATGCTATTAGAACTGTTTGGAGTCGGTTTACTTACCGTACCACATACCTATTCCTTTTCGGAGTGTGAAATGTTCTGGAAAGTGTCCCTTATGTACTCCTCCGGGGTTACGTTTTGACATTTATGGGATTACTTGAGATATATTGTTTGATTCTTTGTCCGATCACCACCTTCGGATTTGTGCCTTCAGCGTTGTTGATTTTTATGGCACCGGAACGATAGAATTCCTCGATAACGTAAGAACCGAGTTGTATAGCAAAACATAATCAAGTACATTAAATTCACGCTTTTGTATCCTTTTGTCATGCCATCTTTTAACTTTTTCTTTAAGCAGTTTGGCATTCTCATAGGCCTGGGTTCTCCATTCATCAAGTGAGCTAATGTCAAAAAGCCTCTTCTCATCGGCAAGTTTGAAATCATAATTGAGCTCTTTAATAGCCCAATATGCCTTGTGTTCTAGTTCGAGAGGTAAGTGACCTGCTTTTCCATAGACCATTTTATAAGGAGACATACCCATAGGATTTTTATATGCAGTTCTATAGGCCCATAATGCATCACCAAGTTTCTTGGACCAATTCTTTCTAAGTCTATTAACAGTCTTTTGCAAGATTAATTTAATCTCTCTATTACTCAATTCTACTTGACCACTAGACTGTGGATGGTATGCAGATGAATTCTATGATTAACATTATACTTAGCTAGCATTTTACAAAAAGCACCATGAATAAAATGTGAACCACCATCAGTCATTAAGTATCTAGGAACTCCAAACCTCGGAAAAATAACTTCTTTAAGCATATTAATAGTAGTGTTATGATCAACACTACTAGTTGGAATAACTTCTACCCATTTAGTAACGTAATCAAAAACAACTAAAATATGTGTATACCCATTAGAGGAAGGAAAAGGTCCCACATAATCAAAGCCCCAAACATCAAATGGTTCAATAACAAGTGAATAGTTCATAGGCATTTCTTGATGTCTACTAATATTACCAATTCTTTGACATTCATCAGAAGACAAGACAAACTTACGAGCATCTTTGAAGAGAGCAGGCCAATAAAAATCAGATTGCAATACATTATGTGCAGTTCTATCTCCCACGTGATGTCCCCCATATGCCTTAGAGTGACACTTGCGTAGGATCTGCCTGTTCATGCTCAGGTACACAACGTCTAATAACACCATCTATTCCTTCTTTATAAAGGTGTGGGTCATCCCAGAAGTAATGTCTTAAATCATAGATAAACCTTTTCTTTTGCTGGTATGTGAAACTAGGTGGTATAAATTTAGCAACAATGTAATTAGCATAATCAACATACCATGGAGCAGTACGAGAAGCATTTATGACAACTAATTATTCATCAGGAAAGCTATCATCAATAGGTAGTGGGTCATCAAGAACATTCTCTAACCTAGACAAGTTTTCTACAACGGGGTTCTCGGCTCCCTTTGTATCAATAATATGCAAAACAAATTCTTGAAGCAAGAGAACCCATCTAATAAGTCTAGGTTCAGCATTTTATTTTCCATAAGGTATTTAATAGCATCATGATCAGTGTGAATAGTTACTTTGGAATCAACAATATAAGGTCTAGACTTATCACAAGCGAACACAACTACTAAAAATTCTTTTTCAGTAGTAGCATAAATTTTCTGGGCACTGTCTAGAGTTTTACTAGCATATTTGAAAACATTTAATTTCTTATCAACTCTTTGTCCTAGAATAACACCTACAGCATAATCACTAACATCACACACAATTTCAAAGGGTAAATTCCAATCAGGTGGCTGAACAATAGGTGCGGAAATCATGGCTTTCTTAAGTATTTCGAATGCTTTGACACAATCATCATCAAAGACGAAAGGAACATCTTTTTGTAAGAGATTAGTCAGAGACCTAGAATTTTTGAGAAGTCTTTAATGAACCTCCTATAAAAACCGGCATGACCAAGGAAACTTCTTATACCTTTGATGTCCTTAGGACAAGGCATCTTTTCGATAGCATCAACTTTAGCTTTATCAACTTCAATACCTCTTTCAGAAATTTTATGCCCCAAGACAATACCTTCATTAACCATAAAGTGGCACTTCTCCCAATTCAAGACAAGATTAGTTTTTCACATCTTTGGAAGACTCAATCAAGGTTGCTTAAGCAATCATCAAAATAAGTTCCATACAAAGATAATTCATCCATGAAAACCTCTACAATATTTTCACAAAAGTCAGAGAATATAGCAGTCATACATCTTCGAAAGGTAGCAGGTGCATTACATAAACCAAAAGGCATACGTCTATAAGCAAAGGTATCGAAAGGGCAAGTAAAAGTGGTCTTATCCTGATCCTCTTTTGACACAGGTATTTGAGAGAAACCAGAATAACCATCTGGAAAGCAAAAATGTGTATGTTTGGATAATCTTTCTAGCATTTGATCAATAAAAGGTAGAGGGTAATGATCTTTTCTAGCATTTGCGGAAATCAATTACCATTCTATAACCTGTAACTATTCTTTGTGGGATCAATTCATCCTTATCATTAGGAACAACAGTAATACCTCCCTTCTTAGGGACACAGTGGACATGACTTACCCACGGAATATCAGCAATAGGATAAATTATACCTGCCTCCAAAAGCTTTATTATTTCATTTCTTACCACTTCCTTCATCTCAGGATTTAACCATCGTTGGTGATCAACAACTGGTTTAGCAACTTTCTCCAGTTTTATTTTGTGCTGGCATAGAGTGGGACTAATGCCCTTAAGATCATCAAGAGTATATCCAATAGCAGCACGGTGCTTCTTTAGAGTTTTCAATAATTTCTCTTCTTCATGCTCTGAAAGGTTAGCACTAATAATAACAGGATATATCTTCTTTTCATCAAGATAAGCATATTTAAGAGTATCAGGTAATTTTTTAAGCTCAAACACGGGATCACCGTTGGGTGGAGGAGGATCCCCTAGGATTTGAACAGGCAAGTTGTGTTTCAAAATAGGTCCTTGTTTAAAGAATACTTCATCTATTTCCCTTCTTTCATTCATAAACATATCATTTTCATGGGCTAGCAAATATTTTTCTAAAGGATCATTAGGCGGTACGGCAATAGAAGAAAGACCAATAATTTCATCTTTACTAGGCAATTCTTTATCATGGGGTTGTCTACGAAATTTAGAGAAATTGAAATATGAGACATATCCCCTAATCCAACAGTAACAATATCTTTCTCGCAGTCTATCCTAGCATTAACAGTATTCAAGAAGGGTCTACCAAATATAATGGGACAAAAGTCATCTTGTGGGGAACCAAGAACAAGAAAATCAGTAGGATATTTAATTTTCCCACACAACACTTCAACATCTCTAACAATCCCAATTGGTGAAATAGTATCTCTATTGGCAAGCTTAATGGTAACATCAATACCTTCTATTTCAGCAGGTGCGATATCACGCATAATTTCTTCGTATAAGGAATGAGGTATTGCACTCGCACTAGCACCCATATCACATAAGCCATGATAACAATGATCTCCTATTTTAACAGAAACAACAGGCATGCCAGCAACAGGTCTGTTTATTTTTAGTATCGGGTCTAGCAATTCTAGCAGCTTCATCACAGAAGTAAATAACATGCCCATCAATATTATCGACCAAGAGATCTTTAACCATAGCAATACTAGGTTCAACTTTAATTTGGTCAGGGGGTGTAGGTGTTCTAGCATTACTCTTACGAACCACAGTTGAAGCTTTAGCATGATCCTTCATTCTAGCAGGGAAAGGTGGTTACTCAATATAAGCAGTAGGAACAATAGGATCAACATTATAATTAATAGTCTTTTCTTCAACTTTAATAGGTTCTACTACTTTTATTTCAATGGGAGTATGATATTTAAACCCCTTCTCCTTATGGAGATCAACATGAGTAGCAAATGATTCACAGAAAGAAGCTACTATCTTAGAGTCAAGTCTGTATTTAGTGCTAAATTCACGAAAAGCATCGATATCCATAAAAGATTTAACATAATCAAACTTAGGTGTTATACCTAACTCCTTCCCTTCGTCGAGTTCCGAGTCTTCAGAGTTGCGTTTAATTGTTTCCAATAAATCCCATCTGAATTCAATAGTCTTCTTCATAAAAGAACCAGTACAAGAAGTATCGAACATGGATTAATCATTACGAGAAAGCCGAGCATAAAATTCTGAATAAGAATTTCTCTTGAGAGCTCATGATTGGGGCATGAATATAACATTGATTTAAGCCTCCCCAAGCTTGAGCGATACTTTCTCCTTCACGAGGCCAAAAATTATAAATATAATTCCGATCACGATGAATCAGATGCATAGGATAAAACTTCTGATGAAATTCCAATGTCAATCGGTTGTAGTTCCAAGTTCCAATATCATCGCATAGCCTATACAATGTCAATGCCTTCTCCTTCAAAGAGAAAGGGATACCTTCTTGACTTCATCCTTGAGCAAACCTACAAGCTTAAATAGTCCACAAACTTTATCCACATTGATTAGATGCATATTAGGATGTAATGGTCCATCTCCTGCATAAGGATTAGCTAGCAGTTTCTCTATCATACCCGAAGGAATTTCATAATAAATATTTTCAGTAGGTTCAGTAGGTTGAGGAGAAACTATTTTCTCTTTCCGGTCGGGGTGAAGATACCCCGAACAAGCCCCTCGAAGTATGATTCTCCATAGTAGCAAGTGATAGTAAATTTCAGCACACTATATAAATGTTTCCTTATGAAATTCCACTCACCAAAGGCGCTTCACTCCCTGCCAACGGTGCCAAAAAAGAGTCTTGATGACCCACAAGTATAGGGGATCTATCGTAGTCTTTTTGATAAGTAAGAGTGTCGAACCCAACGATGAGCAGAAGGAAATGACAAGCGGTTTTCAGCAATGTATTCTCTGCAAGCACTAAAATTATCGGTAACAAATAGTTTTGTGATAAGATAATACGTAATGAGTAACAAGAAACAAGTGTAACTAAGGTGCATAAAGGTGGCCCAATCCTTTTTGTAGCAAAGGACAAGCCTGGACAAACTCTATAAAGAAAGCGCTCCGGAGGACACATGGGAATTATTGTCAAGTTAGTTTTCATCATGCTCATATGATTCGCATTCGTTACTTTGATAATTTGATATGTTGGTGGACCAATGCTTGGGTGTTGTCCTTACTTGGACAAGCCTCCCACTTATGATTAACCCCTCTCGCATGCATCCGCAACTACGAAAGTAGAATTAAGATAAATCTAACCATAGCATGAAACATATGGATCCAAATCAGCCCCTTAAGAAGCAACGCATAAACTAGGGTTTAATCTTCTGTCACTCTTGCAACCCATCATCTACTTATTACTTCCCATTGCCTTCCCCTAGGCCCAAATCATGGTGAAGTGTCATGTAGTCGAGGAGAAACAACATACATCTCATCAAAATATCGAAAGAATACCAAATTCACATGATTATTATAACAAAACTTCTCTCATGTCCTCAGGAACAAACGTAACTACTCACAAAACATATTCATGTTCAAAATCAGAGGAGTATTTGATAGCAAAAAGGATCTGAACATATGATCTTCCACCAACTAAACCAACTAGCGTCAACTACAATGAGTAATCAACACTACTAGGAACCCACAGGTACCAATCTGAGGTTTTAATACAAAGATCGTATATAAGAGATGAACAAGAGTTTGAGAGGAGATGGTGCTGGTGAAGTATCGAGCATGGAGCGATTGTTAAGAGAAAGTCGAGCATAAAAATTTTGAATAATAATTTCTCTTGAGAGCTCATGACTGGGGCATGAATATAACATTGACTTAAGCCTCCCCCAAGCTTGAGAGATACTTTCTCCTTCGCGAAGCCAAAAATTATATATATAATTGCTATCCCAATGAACCAGATGCATAGAATAAAACTTTTGAGGAAATTCCAATTTCAATCGGTTGTAGTTCCATGATCCAATATCATCACATAGCCTAAACCATGTCAATGACTTTCCCTTCAAAGATAAATGGAAGACCTTCTTATTGATAACATCCTCGGGCATACGTGCAAGCTTAAAAAATCCACAAACTTCATCCACATAGATTAGGTGCATATCGGGATGTAATGTTCCATCTCCTGTAAAAGGATTAGCTAGCAGTTTCTCTATCATACCCGAAGGAATTTCAAAGTGAACATTTTTAGTAGGTTCAGTAGGTTGAGGAGCAACTCTTTGCTCTTCTGGTTGGGGTGAAGATACCCCGAACAAGCCCCTCAAGGGATTATTTTCCATAGTAACAAGTGACAGTAAATTTCAGCACACTATATAAATGTTTCCTTACCAAATTCCACCTACCAAAGGCGCTTCACTCCCCGGCAACGGCGCCAGAAAAGAGTCTTGATGACCCACAAGTATAGGGGATCTATCGTAGTCCTTTTGATAAGTAAGAGTGTCGAACCCAATGAGGAGCAGAAGGAAATGACAAGCGGTTTTCAGTAAGGTATTCTCTGGAAGCACTGGAATTATCGGTAACAGATAGTTTTGTGATAAGGTAATTTGTAACGGGTAACAAGTAACCAAAGTAAAAAAGGTGGAGGAAGGTGGCCCAATCCTTTTTATAGCAAAGGACAAGCCTGGACACACTCTTATATAAAGTAAAGCGCTCCCGAGGACACATGGGAATTATCGTCAAGCTAGTTTTCATCATGCTCATATGATTCACGTTTGTTACTTTCATATTTTGATATGTGGGTGGACCGGTGCTTGGGTACTTCCCTTCCTTGGACTAGCATCCCACTTATGATTAACCCCTCTCGCAAGCATCCGCAACTACTAGCATGAAACATATGGATCCAAATCAGCCCCTTACGAAGCAATGCATAAACTAGGGTTTAAGCTTCTGTCACTCTAGAAACCCATCATCTAATGATTACTTCCCAATGCCTTCCCCTAGGCCAAACAATGTTGAAGTGTCATGTAGTCGACGTTCACATATCACCACTAGAGGAGAGACATCATACATCTCATCAAAATATCGAACGAATACCAAATTCACATGACTACTTATAACAAGACTTTTCCCATGTCCTCAGGAACAAACATAACTACTCACAAATCATATTCATGTTCATAAGCAGAGGGGTATTAATGTGCAAAAAGGATCTGAACATATGATCTTCCACCAAATAAACCAACTAGCATCAACTACAAGGAGTAATCAACACTACTAGCAACCCACAGGTACCAATCTGAGGTTTTGAGACAAAGATCGGATACAAGAGATGAACTAGGGTTTGAGAGGAGATGGTGCTGGTGAAGATGTTGATGGAGATTGACCCCCTCTTGATGAGAGGATCGATGGTGATGATTTCCTTCTCTCGGAGGGATGTTTCCCTGGCAGAACAGCTCTGCCGGAGCCCTAGATTGGTTCCGCCAAGGTTTCGCCTCGAGACAGCGGTGCTTCATACAGAAAGGTTCCATCTGATTTTTTCCAGGGCAAAAGACACCATATAGCAGAGGATGGGCATCGGGGGCCTGCCAGGTGGCCCACGAGGCTGGGGGCGCGCCCAGGGGGGTAGGGCGCGCCCTCCACCCTCGTGGACGGTGGGTGGCCCCCTATGGTGCTTTCTTCTCCCAATATTTTTAATATATTCCAAAACTAACTTTTGTGGAGTTTCAGGACTTTTGGAGTTGTGCAGAATAGGTCTCTAATATTTGCTCCTTTTCTAGCCTAGAATTCCACCTGCCGACATTCTCCCTGTTCATGTAAACCTTGTAAAATAAGAGAGAAAAGACATAAGTATTGTGACATAATGTGTAGTAACAACCCATAATGCAATAAATATTGATGTAAAAGCATGATCCAAAATGGACATATTAACTCCCCGAAGCTTAGACCTTGCTTGTCCTCAAGCGAAAGACGATATCGAAAAGTATGTCCACATGTTTAGAGATAGAGGTGTCGATAAAATAAAATACGGACATGAGGGCATCATGATCATTGTTAGAACAACAACATATATATTGTCATATGATTTCTTATGCTAAAGTAACAATCTATTCACAATTTAAAGTATGAATCAGAAACTTCATTAACAACTAGCAAACTATAATATCAGTCATTGAAGCAATTTTGCAATTTATCATAACATTGGAAAGAGTCAATATAAGAGCTTTTCAGCAAGTCCACATACTCAACTATCAATTAATCTTTCACAATTGCTAACACTCATGCGATAATTATGGGTATGAAGTTTCAATCGGATACAGAGAAAGATAGGGGCTTATAGTTTTGCCTCCCAACCTTTTACGTCAAGGGTAATGTCAACAATAATACTTTATGAAAACCTACATCCAATTGGATATATATATATATATATATATATATATATATATATATATATATATCAATATCTTTCCAACACATAGTGCTTGCCAAAGGATAAAGTGTAAAAAGGAAAGGTGAAGATCACCATGACTCTTGTATAAGGTAGAAGATAAAAATAAAAGATAGGCCCTTGGCAAAGGGAAGCAGAGGTTGTCATGCGCTTTTATGGTTGAATGCACAAAATCTTAATGCAAAAGAACATCATTTTATATTTCCCTTGTGATAGGGACCTTCATTATGCGGTCCGTCGCTTTTATTTCTTCCATATCACAAGGTCGTATAAAGCTTATTTTCTTTGCACTAATAAGTCATACATATTTAGAGAGAAATTTTTATTGCTTGCACCGATGATAACTTACTTGAAGGATCTTACTCAATCCATAGGTAGGTACGGTCGACTCTCATGGCAAAACTTGGTTTACGGATGTTTGGAAGCACAAGTAGTATCTCTACTTGGTGCAAGGGATTTGGCTAGCATGAGGGGGAAAGGCAAACTCAACATGTAGGATGATCCATGACAATATAATTTATTTCGAATATAAGAAAACATAACCCATTACATTGTCTTCCTTGTATAACATCAACTTTTTAGCATGTCATATTTTAATGAGTGGTCACAATCATAAAAGTTGTCCAAGATAATATATTTATATGTGAAAACCTCTCTTTCTTTATTACCTCCTATTAATTGCAACGATGACCAATACTATGTTTGTCAACTCTCAACAACTTTTATTCATCATACTCTTTATATGTGAAGTCATTACTCTCCGTAAGTCAATATGATCTTTTTATTTATTTTTATTCTTTATTTTCTTTTGTTCCCTCAAGATCATAGCAAGATAGCAAATCCCTCAATTCAAACTAATATTTATTATATATATAGCTCACAGACTTGATTACATAGATAGGGATCAACACAAAAACTGAAAGCTAAATCAAACTAAAAATTTAAGCAACTAGATCAAGATATAACCAAAAGGATCGAACTAAGAAAAAGGGTAAAGATAGAAGTGTGATGGTGATACGATACTGGGGCACCTCCCCCAAGCTTGGCAGTTGCCAAGGGGAGTGCCCTTACCCATGTGTTTATGTCTCTTTCTTCGGAGGTGGTGCTGTGATATTCTTGGCGATGATGCCCCTTAGGATACGGTTCTCTTCCTCGAGCTTATTGACTTGCTGCTTCAGATCCATTATTTCCTTACGGAGTTTACCCGTGACGGTTAAAGCTCCTTTCACCTGCGGGAGAACAAGTAATACTCTTTTTCATATTTTCATAAGAAAGACATCTCGCATTGGGAGGGATGACCGAATTTGGAATTGTCGAGCTCTAAAGTTCCTCCATCATGAATCTGGCTTGGAGACGAGAGGTAACTTCTTGATCCTCCTCCATGGCATCTATCCTTTTCAAGTCGGCCTCCATATCTTCCTCCGTTGATGGCCCAAAGTGGTTAGCATCGTTGTTTGCTCTTGACAACGGTGTCGGATGAGATACCCGACTCTCCCTGACTGACTCTTGAGAAGACATCTTGCTCTAGATCTGCTGCAGAAACAGCTGAAAACAAAAACAGAAGATTTCGTTGTGGTACGGCGGTCAAAACCTTCGGGAGATTATATAAAGAATTTTTATCGACCAAAAGAAGTAACGTGCAAGAAAATGGAGTCGGGAGGGCACACGAGGTGTCCACGAGGTAGGGGGGTGAGCCCGGGGGTAGGGCGCGCCCTCCACCCTCGTGGATGCCTCGTGTCCCTTTCAGACTACTTCTTATTTTCCTAATTTTTTAAATATTCCAAAACGGAGAAAAATTGCTATTAGAACTGTTTTGGAGTCGGTTTACTTACCATACCACATACCTATTCCTTTTCGGAGTGTGAAATGTTCTGGAAAGTGCCCCTTATGTACTCCTCCGGGGTTCTGTTTTGACATTTATGGGATTACCTGAGATATAATGTTTTATTCTTTGTCCGTTCACCACCTTCGGATTTGTGCCTTCGGCGTTGTTGATTTTTATGGCACCGGAACGATAGAATTCCTCGATAACGTAAGAACCGAGTTGTATAGCAAAACATAATCACCTACATTAAATTCACGCTTTTGTATCCTTTTGTCATGCCATCTTTTAACTTTTTCTTTAAGCAGTTTGGCGTTCTCATAGGCCTGGGTTCTCACTTCATCAAGTGAGCTAATGTCAAAAAGCCTCTTCTCATCGGCAAGTTTGAAATCATAATTGAGCTCTTTAATAGCCCAATATGCCTTGTGTTCTAGTTCGAGAGGTAAGTGACATGCTTTTCCATAGACCATTTTATATGGAGACATATCCATAGGATTTTTATATGCTGTTCTATAGGCCCATAATGCATCACCAAGTTTCTTGGACCAATTCTTTCTAGATCTATTAACAATCTTTTGCAAGATTAATTTAATCTCTCTATTACTCAATTCTACTTGACCACTAGACTGTGGATGGTATGGAGATGCAATTCTATGATTAACATCATACTTAGCAAGCATTTTACGAAAAGCACCATGAAGAAAATGTGAGCCACCATCAGTCATTAAGTATCTAGGGACTCCAAACCTCGGAAAAATAACTTCTTTAAGCATCTTAATAGAAGTGTTATGATCAACACTATTAGTTGGAATAGCTTCTACCCATTTAGTAACGTAATCAACAACAACTAAAATATGCGTATACCCATTAGAGGAAGGAAAAGGTCCCATATAATCAAAGCCCCAAACATCAAATGGTTCAATAACAAGTGAATAGTTCATAGGCATTTCTTGACGTCTACTAATATTACCAATTCTTTGACATTCATCACAAGACAAGACAAACTTACGAGCATCTTTGAAGAGAGTAGGCCAATAAAAATCAGATTGCAATACCTTATGTGTAGTTCTATCTCCCGCGTGATGTCCCCCATATGCCTCAGAGTGACACTTGTGTAGGATCTGCCTGTTCATGCTCAGGTACACAACGTCTAATAACACCATCTACTCCTTTATAAAGGTGTGGGTCATCCCAGAAGTATTGTCTTAAATCATAGATAAACCTTTTCTTTTGCTGGTATGTGAAACTAGGCGGTATAAATTTAGCAACAATGTAATTAGCATAATCAGCATACCATGGAGCAGTACGAGAAGCATTTATGACAACTAATTATTCATCAGGAAAGCTATCATCAATAGGTAGTGGGTCATCAAGAACATTCTCTAACCTAGACAAGTTGTCTACAACGGGGTTCTCGGCTCCCTTTGTATCAATAATATGCAAAACAAATTCTTGTAGCAAGAGAACCCATCTAATAAGTCTAGGTTTAGCATTTTATTTTCCATAAGGTATTTAATAGCAGCATGATCAGTATGAATAGTTACTTTGGAATCAACAATATAAGGTCTAGACTTATCACAAGTGAACACAACTACTAAAATTTCTTTTTCAGTAGTAGCATAATTTTTCTGGACACTGTCTAGAGTTTTACTAGCATATTGGAAAACATTTAATTTCTTATCAACTCTTTGTCCTAGAATAAAACCTACAGCATAATCACTAGCATCACACATAATTTCAAAGGGTAAATTCCAATCAGGTGGCTGAACAATAGGTGCGGAAATCAAGGCTTTCTTAAGTATTTCGAATGCTTCTACACTATCATCATCAAAGACAAAAGGAACATCTTTTTGTAAGAGATTAGTCAGAGACCTAGAAATTTTTGAGAAGTCTTTAATGAATCTCCTAAAAAAACCGGCATGACCAAGGAAACTTCTTATACCTTTGATGTCCGTAGGACAAGGCATCTTTTCAATACCATCAACTTTAGCTTTATCAACTTCAATACCTCTTTCAGAAATTTTATGCCCCAAGACACTACCTTCATTAACCATAAAGTGGCACTTCTCCCAATTCAAGACAAGATTAGGTTTTCACATCTCTGCAAGACTCGATCAAGGTTGCTTAAGCAATCATCAAAAGAAGTTCCATACAGAGATAAATCATCCATGAAAACGTCTACAATGTTTTCACAAAAGTCAGAGAATATAGCAGTCATACATCTTCGAAAGGTAGCAGGTGCATTACATAAACCAAAAGGCATACATCTATAAGCAAAGGTATCGAAAGGGCAAGTAAAAGTGGTCTTATCCTGATCCTCAACTCAAAACTAATCTTTATTATATATATAGCTCATGGACTCGATTATATAGATAGGGATCAACACAAAAACTCAAAGCTAAATCAAACTAAAACTTTATGCTACTAGATCAAGATATAACCAAAAGGATCAAACTAAGAAAAATGGTAAAGATAGAAGTGTGAAGGTGATACGATATCGGGGCACCTCCCCCAAGCTTGGCAGTTGCCAAGGGTAGTGCCCATACCCATGTGTTTATGTCTCTTTCTTAGGAGGTGGGGATCTGATATTCTTGGTGATGATGCTGAGGGAGTCCTGGATTAGGGGGTATCCGGACAGTCGAACTATATACTTTGGCCGGACTGTTGGACCATGAAGATACAAGACTCAAGACTTCGTCCCGTGTCCGGATGGGACTCTCCTTTGTGTGGAAGACAAGCTTGGCAATACGGATGTTAGATCTCCTTCTTTGTAACCGACTCTGTGTAACCCTAGCCTCCTCCGGTGTCTATATAAACCGGAGGGTTTAGTCCGTAGGACAAGAACAATCATAATCATCATAGGTTAGCTTCTAGGGTTTAGCCTCTATGATCTCGTGGTAGATCTACTCTTTTAATACTCATATCATCAAGATCAATCAAGCAGGAAGTAGGTTATTACCTCCATCGAGAGGGCCCGAACCTGGGTAAAACATCGTGTCCCCTGCCTCCTGTTACCATTAGCCTTAGACGCACAGTTAGGGACCCCCTACCCGAGATCCACCGGTTTTGACACTGACATTGGTGCTTTCATTGAGAGTTCCTCTGTGTCGTCGCTGCAAGGCTCGATGGCTCCTTCAATCATCAACAACAACACGGTCCAGGATGAGACTTTTCTCCCCGGAGAGATCTTCGTGTTCGGCGGCTTCGCACTCCGGGCCAATTCACTTGGCCATCTGGAGCAGATCGACAGCTACGCCCCTGGCCATCAAGTCAGGTTCGGAAACTTGAACTACACGGTCGATATTCGCGGAGACTTGATATTCGACAGATTCGGGCCTACGCCAGGAGCGCCGAACAGTCACGACGAGCATGGCTTAGACCTCCTGTCAGACAATACTCGGGGTATCGCACCTGCAAGAGCTCCGGACCTAAATCCGGGGCAGATCGCATCGTCCGAGGATGGGTGGATGGACCCCGCCCCGGAGGCCGCATACTCATCGGCAGTAGAGCCGAACACAGGCTCCACCTCCAAGGAAGTCTGTGTCACTGGACCCCCGGACTTGTGTTCGGTTGTAGGTTCCAGACCGCGCGCCCCTGAGCCCGCCGAATCTGGTTGGGCTCCGGTAATGGAGTTCACCACTGCGGATATCTTCCAGCACTCGCCCTTTGGCGACATGCTGAATTCATTAAAGTCTCTCTCTTTGTCAGGAGACTCTTGGCCGAACTATGTCCGGCTCGAGTAGGAAGCAGGCGCTGAGGAAAATCGTTGCCCACCCACCACCCACTTCATTGCCACTGTCGATGATTTAACCGACATGCTTGACTTCGACACTAAAGACATCGACACTGTGGACGACGATGCAGGAGAAGAACAGGAACCACCGCCCACGAGGCGCTGGACAGCCACCTCCTCGTATGATATATATATATATATATATATATATATATATATATATATATATATATATATATATATATATATATATATATATATATATGGTGGACACTCCCAAAGAAACCAATGGCGATGAGGCAATGGAGGATAACCCCTCAAGGAAGAAATCAAAGCATGGGCGTCATCGACACCGCTTCAAGCCCCACCACAGCAATACCGGCACAGGAGACGAAAACAATCCGGATGGTGCCGAAGATGAATACAATCCCGATCAGCCTGCCTTCGAGCAGGCCGAACAGGAAGACAGGCAGGTTAGCCCAGATGAACAGGCGATGGACAGATACTTGGAGGATGGCAACTACATGCCCCCCTCCGAAGACGAGGTGAGCCTCAGCGACGATGAATTTGGTGTGCCTGAGGATCCCGTAGAGCAGGAGCGCTTCAAGCGCCGGCTTATGGCCACTGCAAGAAGCCTGAAAAAGAAGTAGCAGCAGCTCCAAGCTGATCAAGATCTGCTCACAGACAGATGGACTGAGGTCCTGGCAGCCGAGGAATACGGACTCGAGCGCCACCCCAAAGGTTACCCAAAACACAAGTTGCTACCTAAACTCGAGGACGAGGCCCTAAAGCCCACACTACCAGCACAGGACGAGGCTGACCGGCCACCTCATGGCCGGGACAAAACGGCGTATCAGCCCGAATACCAGGCCGCACCCCCACGCCAATACACTACGGCCCGGGGCAATAGGCAGGACCTACGAGACATACTGGAGAACAAGGTAGGACAACCAAGATCGATCTACGAATCGCGAGGGCGCGCCCCAACACGTGACAATGATCGTCATGCCAGATACACTATCAACAAGTCCGGCCGGGCCGAACATAGCCGACCAGACTTATTCGAACTACGTAGCAACATCCCCTGGCATAGAGGCGCCGCACACCCCCTCTGCTTCACTTGATGAAGTAATGGATAACGAATTCCTAGAAGGGTTTAAACCCGTAAACATCGAATCATATGATGGCACAACACACCCCGCGGTATGGATCAAAGATTTCCTTCTCCACATTCACATGGCCCACGGTGACGATCTACATGTCATCAAGGTTCTTCATCTTAAACTCAAAGGACCGGCCCGACACTGGCTGAATAGCCTGCCAGCAAATTCCATCGGCAGTTGGGAAAACCTGGAGGACGCGTTCCTCGACAACTTCCAAGGCACCTACGCGCGACCACCAGATGCTGATGACTTGAGTCACATTACCCAATAGCCCGGAGAGTCAACCAGGAAATTCTGGACTCTGTTCCTAACTAAAAAGAACCAGATTGTCGACTGTCCGGACGCCGAAGCCTTGGCGGCCTTTAAGCATAATATCCGCGACGAGTAGCTCGCCCGACACCTCGGCCAAGAAAAACCGAAGTCCATGGCGGCCCTCACGACACTCATGACCTGCTTCTGTGCGGGCGAGGACAGCTGGTTGGCTCGCAGTAGCACCACACTTAGAAACTCCGGCACTTCAAATGTTCGCGATAGTAACGGCAAGCCACGGCGCAACAGACACAAGCGTCGGAACAATGGCGACAACACTGAAGACACGACAGTCAACGCCGGATTCAGTGGCTCAAAATCTGGTCAGCGGAAAAAGGCGTTCAAAAGAAACAATCAGTGATCGTCCAGTCTGGACCGCATACTTGATCACTCGTGCCAAATTCATGGCACCCCTGATAAGCCAGCCAACCACACTAATAGAGATTGTTGGGTGTTCAAACATGCCGACAAAATAAATGCCAAAAACAAGGACAAGGGGCTGCACATCGACGATGACGAGGAGCCCCGGCGTCCGAATACGGGGGGACAGAAGAAATTTCCTCCCCAGGTGAAAAGGGTAAACATGATCTATGCCACCCACATTCCCAAACGGGAACGAAAGCAAGCACTAAGGGACGTCTATGCGATGGAGCCAGTCGCCCCAAAGTTCAACCCACAGTCAGCCTGTGCGATCACTTTTGATCGTAGGGATCACGCTACCAGCATCCGTCACGGCGGTTCAGCCGCATTGGTCCTTGACCCAATCATCGACAGATTCCACCTCACGCGAGTCCTTATGGACGGTGGCAGTAGCCTGAACCTGCTTTATCTGGACATAGTGCATAAAATGGGCATCGATCATTCAAGGATCAAGCCCACCGAAACCACCTTCAAAGGTGTAATTCCAGGAGTAGAGGCCCGTTGTACGGGCTCCATAACACTGGAAGTAGTCTTCGGATTCCCGGGTAACTTCAGAAGCGAGGAGTTAATCTTTGATATCATCCCTTTCCGTAGTGGCTATCATGCACTGCTGGGACGAACCGCATTCGCTCGATTCAATGCGGTACCACACTATGCATACCTCAAGCTCAAGATGCCAGGACCTCGCGGGGTTATAACAGTCAATGGAAACACAGACCGCTCTCTTCGTACAGAAGAGCACACTGCGGCCCTCGCGGTAGAAGTAGAAAGCAGCCTTCTCCGGCAAACCACCGATCCAGCGACAACAACCCCGAACACCGTCAAGCGAATCCGGAGTACCCTGCAATAGGATCGCCAGGCACGCCAAGAGCGCGACTAGCAATCCGGCCTCCACCCTAGCCGCATTCAGGCAGCATTTGTGCCGCGCGTACACAATTACACACTCAAAATACCATGGGCATAGGCGGAGGCGCAACGGTGACGCGGTCCATAGTGCGGTTCAACCGCCACATACTTTAAATAACCTTCTTTCTCTTTTAGGACTCTACTTTCGGGCAGCCCCCTCGGAGAACCAGATCATGGGCTTATCACAGGAGGGAAAACTAAGGAGGCAAAAGGCATTGCGCACACAGGGAATACCCACGTGGTATCTGCCAATGATCGTTATACCTGTTTTACATACCCACATGCGGCCCGCCCTTGGATAGGACATGTCAAATAGTCCTATTTGCTTCTGCTTAACGCATTAATTGTACACATACGCTTGGACGTATTATTTAACAATGGGAAATAATATATAGCGTCAGCTTATTATTCCTATCTTCACATTTTCCGTAAAAATGGTTATTCAATATTGAATCTGTACACTTTGGTACATTCAGTTTGCCAGGGGCTTCTTACGGTGCCCCATAATACGGCAAGATAAGTCCGAACACTTTCCACAGTGCAGCACCCCGAACATATAGCATTATATGCATCAGCTCCGAATATGTCTTGGGTCAATAGTTGGGTTTGACCGGCTCCCTTGTTTTGGTACCTTACGTTCCATTATATCAGCTAAGGTAGCGCAGGGAGAACTGCGATTGTGTCCCGGTTCTTTCGGACGAGCACCTCCGTAGAGAAAGCCGAAAACTGACTGTCATGATGCGGTGAGAGCTGGTGGCTGTTCGAGAGGTCTTAAATCCTTAATGATTTTTTTCGCTTCAGGAGAGGAATAGGCCTTGTCCGATTTAGGCATGTATAGCTCCCCAATTCGGCTTTCCAAATTCTAGGGGCTTCGCCAAAATTTAAAATTGTTGACTTCTATGGCTAAGTGAGAGTTATAAAGCCGCGTAGTCCAATTGCCTTGTTCGCTGCCAAACACCTCCCTCAAGGACCAAAAATTTGGATAAAGAGTGTTTGGGTTTTCCACAAACACCCCAGTACTAGTTACGTGGGGGCGGAAGCCGACGACTGGCCTACTTTCAGAATTTTATAAACAGCCACACAGAAGGTAATATTTTAAATCAACAAGTGCCATATATAGCGCAAGCAATTTCGTTTTCATATTACAAATGACATGAGTACATTCACTCAAAGATTGTGTCCTTGGTACATTCATCGGCCATGAGACGAGCGCCTTTCATAACGCCATCATAATATTTCTCGGGGTAGCGATGCGCCTTGCCCTCCGACGGTCCATCCTTCACCAGCTTCTCTGCATCCAACTTGGCCCAATGCATTTTCACACGGGCAAAGGCCCGGCGGGCACCCTTAATACAAATGGATCGCTTGATAATTCAAGCCGCGGACAGGCATTTACCATCCGCTTTACAAGGCCACTTCGGGACTATGAAGTCCTTCATCCGGACTATGAAGTCCTTCATGGCCACTTCGGCCGCCCTGTGGAGTTTAACCAATTGTTTCAGTTGGTCACTCAGAGGCATTGGGTGTTTGGCTCCAGCATATTGGGACCAGAACAGCTTCTCCGTCGAGCTCCCCTCTTCGGCACGGTAGAACTCCATGGCATCTGATATGTTGCATGGCAAATCTGCGAATGCCCCTGGAGAGCTCCGAATTCGGGTAAGTAAAAGAAATGTCTCCTCCTCATGCTTGCTTTGCAAAATGAATGCCTTACCCGCCGCTATCTTTTTGGCCGCCTGGATTTCCTGTTGGGCCTTTTGGGCTTTGGCCTTGGCGTCTTTCATGCTCAGAAGGGCCTTCGCAAGCTCAGACACTTTCGTCTTGAAGTCACGCTCCAAGGACTCAAACTTCTTGCCGAGCTCCTGGAGCTCTTGCTGTACCTCGCCCACCCTAGCATCTTGCTTTTCACACTCAATGCGATCCGTGGCCGCCTTGTCTTCGGCCTCGGATAGCGCTTTCTTCAGGACCGCCACTTCGATCGTGGCCCCTATTAAAAGTCATGACGCTTTTTGTTAGCGTCACCAATTTTTCCCCTCTATACGACACATGAACGGGGTATCACTCACCTTTGTTCTCTTCGAGCTGCCTCTTCGTGAGGCTGAGCTGCTCTTCGGCCTACTTTAGGTCCCGTTTGAGTCCGGTGACCTCTGCTGTGCGGGCAGTAGCGGCAAGCAGCACTGTCTGCTTATTCACATAGACACATACTGTTAGACTCCCGCGGTTTAGAGTTGACCCTCCGTTTGGCTTTTCTTTCCGAACACCAAACAGAGTATTAGGGGCTACTGTCTATTGGGTGATAATTTCTCACACTTTTGATTACTTACCTCAAAGCCTGTCAGGAGGCTGGTGCAGACTTCGATCAATCCGCTTTTGGCGAACCGAACCTTCTGAATCACCGTACTCATAAGAGTACGGCGCTCTTCATCCATGGAAGCGCCACGAAGCACTTCCAGCAGACTATCCGACGCCTCTGGCGCAACGGAGGTCATCGGCACGGCCGGTTCGCCCTCCTTAGCGAGGGGCTACCTACCAAATCCGGAACCTTTGGAGGTTCCGGTGCAGTGTCCGGCTGGGAGCCCAACTTGTTGTGGCTATCGTCAGCCTAATCTGTGGGGATCTTACTCCCCATGTGCTCGGCATCTGGAATTTCACCTTGGGACATCTCGTGAGCCGCCTCCCCTTTCTCTGGTACCCTTTGGGACCACACCTCCGTGTCATCTGCAGGCCGAGGGGAGGTGGCCGTGGGGAGCGAATTCATTGCCGAATCGCTCAGAGACCCATCCCAAGAGGATATCTCGGGATGGGACCTGGCCGGACTGCATATGCATGTTCGGCACTATAACAAACTATGAAGCTAAGTCGCATTAAAAGTATTACAGAGTGCGGATACTTACGATTTCTCCAGGGGCTTGCCCCTGGGTAGCCACTCCTCCTCGCTATAGGAGGCGGTTGTGGAGTGGTCCGGAGGGAGGGTTCGTCCCTTCTTGGAACCTACGGCCTCCCCGGAAAGGGTGGCCTTCCTCTTCTTCCCCCCCCCCCTCGTTTTCGGGGAGAGGGTTTTCCTCCTCCTCCTCCTCGTCATTGTTGGAGGAGTGCGCCCTGGTGTCTTCGGATGATGAGTCCGGCACCACGTTGCACCGGGAACTTTCTTGTCCCCGTGGCCTTTTTCTTGGCCTTCTTCTCGGGCACCTCATAGGTTGCCGGAGCCACCATCTCCGTCAGGAGTTCGTCTGCTGGGTCCTCAGGCAACGGAGCGGTACAGTCGATCCGCTCCGCCGTCGCCACATATTCCTGTTAAAATTAGCACAGTGGCCTAAGTTTCTCTCACGAATATACTGAGGAAAGGCACATCTTGAAATGTAGAGTGCTTACCGCATTGGACTAGCGCCTGGCGCTGAGTCCGCGGTCCTCAGAGGTTGGGGGAGGAACTTTTCTGGCCTTGAACAACACCTTCCAGGCGTCTTTGTGCGTCGTGTCAAAGAGCTCTTGCAGTGTCTGGTGTTGGGCCACGTCGAACTCCCACAGGTTGAATGCCTGTCTCTGACACAGGAGAATCCGGCAAAATAGCATGACCTGGACCACATTGACCAGCTTGATACTTTTGGTTATCATGTTTTTGATGCAGTTCTGGAGTCCGGTCAGCTCCACGGATGCGCCCCAGGCCAGGCCCTTCCTCTTCCAGGAAGTGAGCCGCACAGGGATGCCGGATCAAAATTTTGGGGCCGCCACCCAGTTGGCGTCGCGCGGCTCGGTGATGTAGAACCACCCCAATTGTCACCCCTTCACGGTCTCCGCGAAGGAGCCTTCGAGCCAAGTGATGTTGGGTATGTTGCCCACCATGGTGCCACCACACTCCGCCTGCTAGCCGACCACTATCTTTGGCTTTATGTTGAAGATCTTTAGCCACAGGCCAAAGTGGGGCCTGATGCGGAGAAAGGCCTCGCACACGATGATAAATGCCGAGATGTTGAGGATGAAGTTAGGGGCCAGATCATGACAATCCAGCCCGTAATAGAACATGAGCCCACGGACAAATGGGTGGAGGGGGAATCCCAGTCCGCGGACGAAGTGGGTGAGGAACACGACCCTCTCGTGGGGTCCCGGAGTCGGAATAATCTGCCCTGCGTCCGGCAGCCAGTGCGCGATACCTGCGGCAAAGTATCCGGCTGCCCGGAGCTTCGTAATGTGCTCCTCCTTGATGGTGGAGGCCACCCACTTGCCTCCCGCTCCGGACATGTTTGGCTGTGCGGAGAAGGCGTGAACTAGGGCGCTAGAGCTCAAGGGTGCAAGAACGGATGAGCAAAGGAGGAAGAAAGCGTGGGTAAAAATGGGGGATCCTTATCCCTTTATAGAGGTGACGAAAATGATGTGCCTCACCACTTGCCCGTTAAAAATCGCTTATTTCCCGAGCGCCACGATTGATGGCATGGTTGGGTTACTCGTACCCGTATTGATGAGAATCCCGTGATAAGGGGACATGATCTCTACTTCGACAAGACGTGCCGAGGAAGCTGCCTCGCAACATGTGCGGTGGCTGGTTGTGGGAAAACGGTTCGAATAATGACTCGACCACGGTGTGATGTCATGTTATCTAAAGTTGTCAGCAGATTATATTTGTGGAATATCATTCTCTCTACGATGGTATGTGAAAATCGTCTGGACACGATTTAAGTGTTCGAGGTTTACTTTGGAGTATTCGGAGATGGAACCCGCCTTGCAATGCCGAAGACAATCTACGCGCCGGACTCATCGTCATTGAAGCCTGGTTCAGGGGCTACTAAGGGAGTCCTGGATTAGGGGGTATCCGGACAGCCGGACTATATACTTTGGTCGGACTGTTGGACCGTGAAGATACAAGACTCAATACTTTGTCCCATGTCCGGATGGGACTCTCCTTTGCGTGGAAGACAAGCTTGGCGATCCGGATCTTAGATCTCCTTTGTAACCGAGTCTGTGTAACCCTAGCCTCCTCTGATGTCTATATAAACTGGAGAGTTTAGTCCGTAGGACAAGAACAATCATAATCATCATAGGCTAGCTTCTAGGGTTCAGCCTCTATGATGTCCTGGTAGATCTACTCTTGTAATACTCATATCATCAAGATCAATCAAGCAGGAAGTAGGGTATTACCTCCATCGAGAGGGCCCGAACCTAGGTAAAACATCGTGTCCCCTACCTCCTGTTACCATTAGCCTTAGACGCACAGTTCGGGACCCCCTACCCGAGATCCGCCGGTTTTGACACTGACAGATGCCCCTTAGGACATGGTTCTCTTCCTCGAGCTTATTGACTTGATGCTTAAGATCCATTATTTCCTTACGGAGTTTACCCGTGATGGTTAAATCTCCTTTCACCCATGGATGTTGCATAACTGCAGGAGAACAAGTAACAATCTTTTTCATATTTTCATAAGAAAGAAATATAGCATTGGGAGGGATGACGGAATTTGGAATTGCTGAGCTCTAAAGTTCCTCCATCATGAATCTGGCTTGGATACGAGAGGTAACTTCTTGATCCTCCTCCATGGCATCTATCCTTTTCAAGTCGGGCTCCATCTCTTCCTTCGTTGATGGCCCAAAGTGGTCAGCATTGTTATTTGCTCTTGGCCCTAGTGTCGGATGAGATACCCTCTGGTGCTTTCTTTGCCCAATATTTTTAATATATTCCAAAACTTCCTTTTGTGGAGTTTCAAGACTTTTGGAGTTGTGAAGAATAGGTCTCTAATATTTGCTCCTTTTCCTGCCCAGAATTCCAGCTATCGGCATTCTCCCTCTTCATGTAAACCTTGTAAAATAAGAGAGAAAAGTCATAAGTATTGTGCAATAATGTGTAGTAACAGCTCATAATGCAATAAATATTGATATAAAAGCATGATGCAAAATGGACGTATCACATGTGCAGCCCTCTCCTGCCATGTGTCTCTGCACTATTTTGGGACCTAACCCAACGTGCCACGCCGACACGTGTGGCTTAGGCCCGGGGGCTTATGTCGGGGAAAATAGACATGGGTATATGTTTTCCCCTGACTCATGCACGAACGGCACTAGGTCGTGCTAGAATGCAGGAGACCAAGATCTTTGGGGGACAAACATGCAGATCAAGAGGACAAAGATCAAGCCAGAGAAGTAAGATATCACCAGGTGAAAAGCCTCCCTTGTCGGGCAGATGAGCTCGGCGAGGGCGGAGCCACCCTTGGAAGAGAACACCCAAGATGTCCCGGCAGGGCCTGCCGGGACTCACGGAGGCAGGAAACACCTCACCAACCACTCCACCACGACCCACGTCGTCAATTAGTGTGGTGTCAAGCCGCAATGTGATTAAGTGGCAGCCTCTTTCTACAGGAGTACCTACAGACAACACCCATCCTGCGATGTGTCAAGCAAGCAGGCGTGAAACTGGCAAAATAGCCCGGCAAGGCTTGCCGGGCGAGCAATGATGTGACGTTGAGCGGCGCATTTAATGCACTCTGCCAGCCTGCAGAGTTAGGTATGATAGCAATGTTTGCTATCTTATCAGTGCATAATGACTAATTTGTCATTGTGGTGACGCCTTAATCTATAAAAGGAGGATCATGGCAACCGTAGAAGAGATTAGAGGGTTGGACACCCACACACTCGTACACGCATAGCCACTGCCACCCCTGCCGGGCAAGTGTACTGCGCTCCACCACCATTCTTCCACCATCAATCCACCAAAGCAGGAGTAGGGTTTTACGTCTTGCGATGGCCCAAACCTGGGTAAAATTGATCGTGTGATCTCTGTCGTGCTGCCCCACGCTTTTCTGCTCATTGTGCTACGTGACATCCCCCCTGCCGAACCAGCAAGGGACCCTTTGTCCCATAGGTGGTCGTGGTGTGCCACAACATTCATACGTGTTTGGTGAATTTAGCATGGATTTCAACAAAGAAATACATTCAATTTAAGAGAAACTATCATAGTTGAAGTCTTTGTAATCAAGAGAGTGGACACATCACTAGTTAAAGTTTTTACCTCTGCAAACCCACTTTTATCAAAAAAAATATCAAGATTTTCACCCTCCGAATTATGGGGACACCTTCTAGCTAAAGTTGACTCTTCTTCAGTCCCCTTCTCATCAAGTTTAATATTGCTAAACAAGGAGTCAATAGATGAAACTCCAATCATTTTATTGTCCTCATCATAACTACGATAGAAATCGAGAGGAGTCGTTTTTTCTCAAAATTCTCGTTTAGCTCTTAGCATAGTGGTTCTCTTCTTACTCTGATCCATGGATACATATAGAGCCTAAATTGAATAATTTATATCAATCTTGGGGGGCAAAATTTTGGTCTTAACATTTTCGACATCATGAATAATTCTATCGATGCTCATAGACATATCATCAATTTTATTCAATTTTTCCTCTATCTTTGAAAACTTTTTCAGCATTACTAAATTTTTTAATATTATTCTCAAGATCAGAGGGCATCCTATCATTATTATTGTTATAAGAATTACCGTAGGGATTGCCATAATCATTACAGGAATTTCCAGGGAACAGCCTAGGATTAAAATTACCTCTATAAGCATTACGATTAAATTGTTTTGCGTGAAAAAATTCATATCTATGGGATCATTATTTTGCTCAATCGGGGTATACAAAGGCACATCATTAAGATCAATAGGAGCATTTTTACTAGCAACCAATTTCATAAGCACATCAACTTTATCACTCAAAGTACTAATTTCTTCAATATAATTCACTTTTTTACTAGTAGGGGCTCTTTAAGTATGACATTGTGAATAATTTTCCATAATATTATCAAGAAATTTAATAGTGTCACCCAATGTAATCTCCATCAAAGTACCACCCGAGGTAGAATCTAAAAGATTTCTAGAAACAAAATTTAATCCCGCATAAACTTTTTGTATGATCATCCACAAATTTGAACCATGAGTAGGGCAATTTCTTATCATTAATTTCATCCTTTCCCAAGATTGTGCAACATATTCATGATAAAGTTGCTTGAAATTCATAATTTTATTTCTAAGGGAAATTATTTTCACGGCAGGAAAATATTTGGTTATTAAAAACATCTATACACCTATCCCAAGAACTGATACTATTTCCTAGCAAAGATGAAAGCAAATTTTTTGCATGATCCTGCAATGAGAAAGGGAATAATTTTAATTTCCCAATATCATTATCCACATATTTTTATTTTCCATGTCACACAATTCTACGAAAGTGTTAAGATGGGATGCAACATCTTTATTAGGACTACCAGAAAATTGATCTTTCAAGACAGGATTTAGCAAAGCGGCATTAATATCACAAGACTCTGCACTAGCAGCAAGAGGAGCAATCGGAGCACTAATAAAATCATTATTATTAGTATAAAAAATCACACAATTTTATTTTCTTGATACATCATGACTACGCAAACAAGATAACAAGCAAGCAAACAAGAAAAAGGCAAACGGAAAATGTTTTTGTATTTTTGTAAAAAAACTTTTTAGAAGTGGGGGAGATGAACACAAGAGGCAAATAGAAAATAAAATAAATGCAAGGAGATGAAAGTTTATGTGTAGGTACTTGATAGATGTTGATGATGTCTCCCCGGCAACGGCGCCAGAAATTATTCTTGGTACTTGTGAACTACGTTGGAATTCCCCCAAAGAGGAGGGGATGATGCAGCACATTAGAGATAAGTATTTACCTCAGTTAAGAACCAAGGTTATCAATCCAGTAGGAGAACCAAGCAACACCTTGTCAGAAGCACCTGCACACAAACAAGCAAATCCTTGCAACCCAACGCGAACAAGGGGTTGTCAATCCCTTGACGGTTATGAGCAAGATTAAATTGTATGGTATTTGATAGATAGATCGGACAAAAATACAAAATAAATAAATAAAGAAAAAACACAGAAAGGTATTTTTAGGATATTTATGTATGATAAAAGATAGACCCGGGGCCATAGTTTTCACTAGAGGCTTCTCTCGAGAAAATAGCATACGGCGGATAGACAAATTATTGTTGGGAAATTGATAGAAAGGCAAATTATTATGACAATATCCAAGGCAGTGATCATGTATATAGGCATCACGTCTGAGACAAGTAGACCGAAATGATTTTGCATCTACTATTATTACTCCACATATCGACCGCTATCCAGCATGCATCTAGAGTATTAAGTTCATAAAGAACAGAGTATGCCTTAAGAAAGATGACATGATGTAGACAGGATAAACACATGTATGAATAAACCCCATCTTTTTACCCTTAATAGGAACGGTACATGCGTGTCATGTCCCCTTCTATCACTAGGATCTAGCACTGCAAGATCGAACCCCTTACAAAGCACCTCTTGCCATTGCAAGATAAATCAATCTAGTTGGCCAAGCCAAATCAGATCGGAGAAGAAATACAAAGTTATAACAATCAGGCATAAAAGAGTTCAGAGAAAACTCAAATAATATTCATGGATAGATCTGATCATAAACTCACAATTCATCGGATCCCAACAAACACATCACAAAAAGGAATTACATCAGATAAAACTCCAAGAACATCAAAGAGAATGTTGTATTGAAGAACATCAAGAGAGAGAAGCCATCTAGCTACTAGCTATGGACCTGTAGGTCTATGGTAAACTACTCATGCGTGATTGATTCCCCCTCAAGTGGAGTACCGAAAAAGGTCCCCAGATGGGATCTCTCGAGGACAAAGGCTTGCGGCGGCAGAAAAAGTATTTCCTGGACTCCTCTCTTGATTTTCTGATTTTACAAAATTTATAGAGGAATAGTTAGGTTAAACGGAGCCATGTGGGCCCCATAAACTACCAAGGCGTGCCCTACCCCCCTAGGCGTCCTGTGGTGCCTTGTGGGCCACTGCTCCATCCTCTTGCCCCCTCCCGAAACTTCCAGGGTCTCTTATATCTAGAAAAAATGTCCAAAAAATTCATGGCATTTGGACTTTGTTTGGTACTGATATTCTCCAAAGCCAAAATCAAGCAAAAAACAACAACTGGCACTGGGCACTAAGTTAATAGGTTAGCCCCAATAAATATTATATAGTTGCTTGTAAATGTATATAAAACATCCAAGATTGATACTATAATAGCATGGGATAATAAAACATTATAGATACGTTGGAGACGTATCACTGCTCTACTCTTGTCGTTGGTCGCGCTATGATACGTCTCCAACGTCTCTATAATTTTTGATTGTTCCATGCTATTATATTATCTGCTTTGGATGTTTAATGGGATTTAATATGCTCTTTTATAATATTTTTAGGACTAACCTATTAACTGAGGGGCCAGTGCCAGTTTCTATTTTTTGCCTATTTTAGAGTTTTGCAGAAAAGGAATACCAAACGGAGTCCAAACGGAATGAAACCTTTGCTATGATCTTTCTTGGACTGAAAGCAAACCAGAAGACTTGGAGATGAAGTCAGAGACGTAACGAGGAGGCCACGAGGCAGGAGGCCGCATCTAGGGGGTAGGCGCCCCCCACCCTCGTGGGCCCCTCATAGCCCCACCGACCTAGTTCTTTCGCCTATATGTACTATTATACCCTAAAAACATCACACGGAGCCAAGAAACCACTTTTCCACCGCCGCAACCTTCTATACCCGTGAGCTCCCATCTTGGGGCCTTTTCTGGTGATCCGTCGGAGGGGGATTCGATCACGAACGGCTTCTACATCAACACCATTACCTCTCTGATGAAGCGTGAGTAGTTTACCACAGACCTTCGGGTCCATAGTTATTAGCTAGATGGCTTCTTCTTCCTCTTTGATTCTCAATAAAAAGTTCTCCTCGATGTTCTTGGATATCTATTCGATGTAATACTCTTTTGCGGTGTGTTTGCCTAGATCTGATGAATTGTGGATTTATGATCAAGATTATCTATGAATATTATTTGGTTCTTCCTTGAATTCTTATATGCATGATTTCATATCTTTGCAAGTCTCTTCGAATTATCGGTTTAGTTTGGCCTACTAGATTGATCTTTCTTGCCATGAGAGAAGTGCTTAGCTTCGAGTTAAATCTTGCGGTGTCCTGTCCCATCGATAGTAGGGGCAGCAAGGCATGTATTGTATTGTTGCCATCAAGGATAACAAGATGGGGTTTTCATCATATTGCTTGAGTTAATTCCTCTACATCATGTCATCTTGCTTAATGCGTTACTCCATTCTTTATGAATTTAATACTCTAGATGCATGCTGGATAGCGGTCGATGTGTGGAGTAATAGTAGTAGATGCAGGCAGGAGTCAGTCTACTTGACATGGACGTGATGCCTCTATTCATGATCATTGCCTTAGAGGTCATCATAATTATGCGCTTTTATATCAATTGCTCGGCAGTAATTTATTTACCCATCGTAATACATGTTATCTCGAGAGAAGACACTAGTGAAACCTATGGCCCCCGGGTCTCTTTTCCATATTACTGAATCTCGTTTACATCTTACTAGTTTCCGATCTACTATTTTGCAATCTTTACTTTCCAATCTATACATCAAAAATACCAAAAAAATATTTACTTTATTATCTCTATTAGATCTCACTTTTGCGAGTGACCGTGAAGGGATTGTGTAAGTGCATCTAGTGCCACCCCTAGTTGGTTTTGGAGTATTGACGATGGCCCATTCTGGTGCCTCCGCCTACTGCCTCAGGACCTCAATTTGACTATCATGTTGAGCATAGGCCTCAGGTCCAGAAGCCAAAGCCCAGGTTGCCAAGGTTTCCAGGTACTGCCAACTCACCAGGGTCCTTCAATGCTAATGGCTTCAAAAGCCACAATACCTTCTTTGACAGCGCCAAGAACCCCTACTCCAAGCCAAGGATATCATCAGATCGGTTCTGGAGCTATCAGCAGAGAAGCTATTACTCCTGCGTACTATATGATCAAGGGCGAATTTTCCCTCACATGCGCCTTGACACTGAAGCTATTGCTGGACTGCCGTGCTTAGAAGAAGCACTTGATTGCTTTCGTGATGCTGGTCTGCTCCACTTTGTGACAGACAAAGAACAATGGAATGAAGAGCTATTGCTTCAATTCTATGCCACTCTGCACATTCGCGGCTACTACAGAGACATCAAGACATGGGTTCTCGAGTGGATGACTGGAAATGTTCATCATGAAGCCAAAGCTATGGATATCATTGAGCTTACAGGGCTAGCCACTCCTGGAGAACTATACGAACCTGACTGTCAACTACACCGCAATGCTGTGGAAAGCATCTTTCATAAGCCAGAACCTAATATGAGCCAGATGTTGAGCATGATGAAGCCTTTGCCATCTGATGCTGAGTATCCCACACATTTCTTTGTTGAAGACCTTGAGTATCTGCCTCGCACCATATATCATATCATCAGGCGAACTCTATGGCCAGTCAAAGGACACTCATCATCGGCCAAGCTTGAAGGACCTATGAAGACTTTGGTCTTCTATATTCTCAATGGCATCAGCTTCAACACTCAGGAATTCTTCATCAGGCAACTTGCTGCTTCCGGCTCTGACCTATTTGGTCTGAAGTTTTATGCTCCATGGGTCATGCGCCTCATCAAGCGACACTCATCTGTCAATTATCAGCCCTCTACTCGCAATCATATAATATTTCTGCCAGAGGTTGATATGTCAGTTGATGCCATATACTCTGACCCTGCCAAGACGTCGGTTTGTCTTTAGAATATTGAGCACCAAAGCTTCACTCAGCCTATTGAAGGTGTTCAAGCAGCGACATGAATCTATCCACTGGCTGCTAACACTCGTCTGCCTCATAGAGCGCCCACTGAAGCCACTGAAAGCACCATTGCACAAAGGCCTCGGAAGCGTTCTCGCGTTCTCAATGACCGAGAACTTCTTGTGGCCCTTCATCAGAAACAGGATAAGCATCATTTCTGGCTCAAGCGACAGATACAAAGCCTCTTGGTGGATGTCAATCGCATTCGCAACATTGCCACCAAGAATGCCTTTGTTGCTCGTGAAACTTGCTGGCGACCATGGAAGAGTTTGACCCTGCTCAGTGCTAAAGCTGATCTTCAAGATGATGGCTTCAATGGAAGATTCCAGTTTGACTCCACTCCTCCATGGACTGCTGTCTTACGTCACACCCCATCTCTTGAAGACTCTGAATATTCTTCTTCCGCGGCAACAGTTAATGCCAGACTGATCGATGATGAAGATGATGCTACTTCACCACCTCCTACTACTGCGCGCATCAACACTGCACCAAGTTCATCTGCACCGCCAACCAACGACGAAAACCCTGCTGGTTCACCTACTCATGATGACGAGTAGATGCTCTATGTCTTCAAACCTTTTTGGTCCTTACTGACAAAAGGGGGAGAAGCGTATGAGTTGATAGTCTTCAAGCGGGTTCATATGGGCGGTTGCATTATATTTTGCTGCATGCTTACAACTCTTGCGTTTTGAAACATTTGGTTCTTTGAGTTGTAACACCTAAACTTGATGGTCGTCTGCTACTTCTGCTACTTATTTGCTCTACTATGATGCGATGATAAATTCCGCATGTGCGATGATAACTTCCGCACTTAGATCATTCTGCAGACGTCCATTTTTCATTATGCATGTCATTCTACTTGCTATATCGTTTCATGCATGATGAATTATCTTCATAAGTTGAAGTGGATCTCCACAAGTACAACCTGCCATGTGCATTTGCATTCCAAAAGCAAATTATTTATATGCACATCTTCTGGGGGAGCCCTTGCAACTTATGAAGACAATTCCCTATCCCTACAATTTTACATACTTTATCCCCATTGAAAACTTCAACCAGTTTGTCATCAATCACCAAAAAGGGGGAGATTGTAAGTGCATCTAGTGCCACCCCTAGTTGGTTTTGGAGTATTGACGACAAAGTTGGTTGAGGGACTAATGCGTTTGTGAGAATTGCAGGATAACGCAGGTAGTGTCCCTCATTGATTCGGTTTACCAACCGGAGATGACCCCTAAAAATGTATGAAGACATTGAAGACAATGGTGGTAAGAGAAGATATTCATATTGAAGACTATGACATGAGAAGACATTGCGTGAAGACTTAGGAGCGCGAAGACTGTGTGGTTTCATTGTTTCCTTTTCTTCTTTGTTGAGTCATAGGAACCACCGTACTGTTAAGTGGGTCCAAGTGAATTAAGTCAGAGTGACTGATGTGATGCTCAACTCAAAACCTATGTCTTCGAGCGAATACAATGAGAGCAAATCTTATCCAGAGCTGGATGAGTCAGCTTTGCTTGTAGCCCAAGTAAAGTTGCCGCGTGTGTTTGTAATTTGACTGTTGGAACACGTGTCAGTTCCTTAGTGACCCAGGGTCATTTTGGACAAATCCGGTCGGGTTGCCTAGTGGCTATAAATAGCCCACCCCCTACACCATAAATTGGTGGCTGCTCAGAGTTTGGGCACGGATTTTGTCGTTTGAGAGCAACCCACCTCGAAGCATTTGAGAGAGAAAGATCCTTGCAAGGACAAAGCCCAAACACCGAGAGCCAAAGAGTGTTAGGCATCACTGAAGTCTTTTGGTCTGTGTGACCTGAAGACTTATTACACTTGAGGACTGTGAATCCTCCAGCCGGTTAGGCGTCGCGTTCTGAGCATCCAAGAGTCATTGTGGATTGCCGGTGAACGAAGTCTGTGAAGGTTTGGAAGTCTCCCTTGAAGACTTACCAGAGTGATTGGGCGAGGACTGGGTGTCCTTAGCTCAAGGGGAATAAGGTGAAGACACGGTCTTCTGAGTTAAATCTCAGCCTCCCTAACCAGACGTACAGTTGTCACAGCAACTGGAACTGGTCCAACAAATCCTGTGTCTTCAACAAGCAACTGGTTCTATCCCTTCCAACCTTACTTAAGTTTGTCTTCGTGAAGTCATTGCCTATCTGTCTATCTGTTTGACTTCATTGCTTGACTACTATTGTTACTTGGCTTCACACTATCTTCCATCTTGATCCTTACTACCCAACTGCTATTAGTCCTGTACTTTCACATCATTACATACTTTTCTATGGCTTGTTTGGGGTAGTTTATCTTCCGCTGCATATCAATTAGGTTATTTCTGTTGTTTGTCTTCGAAACTCCCATGTTTTGAAGACTTTCATAAAAATCGCCTATTCACCCCCCCTCTAGTCGATACTAGCACTTTCAATTGGTATCAGAGCAAGGTACTCCCTTGTTCTGTGTGATTCGGTTTAACCACCTGGAGTTTCAGCTATGTCGACTGCAGGGATAATCAAGGTTTCCGCTGCTTGCCCCGTGTTCGATGGAACTGAATATCCCTACTGGAAGAATAAGATGCGCATGCATCTTGAAGCCATTGATGTCGACCTCTGGTATGTCGTCAAGAATGGCGTTCCCAAAACTGGTGAAGGTGTCACCCCCACTGATGTCAAGAAGTTCATTCAACTGGACTCTACTGCAAAGAACATCATCTGTGGTCATCTGACCAAAGGACAGTATGGCCGTGTGAGTGCTCTGGAAACGTCGACGCTAGTCTGGGACTGGCTGTCCAAGGTCAACAAAGGCGTCTCAACCCAGAGAGATCAAAGAATCAGTGTTCTTTGCAACCTCTTCAACCGCTTCAAGAGAAACGACAACGAAAATGTCCAGCTCACATTTGATCGCCTCACTGATATCACAAATGAACTTCAAGCTCTTGGCGCAACTGAGATTACCAAGCATGAAATCGTCAAGACACTGCTGAGATCGCTTGATAGCTCCTTTGACACCCTTGCCCTCATGATACAAGAACGTTCTGACTTCAAGACACTCGATCCATCTGATATACTTGAGAGGCTCAACACACATGAGTTCCAGCTATCTGAGAAAAGCGATATCTATGGCCCAAACTATGGCCGAACTCATGCTTTGAAGGCGAAAGTTGTTTCCTCATCTGAAGAAGAATCTGACTACAGTTCTGAAGATCCTGAAGACATTGGAAGGGAGCTTGCTATGCTTGTGAAGAAGTTCCAGAAATTCACAAAGAAGAAAGGCTTCAGAAAGTCTTCACGATCTAGCTCAAGGAATGATGAAGCTTCCACACATGATCACAAGAAGAGAACCTTCCACAAGTGCAAGAAACCTGGTCACTACATATCTGAGTGTCCACAGTGGGACAATGAGAAGAAGAAGAAGAAAAGCAAGGAATATGATTCAGATGACAAGAAGAAGAATAAATCCTCAAAGTCTTCTAAGTCTTCTTCCAAGTCTTCATCATACAAGAAGAGCTCATCTGGCAAGGCTCGTGCTTTTGTTGGCAAGGAAATGGATTTAGAGGAGGAGTCTGCTTCGGAGGAGGTGGAGGTAGAGTCTGGAGAGGAGTCTAACCCTGGCGTTGCAAGTCTGGCCCTAGCCACAGCCTATGTTGCCAAGTCCATCTTCAACACTGAAGACAATGACTTCCACACCAACGCTGAAGCTAATGACGAAGACGATCCTACTCCCACCTACTGCTTCATGGCACGTGGTGCCAAGGTAAAATCACGCGATGCTTACTTTCAAACTTCAAGTGAAGATGACTCTGATTGTGAATCCAAACCCAGCTACAAAACACTTGCTAAAATTGCAACTGAACAACAAAAGGCTATGGAACGTTCACAGTCCTTAGTTGATGACATAAAAAATCTTCATGCTAAGTACCAAGAACTTGAAGGTCGTCATGAATCGCTCTCAACTACTTATGAAAGGCTCTCCTATGATTATCTTCAAAGGAAACAAGAGCTTGAGAAATTGAGAGCGGCTCATGAAGATCTTCAAAAGGTGAATGAGTCACTTCACGCTCAACAGATCAGTTCCGCTCAGGATGGATTTGAACCACCATGTCTAAAATGCATTGAGCGTGATAACGCTACATCTGTTGCTGAATGTTCCACTACTGCTACTGTTTCATTGTCTTCACCTACTGATGTCGTTACTAACCCCTCTGCGGAGGATACCACTGCTGTTGCTGATGAAAATGCTATATTGAAGACATTGCTTGAAACAGGGATGTACAAAAGTTTGAAGGGACATCAGACTCTTTGCAATGTCCTCAAAAAGCAGATTCTGAACCGAAACCCTAGGAAAGAGGGTGTTGGGTTCGAAAGGAAAATGAATGTTGATGGCTCGTACTAGAAGCCTGAGCAGTACCCCAAAACCACATGGGTTGCTGCAAAGGAACCTTCAGTAGATCCATCCACTTTATCTGGCTTTACCTGTGCTAATCCTATTATCATTGATGAATCCTTTGATGCAAACTATAAGCTGTTCAAAAATCAGAATGGTGAAGTGTTTGCCAGTTACATTGGTACTAACTGCAGGAATGGACCACCTATGAAGAAGATCTGGGTACCTAAACGGTACATTGAGAATCTTCCTGTGAATGTCGTCATGACACCACCAAGGAAGAAGATAAACCCCAGACCTATAACTTCATGTGGCCCAAAGGCTTCATACAGATATAGGACTCACATGAGTCACCCTAACGCCAATGTTTTGCAGGGAATCATGCTCAGACTTATGAATATGAGCGTGTATCTTCGAACCGCTATGTTCATAGGACTAAGAACTTTTCTGCTTATTCATATGAGTATCATTCATCTCCTGCAAGGCTATTTGCTAGGGCTTCAAAGCCAAAATTCTCAGATGCTGCACTTAGACTCATTGCTTCTAAGCCCCCACTGAAGATGTGGGTGGCAAAGAAGAACTAACTCTCTTTTGCAGAAAACGGTCTCCAACCAGCAATCAATGGCGTCCAATACTATTGCCGAGGACCTAAAACTCATTTAGGACGCACGATAAAATGTCATTCTATATACTTCATCTGAATCTCTTATCAGTCATACTATGTCCTAACCTTGAAATAAGATGTGACTGTCCCTATATGTGTCAAATGCTTATGCTTCACAACACTCTTGTGAAGCCTATCCTCCTAACTGCACTGTAGGGTACATCACCAAAGGCTTCAGAATGGATTATGGACAATGGATGCACAAATCATATGACTGGTGATCAAAGTCTTCTCATGGACTCAACCTTACGTCCATCCGACAAGAGTCACATTATATTTGCTGACACTGGTAAATGCAAGGTATTGGGTCTAGGTAGAGTTGCAATCTCAAAGGATTAACACATGGATAAAGTGATGCTTGTTGAATCCCTTGGTTTCAACTTAATGTCTGTCTCAATGCTTTGTGACTTGAACATGATTGTGATATTTGGAAAATATCGTTGCCTTGTACTAATGGAATCTGACAAATCTCTAGTCTTTGAAGGGTATCGAAAAGATGATCTATACATGGTAGATTTCTCAGCAGGTCCACAGCTTGCCGTATGTCTTCTCACAAAAGCTTCAGAATGCTGGCTCTGGCATCGAAGGCTGGAACATGCTGGCATGAGGAACTTACACTCACTCGTCAAGAAGAAGCATGTCATTGGCATCAAGGATGTCAAGTTCAAGAAGGATCATCTGTGTGGTGCCTGTGAAGCTGGAAAGATGACAAGGGCAAAGCACCCCTCGAAGACAATCATGACAACATCTCAACCCTTCGAGCTGTTACACGTGGACTTATTTGGACCTACGCACTACTCCACCCTCACAACAACTGTCTGTCTCTATGGCTTCGTCATTGTTGATGACTACTCAAGATACACATGGGTTCATATAATTCTTTACAAGACTGAAGTGCAAGATGTCTTCAGGCGCTTTACAAATCGAGTAATGAAAAATTATGCCGTGAAGATCAAGCACATCAGAAGTGACAATGGCACTGAATTCAAGAACACTGGACTTGATCTATATCTGGATACAATGGGAATCACTCATGAGTTCTCTGCTCCGTACACACCTCAGCAAAACGGCATTGTTGAACGCAAAAACAGAACCCTCATTGAGATGGCTCGAACAATGTTAGATGAGTACAAGACACCAAGAAAGTTCTGGCCTGAAGCTATTGATACAGCATGTCACACCATCAAATGTGTGTACATTCATAAGCTTCTGAACAAAACATCATATGAGCTACTTACTGGCAAGAAGCCGAACGTCAGTTACTTCAGAGTACTTGGAGCAAGATGCTGGATAAAGGATCCCCATCACAAGTCAAAATTTGCACCTAAGGCTCATGAAGGCTTCATGCTTGGCTATGGAAAGGATTCACACTCCTACAGAGTCTTCAACCTTTATCTCTACAAGATCGTTGAAACTGTGGATGTGAAATTTGATGAAACCAATGGTTCACAGAGAGAGATTCTGCCAAGTACACTTGATGAAGCTCCTTCAAAAGAGTCTATCAAGCTGATGGGAACTGGTGAAATCATGCCCTCTGAAGCACAGCCTGAAGAGGAACTTATCATCTCTGCACCAAATCAACCTGAAGACAATGCTCAGACCAAAGACAATCCTCCCAATGATGACAATGATGAGCCAGAGCAAAACCTTCGTCCTGTTCATCCTCGTGTTGCAAATGAAGTTCAAATAGAGAAGATAATTGACAGCATCAATGCACCAGGTCCGCTCACTCGATCAAGAACAACACAGCTAGCAAACTTCTGTGGGCACTTTTCATTTGTGTCAATATCAGAACCCAAGAAAGTTGTTGAAGCTTTTATGGAACCTGAATGGATTCAAGCAATGCAAGAAGAACTTCAACAGTTCAGACTGAATAATGTCTGGGAACTTGTCAAGCGACCTGATCCTCGCAAGCATAACATTATTGGAACAAAATGGATATATCGAAACAAGCAAGATGAGCATGGTCAAGTCGTCAGAAACAAAGCACGTCTTGTGGCTCAAGGATACACTCAAGTTGAAGGAATTGACTTCGATGAAACATTTGCTCCTGTTGCTAGGCTTGAAGCTATTCGTATACTGCTAGCCTACGCTAATCATCACAATATCTTGCTATATCAAATGGATGTAAAGAGTGCATTTCTCAATGGCAAGATTGAAGAAGAAGTATATGTCGGACAACCACCTGGCTTTGAAGATCCAAAACATCCTGATATGGTGTACAAGCTAAACAAAGCACTGTATGGACTCAAACAAGCCCCTCGTGCCTGGTATGATACAATCAAGGACTTCCTGAAGAGAAAAGGCTTCAAACCTGGATCCCTCGATGCCACTCTCTTCACGAAGACATATGATGGTGAACTGTTTGTGTGCCAAATATATGTGGATGACATAATCTTCGGATGCACCAACCAGAACAAAGAAATGGCATCTTCATATCTCAAGAGAAATACCTCAAAGACTGTCTGTCGTGGTTCTAAGTCTGACAGTAGAGTGGGGGTAGGTATGGAGAGGCAAGGTCCTAGCTATGGAGAGGTTGTAAACACAAGCGATGTACGAGTTCAGGCCCTTCTCGGAGGAAGTAAAAGCCCTATGTCTCGGAGCCCTGAGGCGGTCGAGTGGATTATGTGTATAGGTGTTACAAGAGTGTGAACCCTTCTGCCTGTGGAGGGGGGTGGCTTATATAGAGTACGCCAGGACCCCTGCCAGCCCACGTAATGAAGGGTTTAAGGTATATTAAGTCTGGGGTGTTACTGGTAACGCCTCACATAAAGTGCCTTAACTATCATTAAGTCTATTCAATTACAGGCCGTTGCAGTGCAGAGTGCCTTCTGACCTTCTGGTGGTCGAGTGTATCTTCATAGTCGAGTGAATCTCCATGGTCGAGTCCTTCCTCCCGGTCGAGTGGGTTCCTCGTTGGTCGACTGGAAGGTGATCTCTTCTAAAGCTGTCCCTGGGTAGGACATTCAGGTCAGGCCTATGACCCTACCCTAGGTACATGAATCCATCATTAGCCCCCGAATGGATTGAGGCTTGAATGAGGAAGGAGTTGATGTTGTTTCCGATTGACTTTTGCATACTGGCTATGCGTCGTTCTGGATTAAGATCTTCTTTGCTAATAACGAACAACTTTTCTTTAGTCGACTCGATCCATTCTTGTCTTTCGTCGAGTGATCTTTTAGACTTTGCTGGTTCCCGAGCGATGGATCGCAGGAAATCTCACGTCTGACAGACCGATCTGCCGTTCGCGGATTCCACGGGATACGGAATTTGGGGGAGCGCGCGAAGCGGAACGGACCGTGGCGCTCGGACGGGACGGGACATAAACGCCTCGATTTCCGCGCCGCTTTTTCCGCCACGTATCGTGTCAATGCAACTGTTTCGGGATATGATTAGGTCGCCTGGGTCCACATTTCATCCACTCAGAAGGTATGATATAAATGCAACCGGCGAGGGTTTTCTGAACAGTGCTCCATTCTTTCTCTTCTGCTCTCCTCGTCTCCGCCCAACGCGCTTGCTTTCGCCCCCGCAAAGCTCTCCCTCGCACACCTCACCAGCCGCCATGGTCAAGGAGAAGACGGCGGCGTTGGAGCGCGCAAAGAAGGCGACGGCGACGGAGAAGGCGTCGGCAGCGGAGAAGGCGAAGGGGAGATCCACCAGCCGTAGTGGGTCTTCGTCAAGATCCCGCTTGCCGAAGGGCTGGGTCCAAGGAGATTGGATCCAGTCGACCATCAGGGAGAAGGATCTCCTCGACATGGCCGACGACGGGCTGATCCCCCATGGCGCCGCAAGACTCCCAGGGAAAGAGTGGCAACATCAGCCGGAAGAGGGTGAGTGTGTGCTCCTGGCCACTCATATTGATCGAGGGTTTTCTTTGCCACCGAGCATCTTCTTTCGTGGTTTTTTGAACTTCTTTGGAGCCCAACTCCACCACTTTACTTTGAACTCCATTGCGTACCTTGCTGCATTCGTATCCATGTGCTAGAGTTTCCTGGGCTGTCGACCGCACTGGGGCTTGTTCAAGCACATCTTCACGTGTCGTTCTCAGACCGTGAATAAGGCGAGTCCAGGCGACGAGAAGACCCAGGTTGTCCAAATGTGCGGGGGTCTGGGGATTCAAGTGAGGAACAAGAGCACCTTCCCAGCTATGACGTTTCCCGAGTCGGTCAGGGGCTGGCAATCGACTTGGTTCTACTGCCGGGACGAGCTGACGCCGGGACAGTCGAGTGGACTTCCCCCATTCACCATGAGTCGAGTGAACAAGCCTTCCTCTCTGAAGGTGGTTCCGGAGGAGAGGGCTGACGTGAGGATGTTGATGGACCGAGTGGTGCAGTTGGTCCGGGACGGCGTGACTGGCATGGATCTTCTGGAGGTTTTCCTTTGGCGGCGGATCCAGCCTCTTCAGTTCCGGAGCCATGGCATGTGGTTGTACTGCGGGACTGAAGACGATACCCGGGTCCACCCAGAAGCAGTCGACGACGCCACGGTGGAAAGATGGATGGCCGCGGTCACTGGGAATAAGGATAATCCCCGTGGATCCAGGAGGGTTCCTCCACTCGACCATCACACCGTTCCGGACAAGGTATATTTGCTCTGCCTTCCATTGCATATTCGTCGAATGAGTTTCTGTATATTCTGCGACTTGGTCGACTGATCTTTGTCTTGACGTCTTCTAGGCTCTCACCGACCTGTATTCGATGCCCAATGGAGCTCAGGCTCCGACTAAGGAGGAAGAAGCCAGCGGGGGCGAGAGCCAGGAGGAGTGGGATTCGGACGCTGCCGAAGATGACGATGACGACGACGATGACGAGGACGAAGAGGAGGAGGAGGAGGAGGAGGTTGCACCACCGCGCTCGGAAAGGCGGTCGAAGCTTGTCCATGACCCCGCGACTGAACGCGGTAAGGGGGTGGCGACTGCCTCGCAGTCGACCAAACGCCCTCGGACCGCTTCTCCGGTGCCGAGTGAAAGGGCTCCGAAGCAGTCGAAGGTGGCTCCGCCGAAACCCACCAAGCTCCTGCCGAAGATGAAAGTGTCCATCCCCACCATATCCAGGTAAACACGCTACTTGAGTTCTCTTGTTTTGCATAAGCTTTATCTCTGGTTGATACTTGAGTTGGTCGACTGATTCTTTGGAACTTCAGTGCTGCAACTTCTGAGACCTCAGGCAAGGCTGACGACCATGAGATGGAGGACGCAGCAACCTCAAATCCTGGTACTATACTCTCAATTCTGTCCTTAGTCGACTGACTCATGATTTCTAACTTTGATTCCTTTTCTGAAGCTCCACCCCATGACATTATCACCCTTCCTGAAGATGATGATGAGGATGAAGAACCGCTGAGGCACAGGATGAGCAGCAAGACGTCTACTGGTAAGGCAACCCAAAGTGCGACGGCGCCCGAGACTGTGGTCACGGAAGGGGAGAACCTCACTCGACACACCGTGTCTTTCGCGGTGCCGTTGACGAGTGCTCATCCTACTTCGTCGAGTGCTGCACGACCTTCGCTCTTCACAACACACCATGTCCCAGAGGACCAAGCCAGTGCTGCTAAGGAGGCGATACGTCAAGCGGGGATCATGATGGAGCAGGTGAAGATCGTCCGGGATGCAAGCCAAGCAGCTTATGACGCTAGCTCCGCCCTTCAAAGCAATGTTCAGGTCAGTCGACCACAGCCTGTTCTGTTAGGATATGCTATCAAAACTTTTTCTTTCTGATTTCTGAAATCCATAGCAATCACCCACTGGGTGTGTCAATGAAAAACTCCATGTTAGCGGGGGCACGCTGAGTGCACCCGCTGGGTGTAGTCCCCAAGGCTAAGGTCGACTGCTGGCAGTCGGCCTTAGGCTTTAGAAGTAAAGGTTGTTCCTCATTCGATTTGGTCGACTGGTCGACTCTGTCTTGAACAGAACTAGTGGGGGCACGCTGAGTGCACCCACTGGGTGTAGTCCCCGAGACTATGGTTGAATGCTTGCATTCGACTGTAGTCTTAGAAACGTATGATTTTTCTCTATCCACTCGGAAGTGAACCATCTTTGATATTTTGTCGATTGTTTCTTCGTAGAAATCCTGTGACCTTGTAGCTCGCTATACGGAACTGGAACAGAAGCACATTCAGCTCGAGCTAGATCTGAAGCTGGTGCAGGAGAATCTGACGAAGGCGAAGGAGGAGACTAAAGGTATGTTCGGTGAGGCCTCGACGACTCCTTTTTCCTTCCATTTGTTTCAAAATCTGACTTTGCTGTAACTTGCAGACAAGGTGCGGGAGGCCCAGAAGAAGAAGGATCTTGAGCTAGCTGAGAAGACCAAGCTTGCTGACGAGAAGTTAGCTTCAGTCACCAAGCTTGAACAGGAAAATACCAATCTGAGAGCTGCTCTGGCAATTGCCTCCAAGGATGTCGACCGACTGAAAGCTGACAAGACTACCCTGACTGAGAAGATCGACCAATTGACTGGGAAGAAGAATGACCTTGAAAGCTTCCTGGGCGGTCTTGCCAAGAAATTGTTCCTTATGCTCGAAGGTAATCTTTTCACTCGACCAGCATTTTCAACTGTGATGCTTGCATTCGACCATTGTCTTGATTCGGTGTTTTGTCCTTGCAGAATTCTGTCAGAACTTTGAAGATGAGACTAGCCAGTTGGAGCCAAACCTTGACCCTATCAATTCTCCGATGAATGATGAAGTTGCTATGAGCGTCTTCCGACTTGAGTCCCGTGTTGCAGCTGTTGTGGACTGTCTTGCAAGGCTGAAGGCTGCCACTTCTCGCATCGACTCGACGCTTTGGCCCGGGGCAACACTTCAGAATGACCTCGAGTCGTTGATGGCTCGACTAAACGTGGTCCCCGACCGTGTGCAAGAGTGGAAGAAGTCTTCGGCTCGGTGTGGCGCAGATGTTGCCCTGTGTCTGGCCCGGGTCCACTGCAAGGGCGCGCGAGAAGAGAAGCTGGCAGCTCTCCGAGTGGCCAACACCAAGAAACACGACTTCAGGTCCTTCATGGAAACTTTCATCGCTGCAGCTACCCGGATCGCAGACGGGATTGACCTCGACGAGTTCGTTGCTCCTTCCAGCCCTCCACAGGAGGGGTAAAAAACTTTTCTTTAAGCCCGACCCTTTAAATTTGCCTCGGTATGCCGAGTGGAATTGTAACCGGTAAACCTTAATAGGCTTAGTGCCTGAGCACTCTCGGTTCCTTTAGGTATCGACCTAAACTTGGATTTGATATTTGGATATGATTGCTCTTGGTTCGAATTGTCCTTTGCAGGTTCACAGCAAGATGCCCACTGCAGTCGACTTATTCCTTAGGTGAGTACTGGGCCGCAGCCAAGCCTCCGAGTGAGAGGTTCGCTCTTCACTCGATAGGATTTTTATACCTTAGGCGAGCGCTGGGCTGCAGCTAAGCCTCCGAGTGAGAGGTTTGCTCTTCACTTGGTAGGATTTTTTATAACTTAGGCGAGCGCTGGGCTGCAGCTAAGCCTCCGAGTAAGAGGTTTGCTCTTCACTCGGTAGGATTTTTATACCTTAGGCGAGCGCTGAGCTGCAGCTAAGCCTCCGAGTGAGAGGTTTGCTCTTCACTTGGTAGGATTTTTTATAACTTAGGCGAGCGCTGGGCTGCAGCTAAGCCTCCGAGTGAGAGGTTTGCTCTTCACTCGGTAGGATTTTTATACCTTAGGCGAGCGCTGAGCTGCAGCTAAGCCTCCGAGTGAGAGGTTTGCTCTTCACTTGGTAGGATTTTTTATAACTTAGGCGAGCGCTGGGCTGCAGCTAAGCCTCCGAGTGAGAGGTTTGCTCTTCACTCAGTAGGATTTTTATACCTTAGGCGAGCGCTGGGCTGCAGCTAAGCCTCCGAGTGAGAGGTTTGCTCTTCACTCGGTAGGATTTTTATACCTTAGGCGAGCGTTGGGCTGCAGCTAAGCCTCCGAGTGAGAGGTTTGCTCTTCACTCGGTAGGATTTTTTATAACTTAGGCGAGCGCTGGGCTGCAGCTAAGCCTCCGAGTGAGAGGTTTGCTCTTCACTCGGTAGGATTTTTTATAACTTAGGCGAGCGCTGGGCTGCAGCTAAGCCTCCGAGTGAGAGGTTTGCTCTTCACTCGGTAGGATTTTCACGTTGTATTTGTGGTGAAGCTCGGAGGAGAGAGTCGCAGTCTATCTGCACCTCGTCCCCTTTGCGAGCCCACATTATACTTATGGCGTAGCTCAGAGGAGAGGGTCGCAGTCGACCTGCACCTCGTCCTCCTTGCAAGCGTATGTGGTACTTAGGCGAGCGCTGGGCTGCAGCTAAGCCCCCGAGTGAGAGGTTTGCTCTTCACTCGGTAGGATTTTTTATAACTTAGGCGAGCACTAGGCTGCAGCTAAGCCCCCGAGTGGAAGTCTGGCTTGCCACTCGGTAGGATTTTTTTATAACTTAGGCGAGCACTGGGCTGCAGCTAAGCCCCTGAGTGAGAGGTTTGCTCTTCACTCGGTAGGATTTTTATACCTTAGGCGAGCGCTGGGCTGCAGCTAAGCCTCCGAGTGAGAGGTTTGCTCTTCACTCGGTAGGATTTTTTATAACTTAGGCGAAACGGATTCGCAGCTAAGCCTCCGAGTGGAAGTCTGGCTTACCACTCGGTAGGATTTTTTATAACTTAGGCGAAACAGATTCGCGGCTAAGCCTCCGAGTGGAAGTCTAGCTCACCACTCGGTAGGATTTGTACAAACTTAGGCGAAACGGATTCGCGGCTAAGCCACCCACTGGGGGAAAAAGTGACAAAAATTATGAAGGAATTATGGCACTATTATTTCAAGATCCATGAACTACAGAAGTATTTTATTACAACTCATCCGAGTGGAAAACTTTTAAGTGTAGAACGGGCGGAGCAGATCCGCATTCCAAGCTCGGGGCTCTTCAATGTTGTGTTCGACGTTGTAGAGACGGTATGCCCCGTTGTGGAGAACTTTGGTGACGATGAAAGGTCCTTCCCAAGAAGGAGCGAGCTTATGCTGTTTCTGCTGATCCACTCGGAGAACTAGATCTCCTTCTTGGAAGGCTCGACCCCTCACATTCCTGGCGTGAAAGCGACGCAAGTCTTGTTGATAGATGGTCGATCGGATCAGAGCCATCTCCCTTTCTTCCTCTAAAAGGTCGACTGCGTCCTGACGCGCTTGCTCAGCTTCTGCTTCGTTGTAGAGTTCCACTCGAGGAGCATTGTGAAGAAGATCGCTCGGCAAGACGGCTTCAGCTCCATAGACCAAAAAGAATGGAGTTCTTCCAGTCGACCGATTGGGTGTGGTCCGCAAACCCCAAACACCGAAGGAAGTTCGTCGACCCATGCTCCAGCCGCGTGCTTGAGGTCACGCATCAGTCGGGGTTTTAAACCCTTGAGGATTAAGCCATTGGCTCGCTCCGCTTGTCCATTCGACTGGGGGTGAGCGACTGAAGCGTAGTCGACTCGTGTGCCTTGAGCGTTGCAGAAATCCTTGAATTCTTCTGAGTCAAAGTTCGACCCATTATCCGTAATGATGCTGTGCGGGACCCCATATCTGAACGTCAGCTCCCTGATGAAGGTAACTGCAGTACTGGCGTCAAGATTCTTGATTGGTTTAGCCTCGATCCACTTTGTGAACTTGTCGACTGCGACCAGCACGTGCGTGAAACCACTTCGACCCGTTCTCAAGGGACCGACCATGTCCAACCCCCATACTGCGAATGGCCAGACGAGTGGAATGGTCTTCAGAGCTGACGCGGGCTTGTGTGACATATTGGAGTAGAATTGACATCCTTCGCACTTGTCCACTATTTCCTTTGCCATCTCATTCGCCCTTGGCCAGTAAAATCCAGCTCGGTATGCTTTGGCTACAATGGTCCGAGAGGACGCATGGTGACCACAGGTCCCCGAGTGGATATCATTGAGAATGATTCGACCTTCTTCTGGCGTTATGCATTTTTGACCAACCCCAGTCGGGCTTTCTCTATACAGCTGTCCTTTGATAACGGTAAAGGCTTTGGATCAACGGACGATCTGCCGAGCCTCTTCCTCATCTTCTGGGAGCTCTTTTCTCAGGATATACGCAATATAGGGAATTGTCCAGTCGGGAGTGACCACTAAAACCTCCATAACCAAGTCGACCACTGCTGGGACCTCAACCTCAGTCGGATCTGTGGCACTCTTGGGCTGTGGAGCTTCCTCTGTGAAGGGATCTTCTTTAACTGACGGAGTGTGTAAATGCTCCAAAAACACACCACTCGGAATGGCTTCTCTTTTGGAACCTATCTTTGCCAGATCATCTGCTGCTTGATTTTTCAGTCGGGGGATGTGATGGAGCTCCAACCCCTCGAACTTCTTTTCCAGCTTCCTCACTGCATTGCAGTATCCAGTCATGGCTGGGCTTCTCACGTCCCACTCCTTCATCACCTGGTTGACCACTAAATCTGAATCGCCATAAACCATCAGGCGACGGACGCCGAGTGAGATGGCCATGCGCAATCCATATAAAAGGGCCTCATACTCTGCCTCATTGTTGGAGGAATCAAAGTGAATCTGGAGCACATATCTAAGCTTATCTCCTCTGGGGGAAATCAGAACAACCCCAGCACCAGAACCATTCAGCATCTTAGAGCCATCAAAGAACATGGTCCAATGCTCCGAGTGAACTTCAGTCGGCTGCTGTTGTTCAATCCACTCGGCGAGGAAATCTGCTATTGCCTGGGACTTAATGGCTTTCTTTGCCTCGAACTTGATATCAAGGGGAAGAAGTTCAATCGCCCATTTCGCCACTCGACCAGTTGCATCTCTGTTGTGCAGAATCTCTGATAGTGGGGCGTCGCTGACGACTGTGATAGAATGATCAGAGAAATAATGAGCAACCTTGTTCGTGGTCATGTATATTCCATACACAAGCTTCTTATAATGAGGATATCTCTGCTTGGATGGAGTCAAGACTTCAGACAAATAATACACCGGGCGCTGAACTTTGAAGGCTTTTCCTTCTTCTTCCCGCTCGACCGTAAGTACTGTACTGACGACTTGTCCTGTGGCTGCAATATAAAGCAACAAAGGCTCTTTGCTGATTGGAGCAGCAAGCACCGGCTGGGTGGAGAGCAGAGTTTTTAGCTCGGCAAACGCTGCATCAGCTTCTGGAGTCCACTCGAACTTGTCTGCCTTCTTCATCAGTCGGTAAAGAGGCAATGCCTTTTCACCGAGTCGTGAGATGAATCGACTTAATGCGGCCAAGCATCCAGTAAGCTTCTGGACATCGTGCACTCGCACAGGGCGTTTCATTCGGAGAATAGTGCCGATCTTCTCTGGATTTGCGTCGATCCCTCGCTCGGAAACGAGAAAACCGAGTAACTTTCCACTAGGAACTCCGAATGTGCACTTCGATGGATTGAGCTTGATATCGTACCTTCTGAGGTTGGCAAATGTTTCGGCGAGGTCAGCAAGCAGGTCGAAACCTTTTCGCGACTTAATGACGATATCATCCATATACGCTTCCACATTCCGACTGATTTGAGTGAGAAGACACTTCTGAATCATACGCATAAATGTGGCTCCGGCATTCTTGAGGCAGAATGGCATGGTGATATAGCAGAAGCACCCGAATGGAGTGATGAAAGCTGTTTTTACTTCGTCGGGTCCATACAGACGGATCTGATGATACCCGGAATATGCGTCTAGAAAAGACAATCTCTCACATCCCGCGGCCGAGTCAACAATTTGATCTATGCGAGGGAGAGGAAAATGATCTTTCAGGCAGGCCCGATTGATGTGCTTGAAGTCAATGCACATGCGGAGTGATTTGTCCTTTTTGGGAACCATGACGACATTAGCGAGCCACTCGGAGTGGTATATCTCTCGGATAAATCCTGCCGCCAACAGTCGAGCCACTTCCTCACCAATAGCTTTTCTCTTATGGATGGCGGACCGCCGAAGATGCTCTTTGACTGGTTTTGCTGATTTGTCGACTCTGAGGCGATGCTCAGCCAGTCCCCTGGGAACACCTGGCATGTCAGCTGGCTTCCATGCAAAAATGTCCCAGTTCTCACGGAGGAACTGGATGAGCGCTTCTTCCTATTTCGGGTCGAGTGTCGTGGAGATGTAGGTCGGGGCTGCATTGGGGTCGGTCGGGTGAATGTGAACAGGTTTTGTCTCACCAGACGACTGAAATGCGGACTCTGTGGCTGGTTTCTTGGATCGCAACAAATCACTCGGATCTGCGTTTTGCTTGTACTCTTCGAACTCGACCGCTGTCACCTGGGAATCGGCAATCTTCGAGCCCTTCTGAAAGCACTCTTCTGCCTTTTTCCGATCGCCAGTGACAGTGATCACCCCTTTGGGACCTGGCATTTTCAGTTTGAGGTACACGTAACATGGTCGAGCCATGAATCGTGCGTAGGCGGGCCTCCCCAAAATGGCGTGGTACGCGCTCTGAAAATCCACAACCTCAAAGGTCAACTTTTCCTTGCGAAAATGTTTTGAGTCGCCAAAAACCACGTCCAGGGCTATTTGGCCGAGTGAGTTGGCTTTCTTCCCTGGTATGACTCCGTGGAAACTCATGTTGCTGGTGCTCAGTCGGGACATCGGGATGCCCATTCCCTTTAGTGTGTCAGCATACAACAAATTCAGCCCACTGCCACCGTCCATCAGCACTTTCGTCAGTCGAGTGCCTTCGACAACTGGATCGACCACCAAAGCTTGCCTCCCAGGGGTGGCAATATGAGTCGGGTGATCAGATTGGTCGAATGTGATGGGTGTTTGGGACCATTTCAAATAACTTGGTTTTGCTGGGGCAACCATATTTACCTCGCGGTTAATGACTTTCAGTCGACTCTTGCTTTCCACATCCGCGAAGATCATCAGAGTGGAATTGATATGCGGATATTCTTCCTCACTGTCCTCTTTGTCTCCGGCCTTGTCTGACTCTTTCTCCTTGTCCTTAGACTGTTTTCCCTGAAACTGCTGGATCAGGAGTCGACACTGGCGAGTGGTGTGCTTTGGGTAAATAATGTTGCCCTCTTCATCTTTCTTCGTGTGGATGTGGCATGGCATATCCATCATGTCATTTCCTTCTTTATCCTTTACTTTCTTAGGATTCCAGGATCCTTTTGGTTTCCCTTTGAACTTTCCCTGAGTCACGGCCAGGGCCTCTCCAGGAGCTGCTGGCTCGGCTTTCCGCTTCTGTTTCCGACTGGAATTTCCCTTCTCCGACTGACTTGGCTTATACTTGCCGCTTCGGAGTCGGTCCTCTTCCTCGCCATTGGCGTACTTGGTAGCAATCTCCATCATCCGACTCAGAGTCATGTCTCCGGTTCGACCAAACTTCAGACTCAATTCTCTGTTCTTGACACCATCTTTGAAGGCGCAGACTGCTTGATGATTAGACACATTTTCCACAGTATGGTGCAGAGTGATCCACCTCTGAATGTACTCTCTGAGAGTCTCATTGGGCTTCTGCACACAAACTTGCAGCTCTGTCAAACCAGCTGGTCGCTTGCAGGTTCCTTCAAAAGTTCTGACGAACACTCGGAACAAATCTTCCCAAGTGTAAATACTGCTAGGAGGTAACTGATTCAACCACGCTCTGGCTGAACCTTCCAGCATGAGGGGCAAATGCTTCATGGCCACCTCGTCATTCCCACCGCCAATCTGAACAGCCACTCGGTAGTCCTCAAGCCAAGTTTCAGGCTTGGACTCCCCAGTGAACTTGCTGACTCCTGTCGCCAACCTGAAATTGGGGGGAATCACTTCGGCTCTGATAGCCCTGCTAAAACACTCTGGACCAGAAACATGCACTCGACTGCTCGTGGGTGCATCTCTCTCGGGTCCACCTCGATGGGCTCTGTTCCGGTCGACCAAGCTTTGCACGATAATGGATCGCGCGTCGAAGCCTGGCCCCCTGGGGTCGACTGGAACTCTTCGCCCGGCACTGAACTGACGCCGGTCATCCTATCGCCGAGGGGCGTAAGACCCTTCCCTCGGAGGGGAAACGGGCACTCGACGCCTGTCATCTCGGTCGTGTCGGTCACCATACTGATCACGCTGGTTGTCGCGCCCTTCCCGCCGCGGAGGCGATTTGGGACTGTGAGCCGACTGAACCGTATTCGTAGCGACGGATCGACTGTGAATTCTGTTGCGCGACTGCGACACGGCTGAGTTCTGGTCCCCAGCTGCTCGGAGCAAATCTCTGATCTGCATCAAGCCTCTCCCAGCTTCCGACTGTGAAGGCTAGATGGACTCCGCTATATGGGTTGCAGCTGCTAAATTCTGAATTACCGTGCAGTATACCTGAGTTGGTGGGAAGAGTCGACGTCGACTGGCTTCGGGGACTCGTTGCCGCGCGCGCTCGTCGAGTGCTCGCTGAAGGTTCTCCAGACGAGCGCGTTCAGCCACATTGGCCAAACATGCCTCTTCCAAGGCGCGAGCCTCGGGGGTTTCTCCCGTAATGGGAGTATGCAGGGCATCCATGTTCCTGCGGCGAAGCTCTTCTCTCTGCCGAGAGTCGAGTGCCTCGGGCTGGTACTCTTCGTGGTCCTGCGCGGGGCTACCTCCGCCGCCTGCTCCGCCGCCATGGGCGAAGCCGGGAGGACTGCGGGGCCCGTCGACCATGAGAATTTCCGCCGCTGGATCACTACTATCGCATTTAGATGCAGTCTCTACGGAGCCAGTCGACAGATCGAACAGGCCGTAGAGAGAATCGTCGGGCTCGATTGCCGCAACTTGTGCGATCGCCACCTGGCGAGCCACCGCGTGTTTCACCCACCGCTGAAGCCTCGACCGACCAGAGCGCTTGCGCTGGTGGGAGGCCGGACGGGCGACCGATAAAGGAGTCGACCGATAGGGGGCCGACGGTTGCCGCAGCAGAACGCCGCGGACACATACGCGAAAATGCGTCGCACCGTGGACGGGGAGCGCATCAACGTCGAGTGGAGCCTCCTGGAGCCACACGGAGTCGTCGACGACGAAGGTGAGAGCGCCAAGATGGATCTCGCGCCCTTCGACCAAAACTCCAGCAGTCATCATGATGAAAGTACTCGGAAATACTGCAACTTCTCCACAAAATCGCTAAAACACCGGCCCCACGGTGGGCGCCAACTGTCGTGGTTCTAAGTCTGACAGTAGAGTGGGGGGTAGGTATGGAGAGGCAAGGTCCTAGCTATGGAGAGGTTGTAAACACAAGCGATGTACGAGTTCAGGCTCTTCTCGGAGGAAGTAAAAGCCCTACGTCTCGGAGCCCTGAGGCGGTCGAGTGGATTATGTGTATAGGTGTTACAAGAGTGCGAACCCTTCTGCCTGTGGAGGGGGGTGGCTTATATAGAGTACGCCAGGACCCCTGCCAGCCCACGTAATGAAGGGTTTAAGGTATATTAAGTCTGGGGCGTTACTGGTAACGCCTCACATAAAGTGCCTTAACTATCATTAAGTCTATTCAATTACAGGCCGTTGCAGTGCAGAGTGCCTTCTGACCTTCTGGTGGTCGAGTGTATCTTCATAGTCGAGTGAATCTCCATGGTCGAGTCCTTCCTCCCGGTCGAGTGGGTTCCTCATTGGTCGACTGGAAGGTGATCTCTTCTAAAGCTGTCCCTGGGTAGGACATTCAGGTCAGGCCTATGACCCTACCCTAGGTACATGAATCCATCACTGTCTAAAGAAGTTTGGAATGGAAGACTGCAGAGGCTACACGACGCCAATGCCAGCCAAACACCATCTTGGTCCCGACGACAATGGTAAAGAGTTCGATCAAAAGGTATACCGCTCCATGATTGGTTCTTTGCTTTATTTATGTGCATCTAGGCCAGATATTATGCTTAGTGTTTGCATGTGTGCTCGATTCCAAGCGGCACCAAAGGAATCACATCACTTAGCTGTGAAGCGAATTCTTCGATATTTGGCTTACACCCCAACACTCGGATTATGGTATCCCAAGGGCTCAAAATTCGATTTGGTTGGATTCTCGGATGTTGATTATGACATCTGGCACATGTCATTTTCTTGGTCGATCACTTGTCTGTTGGTCTTCGAAGAAGCAGAACTGTGTATCACTCTCAACTGCTGAATCTGAATACATTGCTGCTGGATCCTGTTGTGCTCAGCTTCTCTGGATGAAGCAAACTCTCAAGGATTATGGCATAAACCTGAAACAAGTACCCCAACACTTGGATTATGGTATCCCAAGGGCTCAAAATTCGATTTGGTTAGATTCTCGGATGCTGATTATGCTGGTGATAAGGTGGATCGCAAGTCTACATCTGGCACATGTCATTTTCTTGGTCGATCACTTGTCTGTTGGTCTTCGAAGAAGCAGAACTGTGTATCACTCTCAACTGCTGAATCTGAATACATTGCTGCTGGATCCTGTTGTGCTCAGCTTCTCTGGATGAAGCAGACTCTCAAGGATTATGGCATAAACCTGAAACAAGTACCTCTCTTCTGCGACAACGAAAGTGCCATTAAAATTGCCAACAATCCAGTCCAACACTCGAAGACAAAGCACATTGAAATTCGTCATCACTTTCTCAGAGATCATGGTATGAAGAAAGATGTCGATATCATTCACGTCAACACTGAAGAGAAACTGGCAGATATCTTCACAAAGCCCTTGGATGAGAAAAGGTTTTGCAAGTTACGGTGTGAGCTAAATATCTTGGAATCCTCTAATGTCCTGTGATCAGGCACACATCCTAACACTTATGCATGTTGATGACTTAGATGTGCAACACACAAAGTAATGTATATCTTCAATCAGTGAAGATTTACACTCTGAGTGTGAATATATTAACATGGAATTTGACCTCGGAGCGCCACGATAATTGTGCTCCGTGTCTGGGTCTAATACTTCCTATACGGTTGGTAACGCCACCATCAACCTTCTTTGTTTGAAGTGTTTCACTCAAGGCGTTATATTGCAATGACTTCGCATTTGGTTTGTCTTCAGTTTCAATTTGTCTTCATGACTTTCTGCACTATGATGATTTGATTGCTTTCTGATATATATATATATATATATATATATATATATATATATATAGGACAAATTTTTCCTACTACCGGGTGTAGTTACTCCCACTTTTTTTTGATACGTTCTAGGTAGTATCTATCATATTGGAGAGTATGTACATGTAGTATGTAGTATATAAGAATGTTTAGGTAGTATATATATACTACTTTTTTGGTAGTATGTATCATATTTTGTGCATACTCTATTTCGCGTACAAATATGTACGTATTTCATAAATACAATAAAACCATGAGCTCACTTGTAATTTTTTCATATAACTCACTTTGGAGTATCTTAGATGTAGTATATAAACATACTAAAAATAATAAAGTAAAGTATATACTACCACATGGTAGTATATGAGAAATGGGTGTAGCTACACCCGGTAGTAGGATGCATTTTTCCCTATATATATATATATATATATATATATATATATATATATATATATTTTGTCCTCTACAGCATTCACTTATAGCTATGTCTTTAAGATTGGATCTTTTGAACTAAGTGAATGTGATCGGACCCTAACCTCTCTATGATTCCTATCTCAAAATCTATATGTCCAAATCATATGCATTCTATTGAAACTGTCAAATGTCTTCTCTGTGTCCTAGTCAGCAGAAGGCAAAGAGACAAACATTAAATCTGTTTTAATGGCTTATCTTTATTGTTGAAATCCGGAGAAGCCGGAACAACTCTCCGACATGCCTGGCGGGCGTGGGAACGTGGGACAACCCTGAGTGTGTTGCATGCTTGCCACGTACCCCTCAGATATGAACCGCCAGGGGCACCAGCGTAATTAAGCTGTGTCTCTCACCTACTTATAAATACTTGTCCCCTGCGGTAAAGAAATCCTTCTTCCACCTCTCCACCTCTGTCAAAACCCTAGCGCCACCACTAGCTCGCGACGACGCCGGTGATGAAGCGCTTAGTTGCCGCGACTTCTCCGACGCCGTCCTCATGCCGGCCGCGGACATTGTCCTCTCCGCCATCGCCGTAGGTGTCCTCCGTCGCCAAGTTAGGGCACGGTGGGCTGAACTGCTCGGTCTCCTATTCTTCCATCTAGCAGTTCTTCGTGCGGTAATTATAACTCTATTTTTACCACCTTTTTGATCTTCAAGATTCATCCTGTTTATCGAAAGTGGTTTCTGTCTATTCAAGCTAGATCTATTCCGTATGCATCTCATACTGCTTAGTCGATTCACTTAGATTTCTTGTCTAGTTTGATTCCTCACTTGTACTTATTCACGGATTGGTACAAATCTGGAACCAACTCACCTATATAAGTGAATGTCTTCGCATCATGAGGTCAATGTCTTCAAACTGATTTATCTTCAAAATCTTCTGAGAATGCATATGACCTCTTCCGCTTCCCTCGCATCTCTAATGCTGTCACAGGTACATGTCCGTGGGAGAATCCCTTGGTTCTCATAGTCTGCATTCGTTTGCAGAATACTTACAGCATCATATAAATTCTCCTGAAGCCAGTTCCTGCTTGACCAGTAAGCGTGAATCTCTGAAGCCTTTGAACGTATTGAAGCCTTTCAGCTTGAAGTTCAGGCTGCAGAAAAATCAGCAAGGAAGGGTGGCAGACAGCGCAGAGAAGGAACATCCAAAGATCTGCCTGATGACTTAGCAGAACTATACAAGACAGATCCTGAAGAAAATTATCGTCAGAGGAAGACGCGAATCCAGTGGATTCGACGCTATTGGGCTGAGGAGTGGTTCAAGTACAAGTTCGTGACAAAGGAATATGCAGAGAAGAATGCCATCAAGAGACCTTGGGGTGATATCCTCTATCAAGGCCTTCAACCCAAGAGCCTAGCTGAAGCCATTGACCAAGGCTTCTATCCTTGCATGGTCCGTGGGCCACAGCCTGCGAACGCAGATCCCACCTCACTACTATGGTGTCGTGACGACTCTCTCTTCAAGCACAACTACTAGTTTGCTGTGGCTTGCCAAGAAGAACAAGAAGTCCTTGGGTTTGGACTTCAACCCAGGTCCCTCTGCTCCCCGTGCTGACGGCTCCCGTGATGCTAATCCCAATGTCATCGGCCCCTTTGCCAATCTTGACGGCCTCATCACCTACATCATGGTCCAAGGTGCCAGAGTAGATCATTCTGACAATGGTGCTGACTCCGATGAAGCCCCTGCTCCTCCTCCAAAGCCGCAGAAGCAAAAGAAGTCAAAGGCTTCAACCTCAGCTGCACCTCCAAAGACTTCGCGTGCGAAGCCACTGGCCACTGCACCACCTGAAGCCAGTGTGCAGTCTGAAGATCAATCCCGTATCTCCAAGAGAACGGACAAGAAGAAGCAACTTGTCAGACCATCTAAACATAGAGCCTTGACTCCTGCCGCGATTCTGCGTGAAGAACCCATTGATCTGTCAAGTGATGAAGATCTTGATGATGATGCCCTTGAGCAGTTGATCAAGAGCAAGGAAGAAGCAGAAATCTTCAGCAACTTGCCTCTCTTTGATGTGGCCATCATTCACAATTTCATTGATGAGTGGTTCGACACCCCCAACGTCAGCTTTGAAGATTTACAGCTCCCCATCGGCCTCAGTGTCTCCTACAATGGAGCCATTGCTTCTGAGCTAGCTCTCGCTCAGCGCATCGTTGAGCTCAAAAACAAGATTGGTTATGAGAAGGCTCAATTTAATAAGCATGTGGCCAAGCTAAGTGTTCAAGACGTCCGCAACTTCAAAGTCATGCTCCATGAGCTTAAAGAAGCTTTTCTGAAGAAACGCCAAGAAGCTCAGGGATCTTGAGAACGCATGAAGATTTTGGCCGATAAGTGTGTGCTTGCCTACAATGAGGCTGAGAAGCGCAAGTCCCTTGGCCGTCCTGGCATTGACCCCAGGATGGCTGCAAACAAGAAGAAGAAGCACCCTGCTGAATAGCCTGAACCTTCAAGCCAAGAAGCCCCTCGCATTATCTTCCCAAGCAGCATGACTGGCTCGAAGCCAAAGGTCACCACAATCGCTTCAGAACAGAAGAAGACGAGGGCTGCGGAGGCTGAAGCCAGAAAGAGAAAGAACACTGAAGCCTCTGATGCCGCTCCCTCCAAGAAGAAGCGCAAGACCAAGAAGACTAGGGCTGTTTCCACAGAGCCCTTAGTCGGTGAACCCATTTCCGTGGTTCGCCCAGTGTCAGAACATCAAGAACGAAGACTGGTAGTCCATGAGCCTGCTCCCACAGAGGCTCATGAAGCTGAAGATATTCCAGCAGCTGAACCCACCACTGCTGAAGACATTGGTCATGATGACAATGTAGCTGATGATGAAGTTCTTCCTCAGATCGAACATGAAGTGGTACCATCGCCTGTTCATACGAACAACGAACTCATCAGCATTGGTCGTCCTCTGACGCCAACTGCTCAGGATGCATCGTGGGCTGATCACCCACAACACCAAGACTCCCCCAGTACTCCCCAACAACAACAACAAGCTACATCGCCCGTGCAAGAAGAGGATGAAGACTATGAGGCCCAGCCAACTCTATCTCCTAAAGGGAAGCCAGCACTTCGCAGAAGGAGAAGTGCAACGTTCACCTGTTGCACGTCAAGTATTTTCTGAGCCTGCTCCAACAGTGAATGTCTCTCAGTCTGAAGCACATGCTGCTGAAGACATTCCGGCTGCATCAGCCAAGGAAAATGAAGAAGTACGTGTACCTACTCCCCCAGCGATTGAAGAAGAAGCTGTTCCAGATGTGAACGTGCCTGCGCCCGACCCTCCTATTCGTCAAGAGGAGGTTGACAATGTTGAGGTTGCCACCACCAATGCCAATGAAGCCAGTAATGTAGTCATGGCTGACGCTAATGTGGAGCCTGCGCCAACTAGTGTGCCTGAAGCTAATGTGGCCACTGAACCTGAAACCACTGATGCTGCACCTGAAACCAATGAGGTTGCTGCACCTGAAGCCAATGAGGTTGTTGCACCCGAAGCAAATATGACAACTGCTCCTGAAGCACCTATTGTGCAGCCTGACGCCTCAGCTGTTGCCCCTGCTCCTGTTCCGCCACCAAGGCCTCACACCATTGAGCAAGCATACAATTATGGTTAGCTTGTCACTATCCGATGGCCCATTCTGGTGCCTCCGCCTACTGCCTCGGGACCTCAATTTGACTATCATGTTGAGCATAGGCCTCAGGTCCAGAAGCCAAAGCCCAGGTTGCCAAGGTTTCCAGGTACTGCCAACTCACCAGGGTCCTTCAATGCTAATGACTTCAAAAGCCACAATACCTTCTTTGACAGCGCCAAGAACCCCTACCCCAAGCCAAGGATATCATCAAATCGGTTCTGGAGCTATCAGCAGAGAAGCTATTACTCCTATGTACTATATGATCAAGGGCGAATTTTCCCTCACATGCGCCTTGACACTGAAGCTATTGCTGGACTGCCGTGCTTAGAAGAAGCACTTGATTGCTTTCGTGATGCTGGTCTACTCCACTTTGTGACAGACAAAGAACATTGGAATGAAGAGCTATTGCTTCAATTCTATGCCACTCTGCACATTCGCGGCTACTACAGAGACATCAAGACATGGGTTCTCGAGTGGATGACTGGAAATGTTCATCATGAAGCCAAAGCTATGGATATCATTGAGCTTATAGGGCTAGCCACATATGGAGAACTATACGAACCTGACTGTCAAATACACCACAATGTTGTGGAAAGCATCTTTCATAAGCCAGAACCTAATATGAGCCAGATGTTGAGCATGATGAAGCCTTTGCCATATGACGCTGAGTATCCCACACATTTCTTTGTTGAAGACCTTGAGTATCTGCCTCGCACCATATATCATATCATCAGGCGAACTCTATGGCCAGTCAAAGGACACTCATCAGCGGCCAAGCTTGAAGGAGCTATGAAGACTTTGGTCTTCTATATTCTCAATGGCATCAGCTTCAACACTCAGGAATTCTTCATCAGGCAACTTGCTGCTTCCGGCTCTAACCTATTTGGTCTGAAGTTTTATGCTCCATGGGTCATGCGCCTCATCAAGCGACACTCATCTGTCAATTATCAGCCCTCTGCTCGCAATCATATAATATTTCTGCCAGAGGTTGATATGTCAGTTGATTCCATATACTCTGACCCTGCCAAGACGCCGCTTTGTCTTTAGAATATTGAGCACCAAAGCTTCACTCGGCCTATTGAAGGTGTTCAAGCAGCGACACGAATCTATCCACTGGCTGCTAACACTCGTCTGCCTCATAGAGCGCCCACTGAAGCCACTGAAAGCACCATTGCACAAAGGCCTCGGAAGCGTTCTCGCGTTCTCAATGACCGAGAACTTCTTGTGGCCCTTCATCAGAAACAGGATAAGCATCATTTCTGGCTCAAGCGACAGATACAAAGCCTCTTGGTGGATGTCAATCGCATTCGCAACCTTGCCACCAAGAATGCCTTTGTTGCTCATGAAACTTGCCGGCGATCATGGAAGAGTTTGATCCTGCTCAGTGCTGAAGCTGATCTTCAAGACGATGGCTTCAATGAAAGATTCCAGTTTGACTCCACTCCTCCACGGACTGTTGTCTTACATCGCACCCCATCTCTTGAAGACTCTGAATATTCTTCTTCCGCGGCAACAGTTAATGCCAGAGTGATCAATGATGAAGATGATGCTACTTCACCACCTCCTACTACTGCGCGCATCAACACTGCACCAAGTTCATCTGCACCGCCAACCAACGACGAAAACCCTGCTGCTTCACCTACTCATGATGACGAGTAGATGCTCTATGTCTTCAAACCTTTTTGGTCCTTACTGACAAAAGGGGGAGAAGCGTATGAGTTGATAGTCTTCAAGCGGGTTCATATGGGTGGTTGCATTATATTTTGCTGCGTGCTTACAACTCTTGCGTTTTGAAACATTTGGTTCTTTGAGTTGTAACACCTAAACTTGATGGTCGTCTGCTACTTCTGCTACTTATTGGCTCTACTATGATGCGATGATAAATTCCGCATGTGCGATGATAACTTCCGCACTTAGATCATTCTGCAGACGTCCATTTTTCATTATGCATGTCATTCTACTTGCTATATCGTTGCATGCATGATGAATTATCTTCATAAGTTGAAGTGGATCTCGACAAGTACAACCTGCCATGTGCATTTGCATTCCAAAAGCAAATTACTTATATGCACATCTTCAGGGGGAGCCCTTGCAACTTATGAAGACAATTCCCTATCCCTACAATTTTACATACTTTATCCCCGTTGAAAACTTCAACCAGTTTGTCATCAATCACCAAAAAGGGGGAGATTGTAAGTGCATCTAGTGCCACCCCTAGTTGGTTTTGGAGTATTGACGACAAAGTTGGTTGAGGGACTAATGCGTTTGTGAGAATTGCAGGATAACGCAGGTAGTGTCCCTCATTGATTCGGTTTACCTACCGGAGATGACCCCTAAAAATGTATGAAGACATTGAAGACAATGGTGGTAAGAGAATATATTCATATTGAAGACTATGACATGAGAAGACATTTCGTGAAGACTTTGGAGCGCGAAGACTGTGTGGTTTCGTTGTTTCCTTTTCTTCTTTGTTGAGTCATAGGAACCACCGTACTGTTAAGTGGGGTCCAAGTGAACTAAGTCAGAGTGACTGATGTGATGCTCAACTCAAATCCTATGTCTTCGAGCGAAGACAATGAGAGCAAATCTTATCCAGAGCTGGATGAGTCAGCTTTGCTTGTAGCCCAAGTAAAGTTGCCGCGTGTGTTTGAAATCTGACCGTTGGAACACGTGTCAGTTCCTTAGTGACCCAGGGTCATTTTGGACAAATCCGGTCGGGTTGCCTAGTGGCTATAAATAGCCCACCCCCTACACCATAAATTGGTGGCTGCTCAGAGTTTGGGCACGGCTTTTGTCGTTTGAAAGCAACCCACCTCGAAGCATTTGAGAGAGAAAGATCCTTGCGAGGACAAAGCCCAAACACCCAGAGCCAAAGAGTGTTAGGCATCACTGAAGCCTTTCTGTCTGTGTGACCTGAAGACTTATTACACTTGAGGACTGTGAATCCTCCAGCCGGTTAGGCGTCGCGTTCTGAGCATCCAAGAGTCATTGTGGATTGCCGGTGAACAAAGTCTGTGAAGGTTTGGAAGTCTCCCTTGAAGACTTACCAGAGTGATTGGGCGAGGACTGGGTGTCCTTAGCTCAAGGGGAATAAGGTGAAGACACGGTCTTCTGAGTTAATTCTCAGCCTCCCTAACCAGACGTACAGTTGTCACAGCAACTGGAACTGGTCCAACAAATCCTGTGTCTTCAACAAGCAACTGGTTCTATCCCTTCCAACCTTACTTAAGTTTGTCTTCGTGAAGTCATTGCCTATCTGTCTATCTGTTTGACTTCATTGCTTGACTACTATTGTTAATTGGCTTCACACTATCTTCCATCTTGATCCTTACTACCCAACTGCTATTAGTCCTGTACTTTCACATCATTACATACTTGACTATGGCTTGTTTGGGGTAGTTTATCTTCCACTGCATATCAATTAGGTTATTTCTGTTGTTTGTCTTCGAAACTTCCAAGTTTTGAAGACTTCCATAAAAATCGCCTATTCACCCCCCCTCTAGTCGATACTAGCACTTTCAGATTGACAACCCCTTTATCGCGTTGGTTGCAAGTTCTTGATTGTTTGTGCAGGTATTCAGTGACTTGTGCGTCGTCTCCTATTGGATTGATACCTTGGTTCTCAAAACTGAGGGAAATGCTTAAGCTACTTTGCTGCATTACCCTTTCCTCTTCAAGGGAAGACCAATGCAAGCTCAAGAGGTATCAAGAAGGATTTCTGGCGCCGTTGCCGGGGAGATTTACTCCAAGTCAAGTCAAGATTTGATCTCCCGTCAACTTGCCAATTTCTAGCGCTATTGCTGGGGAGATCTTCATCAAGTCAAGCCATACCAAGTACCCATCATGAACTCTTCTCCCTCGCATTACATTATTCACCATTCGCCTCTCGTTTTCCTCTCCCCCACTTCTAAAACGATTTTCAAAAACCTTTGCCTTTTCTTCGCTCCTCTTCTATTCGTCTCTTTTCGCTTGCTTATTGTGTGCTTGTGTGTTGGATTGATTACTTTGTCATGATGACTCAATATAATACTAAATTGTGTGACTTTTCCAATACAAACAACTATGATTTTATTAGCACCCCGATTAATCCTACTACCAATGCTGAATCTTGTGAAATTAATGCCGCTTTGTTGAATCTTGTTATGAAAGATCAATTCTCTGCCCTTCCTAGTGAAGATGTCCCATCCCTTCTAAACAACTTTGTTGATTTGTGTGATATGCAAAAGAAGAAAGATGTGGATAATGATATTGTTAAATTGAAGCTATTTCCGTTTTCACTTGGGGATCGTGCTAAAACTTGGTTCTCATCTTTGCCTAAAAATAGTATTGATTCATGGAATAAGTGCAAAGATGCTTTTATCCCAAAGTATTTTCCTCCCGCTAAGATCATCTCACTTAGGAACGATATTATGAATTTTAAGCAACTTGATCATTAGCATGTTGCACAAGCTTGGGAGAGGATGAAATTAATGATACGTAATTGCCCTACACATGGTTTGAATTTGTGGATGATTATACAAAATTTTTATGCCGGATTGAGTTTTGCTTCTAGAAATATTTTAGATTCGGCTGTGGGTGGCACTTTTATGGAAATAACTTTAGGAGAGGCTATTAAGCTCCTAGATAATATTATGGTTAATTATTCTCAATGGCACACCGAAAGATCCACTAGTAAAAAAGTTCATGCAATTGAAGAGATTAATGTTTTGAGTGGAAAGATGGATGAACTTATGAAATTGTTTGCTAATAAATGTGTTTCTTCTGATCCTAATGATTTGCCTTTGACCACTTTTATTGAGAATAATAATGAATCTATGGGTGTGATTTTTTTTGGAAGGAACAATTTTGGTAACAACTCGTATAGAGGCAATTTTAATCCTAGGTCGTTTCCTAGTAATTCCTCTAATAATTATGGTAATTCCTACAAAAACTCTTATGGAAATTTTAATTGTATGCCCTCTTATTTTGAGAATAGTATTAAATAATTTATGAGTTCGCAAAAGAATTTTAATGCTTTGATTGAAGAAAAATTGCTTAAGATTGATGAGTTGGCTAGGAACGTGGGTAGAATTTCTTTTGATGTTGATTCTTTGCAACTTAGATCTATTCCACCCAAGAATGATATCAATGATTCTCTCAAAGCCATGAGAATTTCCATTGATGAGTGCAAAGAAAGAACCGCTAGGATGTGTGCTAAAAAGATTGGTTTGTGAAAGCGTGTTCTTCTAGTTTTCATGATAATAATGATGAAGATCTAAAAGTGATTGATGTGACTCCTATTAAATCTTTGTTTTCCAATATGAATCTTGATAAATATGGAACTAGAGATGAGTCAACTTTAGTTAAAAGGTGTCCTAATGATTTGGAGTTTTTAGATCTAGATGCAAAAATTGATAAAAGTGGGATTGAAGATGTCAAAACTTTAAATAGAAATGAACCCACTATTTTGGATATCAAGGAATTTAATTATGATAATTGTTCTTTAATATTGTATTTCCTTGTTGCAATCCTTGTTAAGTTCTCCTCGTGCTTATAATTGAAATAAAGCTTTTACTAAACATATCGTTGATGCTTTGATATAATCTTTTGAAGAAAAGCTTGAACTAGAAGTTTCTATCCCTAGAAAATTTTATGATGAGTGGGAACCTACTATTAATATTAAGATTAAATATTATGAATGTTATGCTTTGTGTGATTTGGGTGCTAGTGTTTCCACGATTCCAAAAACTTTGTGTGATTTGTTAGGTTTCCGTGACTTTGATGATTGTTCTTTAAATTTGCATCTTGCGGATTCCACCATTAAGAAATATATGGGAAGGATTAATGATGTTCTTATTGTTGCAAATAGGAATTATGCGCCCATAGATTTCATTGTTCTCGATATAGATTGCAATCCTACATGTCCTATTATTCTTGGTAGACCTTTCCTTAGAATGATTGGTGCAATTATTGATATGAAAGAAGGAAACATTAGATTCCAATTTCCATTAAGGAAGGGCATGGAACACTTTCCTAGGATGAAAATTAAATTGCATTATGAATCTATTATGAGAGCCACTTATGGATTACATACCAAAGATGGCAATAACTAGATCTATTCTTGTTTTTATGCCTGGCTAGGGGCGTTAAACAATAGCGCTTGTTGGGAGGCAACCCAATTTTTTTTTGTTCTTTACTTTTTTTTCTCAAGTTTAGTAATAAATAATTCATCTAGCCTCTAGTTAGATGTGGTTTTAAGTTTTAATTAGTGTTTGTTCCAAGTAGAACCTTTGGGAAGACTTGTGTGAAAGTCAATGCAATCTTGCTGTAAAAAATAGAAACTTTGCGCTCACGAGATTAGCTGTCATTTTTTACAGAAGAGTGCTTTAAGGTAGATTATTTTTGAAGAAGATTAATAGACAAATTACTCACGTCCACCAATTTATTTCAGAATTTTTGGAGCTACACAAGTATTCGAAAGTTACAGATTGCTACAGACTGATCTGTTTTTGACAGATTCTGTTTTTGTGTATTGTTTGCTTATTTTGATGAATCTATGAGTAGTTTTGGGGGGTATGAACCATAGAGAAGTTGGAATACATTAGTTTTTACACCAATATAAATAAATAATGAGTTCATTACAGTACCTTAAAGTGGTGGTTTGTTTTCTTATATTAACGGAGTTCATGAGATTTTCTGTTGAAGTTTTGTGTTGTGAAGTTTTCAAGTTTTGGGTAAGGATTTGATGGACTTTGGAATAAGGAGTGGCAAGAGCCTAAGCTTTGGGATGACCAAGGCACCTCAAGGTAAAACTAAAGGACAACCAAAATCCTAAGCTTGGGGATGCCCCAGAAGGCATCCCCTCTTTCGTCTTCATCTATCGATAAATTTACTTGAGGCTATATTTTTATTCACCACATGATATGTGTTTTCCTTGGAGAGTCTTGTATGATTTGAGTCTTTGCTTTTTATTTTACCACAATCATCCTTTCTGTACACACCTTTTGGGAGAGACATGCATGAATCATGATTTATTAGAATACTCTATGTGCTTCACTTATATGTTTTGAGCTAGACAATATTGCTCTAGTGTTTCACTTATATCTTTTTAGAGCGCGGCGGTGTTTTTATTTTATAGAAATTGTTGATCTCTCATGCTTAACTTATATTAATTTGAGGGTCTTTTAGAACAGCATAGTAATTTGCTTTGTTTATAAAATTAGTCCTAATATGATGGGCATCCAAGATGGGTATAATAAAAACATTCATATAAAGTGCATTGAATACTATGAGAAGTTTGATTCTTTATGATTGTTTTGAGATATGAGGATGGTGATATTAGAGACATGCTAGTAGAGTAGTTGTGAATTTGAGAGATACTTGTGCTAAAGTTTGTGATTCCCGTAGCATGCACATATGGTGAACCGTTATGTGATGAAGTTGGAGCATGATTTATTTATTTATTGTCTTCCTTATGAGTGGCGGACGGGGACGAGCGATGGTCTTTTCCTACTAGTCTATCCCCCTAGGAGAATGCGCGTAGTACTTTGTCGATAACTAATAGATATTTCCAATAAGTACGTGAGTTCTTTATGACTAATGTTGAGTCCATGGATTATACGCACTCTCACCCTTCCACCATTGCTAGCCTCTCTAGTACCGCGCAACTTTCGCCGGTACCATACACCCACCATATACCTTCCTCAAAACAGCCACCATACCTACCTATTATGGCATTTCCATAGCCATTCTGAGATATATTGCCATGCAACTTTCCACCGTTCTGTTTATTATGAAACGCTCCATCATTGTCATATTGCTTTGCATGATCATGTAGTTGACATCGTATTTGTGGCAAAGCCACCATTCATAATTTTTTCATACATGTTACTCTTGAATCATTGCACATCCCGGTACACCGTCAGAGGCATTCACATAGAGTCATATTTTGTTCTAAGTATTGAGTTGTAATTCTTGAGTTGCAAGTAAATAAAAGTGTGATGACATTCATTATTAGAGCATTGTCCCAGTGAGGAAAGGATGATGGAGAGTATGATTCCCCCACAAGTCAGGAAGAGACTCCAGATAAAAAAAGAAAAAAAAGTGGCCATAAAAAAAGAGAAAGGCCCAAACAAAAAAATGAGAGAAAAAGAGAGAAGGGGGATTGCTACTATCCTTTCTCCACACTTGTGCTTCAAAATAGCACCATGATCTTCATGATAGAGAGTCTCCTATGATGTCACTTTCATATACTAGTGGGAATGTTTCATTATAGAATTTGGCTTGTATATTGCAATGATGGGCTTCCTCAAAAGTGCCCTAGGTCTTCGTGAGCAAGCAAGTTGGAAGCACACCCACTTAGTTTCTTTTTGAGCTTTCATACACTTATAGCTCTAGTGCATCTGTTGCATGGCAATACCTACTCACTCACATCGATATCTATTAATGGGCATCTCCATAGCCCATTGATACGCCTAGTTGATGTGAGACTATCTTCTCCTTTTTGTCTTCTCCAAAACCACCATTCTATTCCACCTATAGTGCTATGTCCATGGCTCATGCTCATGTATTGCGTGAAGATTGAAAAAGTTTGAGAACATCAAAAGTATGAAAGAATTGCTTGGTTTGTCATCGGGGTTGCGCATGATTAAATACTTTGTGTGATGAAGATAGAGCATAGCCAGACTATATGATTTTTAGGGATAGCTTTCTTTGGCCATGTTATTTTGAGAAGACATGATTGCTTTGTTAGTATGCTTGAAGTATTATTGTTTTTCTGTCAATATTAAACTTTTGTCTTGAATCTTTTGGATCTGAATATTCATGCCACAATAAAGAAAATTACATTGATAAATATGTTAGGTAGCATTCCACATCAAAAAATTCTGTTTTAATCATTTACCTACTCGAGGACGAGCAGGAATTAAGCTTGGGGATGCTTGATACGTCTCCAACGTATCTATAATTTTTTTATTGTTCCATGCTATTATATTATCTGCTTTGGATGTTTAATGGGCTTTAATATGCTCTTTTATATTATTTTTGGGACTAACCTATTAACCGAGGGCCCAATGCCAGTTTCTTTTTTTTTGCCTATTTTAGAGTTTTGCAGAAAAGCAATACCAAATGGAGTCCAAACGGAATGAAAACTTTGCGATGATCTTTCTTGGACCGAAAGAAAACCAGAAGACTTGGAGATGAAGTCAGAGACGTAACAAGGAGGCCACAAGGCAGGAGGGAGCGCCCAGGGGGGTAGGTGCACCCCCACCCTCGTGGGCCCCTCGTAGCTCCACCGACCTAGTTCTTTCGCCTATATATTCTCTTATACCCTAAAAAATTGGACGGAGCCACAAAACCACTTTTCCACCACCACAACCTTTTGTACCCGTGTGATCCCATCTTGGGGCCTTTTCCAGTAATCTACCGGAGGGGGTTTCGATCATGGAGGGCTTCTACATCAACACCATTACCTCTTCGATGAAGCGTGAGTACTTTACAATAGACCTTCGGGTCCATACTTATTAGCTAGATGGCTTCTTCTCTCTCTTTGATCTCAATACAAAGTTCTACTCGATGTTCTTGGAGATCTATTCGATGTAATACTCTTTTGCGGTGTGTTTGCCGAGATCCGATGAATTCTGGATCTATGATCAAGATTATCTATGAATATTATTGGTTCTTCCCTGAATTCTTATATGCATGATTTTGATATCTTTGCAAGTCTCTTCGAATTATTGGTTTAGTTTGGCCTACTAGATTGATCTTTCTTACCATGAGAGAAGTGCTTAGCTTTGGGTTCAATCTTGCGGTGTCCTTTCCCAGTGACAGTAGGGGTAGCAAGGCACGTATTGTATTGTTGCCATTGAGGATAACAAGATGGAGTTTTCATCATATTGCTTGAGTTAATTCCTCTACATCATGTCATCTTGCTTAATGCGTTACTCCGTTCTTTATGAACTTAATACTCTAGAAACATGCTGGATAGCAGTCGATGTGTGGAGTAATAGTAGTAGATGCAGGCAGGAGTCGGGATACTTGACACGGAGGTGATGCCTATGTTCATGATCATTCCCTTAGATGTCATCATAATTATGCGCTTTTTTATCAATTGCTCGACAGTAATTTGTTTACCCACCGTAATACATGCTATCTCGAGAGAAGGCACTAGTGGAACCTATGGCCCCCAGGTCTCTTTTGCATATTATGGAATCTCATTTACATCTTGCTAGTTTCCGATCTACTATTTTGCAATCTTTACTTTCCGATCTATACATAAAAAAATACCAAAAAAATTACTTTATTATCTCTATCAGATCTCACTTTTGCAAGTGACCATGAAGGGATTGACAACCCCTTTATCACGTTGGTTGCAAGTTCTTGATTGTTCGTGCAGGTATTCGGTGACTTGTGCGTCTTCTCCTACTGTATTGATACCTTGGTTCTCAAAACTGAGGGAAATACTTACACTACTTTGCTGCATCACCCTTTCCTCTTCAAGGGAAAACCAACGCAAGCTCAAGAGGTAGCATGCTACTGCTTTGCTATTGCTCTCATTCATGTTGCTGCTCTGGGCGCTGCTGCTACACGAGTTGCTGCTCCGGCTGCTCTTTGCTAGTGCATTCCCTACTCGAGCGACTGCTAATTTAGATCACTGCTTCTCTACTACTAGTGATCGAGCGGTGTAAACTACAAGTGCAGTGCTCTGGTACTAGTGCAATCAGTTTGACAGTAAAATTTAGTTTGTTAGTTAAGGTTTGGGTCGACAGCTTTTACATCATCTGTTGGAGCGGCCGCTGCACGATTGATGCATTTTAAATCTAGCACTTCTTGGTGACGTATTTCACATCAACTATTGCATATGTTATTAGAATCCCACTTCAAATTAATGTTGTTTGTCTTGTCCTGCTTCCGCCTCACCATCGTACACCTCACCGGAGCTGCTCTAATGATGACAACATCTATCACATTGGAGTAGTACCCTTGGTACCATCTTCAGACGCCTAAGAACTCATTTCCCGCCTCCGACACCCACATTAGCCGCACCATCCTCAGCGACCAATCCAATGATGCTCATGTCAACATGACTTCACCTAAAAGGTCTACACTCGATGCATTTCTTTTTTACTCTACATTCCTATCAATCCCTTAGGGCTCCTTTGTTGGGAAATGTAGTAGAAAACAAAAAAATCAAGCTTACGATCACCCAAGATCAATATGAAGATGCATAACTGGTTGGGATCATGATCAATCATCACAGTTGTAGCAGAAGAAGACCCCTCATACTTGGATTCGCTCGAACCATTGATGAATGACCCCTTGTACCGCCCATGAACTTAAGACCGAAAGCACGGCCTCTCTACTTGGTTGCAAGCGTGCAGCCTTCACGATCCAGTAGCGCGTCACCATCTAGAGCTAATCGACGTCAGAGAATTAGAGAGAGGAGATTAGAACCACACATGGCTTCTAATTATGAGGACAGGAGGATTAGTCTAGCTCTAATTAGTCAACTAGGACCAACTAAAACTAGAACTAGAAGAACTAGAGGAGGATCCCAAACTTGTATATACAATACAGCAAAACCCATGTATATATAGGTTGGAGGACGAGGAGGAGAGGGCAGCCACCGAGGAGGAAAGTTTCCCCTTGGAGCGCCGGCCATGGGGGATGAGTCCAATTTGCCCCCCATATGGCAAGGGGCGCCACTTCCTTATGGGCCTTCGTGGCCCATAACTCCTTCCACCTCTTGGCCTTTTAAGGCTCGTTGATATTTAAATTAAGGGACAATTGCATTTTTGCTCCTAGTTGGAACCTACCCACGGGGTTTGCCCTTACTTTTTGAATCTTCTCAGTTTTGTCCTTGGATTTGCCCCCGAGGTTGACAGCCCACAAGTATATGGGATCGCAACAATTTTAGAGGGTAGATCATTCAACCCAGATTTATAGATTCGACACAAGGGGAGCCAAAGAATATTTGCAAGTATTAGCAGCTGGGTTGTCAATTCAACCACACCTGGAGATTAATTATCTGCAGCAAAGTGATCAGTAGCAAAGTAGTATGATAGTTTTGATAGTAATGATAGCAGCAACGGGTAACGGTAATAGTGATAGTAATAGTTTTGTAGCAGTAACGATAGCATTAGCAGCAGTAGTAACTTAGCAAGAACAATACGTAGGAAAACCGTAGGCATTGGATTGGTGATTCGTTGGACGATATTCATCATGATAGTCATAACCTAGGGTGATACGGCACTAGCTAGCTCTAGTTCATGAATATAATGTAGGCATGTATTTCGTAAATAGTCATACATGCTTATGAAAAGAACTTTCATGACATCTTTTGTCCTACCTTCCCGTGGTAGCGGGGTCCTATTGGAAACTAAGGGATATTAAGGCCTCCTTTTAATAGAGTACCGGAACAAAGCATTAGCACACGGTGAATACATGAACTCCTCCAACGACGGTCATCACCGGGAGTGGTCCCGACTATTGTCACTCCGGCGTTGTCATAACACGTACTAGGTGACTATAACTTGCAAGATTGAATCTAGAACATAGATATAATGGTGATAACATAAACGGTTCAGATCTGAAATCATGGCACCTGGGCCTAAAGTGACAAGCATTAAGCATGGCAAAGTCGTAGCAACATCAATCTTAGAACATAATGGATAATAGGGATCAAGCCTTAACAAAACTAACTCGATTACATGACGAATCTCATTCAACTCCTCACCGACCAGCGAGCCTACGAAGGAATTACTCACTCCCGATGGGGAGCATCATGGAATTGGTGATGGAGAAGGGTTGTTGATGACAAAGATCAAAGATCCCCCTCTCCGGAGCCCCAAACAGACTCCAGATCTAGCCTCCCGGTGAAGAACATGAGATGGCGGCGGCTCCATCTCGTGAAACACGATAATTCTTCCCTCATTGTTTTCTGGAAAAATAGGATTTTATAGCTTCGGTTTTAGGGTCTGCGGGACCACCAAGTGGGGACAACCCACCTGGGCGCGCCTGGAGGGGGTGACGCGCCCTGTTGGGTTGTGCCCAGCCAGGTCCCCCCCTCCGGTGGTTTTTGGCTCCGGAAATTCACTTTTATTGTATAGAAAAATCCTTGCAAAGTTTTGTTCCATTCTGAGAACTTCTATTTCTGCACGAAAACAACACCATGGTAGTTCTGCTGAAAACATCGTCAGTCCGGGTTAGTTTCATTCAAATCATGCAAATTAGAGTACAAAACAAGAGGAAAAGCGTTATGAAAAGTAGATACGATGTATACGTATCAGAGGTCACTCGAATGCCCTTTGACCGTTTGACCAATAATTTGAAAATTCATAACAAATTCATATGAACTCGGGAAAATGTAAATAAGTATCAAAATGTTCAGACAAACATTACCTTTATGTGCATATCATTTGCATTAAGGACAAAAGTACCGTTTAAACTACCCGAGGTTATTCTTGTTATTAACATTATTAAAAATAAAAGCTATAAAAACACCTTTTTCATGAATAAACTTGCATATGTAGGTCCTGATATCTTTTTTGCATTTTTCAGAGTTCATATCAACTTGTTATGAATGTTCAATCGACTTTGACCATTATTTTGAAACTTCCTAACAAGTTGATATGAACTCAGAAAAACGCAAATAAGATATCAAGATGTTCAAAAAATGTCACCTACACTTGCATGTAATTTTTATTCCTGAAAAAGTATTGTTTATACATTTTTATTTTTAATAATGTTAATAACATTAATAACCTTAGTTAGTTTAAATGGTACTTTTGTCCTGAATGCAAATGACATACACATAAAGGTAATGTGTATCTGAAAATTTTGATATCTTATTTGCATTTTCCGAGTTCATATCAATTTTTGTATGAATTTTAAAAGTATTGGTCAACTGGTCAAAGGGCATTCGGGCAACCTCGGAGGAAAATCTAAGGGCAAAACTGAGTAGAGTCGAATAGTAAGGGCAAAACCTGTGGGTATAGGTTCCAACTAGGGGCAAAAATGCATTTGCCCCTTAAATTAAATAGAAAATATTCTCAACACCTCTAGACCATTATATATTTTTTTTATCATATCTGGAATTTTTTTCACCTATATATAATATATCGATAATACCCGGTATTACACGATATTCACTGAAACCCTTCTGGTGACCGCGAAAAGCTTACGAATCCTCTCGGAACTATTCTGAATATTCATGAAATAATTCCAAAAATATATTCACATGACTCCCATCCTACTAGCACTCAGCAGCTCATGATTTCCTTAGGCTTGTGACCCTATAGGTCCGGTAATTCATAGACATGAATGAAACCGTTTGTTCAATGACCGGCAGAGGGACCATGGACGTCCGTATCGATCCCTATGAGTGCACAAATGATATTCGAGTGAACCTTTGGTTATTATGTGATGTTCCCTTTGCTTCATGAAACTTTACAAAACCCAGTGCATCGGTATCCTCCTGGGTCATCACCCTGCTCACTATACCAAAATCCTCGTTACAGTTTTGTTCTTCTTTCTGGTTATTGTGTTCCGGCATCCCCATGACGAAGTCACATGTGTTTGGCCAGACGATGATTGATGTCATCACACCGAGAGGGACCAAATAATGTATCTCCATTGAGGAGAAAATCCCACTCTCAAGCTATCCGGTTACTTGTCAGACTTTCGATGAACCCGTAAGTTGTCGTTTTGATCATCGTGTTACAGGTGCCATTTGAGCAACCGTGGAGCCCACCGTATGGTAATAAGTGACCATGATACTCTCATGTTCTAAGTGAAATATCACATGTTAACACTCCATGTTATTACAATTGAATGTAGACGATTTAAACACAATTCCTAACAAATAAAATTGGGTTGATTCAATATGATTGTTCTTCTAGTGTCATAATCTCAGTATTGTTTTAGGACTATCATTACACTCCGGAAAACATGATCACCAATAATGCTTGAGATGGTCCGAGAGGCAAAACTAGGAACCTTTTACTTAACCGTTTATCATTCCACACGCGCATATGAGTTTTCCACTGAATCACATATTCCAGGATCATAGCAGTTATAGCATGAAATATAAACTCTTAATTATGAATATGGAATTATAATAATACAAATAGTATTGCCTCTAGGCATATTTCCAATAGTCTCCCACTTGCACTAGAGTCAGTAATCTAGTTTACATGGTCTCTTTAACACATATGGCAATCCGGTGTTGCTCTTGCTTCGCTCGTGGTAGAGCCTTCATCATCGGGTCTGGCACATTCAAATCCGTGTGAATCTTGAGAATTTTCACATAGCCCTTATCAACATATTGTCGAACAATCTGATACTTGCGTTCAATGTGTCTGGTCTTCATGTGTGATCTTGGTTCCTTTGCTTGAGCAACGGCACCAGTATTATCACGATAGAGGGCCATTGGATTCATCACACTTGGGAAAACATGAATTTCTTCAAGAAACTTCTTGATCCAGAACGCCTCCTTTGAAGCTTCAGAAGCCGCAATATACTCTGTTTCTGTCGTAGAATCCGCAACAGTTTTTTGTTTGAAATTCTTCCAAACAACCACACCACCATTAAGTGTTAAAACATAACCTGATTGAGATTTGTAGTCATCTATATCAGCCATGAAGCTTGTAGTGGTGTAACCATTTACAACGAGTTCTTCATCCCCTCCATAAACAAGGAGAATATCCTTGTTCTTCTGAGGTACTTAATAATATTCTTAACTTCTATCTAGTGAGCTAATCATGGATCACTCTGGTATCTACTACTAACACTTAGCGCATAAGAAATTTCTGGTCTGGTACATATCATAGCATACATTATGGAGCCAATAGCAGAGGCATATGGTACTCCACTCATTTGCACTTGCTCATCAACTACTTGGGACATTGATTTCTGCAAGTGTTACGCCATGTGGAATTGGGAGAAGACCTCTCTTAGCATTCTCCATTTTAAACCTTTTTAAAATGTTTTCAATGTATGTGCTTTGACTTAGTGCTATTAGACGTCTTGATCTATCTCTATAGATCTTTATGCCCAATATACATGCAGCTTCACCTAAGTCCTTCATTGAAAACACACTCTTTAAGTAGTCTTTTATTGTGCCAAGATACTTAGTATCATTCCCAATCAACAATATGTCATCCACATAGAATATTAGAAATGCTACAGAGCTCCCACTAAACTTCTTGTATACACATGATTCTTCATCATTTTTAATGAAGCCAAACTATTTTACTACTTCATCAAAACATTGATTCCAGCTCCTTGATGCTTGCTTCAAACCATAGATTGACCTTTGAAGCTTACACACCTTTCCAGCATCCTTTGGATTGACAAAATGTTTAGGTTGTATCATGTATACATCCTCTGTCAAATTTCCATTTCGGAAAGCAGTTTCGAGATCCATCTACCATATCTCGTAATCAAAATATGCAACTACAGCCATCATAATCTGTATAGATTTTAGAATTGCTACTGGAGAGAAAGTTTCATCATAATCAACTCCCTCGACTTGCAAAACCCCCTTCACAACTAGCCTTGCTTTGTAGATGGTGGGATTACCATCCGCATCTATTTTTCTTTTGAAGATCCATTTACATTGTATGGGTTTTACACCCTCTGGAGGATCAACCAAGTTCCAAACTTGATTCTCATACATGGACTCCATTTCGGATTGCATGGCTTTGAGCCATTCTTTTGAGATGGGCGCCGCAATTGCTTCCTTGCAATGCACAAGTTCATCTTCCTCTAAGATGAATATTTCATTGTGAAACCACTCAGGAGGTTCGATAACTCTTCCTGACCTATGTGGCTCATAACTGGAGTTTCTACAACTGGTGTAGTAACTTATGGTTCATTTGTATGAACATCCTCTAGGACAGATTCTATTTCATTAGTCCTCACTTCTAGAGATTCAATACTCTCATCGAGCTATACTGTCCTCCCACTTACTTCTTTAGCGAGGAACTCCTTCTCGAGAAAGTGTCCATTTTTAGCAATGAACACTTTGTCTTTGGATTTTTGGTAGAAGGAATACCCAACTGTTTCTTTGGGATAACCTACAAAGTAAAGCTAGTCTGCTTTAGGGTCAAGCTTATTTGGCTGCAAACATTTTACATAAGTCTCGCAACCCCAAATCTTGAGATGTGACAAATTGGGTTTTTTCCCATTCCATAACTCATATGGTGTCATCTCTACAGACTTAGATCGTGCTCTGTTTAGTGTATATATTGTTGTTTCAAGTGCATGTCCCCAGAATGATAAATGCAGATTGGTAAATGACACCATTGACCTTACCATGTCCAACAAGGTTCAGTTACACCTTTCAGATACGCCATTTCTCTGTGGAGTTCCTGGAGGAGTAAGTTGTGAGACAGTTCCACAATCACTTAGATGTTGGCTAAACTCATGATTCATATATTCTCCTCCATGATCAGAGCGTACAAATTTAATCTTTTTGCCATGATGATTCTCAACTTTGTTCTGAAACTCTGTGAACTTTTCAAATGTTTCAGACTTATGTTTCATCAAGTAAATATATCCATATCTATTTAAATCGTGAGTTAAGGTTAGGAAGTATAAGTATCCACCACGCACCGGAACACTCATTGGACCACATACACCGCTACGTATTATATCCAGTAATTCAAGCGCCCGTTGTGGGTGACCAGTCAATGGCATTTTAGTCATTCTACCCATCAGACAAGCTTCACATGTATTGTATGATTCAAAATCAAATGACATCAACACTCTATCTTTATGAATTTTTTGCATACTTTATTTCCGATATAACCCAGATGATAGTGCAGCATGTATGTGGCATTAACAGTCTTCTTTAGACGTTTAGGCTTAATTTAATAGACAACCTTTTCATGTTCAAGATCTAATATGAATAATCCACCAATCATGGGTGCAAATCCATTATATTCAACAACCATTGTTCTCTGACTTATAAGAATAACTATTGTTTACCAAACATTATTGAGAGATAATGTTTTTACATAATTTCAGAACCAAATAACAATTAGTTAGTTCTAAAATCAATCCTAAAGGTAAATTCAAAGACATGACACCGAAGGCTTGAGCAGCGATCCCATCACCAATCCCGACAGGCATCACGACTTCATTTCTTCTCAACTTGTGAACATTCCTTAGTCCGGACATCATGTTGCAAATGTTTGCAACAGATCCAATATCAAATACCCATGACTTGGAATTTTTAGCAAGTAGAATATCAATAACATTAACTTGTATAACTTTTATAACTTTACCAGAAGATGCATTCTTCTTATCCACCAGATACTTCAACCAATTTCTTTTCTAGTGTCCTTTCTCTTTGCAGTAGAAACATATAGCCTCGCAAGATGCTCCACCCTTGTTCCTCTTGGTGTTGCATTTCTTTTTGAAACTTTCTGTTTTGCTCACCATCAACTTTTGTTGGTTCTGCATCCCAATTTCTTTGGTTTTGAGCATCGCTTCAAAAAGCGAAGTAATGATCAAATAATTTTCTGATGTTTTAGAAAATATATTGTCATTTCATTAATACTATCATAATAGTCTACAAGTCTGGCACCTTGCTTACTAACCTCTGCTATCTTGCATTCTTCCAATGCTTTAGTCATCTCATGAACTTCATCTGGCTCTTTATGATGCAGAACTTCAAGTGCCTGGACAATTTTGATGGTACTGAGTTGTTGATAATGTTTCTATAACACTTGATCCATGCATGATAGCGTAATACTTTTGACAACACTGAAATAGTTCTTGAGGGACATAAACACATTGATGACATCCGGAGACGCTCCATGCACTGGGTATTCACCAAGTGCTTGATCTAGCACATTCTTTCTTAGCACTCCTGAGATCATATGTCGGAGTGTGGATCCAATGCTCATAGTTTCTACCATTTGCATTCAACTTATCTTTCTCAAATGGAGGTGCTAAATTTAAACTATTGCAAACCATTGATCTATAACAATAAAAACAAGATTCAATTCAGACATTTTCATATAAAAAATTGCAATGGTATTTAATTTTTTTAATATAAAGTGTACTCCCACTCAAATCGGTATCTCTCATAATTGATAGTGAGTAATTCAATATCCAAATCTAGTTCTCGTCCATTGATGTGGACATCACTGATAACGAGAATTTTGACCGGTGGGCAAACTATTGCCGATCATATCAGCATATGACTCGTGTTCATCTTTTGATGCTTTGTGCTCCTAGCTCAGAATGATTCTGCTAGAACTTCAAGACAACCCAGTGCTATCTGCCTACATGGTCTGACCAATCGCGTCTTACACTTCACGTCCCATTTGTACTCATGTCAACATGACGAACTCCGAAACGCTACGTGTTATAGGCGGTTCAACACTAGGAAGAGCACCTTTTAACTTGATATTTATTTTGAGATCGCCCTAATAATAGACCATTGCGCAACCAAAGGGAGCAAACAACAAAGGGATAAACATCTCAGGCAGTTCATAAAAGCATGATATGGTATAGCCCTGGGCACTGGAATCTCCGTGATCATCTTCAATCTCTAGTTGAAGTGTCGTTACGGCCAATATTTCATTGCCATGGCATCCGTTTCAAAAAAATTGTCGTGGCGGCAATTTCAAAAAGCGTTGTCGTGCTGGACATTTTAGAAAACGTTGTTGTGGCACCAAATTCAGAAATTTTGTCATGGCGAGATATTATAGCTCCCCGTCCCGCACGATGTACACCTTCTCCTCATCGGAGTACTCCATGTATGTTAGTCATCATCACCTGTAACATATAGTCTATCTCTATGAATTTTACATTACACTACTAGGGAAAACCTTATACATAGAATCTTACCAGCAGCGCATCCCAAAAATAGGTGCTACCAGTAGCGCGCCTGCGGAAACCGCGCTACTGGTATAAACATAGTAGTAGCATGCTAGTGAAAAACAACGCTACTGCTAATATTTCCACGAAGTAGCCGCCAGACTAGGAATAGTAGTAGCGCTTGTTATGTATATGCGCTACTGCTACGGGAATTTAGCTGTAGCGCGTTGTCCTAACACGCGCTACTACTAAACATGACCTATCTCCTCTAACCGGCCGCCCCCACCCTTCCTTTCCACTCTCACCCCCCCCCCCCCCCCCCCCCGCACCTTGGCCCCCGACGTCCACCGCCGCCGCCATCGTCGTTCGCCGCCGCCGCCGTCCTGCACCTCCTCCACTAAGGTAGCCCCTCCTTCTCTCCTCCTCCTCTTTCCTCCCTCCTCCCTACCGTACCCCTCCCTCCTCCTCCGGCCGCCCCCTCCTCCCTTCTCCACTAGCAGCCCTCCTCCCCTCCTCCTCCGGCCCGCCCCTTCCTCCCTCCTCCCCCTCCTCATGTCTCCTCCTCCGGCCCGGCCCCTCCTCCCTCCCCCTCCTCCTCTCTCCTCCCTCCTCCCACCCCCTCCTCCCTTCTCCTCCCTCCCAACTAGTTAAAATTTTATTACCGTTCTTAGTTGAATTAGTAAGTGCTTAGTTGAATTAGTAAGAAAATTAATTATTTTTATTTATAGTAGGTGCTTAGTTGGACTAATTGAATTAATATAACTAGTTTATTTTTAGTAAGAAAATTTAGGTATACGAGATTTGATGATCTAATTAAAAATTTACTATAGAACTAGTTTATATTTAGTAAGAAAACTAATAAAACCAGTTCATTTTTAGTAAGTGCTTAGTTGAATTAGTTGAATCAATAGAACTAGTTGAATTTATGTCATTAACACTTTGTCATCAAAGAATGCAATATGAGATTTGATGATCTAATTAAAATTTTACTCGGTGGAATATGCAGGCTTAGTCGTGTCTCCTTGGAGTGATCGTCATCCGAGCTACATCCACTTCCTCTACACCCGAGTCGGTGAGCTAAAAGTCCACCTCCTCCTTCTCCACCTTCCTCTACATCCGAACTAGGGTATTTAGTTATGCTTCTTAATCAAATGAAATGTTCGGATTATAAGATATATTGAAATGTTTTTGTCAATATTGAACCACTGAAATGCAATGAGCACCAGTTTATGCTCATGTATGAAGTGTTCATTCATTTCCGAGTGACCTATGTTTTGCCGGAGTTTTGATTCATTCCCTTCCGGCAAATTTCAGGCTCTTGATATGTCCTATTTTAGAGGTCATGCCAGATTTTTCCGTGAATTTAAGCATGACTTGTGCTAGAATATGTAGGAAATATTGAGTGCCTCGGATTTGCTAAAAAGATAATTAAACGACATTTTGAGTTGACTTTAAGTCTGTCGGGGCTCCATACATGACTGTCCAAAAATCAGTGAGGGAGAGTCTCCACCATATATGAGAGAAGAATGCCGACTGTTGTCGTGGGGGTCGCTTTTCCTTCTTCTCTTTGTGCTAGACCTTTGTTATGCACTAGGGGAAGAAGGACTAGCGACCATCATCGACGGTTGAAAAAATCGGTGAGGGAGTGTCCACCATATATGAGAGAAGAAGAATGTCAACTGTTGTCGTGGGGGTTGCTTCTCCTTCTTTTCCTTGTGCTAGATATTTGTAATGCACTAGGGAAAGGAGGAGTAGTGACCATCACCAACGGTCGCAATATCAGAGAGGGAGTGCCCACCATATACATGAGATGAGAGTTTAGGAAGGAAGACTCGACAGACCTAAAGTCAACCCGTTGCATATTGAGTAATAGTGATCTGTGTGTTGAGTTTCCTGGTAGTTGCCTTCGGTCGATTTTTAATTAATGTTTCAACTATGAACATAGGAAATGTCTGACAACGAAAAGGAATTCGGTATGTGCGAATACTATGAAGACGAGCGTGGCATGTGCGACAGGCCTCACCTAGTTGGTGGTAGGCGCTTCAGCATCAAGCTGGATGACACCTTCGAAGTGCATACAGTAAGTCACAACGACAAGTCTTTTTTGGTAATTAAGCATGACTTCTGCTTCTTTTGCTTCAACTTATAATTTTTTTTACTATTCTACTAGCGTATCCCCTCCAACGCAAGAAAATATGTCTTGGATAAGGTTGGTTTCAGTACTATGGAAAGGATGGAGGTAAAAAGAGTTAACTTGAGGACCGAGCATGATTATAGTTTTCCCGCAAAATTATACAGTACAGACAGCACCCATTTTGAATGCAAACAATGGAGAGCACTATTCAAGGCTTATGCATTTGAGCCTGATATGCTTATCACCTTTGATATTCGTCCGAAAGATGATATTGAAGATAATATCGACATCTAGGTCGATGTGCAGACGCCTCCAGTTCTACCATTATGTAAGTTTCTCAACCATATTTATGTCTTGGATATTGTTTATTCAAAAATATTTGAAAACTAATTTCTATTGACAGCTTATTTCAATTCAATCAAACATGTCCAGTGCTTGGTAGACAGGACCTACTACTGTCCCGGGGTTGAACTAAACTGCGAGGAGACAAGTCATTATGTTTCATTACTTGAGGATCTTCATACTGTCAAGACAAATTATTTTCCTAAACTTGGAAATCTTAGTACTCAAAACATGCGACCAAAAGTGTTCGTACTAAACTATGGTCACATCTATTTAGGAAAGATGGTAAGATTTTCACTATTTGTCCTCAGTGCATCTTTTGCATACATTATTTTTTAAGGTAAACTTCATTGCTAAGTATGTTACTACAATGTTCTTCAACAAGGACTCCCGATGATAGTTGTGCCGTAGTGGATCAAGGCTAAAGGTCACATGTCCATGGTTAGCATACGGCCAAGACATCCTACATTGCACATGAGTGCATTCAGGATTTCTGTAAGCGAGCAAGTCTTAATAGTCAAAGACTGGAACAAAATTGTGAAGGATCGCAGAGAAGTACTAGGCGCAGCAATCAAAAGCGCAGCCCACAATTAGGAGATGGGTTCATCTGCATGCTTCAATATGATGAATCATGAGCGCTCCACATGTTCTATGCTATTTTACCTGAGAGAGAGGAGTAGGAGTGATTAGCTAGATAGAATGAGTGTTGGTGGTGATGACTATGATGATTATTATTAGCTAGTGTTGGCGGTGATTAGCTATGACTATGATGATTAAATAGTGTTGGTGGTAATAACTATGATGATTATTAGCTAGTGTTGTTGGTGATGTAATGATTCAAGAGTTTTTATATTAATAAGATGATGATGATGATGATGATGATGATGATGATGAGTACGTTATTATATCATTGGGTGAAAGAACTGTGGATTAGTTTTAAGTGGATGGATCCTAAGTGATCAAGTCATTGATTATCATGATAATCCATGACTTGGTCACTTAGGTTCCATCCATTTGAAACTAATCCGCGGTTCTTTCACCTAGTGATTTAACTCATTATAATGTAAAAACAATCTCTAAATTGCTACTGTATGAAAAATTGTATAAAGGCGCATGAATACGACCTAAAATTTAAAAGAAATAGAATACAGAATAATAGTAGTACCGCGGGTAGAGAGAAGCGCTACTAGTAATTACCAGTAGCGGTTGTTGGAGCACGCGCTACTACTAAGTAGATATAGCAGTAGCACGTGCCAACAAGCGCTACTGCTAAGCTTTAGCTGTAGCGCCGTATCAGTAGCGCGGTTACCCGCACTACTAATAGGCCAAAAACCAGCCCTACTGCTAGGCTTTTCCCTAATAGTGTTAACGTGACAATCTCGTGGCTCTAGCCATCATGTCGTGACGCGCAGGCCACATAACATTCCAACATATAACCATCTCATACATAAACTCATTATCATGACGAAGGCTATACCACATCATATTCATACCCTGCAAAACCATGTTAGATGTCCTCTAATCGGTTTTAGAAAAAAATAGTTACGGGGTTAACCAATTTTAACAAGTAATACTAGCTACCTACATCCACAAATTAGGCAATGATTCTTGATGCTAGATTAAGTTACGCAGTGAAGAGACTTGATTAAAGTCTCGTGCCCCACACTAAACGTCATCAAATAATGTCGGTGTACATAAGTCTGGGCCCTTTTTGTACCCCTTACTTCTGCACGGGCAGTTGTAGCCGCACTTGTGGCGAGGCTTGACGGAGCAGTTGAAGGCAAAATACAAGACGAACAAGTCGACATCCAAGCCAGTAAAGCAGATAGCAGAAGACAAGCTAGACCCCCGGCGAGATCCTTGCAAGGGAGGCTTGTGAAGCCCCGACAAGACCCTTGTCAGGACGGCTTGCGAAGCACTGACAGGACCACCACCCTTGAGGTTGAGAGCTCTGACACCATCGACAACGTCAAGGCAAAGACTCGGGGGCACACGCATAGTAGCATGCAGATCTTTGTGAAGACTGGTGGCATGCAGATCTTCGTGAAGACCAGAGGATGAAATCCCTGGGAAGGCTCTTGCCGGAGACGACCGCGAGGCCCCGGCAAGACTCTTGCCGGGGACAACCGTGAAGCCACAGCAAGGCTTGCGCATGACAAGATTGCGCCACCCTGCGACCGTTCCAGCACATCGACCAGCCTGCCAACTAGGCAAGCACCTACGTGGTGGCATGCAAATCTTCGTGAAGATCCTGCCACCGCTCCAGCACAACGGCTAGCCAGTCAGCTTGGCGCTGCATGCCTCGTTATCCTAGATGCATGTCAAGATGGGGTGGGGCGGCGACGGACAGGACGGGCTCTATTTCTGTCCCGATAAAGGTAGAGGGAACGTAAGCAGAGCATGTAATGCGTTTGTCCTACAACGTAAGTGATAAGTATATGCACTGTAGCTACTTTACACCTCATGTGTGCCATTGTGACGACCCCTTGGACGTATAAAAGGAGGCCCAAGGCGTACTAGAGAAGGATTCGAACTTTTTGGATTGGGCATGCATAGCAGCTAGTCGAAGTCCAAGAACACGAAATATACACTCAAAGCGGGACTAGGGTTTTACGCTTCTCAGCGGCCCGAACTGGGTAAAAATACATAGGTGTCATTGCCCCGACATCTTTGGCGCGCCAGGTAGGGACAAATGAGGTTGTGTAAACCTGGTCTAGTAGTTAGCGAGTTAGTTTCTTCATCGCCATGGCTCCCAAGAAGAATATGATCACGGCGATCGGTTCTTCTGGAGTCGGTCTGCCCGTGCCAACACGGACGGGCGACAGGGTAGACGCTGGTGGTGCTGGAGATCAAGAGCACCCACGCCATTCTGGTACCAGGAGCCAGGCGAGTAGCATCGTCCGCAGCCACGATGACGATCCGCGCACCGCCGCATCCAAGGACGGAGCCCTGCTGCCTACGGGCGGCGCGGGACCTCCAAGGTTAGGAAGACGACTCCGCCGGCGCATGCACTGCGGTCCTCCCAGGTTGTGTGCGACAAGCAGCGCCGTGACATTGGCGACCCCGGGCGTCGCCACGGAAAAAGTCCTCAGCATCAGTCTCGAGACGCACAGGGCCGACATGCACGCCAAGATGCTAGTGAAAATTGCACGCGGCTGCGGAACCGTGATGGGGTTCCTTCTAACATAGTTAGAAGTCCGAGCACCTCCCGTTCCTCGCGCTTGTCGCTTCCACCTACGCGAGCAGAGGCATTGGCACGGGCACAACTACTCCTCGACTTTACTCCCGCTGCGGAAAAACAAGAAGAGTGGATGGCTGCTATCTAGAGCCTCATTGGCCACGCCAATAGGGATGGCCACCAGGAGGTAGGTCCTTCGCGGCGCCGGTTCACCGAGCCATCACGCGCCGGCAGTGGAAGGGTTGGAGGAGCCCCAACCATGGTGCACTCCCCTCCACTGCGACAACAGTGGTCGCCAGCTCGTCGGGTTGACGCCCGTGATAACGTATCCACGGCATCGTCCGATCCACGAGCTCGTCGCGACCAATGTCAAGTTCTTCGGGAACGGCTCGAGGAGGACGCTCGATCCACCATCGAGCAGCGACGGGAAGCGCGCCATCAATCTGATAGGCGTGCAGGGCCCACTGTGTACAGGCCTATACTGGGGGATTCTGGTGACTTGCCTTACGCAATAACTTGCGCAGATTCGGCAGTTCCAGTGTGCCACTACCCGCACGTTCAAACCGGAGGTCCCGGAGAAGTACGACGGCAAGACTCATCCATCCAAGTTCCTGAGCGTTTACACCATCATGATGCAAGCTGTCGGGGGCTCGGGACGGCAAGGTGCTCACCAACTACTTCTCGATGAGATCAAGGCGATTGAGCAAATTGAGGCACCAAGATGAGTCAAAGACGTGTGTAGGCTTGCAGGCTGCATTGCTGCTCTGGGGAGGTTCATCTCCAAATCTGCTGACAGCGCCCTGCCCTTTTTCAGGATCTTGAAAAAGGCAGGCCCAATGAAATGGACTCCGGAAGCGGAGGCAGTGCTGCAAGATTTGAAGAGGTATCTCTCCTCAACGCCAATACTAGTCGCGCCTAAACCGCAAGAGCCGTTGCTGTTATATCTAGCAGCAACGAATCAAGTGGTCAGTGTTGCACTAGTAGCGCATAGAGAAGTTGAAGAAGAAGCAGCGGCAGCACCAAGGCCGTCAGATCACGAGCCAGAGCCTTCCCTGGCAGGGTCTGGTACCGGCAAGGCAGGACCCCCGGCAGAGTCTGGCGCCGGCAAGATAGGATCTGCGCAAGCAAGCAAAGTAATACAGAAGAAGAAGCTGATGTAGCACCCAGTCTACTTTGTCAGCTCCCTCTTGCAGGGGGCTAGATCAAGATACTCTGGTGTGCAAAAATTTCTCTTCGGCCTTCTAATGGCCTCGAGGAAGTTGCGTCCCTATTTTTAGGCACATGAGATCACCGTCGTCACTCGCTTCCCGTTGCAACGGATCTTGCACAAGCCAGATGCTACCGAGAGGATTGTGGAGTGGGCATTGGAACTATCAAGCTTTGGTCTCAGGTTTCAAAGCACTTCGACAATTCAGAGCAGAGCCTTGGCGGAGTTCATTGCAGAATGGACCTCAACGCCTGACGAAGAAATTCAAGAGACCACTCTCCCTAGCAAGGAAATGGGTCATGATTGGATTATGTACTTTGACGAGGCTTTCTCGCTGAAAGGCGCCGGTGTTGGTGTGCTACTTGTCGCACCCACCGGAGAGCACCTCAAGTACATGGTCCAGATACACTTTCCCCGGGAGATATCAACAAACAACACTACAGAGTATGAGGGACCGCTTGCCGGTCTCAGGATCGCAGTAGACCTCGGAACCAGGAAGCTCATCATTAGAGGTGATTCACAACTTGTTGTCAAGCAAGTTAACAAAGATTATCAGAGCCCGTTGATGGAAGCCTATGTATATGAAGTGAGGAAGTTGGAGGAGCGTTTTGACGGTCTGCAAATAGAGCATGTTCCTCAAGCAGAGAACAACATTGCTGATGACCTGTCAAAACGTGTTACCCTCAAGTTACCTATGGAACCAGGGACCTTTGTGCTCTAGTTGACCCAGCCATCCGTTGAACCGTCGGCAGGATAGAATAAGCGAAGGAAGTCAGACCCGGCAAGTACTTTCCCTCTGAGCTCCAAGGAGCCGCCGGCAAGGAAGTTGCCGGGGACCCCAAGCTTGCCGGGGAGCAGCATGCTCCGGCAAGGCCTCAAGCCCTTGCTGTGGAGACAACTGCCCCCACGGCAGAGGACGTGCCTTTAATCCTTGCCGTCGAGCCTCAGGATCCTGCATGGGCACAACACACTGTTCAATTCCTCCAAACAGGGGAACTCCCTGAAGAAGAGGAAGAAGTAGAGAAAGTAGCCCGTCGGTCCATCATGTAGCAGTTTGTAGACTATGTCTTGTATAGGAAGAGACCAAACGGCGTGAAATTGAAGTGCATTCCTCAGGAGGGCGGACTTGAGCTGTTGGCAGAGATACATGGAGCCATATGTGGCTCTCACATAGGATCAAGAGCCCTTGTCAGCAAAGCATTCTGGCAAGGTTTCTTTTGGCCCACTGCTCTCCAGGATGCAACTGCACTAGTAACCAAGTGTGAAGCGTGCCAGTTCCATTCAAATAAGCTTCATCAGCCAGCTCAAGCTCTTCAGACGATCCCTCTTTCCTGGCCATTTTCGGTCTAGGGGATCGACATACTGGGCCCCTTTCCCCATGTTGTCGGGGGCTCTGAGTATTTGTACGCTGCAATCGACAAGTTCACAAAGTGGCCAGAAGTGGAAGTAGCAAGAAAGGTGATTGCGCAATCAGCTATCAAGTTCTTTAAAGGACTAGTTTGACATTTCGGTGTGCCAAACAGAGTCATCACCAACAACAGCACACAGTTCACAAGCCACACCTTCATGCAGTACATCCAGGACCTCTGGAGCAAAGTATGTTTTGCTTCTGTTTCTCATCCAAGGAGCAACGGCCAGGCAGAAAGGGCAAATGCTGAAGTGTTGTAGGGTCTAAAACACGAACTTTCAACATGCTGCACAAATGCGAAAGATGCTAGATTGATGAGTTGTCGGTGGTTTTTGGTCAATCAGGACGACACAAAATCGAGCCATCGGCCAGACGCCCTTCTCCCTGGTATACGGGGCAGAAGCAGTTCTCCCCAAAGAACTCACATATGGGTCACCCCGAGTTCTCGCTTATGATGAGCTAGAGCAAGAGCAGTTGCACCAAGATGATGTTGTGCTCCTTCAGGAAGATCGTCTTCATGCTGCTATGTGAGCCGCGCGCTACCAGCAAGCCTTGCGCCGCTACCATATCCACAAGGTTCATACCCGAAGCCTTGAGGAAGGCGACCTTGTTCTTCGGCGCACTTAGTCCGCCAAGAATTCCAACAAGCTGACACCAAAGTGGGAAGGCCCTTATCGGGTAATACGAGTCACCAGGCCTGGCGCAGCCCGCCTGAAGACCGAAGATGGCATTTCAGTGAGAAACTGCTGGAATATCGAACATCTTCACAAGTTTTACCCATAAGGCGCGGTTGCTGGGACCCCCGGCAACCCCCTTTTGTACTAGCCTTGTCGGCAAGGCATATAACCCTATGTACAGAGCCAGGAGCAGACCCTGTGCGTAGTTGAATAACTTTCAGTATGTACAGTTCTTGTTGATTTCCATGTTTATGTGTCTATATATATTGTGCTACTTTTTCCATTAAGTACTGATAAACCGCCAAGGTTCCATGTTACTATTTTCTCTTCTTTCTTTTTCTCAAAGGACAGAAGATTCCCTCGCATACAGGTTTGCCGGGGGGATAGAGAGTATGGGCACCAATAGGTGCCGTTCGAAGTGGCATCTTGCGGAAAAGAACACAACAGCGGAAAGCTAAGTCACGTCAAACCTTGAGTGGTTTTTTTTAAAATGTAAGGTTATTTTCCTCGAATGGTTTCAATTCTTGTATGGAAAACCTGCATGCGAAGGAACCCTACCACAATTGGTAGCGCCCTTGTTCTATTTTGAATCCGCTCAGCAGATCAAGTGGCTACGGTAAGAGCGGCAAGGTGTCTTGCCGGCAGCGACACCCCCAGCAGGCTGCTAAGGATTCGTTCCTGAATGCGCTCATGGCAAGGGTGCGCGCACCGGCAAGCCTTTCCAAATGAGCGTAGGGTGTATGCCCCACAAGGAGGGATCAAATAGGAAGATAGCATGCATTCAAATCAAAACACAGCAAGTTATATTACATCGATGGTTGTTGCAGTTCTAACTTAAAATAAAATCATCTTGGGCATGAGTTCACAGCAGCAAGGAGAAGTGAAGCAGCTAGTCCCGATGCTGGCCATCCAACCTTTTGACTCCATCAACCTTGCTGATGATAGGCGCGACAAGCTCTTCAAGCACCTTGAGGTCCGTGTCCTCTGGCAAGCTCTCAAGCGCGTTGGTGAAGTCGATGCCGGGGTTCCAGTATGCCACCTGGTGAGCACTTTGAGGAGGACACCCGGCAAAGCTTCCGGGCCTCGTTGGCTAGATGGGCTGCTCGGTTGGAGTGGAGCAGCACCAGGCATCAAGGACGCGCTCGACGAACATGGTCAGCCTGGCTCTCACGCTCACCCTCTCTTCGTGGGAGAACCTGAAGCTCAGCATGCCCATGATGGACAGCTGCGTGGTCAGCCTCTCCGCAACATCAATGAGGCGCTCGTTCCTGATTTTCGCGTCGTTCACATAGCGTTGTTGGTGTCAGCGGCACTCTTGAGCAGCAACCTCTCATCCTTGAGGTCCTTGGCCAGGGCCTTTTCACGGGCCCTGCTATCCTTGAGGGTCTCCTCCAAGGTGGCTAGCTTCAGCTTTAGATCGGCAATGGGGCCATTGGCTTCGGAGAGCAGTTTGGTCTTGTCAGATATGGTGACTTGCAGCTTCGCCAAGATGTGGACATTCTTGTCTCTATTGCTCTTCAGCATGGAGACCTCCTTCCTCTGCTCCTCTAGCTCCACCTCCAGCTTCTCCACCTTGCCTGCCAGCTCGTTCTTGGTGGCCTCTGCGGCCTCAGCGCAATCAACGGCCTCCTTCAGCTTGTCGGCACGATCCAGGGCCAGAGCATCGAGTGTGTTCTTGTGCTTCTGCTCTAGCTCCTGGGTCCGCTACGCAACAAGCTTTTTGATTTCTTGCGGCGGAGCTTGGCGGCAAGCGCCTCTTCACGGGCGGCAAGGTCTTCTTATTAGGCATCAAGCAGAACGCGGCACTCCCTTAGGTCACCGTCATCCTTGGCGGCCTGTGTTGTGGCCACCTCCTGGGCCTTCTCGACGTCAGTCTGCTTCAGGAGGAGCTCTTGCCAGCGCTCACTCACCTGCTCCTGGCTGGCCTTCAGCTCTTGCCGGGCCTCAGCACACCAGGTTTGCATCTGTATGACACGCTCCTGGAAATCTACCTCTGCCCTATCAACGACCGCCACCCTGGAGTCCAGCTTCTCCTTGCAAGCACGGTGAAGTGCCTGAAGCTTCTGGATGTTGACGCCCATGGCTTGGAGGAGCTGGTCTTCTTTGGAGCCGCTGCCGCTGGCGCTTGGCTCATCAACAACCTGTAGCCCGGCAGCGGCGAGGATTTCTTCATCAAAAGCCTCCCTTTGGGTTGGCGCTCCGGTGCTCGTCGTTCCTGGGATGCTGACAAATAGATCATCGCCTACCTTCAGGTATCTGCTTGGGGCAGGGGCTTCATAGGTTGATGGTTGATCGTCAACCACCTTCTCTTCGGCAGTTGAGGGCTCTGGGACCAGTGTTGCGCCAGGCGCTCCTGTAGCAGAATTGCCGTTAATATGGTCACCGGTCTCCTTGCTGGCCTCCCCGGAAGATCCCTTGGTGGCCTATTCGTGCGCGTCCTTCACGGCTTCATCGGTAGCAACCTTGGCGGCAGCATCCTTGGCGGTCTCCTCGATGATGTCCTCGACGTCCGTCTGGTCTGTAGAAAGGGGGTCTGAAAACCGAAAAGGAGAATGAAGCGAAACCAAAGTTGAAGCTGAGAACAGAAAAACAGAAAGAAAAAGAAGGAAAGTCATGTAGCGAGAACTATGAGTTCCAGGAAGTAGGCGGCTTACCTGTGACGAGCTGAGGAGGGGTGGTTCCCTCCCCGACAATGCTCATTGTTGGGATGGAGCTACCGGCGCCTGTGCTCGCCGCCTCTTCCTCCATGCGCGTGGGCTCATCGGTGGAAGCCCTTGCCGGGAACACCCCTTGGGTGGTGTGGTTGACAGAGGTGGCGTGGCGGGGGTGGCCCTCAGCAGCTCCTCCTGTTGCCGCTCTCCTCCTGCGAACCCGGCAAGGTTAGTAGTGAAGATGCACACCCTGATGCTCGCCAGTGGAAAATGAGTAACGGACTCACGCTGGGGGCTGGGTTGGGGGCTGTGTTGTGGGCTGGTGTCCGGGCTGATCGTAATCGTCACTGGCGCACCTGAGGTGCTTGCCGGGAGCTCATCGCCCGTCGAGGTCATGGCCCTCTTTGCTATCCTCTGGGCCAGTGTTTCCGCGTGATTGTGGAGACAAGTCAAGACGACATCAAGTTAGATAAAATAACTAAAACAGAGAACCGGAGGATGAAGAAAGAGGTGAGATACTCACTCATCCTCTCCCTCTGGCCCCCTCTTTCTATTCAGGCTGAAGGACGCGAGGTCGAAATTGGCCTCGGGTACGGTGTCCGTGAAAGGGGGAGGAGATGGAGACCTGGGCCGCTTGGCCGAGGAAGAGGCAGCAGCCGCAGCTTCCTTTGCTGCCGTAGTCGTGCTCCTCGTATGACGCGTGGGTTGCGCCTGGGCCTCTTGCCGCTGTGCGGCCTTGCTGGCCACTCCCTTGCCGGGGCCCTCTTTATGTGAAGAGGCCCGCTGGACTGGCTCGCTGGAGATAGCCCGCCGAAGGACACGATTCTTATTTTGGGATGGAGACTCCTCCTCATCAGTTGCCTCTTCGGCCATCTCTTCGGTCGCTTTTTCAGCAAGAGGAACCCCGGCGCCCGCGCCACTGTGCTCTCCGGCAGGCTCCTTCCACTCGGCAAACCTTTTCTCCTCATCAGCCTCGTCCTCCACGGAGCCGACGCTATCAGCCTCCGTAGCAAGGGCTGCCTCCTCCGCCCTGCTGACAATGTATGCAACCTCTTCGGCGATGGTGTCGTGGATAATCTACGACTCTGCATGGACGACCTTCTCTGACAAGTTGTCAAAGAATTCCTGCACCAGCGCCATGTCTGGCTTGTCCCGGGTCTGATCAAGACCATGGGCGTTGAACACCGGCATCATGGCGATGATGGAGGTCAAGGCACAGTTCTTGCACAAGGGGACCACCCCCGCCGGCAACCTGAACGGCTTGTCAGACTTGCTAGTCTTGTCGGCCTTGAGCTGAAATAGCTTTTGGCAGAGAGACGCATGCTGCATTAACGTAAAGTTGTGGTTCAGGCTGGGGCATAGCCTCATGATGTCTGCCTCATTCTTGAAATCCCAGGCTGGCCTCCCCTTGTTGTGCAGAGGAGCAATGCGGTGGTGGAGGAAGTCGGCCCCAATCATCTCGAGCGTCAGCCCGGCAGCTTTGAGGCGATGGATTCTGGTGGTGGCAACCGTGAGCTTCTTGTCGTCAGCATCAAAGTCACCCAAGTTCTTGCCGCGGACCAATTTTTTTCATCGGAGCATACGGAATGGCTACGGCTCCTACTCCACGATCCAGCACCACCTGCCCCGCCATTAGTCCAACTTCTCCTTCTGGATCCCCTCTAGGTACATCTTCTTGCTCAAGGCATGCAGCCGGAGAGAGCCTCTCCTGGCTGGATGTAGGGGACGAAGTAGTGGAGGAAGAGCGCCGTGTTGGGGACCACCCCAGCGAAGCCCTCGCAGAGGTTGGCAAAGATGGCCATGCATGCCACGGTGTTCGGCGTGAAATCCAGAAGATGGAGGTTGAAGGTGTGCATGATGTCGTGGAAGAAATCTGAGAATGGGAGGAAGAGCCCGCAGTAGAAGTAATCAACGAATAAGGGATATTTATCTGGAGCAGGCGTGGCGAAAGGAGCAGGGATGACATGGGTGGTGGGCTGCCTTGATGTCTCTCTCCCCCACAGGCGCCGGAATCGATCCCTGAGCGTGAGCGCGTCGACTGTCGGGGTGAAGATGACATACTTCTTCTGCAGCTTCGCCAATTCACTTTCCGGCACCTCCTTCCCCTCACTCGCCTTGGACGCTCCCTTGCCCTTGCTCGTCTTGGGCGCCATGGCAGCCGAGGGAGGGCGGGGGATCGAGAGCGGTGAGGGCGTGGCGGCGGCGGACGGGGGCGTAGGCTCTGGTTTGGGCTCGAGGAAGAAGAAGGGAGCGGTGGTTCCTAGATTGGGAAAGGCAAGATGGGTAAATGAGCAGCACCCCTGTGGATTCCTCTTTTTATGAGGAAGGCGAGGGCTTCCTCTTTACTGTTTGATGTGAAGGCGCAGCGGGTGTGCTGCGACCATTCCACACATGACTCCCATGTCGTGCACTCAATACGGATCATCGGGAAGCGCAACAGACGAGAAGATTATAGCAGTTAATCCCTACCATGTGTGCCTGCGCACTGTTTTGGGCTGGCCCAATGATGCTTCGCACTCGTGTATGGCCCAGGCCCGGGGGCTCCTATCGGTGTACATAAGTATGGGCCCTTTTGTAGCCCTTACTTGTGCACGGGAAGTTGTAGCCGCACTTGTGGCGAGGCTTGACGGGGCAGTTGAAGGCAAAATACAAGACGACCAAGGCGGCATCCAAGCCAGTAAAGCAGAGAGCAGAACACAAGCTAGACCCCCGACAAGTTCCTTGCTGGGGAGGCTTGCAAAGCCCCGACAAGACACGTGCCGGGACGGCTTGCGAAGCACTAACAGGACCACCACCCTTGAGGTTGAGAGCTCTGGCACCATCAACAATGTCAAGGCTAAGACTCAGGGGCACATGCATAGTAGCATGCAGATCTTTGTGAAGACTGGTGGCATGCAGATCTTCGTGAAGACCAGAGGACGAAATCCCCGGCAAGGCACTTGCCAGAGACGACCGTGAGGCCCCGACAAGACTCTTGCCGGGGACGACTACGAAGCCACTGCAAGGCTCGCGCATGACAAGGTTCCGCTGCCCTTCGACCGTTCCAGCACATCGACCAACCTGCCAAGTAGGCAAGCACCTGTGTGGTGGCATGCAGATCTTCATGAAGATCCTGCCACCACTCCAGCGCAGCGGCTAGCCAGTTAGCTTGGCCTTGCATGACTCATCAGCTCGGATGCGTGCCAAGACAGGGTGAGGCAGCGACGGATGGGACGGGCTCTATTTCCGTCCCGATAAAGTTAGAGGGCACGTAAGCAGCGCATTTAATGTGTTTGTCCTACAACGTCAGTTATAAGCATATGCAATGTAGCTACTTTACACCTCCTGTGTGCCACTGTGGCGACCCCTTGGACGTATAAAAGGAGCCCCAAGGCATACTGGAGATGGATTCGAACTTTTTGGACTGGGCATCCATAGCAGCTAGTCGAAGTCCAAGAACACGAAATATACACTGACTAGGGCTTTACACTTATCAGCGGCCCGAACCTGGGTAAAAATCCATCATGTTGATCGTTGGACCTGCTCTTTGCGCACCTCTCTCTCCTGCCAACTATAGAAGGGATCCATGGGATCCCATAGGTGTCGTTGCCCCGACAAATACACGTGACCCCCTTGAAGATCATCCATCTTAGGCACCCTTTTGTGTAAGCAACGATTCACTATTCTCAACTATGGTGAAGCCCAAGGAACTATTAGTATATCATCGACAGCTATAGCTGACCGATTGTCATAACCTTGTGAAGAGCTACACCATGTCGTCGCTGAATTGAACCGGAGCAACACTCAAGGCAAGCTTAGTAAGAACATCAACCCTCACAATCACATGTGATCTAGATTGCAACCTACACCTACTCATATAGCTTCTCATGATGCCACTGTTGGGAAACGTATTTGAAAACAAAAGGTTTCACGCCTACAGTTACCCAAGATCAATATGAAGATGCTTAACTAGTTGGGATCACGAACATTATTGTCACCGATTTGCAGCGGAAGAAGAGGTATCGATGTAGATCATATTTGGATTCCCTTGGACCATTGATGGACGATCCCTCGTACCGCCCATGAATAGTCCATCGAACTAAAGACGGAAAGCATGACCTCTCTACTTGCTTGCAAGCGTGCAACCTTCACAATCCGGCAACACTTCACCGTCCAGAGCTAATCAACACCGAAGAATTAGAGGGAGGATATTAGAACCACACAGGGCTTATATTTATGAGGACAAGAGGATTAGTTTGGCTCTAATTACTCAACTAGGACCAACTAGGACTAGAACTAGAACTAGATAGAGCAAAAACCCTAGTATATATAGGTTGGAGGAGAAGGAGAGGACAGCCACAAAGGGCAGAAAGTCCCCCCTTGGGGCGCCGGCCATTCGGTAGGAGTTGGACTCCTGCCCTAGTCCAGTTTGGCCCCCCATATGGCAAGGGGGCTGCCACTTCCTTATGGCCTTCGTGGCCCATAACTCCTTCCACCTCTTGGCCTTTTAAGGCCCGTTGATATTTAAATTAAATATAAAATGTTCTAAATACATCTAGATCATTGAATATATATTTTAACATATCTAGAAACATTTACCACCTATATATAATATATCAGTAATACCCGGTATTACCCGATATTCACTTAAACCCTTTCGGTGACCCCAAATGCTTTCGGTGACCCCGAAATGCTTCTGAATCCTCTCGGAACTATTCTGAATATTCATGAAATAATTCCACAAATATATTCTCATGACTCCCGTCCCACTAACACTCAGCATATCTTGATTGCCTTAATCTTGTGACCCCATAGGTTTGGTAACTCATAGACATGAACGAAACGGTTCATTTAATGATCGGCAGCGGGACCATGGACGTCTGTATCGATCCCTATGAGTACACAAATGATATTCGTGTGAACCTTGGGTTATTAGGTGATGTTCCCTTTGGTTCACGATACTTTATAAAACCCAGGATGCATCGGTATCCTCCTGGGTCATCACCATGCTCACTATACCAAAATCCTCGTTACCGGTTTTGTTCTTCTTTCTTGTTATTGTGTTCCGCATCCCCGTGACAAAGTCACATGTGTTTGGCCAGACGATGATTGATGTCATCACACCGAGAGGGACCTAATAATGTATCTCCATTGAGGAGAAAATCCCACTCTCGAGCTATCTGATTACTTGTCAAACTTTTCGATGAACCCGTAAATTGTCGTTTTGATCACCGTGTTACACGTGACGTCTGAGCAACCCTGATAAGTCTCCAACGTATCTATAATTTTTTATTTGTTCCATGCTATTACATTATCCATCTTGGATGTTTTATATGCATTTATATGCTATTTTATATTATTTTTTGTGACTAACCTACTAACCTAGAGCCTAGTGCCAGTTTCTGTTTGTTGCTTATTTTTGAATTTTGCAGAAAAGGAATATCAAACGGAGTCCAAACGAGCTGAAAATTTACGATGATTTTTTTTATGGAATAGAAGAAGCCCCCGAAGCACAAGAGTTGGGCCGGAAGAGTCCCGAGTCAACGACAAGGGTGGAGGATGCGCCCACCACCCTAGGGCGCGCCCTCTGCATTGTAGCTGACTCGTGGACCCCCCTGACGTGAAACCAACACAAAAAATTCCTATAAATCCATAAACCCCTAGAAAGAAACCTAGATCGGGAGTTCCGCCGCCGCAAGCCTCTGTATCCACAAAAACCCAATCGGGACCCTGTTTTGGCACCCTGCCGGAGGGGGAAATCATCACCGGAGGCCATCTTCGTCATCCCGACGCTCTCCATGATGAGGAGGGAGTAGTTCACCCTCGGGGCTGAGGGTATGTACCAATAGCTATGTGTTTGATCTCTCTCTCTCTCTCTCTCTCTCGTGTTCTTGATTTGGCATGATCTTGATGTATCGCGAGCTTTGTTACTATAGTTGGATCATATGGTGTTTCCTCCCCCCCCCCCTCTACCTTCTTGTGAAGAACTGATTTTTACCTTTTAGGTTTCACTATTATCGGATTGAATACTATTATGGATTTGACAACACTTGACGATGGGATACCTATGGTGACAATGGGATGTTCTATTGATTCACTTGATGTATGTTTTGGCATTCAACTCGCGGATTCCCAAGGTGACATTGGGGTAACCTATGCATAGGGGTTGATGCATGTTTTCATCCTTGTTTCTCCGATAGAGATCTTGGGCACTCTTTGAGGTTCTTTGCATTGGATTGAATATTACGAATCTAAAATTGTTTGATGCATATCATATAATTGACCCACGGATACTTTGGTGATATTGGAGTATCTAGGTGGCATTAGGGTTGATTGATGTGTGTCATATGGTGTTATTTTACTACGAACTCTAGGGTTGTTTGTGACACTTATAGGAATAGCTCAATGGATTGATCAGAAAGAATAACTTTGAGGTGGTTTCGTACTCTACAAGCAATTTCATCTTATATTCTCCACCATAGGAACTTTGGAGTGACTTTTCTCGCACGTTGAGGGATTGCTATATGATCTAATTATGTTATCATTGTTGAGAGAACTTGCACTAGTGGAAGTATGAACCCTAGGCCTTGTTTCCAAGCATTGCAATACCATTTCCGCTCACTTGTGTTACTAGTTACCTTGTTGTTTAATATTTTCAGATTACAAAAACCTATATTTACTATCCATTACACTTGTATCACCATCTCTTCGCAGAACTAGTGCACTTATACAATTTACCATTGTATTGGGTGTGTTGGGGACACAAGATACTCTTTGTCATTTGGTTGCAGGGTTGTTTGAGAGAGACCATCTTCATCCTACGCCTCCCACGGATTGATAAACCTTAGGTCATGCTCTTAAGGGAAATTTGCTACTGTCCTACAAAACTCTGCGCTTGGAGGCCCAACACGAGTCTATAAGAAGAATTTGTGTAGTAGACATCAAACCCCAAAGCCACCATATCGTAAGAAGTGACCATGATACTTTCATGGTCTGAGGAGCAATATCACACGTTAACACTCCATGTTAGTATAATTGAATCCATACGATTTTAAATTCAATTCATAACAAACAAGATTTGGCCAATTCAATATGACCGTTCTTCAAACGTCATAATCTCAATATTGTTTTAGTACTATCGTTACACTTAACGATATCCTAAGATCTGGAAAAAAATGGTCACCAACAATACTTGAGCTAGTCCTAGAGGCAAGACTAGGAACCTTTTATTTAATCGTTCATCATTCCACACGTGCATATGAGTTTTCAACTAAACCGCATATTCCAAGTTCATAGTAGTTATAGCATGAAATATAAACTCTTAATTATGAATATGGAAATATAATAATACAAATATTATTGCCTCTAGGGCTTATTTCCAACATCCTTTGGTTCAAGTAGTGGCTAATCTAGAAAGAAATGGAGGGTGGTCTTAAAGTTATCAGGGAGAAAACTAAATGCTCTTTTGAACCACAATTTGAATCAGAGTAGCAAGATGTATGTGGAGAGGCTGACAGTGGGTCCATGGCCGCAGGCAAGCAAGTGCCTCCTTATTATGCTAAAAAATGAATCCTCCCCCTGACTGCTGGGACCCACCAGCTATATCTTCGCACGGAAGGAAGTGCGACCTTATTAAGCGAAAAATGACGATTGCTCCCCATGACAACTGGGGCCCACCGGATTTGGAGGCTGACTTCTGGCCCCACTCAATTGACGTGTACGCAGGCTTTGTCAACTTAGTCAATAGACGATTCTATCAGCAGTGATCATTGGATGTTAATCCAATGGTCGCGCTACTTCTTCAACCTCTAATTTTCTTGCTCCAGTCACCCATACCAGCGCCGGCGGGACCATTTGCTCCTGCCTCCCGTGGTCGGCTATGTTGCCGCGCAGGCCTCACCAGCCCCTCCTACTCCCACCGCAGGCCAGACCATCCCTCTACTCACCTACACACCCTGATATTCCACGGCGGCGGCAGCCTCACACCGCAGCCGAACCAGTCAACCCTTGTACTCCCCTCCGCGCCTTCCCTGGCTCCGGGCCGTTCCCTTCCTAGGCCTTGTCGTTGTTCACCGCCTGGGTGTTGTCCGTGCAACGTGGTCAACAAACGACAATCATTGGAGGAGTGTACGCGGTGAGGCTGGCTGCTGGACCCACCAGCTACATCTTCGCACGCAAGGAAGTGCCCCTTATTATGCGCAAAAAAATTAATCCTCACACTGACAGCTCAGACCCACCATCTATATCTTCACATGCAAGGAAATGCCTCATTATCCTCCATGACAGCTGGGACCCACCCGGTCGAAGCATACGCAACATTGTCATTCTGGTCGTAAACGTGTACGTACATACTGGTCCATAGGTATGTCTGCCATGATGAACCATGGCCGAGTAAGGAGCGGTAGCAGTTTCGGCAGTCCCTTCTAAATCGTATACACATACGTACAGCCACGCCGCAAAAAAGACGGGCATGTACGTACATATGGGCGTGGTCTCCAATGCGTATAGCGATGGTGTTCTGTTCATCAGTAGTCAACCGGATGGGTCAGAACGGAGAAATAGCGCCGTGATCATCGGGAGGCAACCGACTGGGTCAGAATGTGTCATGTTCAACAGGAACCAACCGGCTTGGACGGAACAGCCGAAACGGCAGTCAATCGGCTGGGTCGAAACGAATTTTTTTACTGACAGGAGTATCCTACAAGAAAACGAAGTTCGGAGGGCACACGAGGTGGTCACAAGCTTGGGAGGCGCGCCAGGGGGTAGGGCGCGCCCCATGGCTTGTCGACTCCTCGTGCACTTTCCGGAGTACTTCTTATTTTTCTAATTTTTTAAATATTCCAAAAAAGAGTAAAATTGCTTCTAGAAAAGTTTTGGAGTCGGTTCACATACCTATTCCTTTTCAGAGTTCTGGGTTATTCTGGAAAGTTTCCCTTATGTACTACTCCGGTGTTATGGTATTAATAATATTGGTTTCAACATTTATGGGAGTACCTGAGATATAATGTTTGATTTTTTGCCCGTTTACCACCTTCGAGTTAGTGCCCTCGGCGTTATTGATCTTGATGGCACCGGAATGATAAACTTGCTCGATAATGTAAGGCCCTTCCCATTTAGATAGAAGTTTTCCTGCAAAAGAGTCTTAAATGAGAATTATATAGCAAGACATGGTCACCTACATTGAATTCACGCTTTTGTATCCTTTTATCAAGCCATCTTTTAATGTTTTGTTTAAATAACTTGGCATTTTCATAGGCTTGGGTTCTCCATTCATCAAGAGAGCTAATGTCAAATAACCTCTTTTCACTGGCAAGTTTGAAATCATAGTTGAGCCCTTTAATTGCCCAATAAGCCTTATGTTCTAGTTCAAGAGCTAAGTGACATGATTTGTTGGGGAACGTAGCAGAAATTCAAAATTTTCCTACGTGTCACCAAGATCTATCTATGGAGAGACTAGCAACGAGGGGAAGGAGAGTGCATCTACATACCCTTGTAGATCGCTAAGCGGAAGCGTTCAAGTGAACGGGGTTGATGGAGTCGTACTCGTCGTGATTCAAATCACCGATGATCAAGTGCCGAACGCACGGCACCTCCGCGTTCAACACACGTACAGCCCGGTGACGTCTCCCAAGCCTTGATCCAGCAAGGAGAGAGGGAGAGGTTGAGGAAGACTCCATCCAGCAGTAGCACAACGGCGTGGTGGTGATGGAGGAGCGTGGCTATCCTGCAGGGCTTCGCCAAGCACCACAGAAGAGGAGGAGGAGGAGAGGGGGAGGGCTGCGCCAGAACTTCGTGTGTAGCTCCCATGCGCCTCCCCACTATATATAGGGGTGGAGGGGCTGGTTTCTTTCCCTCCAAGTCCATTGGGGCGTTGGCCAAGGTGGGAGGAAAGAAATCCCATCATTTCCTTCCCCACCGATTGCTATCCCCCCTTTTTAGGGATCTTGATCTTATCCCTTCGGGATATGATCTTATTCCTTCTAAGGGGGGATCTTGGTGCGCCTTGACCAGGGGTGTGGGGCCTTGCCCCCACTACCCACGTTCATGTGGGTCCCCCCATGCAGGTGGGCCCCACTCCGGAACCTTCTAGAACCTTCCCGGTACAATACCGAAAAATCTCGAACATTTTCCGGTGGCCAAAATAGGACTTCCCATATATAAATCTTTACCTCCGGACCATTCCGGAACTCCTCGTGACGTCCGGGATCTCATCCGGGACTCCGAACAACATTCGGTAACCACATACAAACTTCCTTTATAACCCTAGCGTCATCGAACCTTAAGTATGTAGACCCTACGGGTTCGGGAGACATGTAGACATGATCGAGACGTTCTCCGGTCAATATCCAACAGCGGGATCTGGATACCCATGTTGGCTCCCACATGTTCCACGATGATCTCATCGGATGAACCACGATGTCAAGGACTCAATCGATCCCGTATACAATTCCCTTTGTCTAGCGGTATTGTACTTGCCCGAGATTCGATCGTCGGTATCCTTATACCTTGTTCAATCTCGTTACCGGCAAGTCTCTTTACTCGTTCCGTAACACATCATCCCGTGATCAACTCCTTGGTCACATTGCGCATATGATGATGTCCTACCGAGTGGGCCCAGAGATACCTCTCCGCTTACACGGAGTGACAAATCCCAGTCTCGATCTGTGTCAACCCAACAGACACTTTCGGAGATACCTGTAGTGCACCTTTATAGTCACCCAGTTACGTTGTGACGTTTGGTACACCCAAAGCATTCCTACGGTATCCGGGAGTTGCACAATCTCATGGTCTAAGGAAGAGATACTTGACATTGGAAAAGCTCTAGCAAACGAACTACACGATCTTAGTGCTAGGCTTAGGATTGGGTCTTGTCCATCACATCATTCTCCTAATGATGTGATCCCGTTATCAATGACATCCAATGTCCATAGCCAGGAAACCATGACTATCTGTTGATCACAACGAGCTAGTCAACTAGAGGCTCACTAGGGACATATTGTGGTCTATGTATTCACACGTGTATTACGATTTCCGGATAATACAGTTATAGCATGAATAAAAGACAATTAAACAAGGAAATATAATAATACTTTTATTATTGCCTCTAGGGCATATTTCCAACATGATTTTCCATAAACAATTTTATACGGAGACATACCCATAGGGTTTTTATAAGCAGTTCTATAAGCCCATAATGCATCATCAAGTTTTTTAGACCAGTTCTTTCTAGATCTATTAACAGTCTTTTGCAGGATCAATTTAATTTCTCAATTACTCAACTCTACTTGACCACTAGACTGAGGATGATAAGGAGATGCCATTCTATGGTTGACATCATATTTAGCAAGCAATTTGTGGAAAGCACCATGAATAAAGTGTGAACCACCATCAGTCATCAAGTATCTAGGGACTCCAAACCTCGGGAAAATAAATTGTTTAAGCATTTTAATAGAAGTGTTATGATCAACACTACTAGTTGGAATAGCTTCTACCCACTTAGTAACGTAGTCAATAGCAACTAAAATATGTATATACCCATTAGAGGAAGTAAAAGGCCCCATATAATCAAATCCCGAAACATCAAATTGTTCAATAACAAGGGAATGATTCATAGGCATTTCCTGACATCTACTAATATTACCAATCCTCTGGCATTCATCACAAGACAAGACAAACTTACGATCCATCTTGAACACCTTCAAGATCATGTCAAGGTACGTGCTCATTTGAAAGTACTATTAAGCATTTTGATCTATCTTATAGATCTTGATGCTTATTGTTCAAGTAGCCTAATCCAGGTTTTCCATTGAAAACAGTTTTCAAATAACCCTATATGCTTTCTAGAAATTCTACATCATTTCTGATCATCAATATGTCAGCAACATATACTCATCAGAAATTCTATAGTGCTCCCACTCACTTCTTTGGAAATACAAGTTTCTCATAAACTTTGTATAAACCCAAAATCTTTGATCATCTTATCAAAGCGCACATTCCAACTCCGAGATGCTTACTCCAGTCCATGGAAGGATCGCTGGAGCTAGCATACCTTTTAGCATCCTTAGGATCGACAAAAACTTTCTGATTTGTATCACATACAACCTTTCCATACGAAGACTGGTAAGGAAACTCATTTTTTCATCCATCTGCCAGATTTCATAAATGCAGCTAATGCTAACATGAATCCGACGGACTTAAGCATCGCTATGGATGAGAAAATCTCATCGCAGTCAACTCCTTGAACTTGTGAAAAACTCTTCGCCACAAGTCGAGCTTCATAGATGGTGACATTACCATCCACGTCCGTCTTCTTCTTAAAGATCCATTTATCTCAATGGCTTGCCGATCTTTGGGCAAGTCCACCAAAGTCCATGCTTTGTTCTGATACATGGATCCTATCTCGGATTTCATGGATTCTAACCATTTGTCGGAATTTGGGCCCACCATCACTTCTCCATAGCTCATAGGTTCATTGTTGTCTAGCAACATGACCTTCAAGACAGGATTATTGTACCACTCTGAAGTAGTACGTATCCTTGTCACCCTACGAGGTACGGCAGTGACTTGATCCGAAACTTCATGATCACTATCATAAGCTTCTACTTCAATTGGTGTAGGTGCCACGGGAACAACTTCATGTGCCCTGATACACACTGGTTGAAGTGATGGTCCAATAACCATATCAAGTCTCCACCATCCTCCCACTCAACTTTTCGAGACAAACCTTTTCTCGAGAAAGGACCCGATTCAAGAAACAATCCATATTGCTTTCGGATCTGAATTAGGAGGTATACCCAACTGTTTTGGGTGTCCTATGAAGATGCATTTTATCCTCTTTGGGTTCGAGCTTATCAATCCTGAAACTTTTTCATCGCAGCCCCAAACCTTTAAGAAATGACAACTTAGGTTTCTCTAAACCATAATTCATACGGTGTCATCTCAACGGAATTACGTGGTGCCCTATTTAAAGTGAATGTGGTTGTCTCTAATGCCTAACCCATGAACGATAGTGGTAACTCGATAAGAGACATCATGGTATGCATCATATCCAATAGGGTGCAGTTATGATGTTCGGACACACCATCACACTATGGTGTTCCAGGCGGTATTAATTGCGAAACAATTTCCACAATGTCTTAATTGTGTGCCAAAGCTCGTAACTCAGATATTCATCTCTATGATCATATCATAGATATTCTATCCTCTTGTCACAAAGATCTTAAACTTCACTCTGAAATTACTTGAACCATTCAATAATTCAGACTTGTGTTTCACCAAGTAAATATACTCAACATCTACTCGAATCATCTGTGAAGTAAGAACATAACGATATTCACTGCATTCCTTAGCACTCATTGGACTGCACACATCAAAATGTGTTACTTCCAACAAGTTTCTATCTTGTTCCATTTTACTGAAACCGAGGATTTCAGTCATCTTGCCCATGTGGTATGATTTGCATGTCTCAAGTGATTCAAGATCAAGTGAGTTCAAACGGTCCATTTGCATGGAGTTTCTTCATGCATATACACCAATAGACATGGTTCGCATGTCTCAAACTTTTCAAAAACGAGTGAGCCCAAAGATCCATCAACATTGAGCTTCTTCATGCGTTTTATACCGATATGACTTACGTGGCAGTGCCACAAGTAGGTGGTACTATCATTACTATCTTTTGGCATGAACATGTGTATCACTACGATCGAGATTCAATAAACCATTCATTTTAGGTGCAAGACCATTCAAGGTATTATTCAAATAAACAGAGTAACCATTATTCTCCTTAAATGAATAACCGTATTGCGATAGACATAATCCAATCATGTCTATGCTCAACGCAAACACCAATCTCGATGGTAGAGGGAGCGTGCGATGCTTGATCATATCAACATTGGAAACACTTCCAACACATATCGTCAGCTCACCTTTAGCTAGTCTCCGTTTATTCCGCAGCTTTTATTTCGAGTTACTAACACTTAGCAACCGAACCGGTATTTAATACCCTGGTGCTACTAGGAGTACTAGTAAAGTACACATTAACATAATGTATATCCAATATACTTCTATCGACTTTGCCAGCCTTCTCATCTACCAAGTATCTAGGGTAATTCTGCTCCAGTGGTTGTTCCCCTTATTACAGAAGCACTTAGTCTCGGGTTTGGGTTCAACCTTGGGTTTCTTCACTAGAGCAGCAACTGATTTGCCGTTTCATGAAGTATCCTTTCTTGCCCTTGCCCTTGTTGAAACTAGTGGTTTCATCAACAATTGATGCTCCTTCTTGATTTCTACTTTCGCGGTGTCAAACATCGTGAATACCTCAAGGATCATCATATCTATCCCTGATATGTTATAGTTCATCACAAAGCTCTAGCAGCTTGGTGGCAATGACTTTGGAGAACCATCACTATTTCATCTGGAAGATCAACTCCCACTCGATTCAAGCGATTGTTGTACTCAGACAATCTGAGCACAAGCACAACAATTGAGCTTTTCTCCGTTAGTTTGCAGGTTAAGAAAATCGTCGGAGGTCTTATACCTCTTGACGTGGGCACGAGCCTGAAACCCCAATTTCATCCCTCGAAACATCTCATATGTTCTGTGACGTTTCGAAAACATCTTTGGTGCCTCAACTCTAAACCGTTTATCTGAACTATCACGTAGTTATCAAAATGTGTATGTTCGATGTTCGCAACATCCACAAACGACGTTTGGGGTTCAGCACACTGAGCGGTGCATTAAGGACATAAGCTTTCTACTGTCCGCATAATCGCTACTGTCAACTTTCAACTATATTTTCTCTAGGAACATATCTAAACAGTGGAACTAAAGCGCGAGCTTATGACATAATTTGCAAAGATCTTTTGACTATGTTCAGGATAATTAAGTTCATCTCATGAACTCCCACTCAGATAGACATCCCTCTGGTCATCTAAGTGATTACATGATCCGAGTCAACTAGGCCGTGTCCGATCATCACGTGAGACGGACTAGCCAACGTCGGTGAACATCTTCATGTTGATCGTATCTACTATACGACTCATGCTCGACCTTTCGGTCTCCGTGTTCCGAGGCCATGTCTGTACATGCTAGGCTCGTCAAGTTAACCCTAAGTGTTTTCGCTGTGTAAATCTGTCTTACACCCGTTGTATGTGAACGTAATGATCCATCACACCCGATCATCACGTGGTGCTTAGAAACGACAAACTGTAGCAACGGTGCACAGTTAGGGGAGAACACTTCTTGAAATTTTTGTAAGGGATCATCTTATTTACTACCGTCGTCCTAAGTAAACAAGATGCATAAACATGATAAACATCACATGCAATCAAATAGTGACATGATATGGCCAATATCATTTTGCTCCTTTTGATCTCCATCTTCGGGGCTCCATGATCATCATCGTCACCGGCATGACACCATGATCATGATCTCCATCATCGTGTCTCCATGAAGTCGTCTCGCCAACTTATTACTTCTACTACTATGGCTACCGGTTAGCAATAAAGTAAAGTAATTACATGGCGTTGTTCAATGACACGCAGGTCATACAATAAATTAAGACAACTCCTATGGCTCCTGCCGGTTGTCATACTCATCGACATGCAAGTCGTGAATCCTATTACAAGAACATGATCAATCTCATACAACACATATCATTCATCACATTCTTGTTGGCCATATCACATCACATAGCATACCCTGCAAAAACAAGTTAGACGTCCTCTAATTGTTGTTGCATGTTTTACGTGGCTGCTATGGGTTTCTAGCAAGAACGTTTCTTACCTACGCAACACCACAACGTGATATGTCAATTGCTATTTACCCTTCATAAGGACCCTTTTCATCGAATCCGTTCCGACTAAAGTGGGAGAGACTGGCACCCGCTAGCCACCTTATGCACCAAGTGCATGTCAATCGGTGGAACCTGTCTCACGTAAGAGTACGTGTAAGGTCGGTCTGGGACGCTTCATCCCACAATACCGTCGAAACAAGATTGGACTAGTAACGGTAAGCATATTGAACAACATCAACGCCCACAACTACTTTGTGTTCTACTCGTGCAAAGAATCTACGCAATAGACCTAGCACATGATGCCACTGTTGGGGAACGTAGCAGAAATTCAAAATTTTCCTACGTGTCACCAAGATCTATCTATGGAGAGACTAGCAACGAGGGGAAGGAGAGTGCATCTACATACCCTTGTAGATTGCTAAGCGGAAGCGTTCAAGTGAACGGGGTCGATGGAGTCGTACTCGTCGTGATTCAAATCACCGATGATCAAGTGCCGAACGCACGGCACCTCCGCGTTCAACACACGTACAGCCCGGTGACGTCTCCCAAGCCTTGATCCAGCAAGGAGAGAGGGAGAGGTTGAGGAAGACTCCATCCAGCAGCAGCACAACGGCGTGGTGGTGATGGAGGAGCGTGGCTATCCTGCAGGGCTTCGCCAAGCACCACAGAAGAGGAGGAGGAGGAGAGGGGGAGGGCTGCGCCAGAACTTCGTGTGTAGCTCCCATGCGCCTCCCCACTATATATAGGGGTGGAGGGGCTGGTTTCTTGCCCTCCAAGTCCATTGGGGCGTTGGCCAAGGTGGGAGGAAAGAAATCCCATCATTTCCTTCCCCACCGATTGCTATCCCCCCTTTTTAGGGATCTTGATCTTATCCCTTCGGGATATGATCTTATTCCTTCTAAGGGGGGATCTTGGTGCGCCTTGACCAGGGGTGTGGGGCCTTTCCCCCACTACCCACGTTCATGTGGGTCCCCCCATGCAGGTGGGCCCCACTCCGGAACCTTCTAGAACCTTCCCGGTACAATACCGAAAAATCTCGAACATTTTCCGGTGGCCAAAATAGGACTTCCCATATATAAATCTTTACCTCCGGACCATTCCGGAACTCCTCGTGACGTCCGGGATCTCATCCGGGACTCCGAACAACATTCGGTAACCACATACAAACTTCCTTTATAACCCTAGCGTCATCGAACCTTAAGTGTGTAGACCCTACGGGTTCGGGAGACATGTAGACATGATCGAGACGTTCTCCGGTCAATATCCAACAGCGGGATCTGGATACCCATGTTGGCTCCCACATGTTCCACGATAATCTCATCGGATGAACCACGATGTCAAGGACTCAATCGATCCCGTATACAATTCCCTTTGTCTAGCGGTATTGTACTTGCCCGAGATTCGATCGTCGGTATCCTTATACCTTGTTCAATCTCGTTACCAGCAAGTCTCTTTACTCGTTCCGTAACACATCATCCCGTGATCAACTCCTTGGTCACATTGCGCATATGATGATGTCCTACCGAGTGGGCCCAGAGATACCTCTCCGCTTACACGGAGTGACAAATCCCAGTCTCGATCTGTGTCAACCCAACAGACACTTTCGGAGATACCTGTAGTGCACCTTTATAGTCACCCAGTTACGTTGTGACGTTTGGTACACCCAAAGCATTCCTACGGTATCCGAGAGTTGCACAATCTCATGGTCTAAGGAAGAGATACTTGACATTGGAAAAGCTCTAGCAAACGAACTACACGATCTTAGTGCTAGGCTTAGGATTGGGTCTTGTCCATCACATCATTCTCCTAATGATGTGATCCCGTTATCAATGACATCCAGTGTCCATAGCCAGGAAACCATGAATATCTGTTGATCACAACGAGCTAGTCAGCTAGAGGCTCACTAGGGACATATTGTGGTCTATGTATTCACACGTGTATTACGATTTCCGGATAATACAGTTATAGCATGAATAAAAGACAATTAAACAAGGAAATATAATAATACTTTTATTATTGCCTCTAGGGCATATTTCCAACATGATTTTCCATAAACAATTTTATACGGAGACATACCCATAGGGTTTTTATAAGCAGTTCTATAAGCCCATAATGCATCATCAAGTTTTTTAGACCAGTTCTTTCTAGATCTATTAACAGTCTTTTGCAGGATCAATTTAATTTCTCAATTACTCAACTCTACTTGACCACTAGACTGAGGATGATAAGGAGATGCCATTCTATGGTTGACATCATATTTAGCAAGCAATTTGTGGAAAGCACCATGAATAAAGTGTGAACCACCATCAGTCATCAAGTATCTAGGGACTCCAAACCTCGAGAAAATAAATTCTTTAAGCATTTTAATAGAAGTGTTATGATCAACACTACTAGTTGGAATAGCTTCTACCCACTTCGTAACATAGTCAATAGCAACTAAAATATGTATATACCCATTAGAGGAAGGAAAAGGCCCCATATAATCAAATCCCGAAACATCAAATGGTTCAATAACAAGGGAATGATTCATAGGCATTTCCTGACATCTACTAATATTACCAATCCTCTGGCATTCATCACAAGACAAGACAAACTTACGAGCGTCCTTGAAAAGAGTAGGCCAATAAAAACCAGATTTTAATACCTTGTGTGCAGTTCTATCACCAGCATGGTGTGACGCCCCCGATTCAATCGTACACTAATCATGCACGCAAACGTGTACGATCAAGATCAGGGACTCACGGGAAGATATCACAACACAACTGTAAAAACATAAATAAGTCATACAAGCATCATAATACAAGCCAGGGGCCTCGAAGGCTCGAATACAAGTGCTCGATCATAGACGAGTCAGCGAAAGCAACAATATCTGAGTACAGACATAAGTTAAACAAGTTTGCCTTAAGAAGGCTAGCACAAACTGGGATACAGATCGAAAGAGGCGCAGACCTCCTGCCTGGGATCCACCTAACTACTCCTGGTCGTTGTCAGCGGGCTGCACATAGTAGTAGGCACCTCCAGTGTAGTAGTCGTCGTCGACGGTGGCGTCTGGCTCCTGGGCTCCAGCATCTGGTTGCGATAACCAGAAAGAAAGGAAAGGGGGGGAATAGGGGGAAGAAAGCAACCGTGAGTACTCATCCAAAGTACTCGCAAGCAAGGAGCTACACTACTTATGCATGGGTATATGTGTAAGGAGGCAATATTGGTGGACTGAACTGTAGAATGCCAGAATAAGAGGGGGATAGCTAGTCCTATCGAAGACTACGCTTCTGGCAGCCTCCGTCTTGCAGCATGTAGAAGAGAATAGAGTGAAGTCCTCCAAGTAGCATCGCATAGCATAATCCTACCCGGCGATCCTCTCCTCGTCGCCCTGTTAGAGAGCGAACCCGGGTTGTATCTGGCACTTGGAAGGGTGTGTTTTATTAAGTATCCGGTTCTAGTTGTCATAAGGTCAAGGTACAACTCCTGGTCGTCCTTTTACCGAGGGACACAGCTATTCGAATAGATTAACTTCCCTGCAGGGGTGCACCACATAACCCAACACGCTCGATCCCATTTGGCCGGACACACTTTCTGGGTCATGCCCGGCCTCGGAAGATCAACACGTCGCAGCCCCACCTAGGCACAACAGAGAGGTCAGCACGCCGGTCTAAATCCTATGCGCGCAGGGGTCTGGGCCCATCGCCCATTGCACACCTGCATGTTGCGTACGCGGTCGGAAGCAGACCTAGCCTAGTGGCGTTCCAGTCCAATCCGGCGCGCTCCACTCAGTCGCTGACGTCATGAAGGCTTCGGCTGATACCATGACGCCGGGATACCCATAACTACTCCCGCGTAGATGGTTAGTGCGTATAGACCAAATGGCCAGACTCAGATCAAATACCTAGATCTTGTTAAGCATGTTAAGTATCCGCGAACGCCGAACAGGGCCAGGCCACCTCTCTCCTAGGTGGTCTCAACCTGCCCTGTCGCTCCGCCACAAAGATCCACTCGCGGGTGCTCCTATGAGCCAACCCGTCTTTAATCACCACATGTATCATGTATAGTATATAGTATATACCCGTGGTCACCTCCCAAGTGATCACGGCCCGATAGTATAGCACAGCAGACGGACAAGAATGTAGGGCCACAGGTGGAAATACTAGCATCCTATACTAAGCAAGTAGGATTGCAGGTAAAGGTATCAACAGTAGTAGCAAGGACAGGCTATGCATCAGGATAGGAATAACGGAAAGTAGTAACATGCTACACTACTCTAATGCAAGCAGTATAGAGGAGAGTAGGCGATATCTGGTGATCAAGGGGGGGCTTGCCTGGTTGCTCTGGCAAGAGAGAGGGGTCGTCAACTCCGTAGTCGTACTGGGCAGCAGCAGCGTCGGTCTCGGTGTCTAGCGAGAGAAGAGGGGGAAGAAACAATAAATATTTAAGCAAGCAGGTGCATAGAGATGCATGACATGACAAGTATCGGTGCTAGAGGTGCCCTAACACGGTATGAGGTGATACCGGTGAAGGGGGGCAACATCCGGGGAGGTATCCCCAGGGTTCCGTGTTTTCGGGCAGAGGAGCCGGAGGGGGAAAGTTGCGAGTTCGATAGGTTAGGGGGGTGTGGCGGACGAACGGGTTGTGTATCCGGAATTGTCTCGTCGTTCTGAGCAACTTTCATGTAGAAAGTATTTTCATCCGAGTTACGGATTAAAAGATATGATTTTCTAAAGATTTAAATCATTTTCTGATTTTAATTAGTTATTTAATTCCAACATTATCCAAAACAGTGAATGATGACGCAGGCATGACATTAGAGTGATGTCAGCAGGTCAACTGGTCGGTTGACCAGTCAAACCAGACAGGTGGGTCCAGTGGGACCCACATGTCATTGACAGGGTACTAACATGGGGGGTTTAGATTAATTAAATGGATTAATTAGTGGGTGGGACCCAGTAGTCAGTGACTGTTTAGTTAATTAAATTAAATTAATGAAATAATTCGCATTTTATCTATTTACAAAATGTTTTAACTGAAGCGGGCCCGCATGTCAGTGGCAGTAGCCGCCAAATCAACGTAGTTGACCCGGTCAACTTGGCCAGTTGGGGCCCCCAGGCCCACAGGCAGTGACCCAGGGGGTGGACCCCACGCATGCCACATTAGCCGGCCGGCGTTTAGACGCCGGCGAGACCGTTTCCGCAGCGGCGCAGCTCGGGAGAGTGGCGGGTTTCGCCCATAGGGCACCAAACCGAGCGGGACTGGTCGCGTTCGAACGGCAAGACGACGGCGGAGTGAGTGGGGGTGGTTGTAGAGGTGGTGGTGGCCGGAGTCGAGCGCCACGGGCTCGTCGGCGGTGAGGTGGTTCGGGCGTGAGATGAAGACAGCGTCGCAGCGTGCTTCAGGGCTGACGGAAAGGCTAGGGTGGAGCTGCGCGACGCGCTGAGCACAAAGGGCTCGGTCCCGTGACCATTTGGTCACCGGAAGGGCGCCGGCGACGCGCGCAGGCGGCGGCGCAGGCGGGTCCCTGACGAGAAACGCGCTAGTAGGCACAGGAAGGCTATTGCGCGGGCGCGTTGGGCTCCTAGGAACCTCAGGAGTGCAACGGCGAGTTCGGGCGTGCGTCACGGCGGTCGTGGCCACGGCGGCGAGGTACGCCGCGGTGACCAGAGCCTCGGCAATGGCGGCGGCTGGCTACAGAGCGCTAGGGGGGCCAACAAAGAGCAGCAGGGGAAGGAGAAGCTCACCGTGCGGCACGCAAGGTGGCCCGTGGCGGTTTAGTAGCAGCAGAGGCGTCGACGGAGATGAAGAACGGCGGCGACGTTTGTCGGAGCAGAGGAAGAAGACGGCGGCGTCGGGGGCGTTACGGTGACTCCGGTCTCCAACGGGTTGCGCCAGACGAGGGAGTGGACGACGGCGGCCCTTGGAGACACCGTGGGGCGGTGAGGTGGGCTCGGTGGCCGTGGTTAGGCCGGAGCCATGGCGTCGGTGGCGTCCGGATGCGAGGGGAACGAGGGGGGAGAGGCGCGGTGGATCTGGAGGGGCGGAGGAAATATCTGCGGGGGGAGGGGGATCTGACGAGGCCGAGAGGGGGCCGTGGTGGCCTTATCCTCCCCCGTCACCGGCGAGTGGGTCCGGTGGCGACCGCGCCCTGTAGCAGCGCACGTTCGAGGAACAGGAAGGGGGGTGCGGTGCAAGGAGCTGGGCCGGCTGGGCCGGCCAGGCTGGCTGCAGGCCAGGGGGCATGGGCGGTGGCCGTGCGGGTGGTTTGGGCTGGCTGGTCCTGGGGGCTTCCCCCCCCTTTTTTGTTTTTTGTAATTTCTTTCTTTTGTTTATTTTCCCTTTCTGTTTTATTTAGTCTTAGGGCTTTTAGGCATTTTATAAAAAAAGGTGTTTGCTTCACCATAATTACCAGTGCAATATTTGGCAACCCCCGAACATTTTTGCTTCGACTTTTGAAAATCTTTACCGTTTGACTTTATTTTAAGTTTGAATTTTGAATTGATTTTGAACTAACACGAGATTAACATCAGTAACCTTGGTGATGTGGCATCATTAACGTGGGATTACTGTAGCCTAATTACCCGGGCGTCACACATGGTGTCCTCCATAAGCCTCGGAGAGACACTTGCATAGGAACTATTCCTGTTCATGCTCAGGTACACAATGTCTAATAACACCATCTACTCCTTCCTATAAAGATGTGGGTCATCCCAGAAGTAATGTCTTAAATCCTAGAAAACCTTTTTCTTTTGTTGGTATGTGAAACTAGGTGGTATAAATTTAGCAACAATGTAATTAGCATAATTAGCATACCATGGAGCAATACGAGAAGCATTTATGACAGCTAATTTTTCATTAGGGAAGCTATCATCAATAGGTAATGGGTCATCAAGAACATTTTCTAACCTAGACAAGCTGTCTGCTATGGGGTTCTCAGCACCCTTTCTATCAATAATATGCAAATCAAATTCTTGTAGTAAGAGAACCCATCTAATAAACCTATGTTTATCATCTTTATTTTCCATAAGGTATTTAATAGCAGCATGATCGGTGTGAACAGTTACTTTGGAATAAACAATATAAGATCTGAACTTATCACGGGCAAAAACAACTGCTAAAAATTCTTTTTCATTAGTAACATATTTCTATGAGCATTTAATTTCTTATCAACTCTTTGTCCTAGAACAGTACCAACAGTATAATCACTAGTATCACATATAATTTCAAAGGTAGATTCCAATTAGGTGGTTGAAAAATAGGTGCAGAAATCAAGGCTTTCTTAAGGATTTCAAATGCTTCTACACAATCATAATCAAAAACAAATGGAACATCTTTTTGCAAGAGATTAGTGAGAGGCCTAGAAATTTTAGAGAAGTCTTTAATAAACCTCCTATAGAAACCGGCATGACCAAGGAAACTTCTTATAGCTTTGACATCTTTAGGACACGACATTTTTTCAATAGCATCAACTTTAGCTTTATCAACTTCAATACCACTTTCAGAAATTTTATGACCCAAGACAATACCTTCATTAACCATAAAGTGGCACGTCTTCGAATTCAAGACAACATTAGTTTCTTCACAACTCTGCAAAACTCGATCAAGGTTGCTCAAGCAATCATTAAAAGAAGTTCCGTAAACAGAGAAATCATCCATGAAAACCTCAACAATCTTTTCACAAAAGTCAGAGAATATAACAATCATACATCTTTGAATGGTGGCAGATGCATTATATAAACCAAAAGGCATATGTCTATAAGCAAAGGTACTGAAAGGGCAAGTAAAAGTAGTTTTTTCTTGATCCTCTTTTGACACAAGTATTTGAGAGAAACCAGAATAACCATCTAGAAAGCAAAAGTGTGTATGTTTTGATATTCTTTCTAGCATTTTATCAATCAAAGGTAGAGGATAATGATCTTTCCTAGTAGCTTTATTCAACTTTAAAAAATCAGCAACCATTCTATAACCTCTAACAATTCTTTGTGGAATCAATTCATTCTTATCATTAGGAACAACAGTAATACCTCCCTTCTTAGGGACACAGTGAACATGACTTACCCATCTACTATCAGCAATAGTATAAATTATACCTACCTCCAGAAGCTTTAGTATTTCATCTATTACCACTTCTTTCATCTTAGGATTTAACCGTCGTTGATGATCAACAACTAGTTTGGCATCAGACTCCACATTAATGTTATGCTGGCATAGAGTAGGACTAATGCCTTTAAGATCACCCAGAGTATATCCAATAGTAGCACGGTGCTTCTTCAGAGTTTTCAATAATTTCTTTTCTTCATGCTCTGAAAGGTTAGCACTAATAATAACAGGAAGTATCTTCTTTTCAGCAAGATAAGCATATTTCAAAGTATCAGGTAATTGTTTAAGCTCAAACATGGGATCACCCTTGGGTGGAGGAGGATCCCCAAGAATCTCAACAGGCAAGTTGTCTTTCAAAATAGGCATTTGGTTAAATAAAATCTCATCTAGTTCCCACCTTTCATTCATAAGCATGTCATTTTCGTGGTCTAGTGGATACTGTTCTAAAGGATCCGTAGGAGGCATAACAATAGAAGGAAGACCAATAATTTCATCCTTACTAGGCAATTCTTTATCATGGGGTTGTCTACGAAATTTAGAGAAATTAAACTCATATGATGCATCCCGAAAACTTACAGTAACAGTTTCCTTCTCGCAATCTATCTTAGCATTAACAGTGTTCAAGAAAGGTCTACCAAATATAATGGGACAAAACTCATCTTGTGGGGAACCAAGAACAAGAAAATCAGTAGGGTATTTTATCTTCCCACACAAGACTTCAACATATCTAATAATCCCAATTGGTGATATAGTATCTCTATTAGCAAGCTTAATAGTAACATCAATATTTTCTATTTCAGCAGGTGAAATATCATTCATAATTTCTTGGTATAAAGTAAAGGGAATTGCACTCACACTAGCACCCAAATCACATAAGCCATCATAACAATGATCTCCTATTTTAACAGAAACAACAGGAGTGCCAACAATAGGTCTATGTTTATCTTTTGTATCAGGTCTAGCAATTCTAGCAGCTTCATCACAGAAATAGATAACATGCCCATCAATATTATCGACCTAGACATCTTTAACCATAGCAATACTAGGTTCAACTTTAATTTGCTCAGGGGGTGTAGGTGTTCTATTATGACTCTTATGAACCACAGTTGAAGCTTTAGCATGATCCTTTATCCTAATAGGGAAAGGTGGTTTCTCAATATAAGTAGTAGGAATAACAGGATCAACATTATAAGTAATAGTTTCTTCTTCAACTTTAAGGGGTTCTGCTACTTTTACTTTGATGGGAGGATGATATTTAAACCACTTCTCCTTAGGGGGATCAACATGAGTACCAAATGATTCATAGAAAGATGCTACTATCTCAGAGTCAAGCCCATATTTAGTGCTAAATTCATGAAAAGCATCGGTATCCATAAATCATTTAACACAATCAAACTTTAGGTTTATACCTGACTCCTTACCTTTGTCGAGTTCCCAATCTTTAGAGTTGCGTTTAATTATTTCCAATAAATCCCATTTGAATTCAATAGTCTTCTTCATAAAAGAACCAGTACAAGAAGTATCGAGCATGGATTGATCATTACGAGAAAGCCGAGCATAAAAATTCTGAATAAGAATTTCTCTTGAGAGCTCATGATTGGGGCATGAATATAACATTGATTTAAGCCTCCCCAAACTTGAGCGATACTTTCTCCTTCACGAGGCCAAAAATTATAAATATAATTCCGATCACGATGAACCAGATGCATAGGATAAAACTTTTGATGAAATTCCAATGCCAATCGGTTGGTGTTCCAAGTCCCAATATCATCTCATAGCCTATACAAAATCAATGCCTTCTCCTTCAAAGACAAAGGGAATACCTTCTTCTTGACTTCATCCTCGGGCAAACCTGCAAGCTTAAATAATCCACAAACTTTATCCACATTGATTAGATGCATAGCAGGATGTAATGGTCCATCTCCTGCATAAGGATTAGCTAGCAGTTTCTCTATCATACCCAAAGGAATTTCATAATAAATATCTTCAGTAGGTTCAGTAGGTTGAGGAGCAACTCTTTGCTCTTTCCGGTCGGGGTGAAGATACCCCGAACAAGCCCCTCAAAGTATGATTCTCCATAGTATCAAGTGATAGTAAATTTCAGCACACTATATAAATGTTTCCTTATGAAATTCCACTCACCAAAGGCGCTTCACTCCCTGACAATGGCGCCAGAAAAGAGTCTTGATGACCCACAACTATAGGGGATCTATCGTAGTCTTTTCGATAAGTAAGAGTGTCGAACCCAATGATGAGCAGAAGGAAATGACAAGTGGTTTTCAGCAAGGTATTCTCTGCAAGCACTGAAATTATTTGTGACAGATAGTTTTGTGATAAGATAATACGAAACGGGTAACAAGAAACAAGTGTAACTAAGATGCATCAAGTGTTGGGGAACGTAGTAATTTCAAAAAAATTCCTACGCACACGCAAGATCATGGTGATGATATAGCAACGAGAGGGGAGAGAGTTCGTCCACGTACCCTCGTAGACCGTAAGCAGAAGCGTTAGCACAACGCGGTTGATGTAGTCGTACGTCTTCACGATCCGACCGATCCAAGCACCGAATGTACGGGGCGTCCGAGTTCAGCACACGTTCAGCTCGATGACGATCTCCGGCCCTCCGATCCAGCAAAGGCTCCGGAGATGAGTTCTGTCAGCACGACGGCGTGGTGATGATGATGATGTTCTAACGGTGCAGGGCTTCGCCCAAACTCCGCGACGATATGACCGAGGTGGAATATGGTGGAAGGGGGCACCGCACACGGCTAAGGAACGATCCGTAGATCAACTTGTGTGTCTATGGGGTGCCCCCCGCCCCCGTATATAAAGGAGCCAGGGGGGAGGAGGCCGCCGGCCTAGGGGGCGCGCCAAGGGGGGAGTCCTACTCCCACCGGGAGTAGGACTCCCCTTTTCCAAGTTGGAGTAGGAGAGAAAGGGGAAAGAGGAGGAAGAGGGGAAGGAAAGGGGGGCGCCGCCCCCCTTCCCTTGTCCTATTCGGACTAGGAGGGGGAGGGGCGCGCGGCCCCCTCCTTGCTCCTTCCTCTTCTCCCTCTTGGCCCATGTAGGCCCATTAACCCCCCGGGGGGGTCCGGTAACCTCCCGGTACTCCGGTAAAATGCCGATTTCACCCGAAACCATTCCGATGTCCAAACATAGGCTTCCAATATATCAATCTTTATGTCTCGACCATTTAGAGACTCCTCGTCATGTCCGTGATCACATCCGGGACTCCGAACAAACTTCGGTACATCAAAACTTATAAACTCATAATAAAACTCTCATCGAAACGTTAAGCGTGCAGACCCTACGGGTTTGAGAACTATGTAGACATGACCTAAAACCATTCTTGGTCAATAACCAATAGCGGGACCTGGATGCCCATATTGGTTCCTACATATTCTACGAAGATCTTTATCGGTCAAACCGCATAACAACATACGTTGTTCCCTTTGTCATCGGTATGTTACTTGCCCGAGATTTGATCGTCGGTATCCTATACCTAGTTCAATCTCGTTACCGGCAAGTCTCTTTACTCGTTCTGTAATACGTCATCTCATAACTAACTAATTAGTTATGACGCTTGCAAGGCTTAAGTGATGAGTATTACCGAGAGGGCCCAGAGATACCTCTCCGACAATCGGAGTGACAAAACCTAATCTCGAAATACGCCAACTCAACATGTACCTTTGGAGACACCTGTAGTACTCCTTTATAATCACCCAGTTATGTTGTGACGTTTGGTAGTACCCAAAGTGTTCCTCCGGTAAACGGGAGTTGCATAATTCTCATAGTTACAGGAACATGTATAAGTCATGAAGAAAGCAATAGCAGAATACTAAACGATCAAGTGCTAAGCTAACGGGATGGGTCATGTCAATCACACCATTCTCCTAATGATGTGATCTCATTAATCAAATGACAACACATGTCTATGGTTAGGAAACATAACCATCTTTGATTAATGAGCTAGTCAAGTAGAGGCATACTAGTGACTATATGTTTGTCTATGTATTCACACATGTATCATGTTTCCGATTAATACAATTCTAGCATGAATAATAAACATTTATCATGATATGAGGAAATAAATAATAACTTTATTATTGCCTCTAGGGCATATTTCCTTCATCAAGGTGGCCCAATCCTTTTTTAGCAAAGGACAATCCTGGACAAACTCTTATATAAAACAAAGCGCTCCAGAGGACACATGGGAATTATTGTCAAGTTAGTTTTCATCATGCTCATATGATTCACATTCGTTACTTTGATAATTTGATATGTGTGTGGACCAGTGCTTGGGCGCTATCCTTACTTGGACAGTCCTCCCACTTATGATTAACCCCTCTCGCAAGCATCCGCAACTACGAAAGAAGAATTAAGATAAATCTAACCATAGCATGAAACATATGGATCCAAATCAGCCCCTTAAGAAGCAACGCATAAACTAGGGTTTAATCTTCTGTCACTCTAGCAACCCATCATCTAGTTATTACTTCCCATTGCCTTCCCCTAGGCCCAAATCATGGTGAAGTGTCATGTAGTCGACGTTCACATAATACCACTAGAGGAGAGACAACATACATCTCATAAAAATATCGAACAAATACCAAATTCACATGATTACTTATAACAAAACTTCTCCCATGTCCTCAGGAACAAATGTAACTACTCACAAAACATATTCATGTTCAAAATCTGAGGAGTATTTAATAGCATAAAGGATCTGAACATATGATCTTCCACCGAGCAAACCAACTAGCATCAACTACAGTGAGTAATCAATACTACTAGCAACCCACAGGCACCAATCTGAGGTTTGAAGACAAAGATCGGATACAAGAGATGAACTAGGGTTTGAGAGGAGATGGTGCTGGTGAAGATGTTGATGGAGATTGACCCCCTCTTGATGAGAGGATCCTTGGTCATGATGATGGCTTCGATTTCCCCCTCCGGGAGGGAAGTTTCCCCGGCAGAACAGCTCCGCCGGAGCCCTAGATTTGTTCTGCCCAAGTTCAACCTCGATACGGCGGCGCTTCGTCCCGAAAGCTCTTCTATGATTTTTTTTTTCCAGGTCAAAACACACCATATAGCAAAAGAGGGGCACCGAAGGCCCAGGAGGGCCCACAAGCCCTAGGGGCGCGCCCAGGGGTATAGGGCATGCCCCTAGGCTTGTGGCCACCTGGTGGGTCCCCTCTGGTATTTTCTTCGCCCAGTATTTTTATTTATTCCAAAATAATTCTCCATAAATTTTTAGGACTTTTGGAGTTGTGCAGAATAGGTCTCTCAGATTTGCTCCTTTCCGGTCCAGAATTCCAGCTGCTAGTATTCTCCCTCTTCATGTAAATCTTGTAAAATAAGAGAGAAAAGGCATAAGTATTGTACCATAAAGTAAAATAACAGTCCATAATGGAATAAATATTGATATAAAAGCATGATGCAAAATGGACGTATCATATGTGCTTCTGTCACTCATGCCACCCACCATAACCGAATCATGAATATATTGCAACACCCTATAGCAGGATCCCTCGCGTTTGCGTGACACGGAGGGCACCATAGGACAACACAAAAATAAAATATACGACTCATACCAATCACGATCATCAATAAACCCATTGGACAAATAGATCTACTCAAACATCATAGGATAACCACATATCATTGGATAATAATATATAGTGTTGAACACCATGTTTAAGTAGAGAATCTCAGCGGGATTAGAGAGGTTGCACCGCTGCATAGAGGGGGAGAAACTTGGTGTTGACGGTAGCAAGATTCTTGCTGTAGATCGCTTTCACGATCCTTGCCCCGGCGGCACTCCGGCGCCACTGGGAGAGAGGGGGAGAGAGCACCCCTCCTTCTTCTTCTTCTTCCTTGCCCCCTCCCCTAGATGGGAGGAGAGTTCCCCCATTGGTCCATGGTCTCTGAGGAAGTCCTGGACTAGGGGGTGTCCGAATAGCCGAACTATCATCATCGGCCGGACTCCAAGACTATGAAGATACAAGATTGAAGACTTCGTCCCATGTCCGGATGGGACTTTCCTTGGCGTGGAAGGCAAGCTTGGCGATACGGATATGTAGATCTCCTACCATTGTAACCGACTCTGTGTAACCCTAGCCCTCTCCGGTGTCTATATAAACCGGAGGGTTTTAGTCCATAGGACACAACAACAATCATACCATAGGCTAGCTTCTAGGGTTTAGCCTCCTTGATCTCGTGGTAGATCCACTCTTGTACTACCCATCTCATCAATATCAATCAAGCAGGAGTAGGGTTTTACCTCCATCGAGAGGGCCCGAACCTGGGTAAAAACATTGTGTCCCTTGTCTCCTGTTACCATCCGCCTAGACGCACAGTTCGGGACCCCCTACCCGAGATCCGCCAATTTTGACACCGACATTGGTGCTTTCATTGAGAGTTCCTCTGTGCCGTCACATATAGGCCCGATGGTCCTTCGATCATCAACAACGACCCGGTCCAGGGTGAGACTTTTCTCCCGGACAGATCTTCGTATTCGGCGGCTTTGCACTGCGGGCCAATTCACTTGGCCATCTGGAGTAGATTGAAAGCTACGCCCCTGGCCATCAGGTCAAATTTGGAAGTCTGAACTTCACGGCTGACATCCGCGAAGACTTGATCTTCGGTGGATTCGAGCCACAGCCGAGCACGCCGCACTGTCACGATGGGCATGATTTAGCTCTGTTGCCGGACAGTGCCCTGGAGGCCGCACACGAGTCCGCTCCGACCCTTAATTCAGAGCCGGCTGCGCAGATCAAGGAAGGGTGGCTAGACACCGCCTCGGGGGCTGCAACCTCTACGGCGATGGAGCCGAATCTGACCTTGTCCCTTGTAAAGCTCGTGACTCCGAGGTGCCGGACTCCTCGCTGGACTCCGAACCTCCCGCGCCCCCTCCAATCGAATCCGATTGGGCACCGATCATGGAGTTCACCGCTGCGGACATCTTTCAACACTCACCTTTCGGCGACATCCTGAATTCGCTAAAATATCTCTCGTTATCAGGAGAGCCCTGGCCGGACTGCGGTCAGGACGGTTGGGATGCGGACGACGAAGAAATTCAAAGCCCACCCACCACCCACTTAGTATCCACTATCGACGATCTAACCGACATTCTAGACTTCGACTCCGAAGACATCGACGGTATGGACAACGATGCCGGAGACGACCAAGAACTAGCACCTACTGGGCACTGGAAAGCCACCTCGTCATATGACATATATATGGTGGATATCCCAAATAATGGGAATGGCGAGGGAACAGCGGAGGAAGACCCCTCCAAGAAACAACCTAAGCACCAGCGTCAGCGGCGCCGCTCTAAATCCCGCCACAGCAAGAATGGAGATTCCGGCACCGGAGATAATAACACCCTAGACAGTGCCAAAGACAACCCCCTCCAGCAAGATTCAGCACAGGAGGACGGAGAAGCCAGCAATCATGAGAGAGCGGCGGACGAAGAGGTAGAGGATGATAATTACATGCCTCCCTCCGGAGACGAGGCAAGCCTCGACGACGACGAATTCGTCGTGCCTGAGGATCCCGTCGAACAAGAGCGTTTTAAACACAGGCTTATGGCCACGACAAACAGCCTCAAGAAAAAGCAGCAACAGCTTAGAGCTGATCAAGATCTACTAGCCGACAGATGGACTGAAGTCCTTGCGGCCGAAGAGCATGAACTCGAATGCCCATCCAAAAGCTACCCTAAACGCAAGCTGCTCCCCCGACTAGAGGAGGAGGCATATAAAACTGCATCACCAGCACACAATACAGCTAACCGACCACCTCGTGGCCGCGACAGAGAGGCCTCTAGGCCCTCCACTAGAACCGTACCCCGGCATCGCTCGAAAAGCACAAAGCCATAGGGGAACGCTCCGGACTTGCGAGATATATTGGAGGATAAGGCAAGACAATCAAGATCGATCTACGGATCGCGTGGGCGCCCCATGATACGCGACGACATCCGCCGCGCCGGACACAGCAAGTCCGGCCAGGCCGAACACAGTAGACAAAGCTCGTTTGAGCTACGTCGTGATATAGCCTAATACAGAGGCGCCGCACACCCACTATGCTTCACAGATGAAGTAATGGATCATCAAATCCCCGAACGGTTTAAACCCGTGAATATTGAATCCTACGATGGCACAACAGATCCCGCGGTTTGGATCGAAGACTATCTCCTTCATATCCACATGGCCCGCGGTGATGATCTTCACGCCATCAAATACCTCCCACTCAAGCTTAAAGGACCAGCTCGGCATTGGCATAACAGCTTGCCAGCAGAATCAATTGGGTGTTGGGAGGACCTGGAAGCCGCATTCCTTGATAACTTCCAGGGCACGTATGTGCGACCACCAGACGCTGATGACCTAAGCCATATAATTCAGCAGCCAGACGAATCGGCCAGACAATTCTGGACATGGTTCTTAACTAAGAAAAATCAAATCGTCGACTGTCCGGATGCAGAGGCCCTCGCGGCCTTCAAACATAACATCCGCGACGAGTGGCTTGTCCGGAACCTGGGACAGGAAAAGCCAAAATCCATGGCAGCCCTCACATCATTCATGACCCGCTTCTGCGCGGGAGAGGACAGCTGGCTAGCCCGCAGCAACAACCTCAGCAAAAATTCTGGCAGTCCGGATACCAAGGACCGCAACAGCAGCTCGCGTCGCAACAAGAACAAATGCCGCATTAACGGCGACAATACTGAGGATACGGTAGTCAATGCCAGATTCAGAGGCTCCAAACCCGGTCAGCGGAAAAAGCCATTCAAAAGAACTACTCCGGGTCCGTCCAATTTTGACCGAATACTCGACCGCTCGTGCCAGATACACGGCACCCCCGAAAAGCCAGCTAATCACACCAACAGGGACTGTTGGGTATTCAAGCAGGCAGGCAAGCTAATTGCCGAAAACAATGACAAGGGGCTGCATAGCGATGCTGAGGAAGAGACCCGACCGCCGAACAATAGAGGACAGAAGGGTTTCCCCCCACAAGTGCGGACGGTGAACATGATATACGCAACCCACATACCCAAGAGGGAGCGGAAGCGTGCACTCAGGGACGTATACGCGATGGAGCCAGTCGCCCCGAAGTTCAACTCATGGTCCTCCTGCCCGATCACTTTTGATCGAAGGGACCACCCCACCAGCATCCGCCATGGCGGATTCGCCGCATTGGTTTTAGACCCAATCGTCAATGGATTTCACCTCACCAGAGTCCTGATGGACGGCGGCAGCAGCCTGAACCTGCTTTATCAGGACACAGTGCGCAAGATGGGCATAGACCCCTCAAGGATTAAACCCACAAAGACGGCCTTCAAAGGTGTCATACCAGGTGTAGAGGCCAATTGTACACGCTCAGTCACACTAGAAGTGGTCTTCGAATCCCCGGATAACTTCCGAAGCGAGGAGTTAATCTTCGACATAGTTTCGTTCCGCAGCGGCTATCATGCTCTGCTCGGACGGACCGCGTTTGCAAAGTTCAACGCGGTGCCGCACTACGCATATCTCAAGCTCAAGATGCCAGGCCCTCGAGGAGTCATCACGGTCAACGGAAACACTGAACGCTCTCTCCGAACGGAGGAACATACTGCGGCTCTCGCGGCAGAAGTACAGCCTCTTAAGGCAATTCTCGAGTCCGTCCGTTAAGCGACCGGACATGGCTAAACGCGCCCGGAGTAACCTACAACAAGACCACCTGGCATGTTCCGAGCACGCGTAGCAATGCGGCCCCAACCCCAGCCCTTGCAAAATTGCAAGACTGGTCCTTCACGTACATTATTACGCTCTGGAGATACCATGGGCATAGGGGGAGGGGCACGACCACAACAGGCCCAGGATGCGGCTTAACCACACCAGGGGCTCCCAAGTGTGTCATCCTTTTTCTTTCCTTTTCTTTTTTTCCTTACCCACAGGACTCCGTTCACCAGAGGCCCTGTCCGGCAGTGGACCTGCCGAACTCACGATGCAACAGCCAGGGAAGGAGAAAGGCTACGACGAGTATCCAAGTGGTCTCCATTACGAGCATTAAATCTGTTTTATACACCATTCCGCAGCCTACCCTTGGAGGGGGACATGTTTAATAGTCCCATCCCTTGCTTACCGCACTATTTGTATCGTTCTGCATTCATGGCAGTATTTCTTGAATAAACAATGCATCACTTTTTTGCTTATAATTGCATTCCTTTCTTATACATATGTTCATTCATGACATGTTGCATCCGTACACTCTGGTACGGCTAAATACACCAGGGGCTTAAGTTCCCCACATTATGGTGTGATAAGTCCGAACACTTTCACAAGTGCGGCACCCCGAACTTATAGCATTATATGCATCAGCTCCGAATCATGTCTTGGGTCAATAGTTGGGTTTGCCCGGCTCCCATGTTTTGGTACCTTATGCTCCATTATATCGGCTAAGGTAGCGCTGGGAGAACCACTGCGATTGCACCCCAGTTGAGCTGGGCGAGCGCCTCGGTGGAGAAAGCTAAAACTGACCGTCATGATGAGGCGAGAGCCGGTCGCTGTTCGAGAGGTTTTTTCGAGTCCCTAAAGACTTATGCCACTTAGAGCGAGGAACCGGCCTTGTCCGGTCCAGGCGTGGATAGCGCCATGAATTCGGCCTTCCGAACACTAGGGGCTTCACCGAAATTTAAAATTATAGAATTCTATGGCTAAGTGACAGTGTTCAAGCACTATAAGTCTGGTTGCCTTGTTCGTTGTGTTGAACGCCTCCCTAGATGGACCAAAAAATGGGAACAAGAGCGCTCAACTTTATCCCGAACACCCCAGCACTCGTGGCATGGGGGCTGAAGCCGACGACTTGCCACCTCTCAGATTTGATAAACGGCCGCACAGAAGGTAATATTTTAAATTAACAAGCGTTGCTTAGCACATACAAACAAATTTTCGGCGCACAGGATAACAAAATGCGAGTCTACTCAAATATTACATCTTTGGAGCACTCACCCGCAATAATGTGGGCACCCTTCAGGACACCCTTATAATACATCTCAGGCGTGCGATACTCCTTGCCCGGCGGTGGCATGTCCGTCACAAGCTTCTCAGCATCCATCTTGCCCCAGTGCACCTTAGCACGGGCAAGGGCCCGACAGGCACCTTCAATACAGGCGGAGTGCTTGATGACTTCAACCCATGGACAAGCATCCACCAGCCGTCGCACCAGGCCGAAGTAGCTCCCAGGCATGGCCTCCTTGGGCCACAGCCGAACTATGAGGCCCTTCATGGCCTGTTCGGCCACCTTGTGGAGCTCGACCAGCTGCTTCAGCTGGTCACTAAGGGGCACCGGATGTCTGACCTCAGCATACTGAGACCAGAAGACCTTCTCCGTCGAGCTCCCCTCCTCGGCCCTGTAGAAAGCGGCAGCATCGGACACGCTGCGGGGCAGATCTGTGAACGCTCCTGGAGAGCTCCGAATTCGGGTAAGTAACAGGTAATTCACATTAACATGCTTGCTTTGCATGAAGAATGCCTTACCCGCCGCTATTTTCTTCAAATCCTCGATTTCCTGGAGGACCTTGTGGGCATCGGCCTTAGAGGCTTTAGCACTCTCAAGAGCCGATGCAAGCTCGGACTCTCGAGTCTTCGAGTCATGCTCCAAACTCTCGTGCTTTTCCACGAGAGCCTAGAGCTCTTGCTGTACCTCCGCCACCCGCGCCTCCTGCTTCTCTCGCTTGGCTCGTTCCGCGGCCGCATTGCATTCAGCCGTGGACACCGCCTCCTTCAAGGTTGCCACCTCGTTCGTGGCCCCTGGAGTACCCATGTTATCCTTGTCATTCCTCTTGCAACCAAATCCTTTTCTGTAAGGTACAACTTTAATAAGGTGTTACTCACCTTCCTTGTCCTCAAGCTGCTTCTTGGCACGGTCGAGCTCGTTCTCGGACCGCTCGAGGCCTTGCCTCAAAGCATTGACCTCCGTAGTCAGTGCGGCAAAGGTCAGCAGCGCAGCCTGCAATCCCATATTGACATGTTTTTTAAGACTCCTGCGTATATCTTTTTAGATCCTCAGTCCGGCTTTTCTTTCCGAACACCAAACCGAGCATCAGGGGCTACTGTCTATGTGGTACTATTTTACATATATTAAAATTCTTACCTCAAAGCCTGTTAGAAGGTTGCTGCAGGCCTCGGTCAGCCCGCTCTTGGCAAGCTGAACCTTCTGAATCACCGCACTCATGACAGTGCGGTGTTCTTCTTTGATGGAAGCGCCGTTGAGCGCCTCCAGCAAGTTATCCGGCGCCTCCGTTTGGACGGAGGCCGCCGGTGTCACAGTCTTGCCCTTCTTACAAAGGGGCCGCCCGCCGGACTCCGGAACCACTGCAGGTTCCGGTGCAGAGTCCGGTGCAAAGTCTGGGAGGTTGCCCTGCGGCACCTCCGAGGCCTCCTCCTCCTGGTGGGTCCCTTCCCGGGACTCCGGAACCACTGCAGGTTCCGGTGCAGAGTTTGGTGCAAAGTCTGGGAGGTTGCCCTGCGGCACCTCCGAGGCCTCCTCCTCCTGGTGGGTCCCTTCCCGGGATCCCACCTCGGCGTCGTCAGCATCACGGGGGGTGGAGGCGGTCGGAAGAGAATCCATATCCAACGTACCCAAGGACCCGCTCGACGAAGCGGGAAGATCGTCCTTGGGCGGACTACAAGGTTGTATGCGGCATTAGAAAGACACCATGTGATAGAAAGAAAAATTATAAATCATCTAGGAGTCTGGATACTTACGATCTCGCCAGGGGCTTGGCCCTTGAGGGCCACTCCTCGTCGCCGTCGCCGACGTTGGCGGAACAGTCCGGGGGAAGGGTCCTTCCCTTCTTGGACCCTTTGGCCTCCCTCGTTGGGGAGGCCTTCCTCTTCTTCTCTCCCCCCGCTGGGGGAAAGGCCTCTTTCTTCAACTCCTTGTCCTCGTGGGAGGAGTCCGCCTTGGAGTCATCGGACGATGAGTCCGATACCACCTGACGCTGGGAACTCCTTCGGGTTCCCGTGGCCTTCTTCTTGGCCTTCTTCTCTGGCACTACGTAAAGTGTCCGGACCAGCAGCCCTGTCAAACGGGCATCCGCTGGGTCTTCTGGAAGGGGAGCCGGACAATTAACCTGTTCGGACGTTGCCTGCCAGGCCTGTTAAAAGGTATTGGGAGTTTAGATCCCACATAAAGTCAAAACATGAAAAGCAAGTGTCCCATAAAGGATAACATGGCTTACCTCGCCAGCCGGACGCTGCGAGCTGAATCCGCGATCTTCGGTAGCGGATGCGGGAGCTTCGGCGCCCTTGAACAGCACCCTCCAGGCATCTTCGTACATAGTGTCGAAGAGCCCGCTCAAGGTCCGGTGTTGTGCCGGATCAAACTCCCACAAATTGAAGTCCCGTTGCTGGTAGGGGAGAATCCAGCGTATGAGTATGACCTGGATCACGTTGACAAGCTTAAGCTTCTTGTTCACTAGGGTTTGGAGACAGGACTGGAGTCCGGTCAGCTCTTCCGAACTACCCCATAGCAGGCCCTTCTCTTTCCAGGAGGTGAGCTGCATGGGGATGCCAGATCTGAATTCGGGGGCCCCTGCCCATTTAGGGTCACGCGGCTCAGTGATGTAGAACCACCCCGATTGCCACCCTTTGATGGATTCCACGAAGGCACCCTCGAGCCAAGTGATGTTGGGCATTTTGGCCACCATGGCGCCTCCGCACTCCGCTTGGCTGCCCTTCACAACCTTCGGCTTGACACTGAAGGTCTTTAGCCACAAGCCGAAGTGGGGCTGGATGCAGAGGAAGGCCTCGCACACGACGATAAACGCCGAGATATTGAGGATAAAATTTGGAGCCAGATCGTGGAAATCCAGGCCGTAGTAGAATATGAGCCCCCGGACAAAGGGGTGGAGTGGGAAGCCCAGTCCGCGGAGGAAATGGGGAAGGAATACCATCCTCTCATGGGGCCTGAGGGTGGGGATGAGCTGCCCCTCGTCGGGGAGCCGGTGCGTGATGTTGCTGGACAGATATCCGGTGCTGTGCAGCTTCTTGGTGTGCCCCTACGTAACGGAGGAGGCCATCCACTTGCCTCCCGCTCCGGACATGGCTGGAGAAGGTTGAGGTGAGATGTGCGGACTTGGGCGCTGGAGCTCGAGTGCGCGGAGATGGATAAGCAAAGGAGGAAGAAGGAGTAGGTAAAAAAGTGGATCCTTATCCCCTTATATACAGGCGGACGAAACTATGCGTCCCCACTAGCCTGGTAAAACTCGCTTGTCTCCCAATCGCTGCAATCAATGGCGGGGTTGGGTTACGCACGTCCGTATTGATGGGAATCCCGGAATAAGGGGAACACGATCTCTGCTTCGACAAGACGTGCCAAGGAAACCGCTTCGCTAAACGCGCTGAGGTGGTATAATCAAAACGATTCGAGTAAAAGCTTGGTTGTGGTGTGACGTCATGCCACAAAATACGTCAGCATATTGAACTTGTGTAAATATTATTCTCTCTACGGTGGTATGTGGAATTTATTTTACAGAGCCGGACACTATCCTGGTGTTCACAATCTTCTATGAATTATTCGGAGGAGGAACCCACCTTGCAATGCCGAAGACAATATGCGTGCTGGACTCGTCGTCATTGAAGCCTGGTTCAGGGGCTACTGAGGGAGTCCTGGACTAGGGGGTGTCCGGATAGCCGAACTATCATCATCGGCCGGACTCCAAGAATATGAAGATACAAGATTGAAGACTTCGTCCCATGTCCGGATGGGACTTTCCTTGGCGTGGAAGGCAAGCTTGGCGATACGGATATGTAGATCTCCTACCATTGTAACGGACTCTGTGTAACCCTAGCCCTCTCTGGTGTCTATATAAACCGGAGGGTTTTAGTCCATAGGACACAACAACAATCATACCATAGGCTAGCTTCTAGGGTTTAGCCTCCTTGATCTCGTGGTAGATCCACTCTTGTACTACCCATCTCATCAATATCAATCAAGCAGGAGTAGGGTTTTACCTCCATCGAGAGGGCCCGAACCTGGGTAAAAACATCGTGTCCCTTGTCTCCTGTTACCATCCGCCTAGACGCATAGTTCGGGACCCCCTACCCGAGATCCGCCGGTTTTGACACCGACAGTCTCCATGGAGGTGGAGTTCCAAGAGCCCCTACAAGATTGGATCTCTCTCTCTCTCTCTCTCTCTGTGTGTGTGTGTGTGTGTGTGTGTGTTATATCTTCTGTTCTGTGTTCCCTAGATCTGTCCTTTCACCGTTTCTTAAATATCCGGAGATTCATTACTCTGGTTGCGCTGATTTTAACACATTTTTTTTCTGGATATAAGCTTCCTTGTGCCCGAAGTAGATCCCCAACCGACTTACGGGGTGCCCACAAAGCACCACCATACGCCAGGGGGAGGTTGTGCCCTGGTGTCTTGTGGAGGCCGTGGGCCTCCATTTGCGTTGATTCCACCTCCCAAAAATCACATATATTCCCAAATAATTCTCCGTAAATTTTATCGCATTTGGAATTCATTTGATATGGATATTCTATGAAACAAAAAACATGCAACAAACAGGAACTGGGAACTGGATCAATATGTTAGTCCAATAAATCATATAAAATGTTGCAAAAGTATGTGAAATTTGTATAATATTGGCATGGAACAATCAAAAATTATAGATACGACAGAGACGTATCAGCATCCCCAAGCTTAATTCCTGCTCGTCCTCGAGTAGGTAAATGATAAAAAGGTAATTTTTTTATGTGGAGTGCTACCTGGCATAATCTTGATCATATATCTAATCATGGCATGAATATTAAGACATGAGTGATTCAAAGCAATAGTCTATAATTTTACATAAAGATATTAATACTCAGGCATCCCCACAAACAATCATGTCTTTCAAAATATCAATTCTAAAGAATGATATCCCTACAAAATCATATAGTCTTGTCATGCTCCATCTTCTTAACACAAAGTATTTATCAAGCACAACCCCGATGATAATCCAAGCAATTGGTTCATACTTTTTAACGTGCTTCAACTTTTTCAACCCCCACGCAATACATGAACGCAAGCCACTATGGGTGGAATAGAGTACGATGATAGGGGTAAACATAGAGAAGACAAAAAAGTAAGAAAGTCTCACATCAATGCGGCTAATCAACGGGCTATGGAGATTCCCATCAATTGATATCAATGCAAGGACTAGGGATTACCATGCAACAGATGCACTAAGAGCAATACGTGTATGAAAGCTCAATTGAAAACTAAGTGGGTGTGCATCTAACTCTATAATGAAAAATTCCCACTTGTATATGAAAGTGACAACATAGGAGACTCTCTATATGAAAAACATGGTGCTACTTTGAAGCACAAGTGTGGAATTAGCATGCTCCTCTCTTTTCCTCTCATTTTTTCTTAGGCTCTTTTTGGCCTCACTTTTTTTCTTTCTTTTCTTTTTGTCCGGAGTCTCATCCCGACTTGTGGGGGAATCATAGTCTCCATCATCCTTTCCTCACTGGGACATGCTCTAATAATAAATAATGATGATCATCACACTTTTATTTACTTACAATTCAATATTACAACTCAATACCTAGAACAAAGTATGACTCTATATGAATGCCTCTGGCAGTGTACAAGGATGTGCAATGATCTAGCATAGCAAAGATATAAAAAAGTAGACAAGCCATGAAAATATCATGCTAGCTATCTTACGATCATGCAAAGCAATATGATAATGAATGCTCAAGTCATCAAACGGAATGGTGGAAGTTTCATGGCAATATATCTTGGAATGGCTATGGAAAGGCCATAATAGGTAGGTATGGTGGCTGTTTTGAGGAAGATATAATAAGGATAATGTGTGATAGAGTGTATCATATCACGGGGTTTGGATGCACCGGCGAAGTTTGACTCTCTAGGCGAGAAAAGGCAATGCACGGTACCGTAGAGGCTAGCAAATTACGGAAAGGTAAGAGTGTGTATAATCCATGGACTCCCATTAGTCATAAAGAACTCATATACTTGTTGCAAAAGTTTATTAGCCCTCGAAGCAAAGTACTACTATGCATGCCCCCTAGGGGTATAGATTGGTATACTACGCATGCCCCTAGGGGGATAGATTGGTAGGAAAAGACCATCGCTCGTCCCCGACTACCACCCATAAGACAATCAATAAAAAATCATGCTCAAACTTCATAGCATAACGAGAGACTATACGTGCATGCTTCAGGAATCACAAACCTTAACACCAATATACTTACAAAACACAACCATTTAATAGTACCTCCCACATATTACCATCTCTATATCGCAAAACTATTGCAAGGAATCAAATATATCATATTCAGTTTAATGTAGGATTTTATGACTAACCATGCAAATGACCAATTCGTGTTGACTCTCTAAATAGATATAGTGAAGCATGAAAGTTTAATTATTTATACAAAAGACTATGCTCTAATAAATATAAGTGAAGCAAAAGAGCATTCTACAAATAACGGTTTTCTATATGTAGAGAAACAGGCAATCCAAATTCAAATGATATAAGTGAAGCACATGAAGCATTCTATAAAGCCATACTCAAAAGATATACGTGAAGTGCAATGAGCATTCTATAAATCAATCATGGACTATCTCATACCAGCATGGTGCATTACTAAAATAAAAATAAAAATCACATGACGCTCCAAGATTCACGCATATCACGCGAACAAAACAAAAACCAAAACATACCGATACTTGTTGAAGAAAGATGGGATGCCTTCTGGGGCATCCCCAAGCTTAGACGCTTGAGTCTCCTTGAATATTTACTTGGGGTGGCTTGGGTATCCCCAATCTTGAACTCTTGCCTCTCCTCCTTCTCTTCATATCGAGACCTCCTCGCTCTTTGAACACTTCACCCACACAAAACTTAACAAAAACCTTCATGAGATCCGTTAGTATAATAAAGCAAATCACTACTTTAAGTACTTTTGCAAACCCACTCATATTTTATTTTGCATTATCCCTACTATATCCTAACTTCTGCATGGCTTATACCATCACTAAGATCCATAGTTCCATCAAAACAAGCAAAACAATGCATCAAAAACAGAATCTGGCAAAAAACAGGATAGTCTGTAGCAATCTGAACTTTGACCATACTTATGTAACTCTAAAAATTATGAAAAATAGTACAAAATAAAAAAATTGCATATCATTACTATGTCAAAATTTCAGAAACTTTTGACATTCCAGTAAAAATTTAAATTCACGCACTACAGTCAAAGTTTCTGTTTTTGCACCGCACATACCAACAAGCAATCTAATCATCCTAAAGGAAAATCTTGGCACATTATTTTAATAATACAATGGATTTGTACAAGGAGATAATTTTTTTTTTGAAAACTTGTTGTAATTCAAGATTCACAAAGTTTCCATGGGCATGAACAAGTTCAAGGATATCACCCACTCCAACGGTGTTCGTCCTTCTCACTTTCACTTTTCCTTTTGTAAAAGTTTTAGGTTCCCCTGTATATATTTTTTGTTTCTAAAACTTTATAAAAGCACTCAACAGAATAAAATGACTCCCTAAAACTTCCGGGTTGTCTCGCTGGCAGCTCTTTCTTTAAAGCCATTAAGCTAGGCATGAAGTGCTCAAGTAACTGATCCACCCGGATCCCAAGGTATATCAAAGCCAATTTTAATTAAAAATGATTTGTAATTTAGTAGTGAGCACAAAGCAAGATATATCATGCAATTACGAAGTATAACTCTCTTCCTATGCATCGGCATGTCATAAAAGAACAATTCATGCACATCAAGTAAAGTCCAATACATAGCATAAGCAGTTTCTTGCAATTTTATCATGGTGGAAACATAGAGAGGTGGAGATATAGTTCCTCTCTCATAATAATTGCAACTAGGAGCAGCAAGAACATGCATATCATATTCATCAAAATCATCATGTGTGACGGTACAACGCAACCCATCAATATAATCCTTAATAAGTGCGAACTTCTCCAATATAGTGTAGTTTGGAGAATTCAAAAAGATAATAGGACTATCATGTGTGGGTGCAATAGCAACAATTTCATTATTAACATAAGGAACTATAGCAAGTTCATCTCCATAAGCATAATTCATATTGGCATCATGGCCGCAAGCATAGCAAGCATCAAGTTCATCAAAAAGGGATATTTCAAATGAATCAACGGGATCATAGAAAATAACATAGCATTCATCCTTTGGTAAGCATGAAGGTAGATTAAATAATGTATGAGTTGAAGAGTTACTCTCATTATAAGGTAGGCATGGGTAGCTAATCCGCTCTTCCTCCTTTTGTTCTTCGCTCTCCTCCTCATCTTTTTCATCTAATGAGCTCACAATTTCAGCATCTTCTTCTTCCATAGTTTTCTGCAAAATACTAATCTCTTCTTGGACAGCGGAGACTTTCTCAATAAACTCATTAATGTCGGCATTATATCATAATTATCATAGCAATATTTAAGTATAGCAAAAAAAATTAGGTATGTAAAGAGCATCATCATAATCTTCATACTTCTCAAACAGAGTTTCAATTTCATAAGCACCGTTGAAAGCAACAAATTCTTCAATTTGTTAAACATCATAGTAATTATAAACACCCTTGGCATAAGAAGATAAAATTCCATTAGCCTTAAACTCGCATCGGAAGGGAAGCTGTTTTTTAGGGTCTTCAGAACAACAGGTAAAATCATATATTTCGCATAAATTCAAAGCATACCAATACAAATTATTAATATGATGCCATAAAAGTTTCTATTTTTAGATAAGCGATGTCGCACATAATAAGCATGCTCATTTAATGGTTTTCCCTCAACTAAGCTAGTTGTGGTTTCAACACGAGCACATAGGGATCAAAGATGATACACGTAAAAAGCTCCAGTAGTATGATAGATTTTGGGTGGTTCTTCAACCATTGGTTTAGTAGGTAAAACTAACTTTTTTGGTATTTTGCGTTTCCTACCCATAGCCAAAGATAGAAAACAGGAGCACAAAATAAAAACTACTTAGTGATAAAGCAAACAAGCACACACTAGAATATTCACCCCACGCTATTGCTCCCCCGCAACGGTGCCAGAAAAAGGTCTTGATAACCCACAAGTATAGGGGATCGTTTGTAGCCTTTTTCAATAAATAAGAGCGTCAAGCCCAACGAGGAGCTAAAGGCAGAACAAATATTCCCTCAAGTTCTATCGACCACCGATACAACTCTATGCACACTTTACCATTTGCTTTACCTAGAACAAGTATGAAACTATTTTGTAGGTGTGATGCTAGAACTACTTTGCAAGAATAAAATGAGTACTTTGCGAGATAATACAAGTTAGTTGTTTAGTAAATTGCTTTTTGTAACACAATAGAAAGATTTATCCCTAGGCAGTTGATAACTGAACCTGTAATTATTATTGCCATTTTATATGAGGGAGAGGCATGAGCTAACACACTTTCTCTACTTGGATCATATGCACTTATGATTGGAAGTCTAGCAAGCATCTGCAACTACTAAAGATCACTAAGGTAAAACCCAACCATAGCATTAAGTATCAAGTCCTCTTTACTTCCATACACAACAAGCCACTTACTCGGGTCTATGCTTCTGTCACTCACGCCACCCACCATAAGTGAATCATGAACGTATTGCAACACCCTACAATGGGGATCCCTCTTGTTTGTGCGACACGGAGGGCACCATAGGACAACATCAAAATAAAATATACAACTCGTACCAATCACGATCATCAATCAACCCATAGGACAAAACAGGTCTACTCAAACATCATAGGATAACCACATATCATTGGATAATAATATATAGTGTTGAGCACCATGTTTAAGTAGAAAATTGCAGTGGGAATAGAGAGGTTACTTCGCTGCATAGAGGGGGAGAAAATTGGTTGACGGTAGCAAGATTGTTGATGTAGATCACTATCACGACCCTTGCCCCATCGGCACTCTAGCGCCACCGGGAGAGAGGGGGAGAGAGCCCCCCTCCTTCTTCTTCCTTGGCCTCCCCCTAAATGGGAGGAGAGTTTCCCCTCTCATCAATGGTATTCATGGTGGTGGAGGGGTGAGAGCCCCTCCGAGATTAGATCTCTCTCTCTCTATCGTCTCTCTCTCTCTCTCTCTCTCTCTCTCTCTCTCTATTACCTTCTGTTTTGCGTTCCCCAGATCTGGCCTTTCACCCTTTCTTAAATATCTGGAGATCCATAAATCCGATTGCGCTGATATTTTAAAATGATTTTTTTCCGGATACAATCTCCTTGCACCCGAAGTAGAGCCCCAACCGACTTACGGGGTGCCCACAAGGCACCACCATGCACTAGGGGGGAGGTCGCGCCCTAGTGTATTGTGGAGGCCGTGGGACTCTGTTTGCGTCGATTCCACCTCCCAAAAATCACATACATTCCAAAATAATTCTCCGTAAATTTTTATCACGTTTGGACTTCGTTTGATATGGATATTCTGTGAAACAAAAACATGCAATAAACAAGAACTGGCACTGGGCACTGGATCAATATGTTTCTCCAATAAATCATATAAAATGTTGCCACAAGTATGTGAAACTTGTATAATATTGGCATGGAACAATAAAAAAATTGTGGATACAACTTAGACGTATCAGGATCTGTTCATCCACAGCCGACCAACCGGTGGACCCACCACACGTCTCGACTCGTTCTACGTACTATGCGTGCGGCAGCAACAATCACTATTCATCGATAGGCAATCCAACGCATCGAGTAACTATGTGTCGAATGGGGGCTCAATCAGGTTCAGTAAGCAGCTGCAGCGATCGATTGCTCAAGTTCAGTTAGCAGCACCAGCGAAAGAAACACTCGGGTTCAGATAGCAGCAAAGGGATTGATCAGCTTCAGTACATAGTGGGATCGATCGATCACTCGGATTCAGTAAGCGAACGCCTCGCTCAGGTTCTGTTAGCGAGTGCCTCGCACGATCGCACGTATGAGAGAAACACGCAAACTATTGCATCGCTCGGCTCCGGCCACCCACCATAACCGGGAACTCCCCAAAAATTTCCTCGCCCTCGCTTCTACCATGATTTTTTACGTCATGGATGGCCCAAAGAATATCATGCAGGTGCATCTCCGGTTGGCCCAGGATGAAAAGCCCATTTTCTGTCATGCTTTTTTGTCATAGAAGTAGGAGGCCACCACATCTATGATGATACCTGTTTTTGTCACAATTATTGTCATAGAAGTGTCATAGTCATGACAGAAAAAGTTTTCGTTTGGGCCATAATGTCACATTGTATCTTTTTTTGTAGTGATGGTTGTAGAAATCTTCATGTTACTCAATTACCTTTATTGATGTTCAAATTATTAATGCTTCATTCTTTTTATTTGCATATGCTAGATATTGATTATCTTGATAATTTGTTTTCCTATAAAATGCCTATGCATAGGAAGAGGGTAAATGTGTTTGTTATATGCTATACGATGCTCTCTTTGTGCTTTAGTTCCTATCATTTAAGCGCTTCCGTTCCTATCATTTATGTGAGCATCATTGAAATCTCAAAGCCTATCGTAATTGCTATAAAGGAAGAGCTTGTTGGGAGACAACCCAATACCCTTTTTATTTTCTGTTTTAGTGTGTTGACACAATTGTGCTACTGTTCTGATTGTGTTTTTACGTTTTAATTAGTGTTTGTGCCAAGTAAAGCCTTTGGGATGATTTGGTTAATAGTTGACTTGATTCTGTAAAAAAACAGAAACCTTTGCGCTCACTCCAGGAATTTTTAAAATCACTAGAACATGCTTTCAATCTGATTTTTTTACACATGATTGATATACAAATTTCCCATGTTTTCCTAATTTTTCAGAATTTTTAGAGTTCCAGAAGTGTTGTGTTTGTTCAGATCACTACAGACTATTCTATTTTAGACAGATTCTGTTTTCTATTGCATACTTCGCTTGTTTTGATGATGCTATGATTATATCGAGGGGTATAAGTCATGGAGAAGTTAGAATACTGTAGTTATTATGCAATATTAAAATATGAATGGTTCATACAGTACCTAAAGTTTACGATTTGTCTATCATACAAACGGATCTCGCGAGGTTTCTGTTGAGTTCTGTGTGCTGAAGTTTTCAAGTTTTGGGTGAGATCACGATGGATGAAGTAGTAAGGAGCGGCAAGACCCTAAGCTTGGGCATGACCAAGGAACCCCCAAGGTAATATTCAAGGAAGACCCAAGTGTCTAAGCTTGGGGATGCGCCAGAAGGCATCTCACGAGGTTTCTGTTGAGTTTTGTGTGCTGAAGTTTTCAAGTTTTGGGTGAGATCACGATGGATGAAGGAGTAAGGAGCGGCAAGACCCTAAGCTTGGGGATGCCCAAGGAAACCCAAGGTAATATTCAAGGAAGACCCAAGCATCTAAGCTTGGGGATGCCCTGGAAGGCATCCCCTCTTTCATCTACAATCTATCGGTATGTTACCTGGAGCTATATTTTTATTCATCACATGATATGAGTTTTGCTTGGAGCGTCCTGTGCCATAGTAGTTTTTGCTTTTTTTGGTTTTGCCACAATCATTGTTTGCTGTACACACCTTTTGAGAGGTACACACATTATTCGTGATCTGTTAGAATACTCTATGTGCTTCACTTATATCTTTTGAGCTAGGAAGTTGCTCTAGTACTTCACTTGTATCTTTTAGAGCATGGCGGTGGTTATATTTTATAGAAATAGTTGCACTCCCATGCTTAAGTTAAATATTTTTGAAAGTCTAATAAATAGTAACTACAATTTTCACGGGTTATAAGATTAGTCCATAAAGGATCAGTATTCAAGAGGGATATAATAAAAACTTTCCTATATATCACTGAATCTGATATGTTTGATTCCTTGCAATAGTATTGCGATATTAAGATGGTAATTTGTGGGGGTATTAGTGGATGATTGTAGCTTAGTAAAAATATTGATGTTAAGGTTTGTGATTCCCGAAGCATGCACGTATAGTCTCGAATTTTGCAATCAAGTTGGAGCATGATTTATTATTGAGTGTCTACCTTATGAGTGGCGGTCGGGGACAGCGATGGTCTTTTCCGACCAATCTATCCCCCTAGGGGGCAAGTTGGATGCATGATACGTCTCCAGCATATATATAATTTTTATGGTTCCATGCTATTATATTATCTGTTTTGGATGTTTTATGTGCATTAATATGCTATTTTACATTATTTTTGGGACTAACTTATTAACCTAGAGCCCAGTGCCAGTTTCTGTTTTTTTCCTTGTTTTTGACTTGTTCAAAAAGGAATATCAAACAGAGTCCAAACAGAATAAAACTTTATGATGATTTTTCTTGGACCAGAGGACACCTACGTGACTTGGAAAGAGGGCCAGAAGAGTCCCGAGGAGGCCACAAGCCTTTAGGGCACGCCCCTGGCTTGTGGGCCCCTTGAGATTCCTCTAACCCTAGTTCCACCTCTATATATTCTCAAATATCCCCCAAACATCATAAGCATTGACAAAAATACTTTTCCACCGCTGCAAGCTTCTATTCTCGTAAGATCTCATCTTGGGGCCTTTTTCGACGATCTGTTGGACGGGGATTCTATCATGGAGGGCCTCTACATCAACCTTGCTGCCCTACCGATGATGTCTGAGTAGTTTACCACATACCTACTAGTCCATAGCTAGTAGCTAGATGGCTTCTTCTCTCTCTTTGATCTTCAATACCATGTTCTCCTTGATGTTCTTGGAGTTCTATCCGATGTAATCTTCTTTTGCAGTTCGTTTGTTGAGATCCAATGAATTGTGGGTTTATTATCCACGTATATTATTTGAGTCTCCTCTGAACTCTTTTATGCATGATTTAAATACTTTGTATTTCTCTTCGATCTATTGATTTGGTTTGGCCAACTAGATTGATCTATCTTGCAATGGGAGAGGTACTTTGTGATGGGTTCAATCTTGTGGTGTCCTCACCCAGTGACATAGTAGGGGTAGCGAGGCACGTATTGTATTGTTGCCATTAAGGTAAAAAGATCGGTTTTACATCATATTGCTTGAGTTTGTCCCTCTACATCATGTCATCTTGCTTAAGGCGTTACTCCGTTCTTATGAACTTAATACTCTAGATGCATGCTGGATAGCGATCGATGTGTGGAGTAATAGTAGTAGATGTAGGCAGGAGTCGGTCTACTTGTCACTGATGTGATGCCTATATTCATGATCATTGCCTTAGATATTGTCATAACTATGCGCTTTTCTATCAATTGCTCAACAGTAATTTGTTTACCCACCGTATGCTTTACTCAAGAGAGAAGCCTCTAGTGAAACCTATGGCCCTCGGGTCTATTTTCCATCATATATTTTCAGATCTATAAAACCAAAACCCAAAAATACCTTGCTGAAATTTATTTACTTTTACTTTAGTTTGCTCTTTTATTTATCTTTTATACCTATCTCTATTAGATCTCACTCTTATTCGAGACCGTGAAGGGATTGACAACCCCTTTTTCGCGTTGAGTGCAAGTGTTTGTTAGTTTGTGCATGTGCATATATTGGTGACTTGCTTGTGCCTCCTCATGGATTGATACTTTGGTTCTTAACTAAGGGAAATACTTATCTCTATTTTGCTACATCACCCTTTCCTCTTCAAGGGAAAAATCAACGCAAGCTCAAGAAGTAGCAATGGACACCCACTTAGTTTCCGTTGAACTTTCATACACTTATTGCTCTTAGTGCATCCGTTGCATGGCAATCCCTACTCCTCGTTTTGATATCGATTGATGGGCATCTCCATGGCCTATTGATTTGTTGCGTCAATGCGAGACTTTCTTGCTTTTTTGTCTTCCCCTTATTGATCTCTATCACCTCATTCTATTCCACCTATAGTGTTATATCCATGGCTCACGCTCATGTATTGCATGGGGTTGAAAATGCTGAAGCGCGTTAAAAAGTATGATCCAATTGCTTGGCTTGTCATCAGGGTAGTTCATGATTAATATTTTGTGTTAGGAAGACTAAGCAAGATGGGCTATATGATTTTGAAGGGTAGCATTCTTTATTTTGAAAGGCCTGGTTGTTTGTTGGTATGCCTGAGTATTGATGGCTTTATATCAAATTATAGACTATTGCCTTGATTCAATCGTATCTCAATATTCATACCGTGATAAGATTACATGATTAAATATATTTTAGGTAGCATTTCACATCAAAAATTCTTTTTTTATCATTTACCTACTTGAGGGTGAGCAGGAATTAAGCTTGGGGATGCTGATATGTCTCCAACGTATCTATAATTTTTTTTATTGTTTCATGCTATTATATAATCAATCTTGGATACTTGATATGCATTTTATACTATTTTATATCATTTTTGGGAACTAACCTATTAACCCAGTGCCTAGTTCCAGTTGTTGTTTTCTGCTTGTTTTTGGTTTTCCAGAAAATCAGTACCAATGGAGTCTAAACGCTACGAAACTTTTTGATGATTTGTTTTCTGGACATAAGAGACCCTAGAAGCTTCGGGAGGAGTATAGACGACGAACGAGGAGATGGCAAGGTAATAGGGCGTGCCTAGGGGGCCCGCCCTGTTACCTTGTGGACCCCACGAGGCTCCGTCTGACCAAGTTCCACTTCTATAAATTTTCAAATATTGGGAAACCCCCAGAGAGCCACCCAAAACACTTTTCCTGCCGCCACAAGCTTGTGTTCTTTCGTGATCCCATCTAGAGGCCTTTTCCGGCACTCTGTCGGAGGGGGAATTGATCATGAAGGCTTCTACATCATCCTTTCCGCCCTCCGATGATGCGTGAGTAGTTCACCACAGACCTATGGGTCCATAGCTAGTAGCTAGATGGCTTCTTCTCTCTCTCTAATCTTTAATACAATGTTCACCTCGATCTTGTTGGAGTTTTATCTGATGTAATCTTATTTTATGGTATGTTTGTTGGAATACGATGAATTGTGGGTTTATGATATGAATGCTCCTTGAAAGTAATTGAGTCTTTTTCTTAACTTTATTATGTATGATTGTTATAGCTTTGTATTTGTCTCTGATCTATCCGTTTGGTTCAGTCAACTAGATTGATTTATCTTCAATGGGATAGGTGCTTCGTAATTGGTTCAATCTTGCGATGCTCTATATCTTAGTGACAGAAAGGGACAAGACATGTATTTGTATTGTTACCATTAAGGGTAAAACAATGGGGTTTATTCATATTGATTGGGTTTACTTTGTCTACATAATGTCATCTTGCTTAAGGTGTTACTCAATTTGTCATGAACTTGATACCATAGATGCATGCTGGATAACAAACAATTGGTGGAGTAATAGTAGTAGACGCAGGACGGAGTTGGTCTACTTGTCTCGGACGTAATGCTTGTGTACATGATCATTGTCGTGAATATCGTCATAACTACGTGATTTTCTGTCAACTGTCCAACAGTAATTTGTTTACCCACCGTATGTTATGTGTTCGAAGAGGGAAGTCTCTAGTGAAAACTACTCCCCCGGGTCTACTTTAATCACATTATAAAAAGAAAAATTCCTTAGCAAGTAACGAGTTCAAGGGGATTGACAACCCTCTTATCGCATTGGGTGCAAGTATTTGCTTTTATGTGTGCAGGTGCTATTCATGAGGCTTTGCGTGATTCTCCTACTTGTTCAATAACCTTGGTTCTCAGTGAGGGAAATAATTATCTCTACTATATTGCATCTCCTCTCCTCTTTGGGAAAATCCCAATGCAACTCACAAGTAGCAGTCGTCGACCACTGACGACGCCATGGCAACAAGGATCGCCATAATGGTCGTGCAACAGTTGTATGTGCCCCTACTGGTGGTGTTAAATGAAGACGTGATAATCTTGATTGACCCCATGATGGTGGGTTGCATGGAGGAGAAGCTCGTGGGTGAGGCCATGGCCCCGTGGGTTTTCCACTAATCATCGGCCACGGGCTGCACATGATAGTGATGACATCTCCCACGAACATCTCTTCGGGCATGGTGATGAAGATGAATTCATGGGGGATTATGAGCCATACTATGTGATATCGTCTTTGATGAAGAAGATGTACCAGGGTAAAAGTCAGACTAAAAAGGATAGATCTAGCAACAAGTGTACAGATCCTACCATGTAAACCTGGCTCTCATACCAGATGATCTGACACCGTCTTTGAAGAAGAAGATGTACCAGGGGAGGTATGATATGCACAGCGTAGGATCGATGAAAGGATGGGTATGAGTAGTTGTAAGTAGCCGAAAAACAGGAAATAAGATATTATGACCCGATAAGGAGGATGCTAATCTTAGCCTGCAATCCGAACATTCACCGATCCACAACCCGCAATACTGCCCCACACAACCACACTCAAGTCGTGGAGCATGGGATAGGTGCAATCTATAAGGGAAACCATGAAGTCTAACCCACACAACACGATCTAGTCATGGAGCACAGATTAGGAGTGACTTCTCCAGAAATCACGAGAAAAAGGATAACAAGAGCTCTCTAATCTCAGGAGGAGTCTATGTCTTTGGTTTTTGATAGCAAGGGCAGAAGTCCCAATGAAGGGAAAGAGCTAGCCTATTTATAATAGGGACAATCTCTTTGGATAGGTGTAAAATTAAACTAGCTTTGGAAACAAACTTATGCGTGAAACAAAACCTGCTTCGATAATTAATAATGTAGCTTCTAGAGTTCTCCCATGTGGTGAGTGGATGGATGTCCCCGACGAAACATTATTCGCTGGAGTTGAAACAATGTTTCTTCAGCATCAAACTCGAGTTCTGGAAACCTTTCACAAGTTGGGGTAGCTAAACACGTCCAAAACATTGTTTTGCCAGAATGAGAACATAGTTTATTCAGGAGACAACTTATTTCTTCATGAACTCCCAAGTTTGTTTCTTTGTTATAAAACACTTTTGCGTGCAGATTGAAATGTGGTTGGTCTTCTTTGATATTTGACCTAAGCTCAACCAACAACAAAGGAGGTGAAGGCACAACCATGTTTTCAAGGTCATATGGTAAACTCAAATTAGCGTTCACGTGATCATGTATTTGCTTCGCATGACTTCTTATGATTGGACCGATGATTTGGTGTCAAAGGTTGGGATGTCCTCATCACAAAGTGATGCAGTTATGGTATAAATATAGCATAAAACAAGCAAAAATTATTTATAGGTTTGAGACATATCATGGGCCCAGTCACCCAAGGGAACTAGGCGCCTAGTGCCCTTGGGCACCCCCTTGTCCCAACTCTAGGTCTTATTAGTCCTCATGTTACACATATACCTATAGTATTTTGTATATTTTTTCAGGATGGATCTCTGCAGAAATAGATAGCGTCCAAGAGATTATGTTGAAAACACCATCACTCCTTATTAGTTTTTGTCCATTACAACAAGTTTCAAGAGCAAAAGCAATGCAAAAGTGTTCAAACAAATATATATGTTTAAGACTTATCACACGTCACCAGCATGTGGACCCACATGTCTACAACCACTACTAGGGAAAACCTTATACACAGAATGTTACCAGTAGCGCTTGTTAAAATGAGGCGCTACTGCTACTTAGCAGTAGCGCGTCTGGCAGAACCGCGCTACTGTTAGCAGCTTAGCAGTAGCACGGCCGGAACAAAAAGCGCTACTACTATAATTGCCACACCGTTCCCGACATGCTAGGTATAGTAGTAGCACCCTTCTACGAACAGCGCTACTACTACGGATTTTAGCAGCAGCACGTTTTTCCTTCCCACGCTACAGTTAAAGATATTTTCACCTAACCCCCCGCGCGGCATGATTCCCTCTCCTCTGCTTCCTCCCCCAATTCCCGACCCCGCCTCGCCGCCGTCTCCCCCGACCCCGCCTCGCCACCGTCTCCCCCGACCCCGCCTCGCCTCCGTCTCCCCCGACCCCGCCTCGCCACCGTCTCCATCGACCCGCCTCGCCGCCGTCTCCCCCGACCCCGCCTCACCGCCGTCTCCCCCGACCCCGCCTCGCCGCGCCTCGGTGCCGCCGTCTCCCCCGACCCCATCTCTCTCCCCGCCCTCTGTAAGCACTCTCCCCCGATCCCTCTCTCCCCTTCCGATCCCTCTTCTCTGCTTAGTATGAACCCTAGCTATTTAGTGCTAGTTAGTATGAACCCTAGGCTATTTTTAGTGCTAGTTAGTTAATTACTTAGATGGTAATTAGGGCAGTAGTTCCTAGGTACTAATTAGTTAGTAAGAACTAGGTACTAATTAGGTACTAGAATATTTTTATTTATAGTAAGTTTATTTTTAGTAAGAACTAGTTGAATTAATAGAACTAGTTAGTAAGAACTTGTTTCTATTTTTTAGTTAAAGCAATTTTCCCGCCTCGACGTGGACGATGCCTATCCCGCATCCTCATCGTCGAGTCGGCGGAGGACGACACCTGCTTGACCAGATCGGCCATGTCCGGGACTGGGCTCCACCGGGGTGGTACTGGGAGGCGCTACCTACCGGGGGGCGCAGGTTGGTGAGGAGCCAGCCTGTCGTTGACCCGAACCTTCTTTGGTGGCGGTCGCGTGGGCCAGTGACGATCCAGAGGCTCGAGTACTCCGCGGAGGTGGTGCGTCACCGTGTCAGTGAGGAGGACCCGCACGTCCGTTGCTACTTGTTTGCGTTGGAGCACATGCCGTTCTATAATACCTGGCAGGTTCTCCGGGGATCTCACTGGAGCTATGATCCCGTGATGGTGCCTTCTTTGTGGGTGTCCACCGCCCGCGCCGATACCCGTCGTGTGCTAGAGTTTTAGTTGTATTAGTGATGTTATATGTATGACACTATTCGTGATGTATTAGTGATAATATTCGACGATGTACTGACGCATGAGATGATTTACTTTTGCTTATTGAATGCATGCTAATTTGAGTCCTATAAGATATTTTGAAATGTATATCTTGTGTTGCTCAATATCCAAGTGGCCGGTCATGTTTGCAGGTTACACCTTCGAGTGGCCTATGTTTTGCCGGAGTGTTGATTCATTTCCGCTCCGGCAAATTTCAGGCGCTCGATATGTCCTATTTTAGCAAAGGTCATGTCGGATTTTTCCGTGAATTTTGGCATGAATTGTGCCAGAATATGTAGGAAATATCGAGTGCCCTGGATTTGTGTGTCGAGTATCTTGGTAGTTGTCTTCGATCGATTTTCAATTAATGTTTTAACTATGAACATAGGAAATGTCTGACGACGAAAAGGATTTCGGTATTTGCAAATACTGCGAAGACGAGCGCGGCCTGTGCGACGGAATCTTCCTAGATGATGATAGGCGCTTCAGCATCAAGCTGGACGAGAACTTTGAAGTGGATACAGTAAGTCACAATGACAAGTCTTTTTTCGTAATTAAGCATGACATCTGCTTCATTTGCTTCAACTTATATTTTTTTACTATTCTACTAGCGTATCCCCTGCCATGCAAGAGTTTTTGTATTGGATAAGATAGGTTTCAATCATAGTATGGAGGAAAAGAAAGTTTACTTGAAGACCAAGCATGGTTATATTTTCCATGCAAAGTTATACAATTCAGACGACTACACCTATTTTGGATGCAAAACATGGCGAGCACTATCCAAGACTTATGCATTTGAGCCTGATATGGTTATCACCTTTGATATTCGTCCGGAAGATGATATTGAAGGTAATACCGACACCTGGGTTGATGTGCATACGCCTCCAGTTATACCATTATGTAAGTTTCTCAACCATATTTATGTCTTTGATATTGTTTATTCAAAAATAGTTGACAACTAATTTGTATTGTCAGCTTATTTCGATGGAAGCAAACATGTCCAGCGCTTGGTAGACAGGACCGTATACTGTCCTGGGGCTGAACTCAACTACGAGGAGCTCAGTCATTATGTTTCATGGCTTGAGGATCTTGATACTGTCAAGACAAATTTTCTTCCTGCATTTAGAAATGTTAGTACTGAAAATGTGCGACCAATAGTGTTCGTAATGAACTACGATCACATCTATTTAGGAAGGATGGTAAGATTTTTACTATTTGTCATCAGTGCATCTTTTCCATACATTATTTTTGAAGCTAAACTTCATTGCTAAGTATGTTACCGTACGATGTTCTTCAACAGGGACTTCCGATGAATGTTGTGCCTTATGGGATCGAGACTAAAGGTACCATGAGTATTATCAGCTTACGGCCAAGATATCCTACAGATTACTTTAGTGCATTCAAGATTAGCGACGGATGCTTAATAGTGCAAGACTAGACCAAATATGTGATGGGGGAGTGCAGAGAAGTACTAGGGGGCAGCAAACAGATGCGCTACCCACGATTAGGAGACAGGTTCATCTGCATTCTCCGGTTTGATCGAGGAGGAGAGCTATACATGTTTTATGTTATTTTACCTAAGAGAGAGCAGCAGGAGTGATTAGCTAGCTAGAAATGAGTTTGAGGATGATGATGTGCTACACTATTACTATGATGATAAAATAGCTAGTGTTGGTGGTAATGACTATGATGATTATTATTAGCTAGTGTTAGTGCTGATTAAATAAATACTGTTGGTGGTAATGACTATGATGATGATTAAATAGCTTGTGCTGGCGGATTAGATTCAAGTGGAGGCAACATGTGGTGCACATCGAAAGTACTACTAGTCCGAACTAGATCAAGTTTGGATTAGTAGTATACTTTTGACATGCACCACATATTGCCTCCACTTGAACCTAATCCACCTTCATTTGACACACTGTTATGGACATAATGATGTAAACCTCATAACAGCTGGTATTGTACCAATATTTGTACGATGGCGCATAAATACACTAAAAAAATAAAAAAATACTAGTAGCGATGGACAGAAAACACGCTGCAAGTAGTTATCTTAGCAGTAGCGTGGTACTGAACAAACGCTGCAACGATTTGTCCTAGCAGTAGCGCGTGCGGGCACGCGTTACTGCTAAGCAATGGCTGTAGCGCCTTATTAGTAGCGTGGCCTCCCGCGCTACTAGTGGACACAAAACACGCGCTACTGCTAGGGTTTTCCCTAGTAGTGAACCACACCTGTATCGTTGACCCCAACAACACCTAGCTAATGATAGTGACAATACAATTGTCACCAAGAAGGTGACAATGTGACAAATTATCATGTATACTTTGATAAGAGGGCCCATCATATATCCACATGTTCAATAATGACATGAGGATTGCCACAAAATGAATGATATTCAATGATATCTCCCCATATACTGTCACCGAGAGCAATCTATGACATAACTTCTATGATGATATTAGCAGCAGTCCAAAACCGTCACCAACATCAAAATCAATGACAGATTTTGATATTAGGTGAAAAATGGGTTTGTCATTAAATACTAGATCGTTGTAGTGAGGACACCGTCTATAAAAATGTAGAGTACCACACAGCCTCCCAAAGTGTCCATATAGCTTAGTAGTGTGGGCCCCTCATGGCTCACCTTGGACCCATCTTTCATGGTTGGTTTCCTCAGAAAACTTTAAGCACCAACATATCATATACATTTATCGGTAACATTTATAACATTTCAAAGATCATGCCCCAATAATATCTAAGTCAAGGCACCCACATACTGTCCTTGTTCAACCAGATACTCCTACTCACCCATACTTACCCACCTCGTTCCCACATATTTGCACAAAAATAACAAACACAATGGGATTTTCACATCCACATTTTACCCCCAAACTATAGTATATAAGACGCACACACGTTTAAAAATTAACCTTGATCACTAAATAGTCAAAAGCATACAAGTCATGTGATTAAAGGTTATACTATTAGAAACTTTGCTTGACTACAAATTTAGTGGTATGATTTTGGTGGCACATAACCCACATTCGCTGGCAATTGATGGTCGCTCTTGATTCTCGAACTACACATGGGCCTTAAAAACTAGAATTTGGTAGGTAAAGGGAGGGAAGTAGTGATTTATAGGAAATTAAGGGGACAATCCAACATATCATCTTAAGAATATCAATATACTTTGAAAGTGATGGCTACATAATGTGCTCATATGTAACACTTCTTAATGAAATAAAGTGTTTTTTCCTTGTAAAAAATACATGAAAAAACGCCCTGGGGAGTATATATCTACATCATAGAGGAGGGCCCCTTCCTTCTCCGTGTCACTCCTAAAAGTCTAGAAGATATGTGAAAAAGGTGAAGAGAACTAAGAAGAACGCTAATATGATAAGGTAACGTATGAAGAACAATAATTGCAAAAGGCGTTTCAGACCTAAAACAAGAAAATCATAATAGTTTGATCAAACCCCTTTTGCACAATACACTAGACATTATATTTATGACCGTCTTTTGCGGAAACGATATGTATCAAACTATGTCCAACTTTAGAAGGAAATTGAAGCAACAAGTTGAAACTGAACTATGTACCGTAGAACACGGTTGCTTTATACAGTTGACCAAGATTAGCAATTCCTTGGCTAGTATTTTATGCATGAAATAAATACCCATTTGATTTAGATTTAATGATCTTGATAACCATGAATTAACTCGTTTCTTCATAAAATTAATCGTTCGCTCCACTACCATGTATTTCAGTTCTCCTATAAATACAACACCCTAGGTTCTTCCTACTCCACACAACCATTTGAGATACAACCATACAGTCGATCTATCGCCTCACCATCGTAACCTTGTCAAATCTAGGTAGGTACTATTCTTTTAGAAAATCTTGGCAGGTCCTTGCTCCATCTTCTTCCCAACCATGCCACTGTTCATGGCCATTTATTTGTTGACCAGTGCCACCACTTGTTTGGCAATTTATTTGTTCAGATCTGAATGAACCATGAGTTATGTTCATGCTCGTCATGTTTATGCTCATTTTTTATTTCCATATCGCACCGAAACAAAATATTATAGTTAAAAATCTCATAATTATCAAATTTACATGATGAATTCAGTATATGTTATAGATGTGAATTTTCATATAAATGAGTAAATCGTCTTTGAACATATATGGATCCAGCCAAGTCATTTTGAAATGTTTGGGATTTGGTCATGCTCTTTCAAGAACATGCGAAGTAGTAAAATTGTTTTCAAAGCACATGGGTCTGCTCTAATCTTCATCTAGATCTTGTCAAATCCTTTTTAAAACAATTGCATATGTAAAACTTTGGAAACATGGTAATGCAGTCAAAATTTTTCCAAATAAATATATATTTTCTCAATGTTTTTCACAGACATGTGATATTTTCAAATCGTTTTGAGAGAACCTTGCCAGAGCATAGTGTTTTTTTCTCTAGAAACAACATAACCTAGTGAATTTCCATTTAAAGCATGTTTATCTTGTCAAAACCTATCGAACAGAGCAAATTCTGGTCAGGCCTTTTCGAGAATAATTGTATCTAGTCAAATCCCATTAAAATAGTTAAACTAGTCGAACTTCTTTGGAAGCATATTTATCTGTTGACTTCCTTCCACATTCATACAAACCTGGAAATTAAAGGAAAAGGAATCAAAGTGTTTCTTTTACTAAAAATGAATCAAAGAGTTGAAACCAGAATATGTATTATAGAACACAGTTGGTTGCATCCAGTTGGGTGAGACTAACAACTCTTCGAATCTTTTTATGGGCATATGGAATGGAATACCCATTCGGTTCATATCTTATGACCTTGATCATCATTCAGTGTACTAACCCTTTTCCTCACATAATTACTCGCTCTCTCATATCATGTATTTCAGATCTCGTATTAATATATCACCATCGGTTCTTCTTGCTCCACGCAGGCATTCGGAATACAACCACCCCATCAACCTATTGCATCGCTATCGCAACCTCGTCAAAACTCGGTATGCCCTCACTCCATCTTCTTCCCAACCATGCCATTGTTTATTTCCCTGCAGTTCGTTTATTTGTTCCACCACTTTTTTGGTGACTACATTGTTTAGATCTGAATGAACTATGGGTGATGTTCACGCTCGTATGTTTCCTACTTCTATTATTATTATTTTTGAATTCTCTATCGCAACGAACATAAAAAGTATTTTAAACATTTCTCTTAATTATTATATTTACATGATGGACTAAATACATGTGATAACGGTGAATTTTCATATGAAAGAGTCAAATATTTTCGAAAACATATGGATCTAGTTAAGTCATTTTGAAACATTTGGATCTGGTCATAAGCTTTCTAGAACATGCGATGTGGTCAAATTGTTTTTGAAACACATGGATCTGGTCAAATCCATTTGAGAACAAGAATCTTGTCAAATCCTTCATCTAGATTTGCCCCTTTTAAACCATATATATTTTAAACATGTCAGTATATTACAAAATAATAATTAAACAGTAGATCTGGTCAAATCTTTTTTAATAGGACAAATCATAATCTTTAGTAAAGAGTTGAATATAGTGAAAATCCTATGAGAGCATGTTTATCTTGTCAAAACCTGTCGAAAACATATGATCCTAGTCAGATCTTTTCGAGTACAATTGGATCTAGTCAAATTCCACTAAAACAAACATGGTGAAATCTGTTTGTTAAGAAATATGTTAGAAGCATATTGATCATATGAATTTTTTCCATATACATACAAACATGGTGAAATCTGTTTGTTAACATATTAGTGTGGTATTTATTTGTGAAATAAACGCTAGCCCGGTCAAAGAAAAGCATGCTAGCTAATTTATGGCGTTGGTAACCGAAATATGCATTGTAGAACACGTTTGGTCGTATATAATTGACTAGGACTAGCAACTCTTCAGCTCATTTTGGATGTATGTAATAGAATACCCATTCAATTCATATTCAATGATCTTGTTCACCATGTAATGTCTTAAATTTTATTCTCATAACATTAATAGTTCAATCCATTGTCACCTATTTTTCCTAAGCCTTAATTCTTCCAACTCCACCCTACCAATCGAGATACAACCATCTCGCGGACCTATCTCCTCACCATATTAACCTTGTCACATCTAGGTATGTCCTTGCTCCATCTTCATCCCAACCATTCAACTCTTCATGCCTAGGTTGTTTGTTTATTTACATGGCCATTTGTTTAGTGATTACTTTTATCAGATCCGAATGAGCCATGAGTGACATATATGCTTGTATTGTTTCCTGACTATAATGTTTTTACTGTTCATTTATGCATGCCCACGAATTATAAAAGGTATATAGTTCAACCCTTTTCCATAGTTATCAGATTTTACACAATGATGTTTACCTTGATTGCAGTGATAAGTCATGATCATTTATTCGTACTATCTTTATACACTATTGTCAAGAATATTGCACATAGATGACAATACGTATTCACACCTAGCATGATCCAAATAATTGTTGCCATGACAATATAGTTGTTAATTCCCGTATAACTTAGTCAAGCCTTTTCTGAAAACATATGGATTTGGTCCAGCCGCTTTGAAATGTTATGGTTATTGACATACTTTAAAAAGCATACAATGTGGCCAAAGTGTTTTCAAAACACATGGATCTAGTCAAATCCCATTTTAGAGCAAGGATATTGTCAAATCCTTCATCTTGATCTGGCCAAACCCTTTCAAAATGTTTGCATGTGGAAAAAGATCCATTGAAAACATGGCAATTTAGTCAAAACCGTTCAAAAGTATAGATCTAGTAAAAAAAATTGAAAACATATAAATATGATGAAATCCTTTTTTAGCATATAATAATATTGTCAAATCATATTTTTTTTCAGAACGAACCTTTAGTGAAATTCCTTTGGAACATGTTAATCTTGTCAAAACACCGTCGAAAAAGTCCAAATCTTGCGGGAACATTTTTAGGACAACTGCATCTGGTCAAATCTCATTAAAACAATTAAATTAGTCGTAACCTTTTTAAAAACTTATTGATGTGGTGAAACCCTTCCATAGACAAAAACAACCATGCGAAATCATTTGGTTAACATATGAATCTGGTCAAGTTTTTTGAAACACATACCAGTCTGGTCAAAGCAATGCATGCTATGTGTAATTTATTATTGGCTTTGCTAGCCAGTTGGCATGTGGTGGTAGGGAGGGGAGGGGGAACGGCTTTGGGTTAGGTCCATGTGCACAGTGAAAAACAGACAACAGCAAAAGAAGAAAAATATACACAGGGGCGGATAAAGCCAAAAGCAGAGGAGGTCACAAAGTAAATATAATAAGTGCCCTGGGGGGTCAAATAATGTAGACCCTTACCAATGCAGCCCTGACGCGCCTCACTTACCTGCCCGTTTTTAATCCCCCCGGCAAACCAAATTTAATCCCTTTTCCTTTTCTCAAAAGATTACGTGAGAGCGGGGGAGTTTAGAAAGAAAAGCAAAAGAAGAAGAAGAAGAAGAAAAAAGAAACGAAATTGGGAGGAGAGCTCGTGAGGGCTCCCAAATTACGTAGGAGATAAGCGAAATCCCCAAATTTCTCCCCCCATCTCCTCCCCCGTCCGCAGTCGTTTGAGTGGCCTGCGAGCGAGCGAGCGCCCCCCAGCTCCGTCTTCCCCGCGCGCAGTACGAGCGTGCAGCCGAGAGCTTCGCTTTGCTGCTGCTTTTGTGTTTCCCGACCGATTATTTTCTTGTCTTTTGTCCGTATTTTCCCGGTATTATCCTGATTTGCGGTGGTTTCTCGGTGATTTTGCCGCGTCCGCGCTCGGGCGGGGGATCTGTAATTTCTGCGCCTGGTCTGCCAAATCCTCTCGCCGGGGCTTGGATTACCAACCACCCCGCATTATTTTTCCATTTCGTTCTGGTTTACCGTTTCTTGCTCCCGTTTTCTTTTCGTTTTTTCCTCATTTTTTCCCGTCATTTGCGGCCTCCTCCCACTCGTCCCAAGATACTGTGAGCTCTGTTCGTCGTCAAAGATTTCGAGCTCTGTGCGCGCGGCGTGGGGTTTATGGTTTTCTTATAGCTGCTGCCGAGCTTGCTTGTTCTGCTTCTGGGTAGGAGCTTTGGCTTCTGCTTTTTTTGAGGAATGATGGAGGTGAGGGCGTCGCAGGAGCAGCAGGGAGGGATGGCCGGGAGGGAGCCGTTCGGACTGCCCAACAGCCCGCCCACGCCGCAGTCCTCCGGACCCGTGCCCAACATGCGCATGACCTACGGCGAGGACGGCAACGCCTACTTCCTTAAGCCGGGCTCAGCTCCGCCGCCGGCGGAGGCGTACCAGCCAGGGGGAGGCGCTGGCCTCAACATGCCGGCTGGCCCCGACGCGGCTGCTGCGGGGGGCAATGGCGGGCCGGCGTTCGAGCTCAACATGGAGGAGGAGGCCGCCAAGAAGCGCGGCCGCGCAATGAAGTACGGCGACGACGGCTCCACGTCGCTGGCATTGGTGCCCGTGCCCATGCCCGAGGAGCCGACTGCAGTGGCGCCCGGTGATTCCGGGGCTTTCTCGGCGCCGGCCGTCAAACCGGCGGCGGGCGGCGTGCTGGCGGTGCCGCCGGTGGGGATGAAGAAGCGGGGTCGCCCGAAGGGCTCCACCAACAAGGTGAAGAAGCAGGACAAGGTCATGTCTGCGCTTGCTTTCATTGGTAAATCTCTCTGAACTTCTCCATTTTTCTGTTATTATTACGGTTTTAATTACTTTTGCGAAACAATTAGAGGAATTATTTACCTGCTCTTTATTTAATTTAATTACCTGTTTAGAAATTCGAAATTTACTGCCTAGCCTCTGGACATACTGAGTAGCTTTGACTAGATCTGGGGTGTTGTACTGCGTGCAGACTGCAGGTGGAAATTACTGCTGTACCCTTCTTGCTTTTCAAACTGTAGCCTCTTTACTGTAAATGCCGTACAGGCAAGCTTAATTGAATAAGTGCTATGATTTTTGAAATAATGTGTAGCTACTAGCTAGGGATCCCTATTGCCTGACAGTTTCATCACCCAGCTGAAATTTAACTTTTGAACTGAAGCCTTACATGTCTGTTTGACTGAAGATTAAAATGTGTCGCCCTGCTTCTGTTGAGACCTACACAAGTGTTTGATCATGTTCTTGGTGAAATTGTATTTTTGCAGGGACTGCAGGAGCTGGCTTCACTCCACATGTCATTGCTGTTCAAGCTGGAGAGGTAGTAAAAATTCCTCCTCAATCCCATATTTTACATTGTAGCGGTGTCTCTTATAATATGTATTTTCGCATGTCATCTTCAGCACATACCAAAAAGCTGTGCATTTTCACATTGTAACTACAAATTCTCCACTGCACTTGTGAATAACTTGAGTGCTGCATTGCAGGATGTGGCTGCAAAGATCCTGTCATTTGCGCAGCATGGAGTTCGTGCAGTTGTTGTTCTTTCAGCAAATGGCGCCATTTCAAACGTGACTCTTCGGCAATCTGCCACTTCAGGTGGGACGGTCACATACGAGGTATGCACTCCTTATTCGAGATAATACATCTCTTTCGATGAAATGGCAATTGCCAATATACAAAAGTTCAAAAACTGAAATAGTAGCTGTGTTGAAATCACTGTGGACGGCTTGTCTACGACAGGTTTGTAACTGATGGTTCTTCCTGTTTTCTGCCACAGGGCCGATTTGAGATACTGTCACTGTCTGGATCGTTCACCGTGCAAGAGACTGGAGGCCATCGTAGCCGGACCGGTGGGCTGAGTGTTTCACTCGCAAGTCCTGATGGCCGCGTCTTGGGTGGCGGAATTGCTGGACTTCTGATTGCCTGCACACCTATTCAGGTCTGTTCTTTCACACCAACCTCAAATCTCAGTAAATCATACTCCTATATGTGCAGCCATAGTTTCACTTCATACTGTACATAGCATTCCTGATGAAACTTTCTACTACATTGCATATGCCAATACAGCCAAAAGTAAAATTCTTTGCATATTTTCGTCCCAGCGTGTTAGCATTCTTCTGTTTCTTTACTGCTTCAAACTGAGAATAGTAGCTTTACTTATGTTACTTTGTACATTACAATTGCCAATCTTTTCTATCTCATATACTAGCGAAAAGTAAAATTCTGTGCATGATTCGGTTTCAGCGTATTAGCATTTTAGCACAACTGTATGTCTCCTGGGTTTTGGTTTATGATGTTTTATGTAAAATGCTGCTGCATGATTCTATTCCTCAATAGCCAGACTGCTATTTGCAGTTAGATCCCTAGAGTTTCCACATCATAGGCATCCACCTACTAGATCAGTTCTCTATTAGCAAGAAAATTCTTTGCATAATTTCGTTTCGAGTGCATTAGCATTCCTCTGTTTCTTTACTGCAGCAATCGTTTCATACATGCCTCTCTGACTGAAACTCTGTGGACACTGTCCAAACCTGAATGTTGTTTCATGATTTTATTTCTCACTAGCCTGCTATGTACAATTACGTTCTTAAATATTCCACATCATTGGCATCCACTTGTTAGATGAGTATACTGTATTAGTAAGTCATTACACACTAGGGAAATGACTAACCAGTGCTATCCTTGCACCCACAGGTTGTGGTGGGAACCTTCAACACAGTCGCCGAGAAGAAGAAGGCGCCGAAGCACCAAGCTGCTGCTGCACATGAACCCGCCTCCGCGCCACCGAGGATGACGCCGAGCTTCGTGCCGGCGCCGATCTCCGTGCCGCCGCTGGCGACCGCTCCCATCAGCGTCGGGATGGCCCAGAACAGCCCGCCGTCCAGGGGCACGCTGAGCGAGTCCTCCGGGAGCCCGATGAACCAGGGCGTCCCGGCGGCCGCCACTCCCAGCAACAGCGGCCTGTCCAGCATGCCCTGGAAGTGAGCTGAGTGTCTGTCTGCATGCCATCGTCGTCAGTGACCAGCTTGACGTAGAACTCTGAAGCAGAAGAGAGAAAAAAAAACCTGAACTAGATGTTACCCGTTGCCTTAGCGTAATTTCGTGGTCCAGACTGTTTGTTTAGGCGTTGAACTGCTTAATGTGTCGTCGTGTCGTGGATTAATGTGTCGGATTATCGTCGTGTCGTCATCGAGTTTAACCGGTGGTTATGATAAATTTATGAACCTTTGACATTTGGTGTTCTCTGCTGGGTGTGTGGCTGTGATGCTGATGGTTGTTCAAGCTTTTCCTGTGGTATTGCTGATCTTTTTTTTCTGAGTTGGTATTGCTAATCTTTCTGCTGCTGTGATGATGGTGGTTTTTCCTTCTAGACTTTTTTTGGTATAGCTAATCTTTTTTCTGCTGTGACGATGATGGCATTTCTTTTTTGCAATTTTTCCTGTGCTCCTGCTAATCTTTCTGCAGCTGTTAATCCTTACGGTGGTGTTACTGGGTTTTGCCGTCGAGTACGTCTTCAGATGAAGTTGACGGCCTTTGGACAATACGTCTTCAGGAGAAGGCGACGGTTCAGAGATCACAGGAGGCGTCCGCCTGCTGGCTGGGTTGGCTCGCTGGTGCTGGGTCCCACATCTTCTCTTCCACACAGCAGAGGCGCTACAGCCCAAACGAGAAGACGGCCAAGAGAACACACCATCGGCGCACGAGACTTGCGGCGCCCACCAACCTCGACGCGCCGGAACCCTAGCCAGCCAGCCGCCCATGGGTATCGCCGGAGGGCGGCGCCAGTAGCGGGAGACGGGAGGAGGAGGAGGAGGAGAGCGGAAGCGGAACCCCCGCGCGCGGTGTAGATTAGGAGGGGAGGAGGGGCGAGATGTCTGTGCGGATCAAGGCGGTGGTGGACAGGTTCGTGAAGGAGCTGCAGGAGGCGCTGGACGCGGACATCCAGGACCGCATCATGAAGGAGCGGGAGATGCAGAGCTACATCCAGGAGCGCGAGCGCGAGGTCGCCGAGAGGGAGGCCGCCTGGAAGGCCGAGCTCTCCCGCCGCGAGGTAGCAATCCAACCCCCATGCTCCCTGTCTCCTTTCCAACCGTTCCGATTCATCTCCGTGCGTCTGCCCTGGTGTTGAGTCAGTTGGTGCCTTGGTGTGGTGGTGTCCATGGCATGGTGCCTTCAGAGTAAGTTCAGAAATCAGTTGCTGAATGCTGGTGCATTATGTCAGTCATATACAGTTGCTGAACGAATTCTGAAGTTTGAGTGCCGTAGTTAAATTTAATAGAAGGTGTTTGTTATGTTAGGTGTTGATTAATCAGCAATCACTGCACTTTGGGAGCAAATTTCCCATCTACGGTTACTATGAGCTTCTTTTGCGGTCTGAGGTTCAGGCGCACTGGTTACGGTAGTCAGTGACTGCATATAAACTAGCCAGCTTCTTGCACAGGCATGGAAATTTGTGGTGATATACAGTAGTGATGTGAGTGGGACTACTACTGCTCGTATCATAGTTCTCGATTCTAAGTAATGGAAAGGATTCAGTGATATACAGTAGTAATGGAAGCAAATTTGTGGTCAGAGGTTCAGGCTCACTGCTTACAGTATTCAGTAATTGGATATGGCCTAGCCAGGTTCTTGCACATGCATGAAAATTGGTATTATGATTACCTTAATATACAGTAGTGATGAGAGTGGGACTACTCCTGCTTGTGTCATAGTTTTCAGTTCTAAGAAATATAAAGGGGGATTTTATCTTGTTCAAAAAAATGTCATGTTCTTCTATTGTTAAGATGATAGATCCATAGTAATGTTGTGTGAATGTAAAATTGTGAGCCTGTGCATGGGATTACCTTAATATAGGAGTAAATCCATGCTTTAATTTATTATTAGTATTATCACAACTATGTTGTTGTGAGAGAGCAGTAGATTTCTTGAAGCCTGTGGCTCAGTCCATATTTGGGATTCCTTCTGAGCGAAGTGCTCTTATCTTCTTTCCTGCATGACTAGCACCAGGCAAAGATACATGCCTCTCTTGTTAATTGACTGCTGAAGTTTTTTTTTTCTTTGCGGATTGAATGCACCCTTTGACTTGCTTTCCTACATGTTTTTTGCTGTTGTTGCTAATGTTGTTATGTGTCGACACGTTGTGCTCATGTCTATGGATTCTGGTCTGCCCAGCAACTCATAGAAATGCAGAATAGTATTTATAGATTGCAAGCATATTTGTGCTGTGATATCAGAAAGATGTGGTGGTGTCTTGTCATATTCTGAGCACTACTCAGTTGATTGGGTAAAATGCGGTGGCTTGTGTGGTCGGTACACATGATTTCAGAGTGTCCTGTCCATCTTAAAACAAAAATTGTGGATGTCCAATATCTGAACCTGCACACCAAACTTGTCCAGGGAGAATGTAAATTCGTTAATAATTATCTTTCTGATTGTAACAAGGTATCTAATAGAGAAAATGATGTGCTTTATCATTTATGCTTTGTGGTTCGTTACGAGTGAATTTAGGCTTTATATTAGCGTAGCGAGTCCTGTTGCGATGACTATCTTTTGTCATATTAGGAGCAGCATAAGTTAAGTGCACATTTTGTTCTCTCAGACCTTAAGACATTTATTTGAACTTAGAACCAGACTTAAACAACACCTTCTTATAATCTTTAAAAATATTTTTCGACAGACAAAAAGTGAAGAGTTCCGGATCGATAGCTCTAAACCTATCCATTCCTTCCCAAATGAAACGATAACACCAGCAGCGTCCTCTTATCATGGCTTGATTGACAGACTACTCATCTTTGACAGGCTGAGATTGCGCGGCAAGAGGCGAGGCTGAAGATGGAAAAAGAGAACCTGGAGAAGGAAAAAAGCGTCCTCATGGGAACCGCCTCCAATCAAGACAACCAGGACGGAGCCCTCGAGATCACCGTCAGCGGCGAGAAGTACAGGTGCCTTCGTTTCTCCAAGGCGAAGAAGTGACAGGACGAACGAGGCGCCGAGGAGACAGCCGTGTACTGAAGTAGGGGTAGATCTGTGTACCAAATCGCCAGCGTTGGGCCTGATTTTGATTCAAATTGGATTCTTTCTGTACAGGGAATTCTTAAGATGTGCGTTGTGCGCAATAAAATGCATAGCAGCTCATGCCGAGCTAAGGATTTTCATTATGGTCGTTGTGCAAGTTTTTTTTTAGGGGGCGGGTGGTGTGCAAGTGCAACTGCTGCAAATGGGACTCAGCCGAGTCAGCTGTCATTGTCTTGTGTGGTACAGTACACCATACCAGGCCCAGCTATGCAGCTATGCTAGCAAGTCGTTAACCACTAGACCAGCTCAGTGCTGGCGGTACGAATGTTCCGGTATTAATTCTCCAATGTCTCCCCTTGCTTTCTTCTAGGCCATCCCTCAAAAAATAAAAAAACTTTCTTCTAGGCCAGCATTAGCATATCAGGCTATGTCGGTGTTCCAGCTAATTGGGCGCTAAGAAACTGTCAGCGGCCATGACAGCCTCTCGATATTCCTGCCAACTTATATATATCATCTTAACTAAGCTCCCCGTTCTTAACAGCTACGAAAACTGGCAAATCTTCTCGGCTACTCCTGGAAATTTCCTTGTAAACAAAGCCTAGTGCAGCACATTGCTCGGTTTAGTCCACCGAATGTGAGCAACAGCCTGTGTTGCGTACCAGAGCACTTTATGCCACTTTATTATTTATACAAACGTACACACGTCTTGAGATAGTACCAAAAAATTCCAGCTTTGGGAACAGCCATTTGTTTAGCCTTGGAGCGCCATCAACGGCTGGCCCATTTGGCAGCTGGGGAAGCGAGCGGAGAAACGGTCGTCGTCCTCCGGGCCACGTACGGGCCCCGCGGCCCAGCTCGGGCGAAAGCTCTCGAACGACACACCCCCGCACCCGCAGGAAACGCGCGTCCGTCCTCCGTCGCCGTTGCCGCCACGTCTATAAAACCACCCGCGACCGCGAGTCCAACCTCCACCACCGCACATCGTCCATCATCCGTCGCTCCTGCGCGCCTACGTGCGAGCCGCGGAGAGAGGAAGGCTTCCTGTCCTGTCGGTCGGTTGACATGGGCGCCACGTCGTACGAGAGGCTGTCCGGCCACGGCGCCGGGAGCGGGCGCCGCGGAGGAGGGGGAGGGGCGTGGGCGGCGCTGAGGCGCGGGCTGGCGCGGCTGTGCGCCGCGCGGCGCGGGCGGTGGGCGCCGGCGAGGGGCATGCTGGTGCGGGCGCGGGGGAGGAGCTGGCGCGGCCGCAGGAGGGTGGCGGCCGGGTGCGGGTACGACTCCGAGGGCTACGCGCGCAACTTCGACGACGGGCTGTGGAAGGCGGAGGAGGGCGCGCCGTGGAGGGCCGCCGGGCCGGCCATCGGCGCCTGCAGGCTCGCGCGTGCCGTGTCCTCCGTCCAGTGATTCATTCTTTTCCGCGTTTTTGTGATCGCCCTGTGCGCTGTGAGGTAGCTATTGGTTATTTTTTCGTAGCTTGATTAATTGTAGGACAGTTTGTAGTTTGTAAATCAGGCACGCGGAATTGAATAAATCTCTATGTACATGGCCAAGTTTTTTACTAGTTCGTTTGGAATGGTGATGATACATACATGAGAAAAAAAAGGACATGTCGACATGTCGAATGTTCGGCACAAATTATGATATGGCACGCGCATTTAGCTATCTCGCAACCTGCCAATACAAAATCTGAAAGTTCAAAGATCTATTGTAGCAGATATACCAACTCATTAGCTCCTTACAAAGAGTTGAGCTACTTCAGAATTCTCTTGGTTTTGATGGATGTTTTGCTTTTGACAGTGTCGGCCTTAGGCCAACTCCAACGCGCGACTTTGGACGTCCGGTTCGTTCGCTTTTCGTCCGTTCGAGGTAAGAAATCGGACCCGGCCGTCCATTTGCGGTCGTGCACCCAATGGTGCGCCCAACCGGCACGGCAACCCCAAAACGTCCCCGTGTTTTGGACTTGCATTTGTGCCCAAAAGAAAACCAAAATCCACATGCAAATAAATACGAAAACATAAATATAGACATTAAAAGGCTACATGGCCGCAGTTCCCACATTCACCATAGTTCATAATAAACCCAACTTAATAAAAAATCTTTAGAAAACTTCCATTGCCGCTCATTGCCGCTCGTCGTGCGTGTTGATGGACTCCTCCATGATACGCCTCATGAGCCAGGCCTCCTCCTCCTCCTCAGTCATGGGCAGCGGCGGTGGCGGGGACGGAGAAGGAGAAGGCGTCGGCGTGATGTCGCGCACACGCCTACGGCCCCGCGTTTGGGAAGGGCTGCCAGCACGAGGAGAACGCGGTCGCCGCGTGCTCGGAGGACGACCGGCAAAAAAAAAAGATTGACGACGCAGGTCGTGCTCATCGCGGAGCCACGTATCCCACAGCGGCGAACCTACGGTTACCTGGGGTCATCCACCAGATCCGGTGGCAGGTGGGAGCGGCGTCGGTTGATCTCCAGGCGGCGAGCGCGGCCGCTAACGGGCACCAGAGGGATGGGCACGCGGTCGGCCGAGAGATGCCAGATATTTGGCAAGTAGACATCTCCCCACGGCAATGGCGTCGCCGTCTCCCAGTAGCACTGGCAGACTTCGACGTGGATGTACGGCCGGTCCCGAAGCCCGGCCGCCGGCGGCGCGGTCGGGAAAGCAGGCGGATTAGGTGGTACGAGCGGCGCCGCTCTGCTGGAGCTGCGACAGCCGGAGGAGGAGCCGGCCTCATGGTCGTGCTTTCCCTTGCTGATCCAATGCCAGCCCATGGCGCCGGTGGGGAGGTGGCGAGTGGGGGTGCGGCGGCGCTACTTAGGGTTTGCTCTGGTCGGGGCTCGAGGAGGCAGACCTGCCGGGAAGTGGAAGATGTGGACTGGCCGGTCCATGACTTCCAATTGAAGAAGGACGACGACCGCAGGATGTGTGGCTGGCAGTCGGGGCCTGTCGTGCGTGCGCATTTAATTTGGGCGGTGGAGGTAGTTGGGCGGCCGCCACTCGTCCCCGTCCGTTCGATGTCCGTCTGGACACAAACGAAGCGCATGTTTGCGCCGGAAATGGGGCGGGCCGGACGTGAAACGAACAAAATTTGCGGATGTGGCCGCGCGTTGGGCCGTGTTATCTGTCCGTTTTGGCCCAAACGGACGCGGTCGGATGGGATGGGGTTGCACGTTGGAGTTGGCCTTAGTGGGGGCATTGGTCTCTTTTGGTCTCGGGAGGTTACAGTGGATTTAAAAAACTATAGCTTGAGTCATATTGATGTGTTAGTACGATCTACAGAACAATTCTCCAGAGTGTGGAGGTTTACATGATCTTTACGAGGCACCACGAACTAAGGATAGACATCACAGTTGGAGGTTCATGCGTACTTTGTATGTGATATCACATGTGGAATGGCTGTGTATGGGTGACTTTAACGAGACTCTCTATGCAACATAGCATTTTAGCAGAGCTGCTAGGCCTAAACGACAGATGAGAGTGTTTCGTGAAGTTATTGATGAGCTCTCCTTTCACGATCTAGGATGAATGGGCATCCCGTTCACATGGGATAATCGCCAATCCAATGAAGCAAATGTTAAACCAAGGTCGGATCATGCCTTTTCTAATGAGGAATTCCGGCAAGGATTTCAGCATATTCGAGTTCGCACTTGAGTTCAGTTGAATCGGATCATTGTTACGTTGAGATAAATGAAAAATTGCCAATTGAATCAAGGCCTAAGAGGCAATTCCGTTATGAGAACGTGTGGCAAACTCATGCTGACTATGACAATCTAGTGAGGCAAACTTGGCTAAACCACCGGCGAAAACCTGGACCCCAAGGTATGGCCTCCCCAGCAAGGGAGCCCCCCCCCCCCACCCGAGGCGGTCTTCTGCTATGTTGTTCTTCTTAATGATCTCCTTGATCTCATGAAGAACGGTTTCTCTGGCTTATCTTCATGTCCTGCATTGCTACTGGATGTACGATCGCCAGTACGCGTGTGCATGAGTTCGGGTGGCAAACGTGAATGTTTGCCGCACCGACAGTAGCCCCCGGGCCTGGTCCATACGTGCCGCCGGGCATCGTTGGGGTAGGCCCAAACAATGCACAGGCTTGCACCCTGACCTTGCCATGGTGGAATTCAAGTCTTTGAGATCTTCTTTGCTTCTTCATTAACCTAGAGTTGAATTAACCCCTGATAACCCACAAGTGTAGGGGATCGCAACAGCTTTCGAGGGTAAAGTATTCAACCCAAATTTATTGATTCGACACAAGGGGAGCCAAAGAATATTCTTGAGTATTAGCAGTTGAGTTATCAATTCAACCACACCTGGATAACTTAGTATCTGCAGCAAAGTGTTTAGTAGCAAAAGTGGTATGATAATAAAGGTAGCGGTAGCAAAAGTAAAGATAAATGTTTTTGGGTTTTTGTAGTAGTTGTAACAGTAGCAACGGAAAAGTAAATAAGCGAAGAACAACATGTGAAAAGCTCGTAGGCAATGGATCAGTGATGGATAATTATGCCGGATACGATTCCTCATGCAATAGTTATAACATAGGGTGATATAGAACTAGCTCCAATTCATCAATATAATGTAGGCATGTATTCCGTTAATAGTCATACATGCTTATGGAAAAGAACTTGTATGACATCTTTTGTCCTACCCTCCCGTGGCAGCGGGGTCCTTACGAAAACTAAGGGATATTAAGGCCTCCTTTTAATAGAGAACCGGAACAAAGCATTAACACATAGTGAATACATGAACTCCTCAAACTACGGTCATCACCGAGAAGTATCCCGATTATTGTCACTTCGGGGTTGTCGGATCATAACACATAATAGGTGACTATAGACTTGCAAGATAGGATCAAGAACACACATATTTTCATGAAAACATAATAGGTTCAGATCTGAAATCATGGCACTCGGGCCCTAGTGACAAGCATTAAGCATAGCAAAGTCATAGCAACATCAATCTCAGAACATAGTGGATACTAGGGATGAAACCCTAACAAAACTAACTTGATTACATGGTAAATCTCATCCAACCCATCACCGTCCAGCAAGCCTACGATGGAATTACTCACGCACGGCGGTGAGCATCATGAAATTGGTGGTGGAGGGTGGTTGATGATGACGACGGCGACGAATCCCCCTCTCCGGAGCCCCGAACGGACTCCAGATCAGCCCTCCCGAGAGAGATTAGGGCTTGGCGACGGCTCTGTATCGTGAAACGTGATGACACTTTCTCTTGATTTTTTTCTCCCCGAGACGGTATATATGGAGTTGGAGATGAGGTTGGGAGGTGTCCAGGGGGGCCACGAGATAGGAGGGCGCGCCCTAGGGGGGGCATGTCTCGTGGACAGCCCGTGGGCCCCCTGGCCTTGATTCTTTCGCCAAAAATTCTTATTAATTCTGAAAAGTGCCTCCGTGGATTTCCAGGACATTCCGAGAACTTTTCTTTTCTACACATAAAACAACATCATGGCAGTTCTGCTGAAAGCAGCGTCAGTCCGGGTTAGTTTCATTCAAATCATGCAAGTTAGAGTCCAAAACAAGGGAAAAAGTGTTTGGAAAAGTAGATACGTTGGAGACGTATCAACTCCCCCAAGCTTAAACCTTTGCTTGTCCTCAGGCAATTCAGTTGATAAACTGAAAGTGATGAAGAAAAACTTTTACAAACTCTGTTTGCTCTTGTTGTTGTAAACATGAAAAGCCAGCATTCAAGTTTCAGCAAATATTATGAACTAACCATACTAACAATAACACATAGGTCTCACAATTACTCATATCAATAGCATAATCAGCTAGCGAGCCATAATAATAAAACTCGGATGACAACACTTTCACAAAATAATCATAACATGATATAATAAAATGGTATCTCGCTAGCCCTTTCTGAGACCGCAAAACATAAATGCAGAGCACATTTAAAGATCAAGGACTGACTAAACATTGTAATTCATGGTAAAAGAGATCTAGTCAAATCATACCCAATATAAACCAATAATAATGAATGCAAATGACAGTGTGCTCTCCAGCTGGTGCTTTTTAATAAGAAGGGATGATGACTCAACATAAAAGTAAATAGATAGGCCCTTCGCAAAGGGAAGCAGGGATTTGTAGAGGTGCCAGAGCTCGATTTTAAAATAGAGATTGAATAACATTTTGAGCGGCATACTTTTGCTGTCAACGCAACAACTATGAGATGGCTGTATCTTCCATACTACATGCATTATAGGCAGTTCCCAAATAGAATGGTAAAGGTTTATACTCCCCCAACCACCAACAAGCATCAATCCATGGCTTGCTCGAAACAACGAGTGCCTCCAACATACAACAACCTGGGGGAGTTTTGTTTAGTTATTTTGATTTGCTTTGATCTTTTTGGATCATGGGACTGGGCATCCCGGTTACCGCCCCTTTCTCATGAATGGGGAGCGGAGTCCACTCCTCTTGAGAATAACCCACCTAGCATGGAAGATATAGGCAACCCTAGTTGAAACATGAGCTGCTCGAGCATACAAAACAGAATTTCATTTGAAGGTTTGGAGTTTGGCACATACAAATTTACTTGGAACGACAGGTAAATACCGCATATAGGAAGGTATAGTGGACTCATATGAAACAACTTTGGGGTTTAAGGAGTTTGGATGCACAAGCAGTATTCCCGCTTAGTACAAGTGAAGGCTAGCAAAAGACTGGGAAGCGACCAACTGAGAGAGCGACAACAGTCGTAAACATGCATTAAAATTAATTTACACCGAGTACAAGCATGAGTAGGATATAATCTACCATGAACCTAAATATCATGAAGGCTATGTTGATTTGATTCAACTACATGCGTGAACATGTGCCAAGTCGAGTCACTTAATACATTCAAAGGAGGATACCATCCCATCATACCGCATCATAATCATTCTAATAGCATGTTGGCACGCAAGGTAAACCATTATAACTCATAGCTAATCAAGCATGGCAGAAGCAACTATAATCTCTAAATGTCATTGCAAATATCTTTACTTCATAATAGCTGACTCAGGAACGATGAATCATCATATTTACAAAAACAAGATAGGTCGAGTTCATACCAGCTTTTCTCATCCCAATAAGTCCATCATATATCATCATTATTGCCTTTCACTTGCACGACCGGACGATGTGTATAATAATAAGAGTGCACGTGCATTGGACTAAGCTGGAATCTGCAAGCATTCACATCAAGAGAGAAGACAAGTAATATGGGCTCTAAGTTAAATAAACAATCATGCATATAAAAGCCACTAAGCATTTTCAATATGGTCTTCTCGACCCCCCCAAAAGAAAGAAAATAAAACTATTTATACAAGAAAGCTCCCAACAAGTAAAAGAAGAACGCGAAATCTTTTTGGGTTTTCAATTTAATTTCTACTACAAGCAGGGAAATTAAACTAACTAATTTTTTTGGTTTTTCTTAAGGTTTAACAAACACACAAGAAGAAAGCTAGAAAAAGAAATTTATACTAACATGGATAATACAATGAAAGAGTATGAGCACCGACGACTAGTGTGTGAACATGAATGTAAAGTCGGTGAGAAATACGTACTCCCCCAAGCTTAGGCTTTTGGCCTAAGTTGGTTTAATACCAAGGACCGCTGCTACTTTCCCCGGTGTAGTGGGAGGTGTAATCAGGGTACCACTGGCTGGTAATCTCCGGATCCCACTGGACAAATGATGCACGATAAGGGTCCAGCTCAGGTTCCGGCTCAGGTTCAGGTTCCGGAGTAAAAGCTTGGGCTAGATGGTTTTTCACCGCGTCCGGCGTGACAAGACGATTTTCTGCAAGAAAATCAAATAACAGAGGTGCAGGCAAAATAATGAACTCAAAGTGTTTTTATTGAATCTAAGTCTATACAGGAGCATCTTTTCTTCGTTGTCAACAATAAACTTGTACGCTACCATGCTCTTGTAATCTAAAATGTGAGGAGGTAATTTTGTCTCCTCCTCCTCAAGGTGCCTAATGGGTATCTGAAAATGTTCAGCAAGGCGTGCAACATAGATACCTCCTGTCGGTGTCAAAACCGGCGGATCTCGGGTAGGGGGTCCCGAACTGTGCGTCTAGGCGGATGGTAACAGGAGACAAGGGACACGATGTTTTTACCCAGGTTCGGGCCCTCTCGATGGAGGTAAAACCCTGCTCCTGCTTGATTAATATTGATGATATGGGTAGTACAAGAGTGGATCTACCACGAGATCAAGGAGGCTAAACCCTAGAAGCTAGCCTATGGTATGATTGTTGTAATGGTTGTTCGTCCTACGGACTAAAACCCTCCGGTTTATATAGACACCGGAGAGGGCTAGGGTTACACAGAGTTGGTTACAATGGTAGGAGATCTACATATCCGTATCGCCAAGCTTGCCTTCCACGCCAAGGAAAGTCCCATCCGGACATGGGACAAAGTCTTCAATCTTGTATCTTCATAGTCTTGGAGTCCGGCCGATGATGATAGTCCGGCTATCCGGACACCCCCTAGTCCAGGACTCCCTCAGTAGCCCCCGAACCAGGCTTCAATGACGACGAGTCCAACACATATATAGTCTTCGGCGTTGCAAGGCGGGTTCTCCTTCAAATTCCATGTGCTTGCCGTATAGTGTCTGGCTCCCTTATAAATGTTGCGCTCCTTGGCTTCCACGCCCAATAATGGCCTTCTTCCACGCGTCGCACGAATGCGAAAAGCCAGGGTACCTTTTACGTTTTACCTCCTAGCTGCGCAAGTAATCTGCCTATAAGAGAGATAAGAATCCAGATCCAAATCACACCATCCTTCTTCCGCGAATACTCATCGGAGCGCTTCTGACCGAAAACCCATTCCATCATGGACCGTTGACGTGGCTCCTCTTCTCGCGCTCCCAGCCCTTCGCCAGGAGATTGGAGGAGATGCTCAGTTCCGCACAATGAGCTGGTGAAGCTTCAAGCGGAGGGATATCTTCCTCCGGCCTTTATGGTCCCGATTCGAGCCAGGCAGGCCACATACAAAGGCGGGAAGCAAGCGGAGGCCACCCCTAGTCCCTCTAAAGGAGAGCGGGTGTGCTTCATCCCCTATCTAATAAGGGGGCTCGGATTTCCCGTGCATCCGTTCCTCCGCGGGCTTCTGGAGTTCTATGGACTCCAACTCCATCACCTTACGCCCGCCTCTATTCTGCACATCGCGGGTTTCGTAGCTCTTTGCGAGCTATTCTTGGGCATCGAGCCCCATTTTGCGCTGTGGAAGAGGCTATTCTGCCTCGTACCCCGTTCTCACGAGGGGTCAATATATCAAGTGGGCGGTGCCGAAATATGGCGCATCGCCGGGACCGGATATCCATCTGGAACCCCAAAGAAGGCGTCCGAAGACTGGCCTTCGGAATGGTTTACATAGAAGACGCTCCACTGCCGGACCCAGTTCGGATCGGCCTCCCGGAGTTCAGCAAGGCTCCTCTGAAGAAACGCCTAAGTTGGCGCCCGCGTAGCCCTCAACTGGAGGAAGACAAGGGCGTCCATTATTTGATGGGCCGGATAAGGTTGCTGGACCATTCCGGATTGACCATGATTGGAGTCATGGCCACGTGCATAATGCAGGGGGTGCAGCCGCTGCAATACAGGGGCCACCCCATGTGGGATTTCAACGGGGAAAATGATGCCACCCGTCATGGCCGCAAAGGGCCGGGATCGGCCGAAGATCTGGTAAAGATTCTGTCCGGCCTGTACAAGAGGGAGAAGGAGGACTTCCTCCAGACGAGCCCATTGAATGGGTTCTCCATGAATAACCCTCGGAGCTGGGTAAGCGGATGTTTATTTATCCGACCCGCGCTTTCAAATTTAAGTACCTTACTTTATGGTTTTGACGCAGGAACTGCGTCGGACTGTGGAGAGCATACATAGTCCGGCCCCACAACCCGAGGATCCGGGAAGATCCCTTGATCCGGCCTCCGAAGAGAATCGGGACATAAAGGTGGAGCTAATTGACGGGGTGTTCCACCAACTCAGCATGGACAACGCTCTAGTCGCCATTACGGCCGACTACCCCGGCTTGTCACCGGCTTCCTAGGTACTTATGACCGAAGTCCTGACACCATTACTCCATCCTTGCGCATTTCTGACCACCGTACACAACGGTGTCTTGCAGGAGGTACCTTCGAGGCGGGAAGCCGAACCCGCGGCGGCTGACCAACAGGGGTCAGTCCGGCCCCGCAGGCGTAAGAGGGGTGCGGTGCGAATCGAAACGTCACCGCAATGGTATAGCTCGCGACCATCATTTAGGACGAAGTTCCTAGGAGGTGTTTGAATGCTCATGACTTTTGCAGGAGAAAGAGTGCTCGCCGGACTGTGGGCGGAGAGGTTGCCAACCAAGCCTCTGCCAGCCAGGCTCCAACACCTGGTCTGGAGGGGGAGGCGAGCGCAAGGCGCGAGCTGGATACTCCTCCAACGGAGGATGCCGACAGGCTGTCCGCCACCAGGTCTGAGGTGGAGAGCGCCATGAACCATAGGCGCCGCCGGACAGTTTTTCGTGACGTGTGCTTCTCCCCTGAGGCGTTGAATGCCTTTAACGTGGGAGACGCGCACCTCCGTGCTGCTCAAGATGGTTTGACTAGAGCCACGGAGCAGTATGTAAAAGACATACGGGTAAGAGATTTTAATAGTTGTATATGCCAGTAGCCCCCGAGACTTAAAGTAGTTAGAGTAACTGATTTAAGGATCATTTGATATGCAGGATCTTACAGAGAAGAATACCCAATTGTCCCAGGAGCTACAAGAGTGCAAGGCCCAACTTGAGGCCGCACTCGCTGCCGCAGGAGGAAACACAGAGACCCCTCCTGGTAACACATTATTTCAAAAAGATAAGTGGTGTGTGGCGTGCGTGTAAGTCTGACAATGATATTGCAGATGTTGCCGGACTGGATCCGGACAAGCAACACCTACTGCGCCAGCTGAAGGCCGGCGAGAGGGTGCTTATGAAGGTGCAGCAGGAGAGGAACAAACTCCAGGATGCCCATGCCCAGCTTGGACAAGAGCTGAAAGGTGTTCGGGCCGAGCCGTCTGGCTCCGTGAAGGAGAATCAGCGGCTTCGTCGCGGCATCTATAGTAAGTGCTTGAGCGAACTCCTTTGAAAAGAAGAGTTCGGCGAGGAAGTCAATTGACAGAAATATGTCTGTAGGTGTGCTCACAGGTCGCCCTGCGGAGGAGATGCCCGTCTCAACGGGTGATCAACTTCCCGAGCTGGTGCAACTGCTCGAACGTGTTCGGCAGGCGATGAGCGGCATCGTCCAGGCCTTATGGCCGTCCCTCTCCCTACCCGAGGGCCTTGGAGAGCTTGCGGAGAAGCTTCAGGGAGCGCGGCAGCGCTTCCGTTTATGGAAGATATCGGCCTGCCGCCAAGGTGCCAGGGAGGCCTGGGCCATGGTGAAGACGCGGTACAAGAAGGCGGATCCCAACCACATGGCCGAGGTCGGACCTGTGGGGCCCGATGGGAAGGAGATCCCTGTGAGCTTAGTGTACGGCCAAGTAGAGTTGGCCGCTAAATATTCCCAATGGGACTGTAAATTAGACAGCCTGTTAGACGGGATTGAGGAGGAGTACAGTCAGTCGATTTGACGATGTATTTAAAATGACATGTAAAATGCCTTCTAGCCGGATTGTAGATCGTTTGTCTTTGCCGACCTTTTCACTTCAACCTTGGGACCCTAGAGTCTGGAGTGTGTCCGAATACCTTCTCGGTTAAGAAAAAACTGGGGCATGCATGGAGACCAGGCGTATGGGTCATTAGTGCTTTATCATACAAGTGCCCAACTAGTTATGTTATATTACATGGTTAGTAAGAAACATCTTCCAGGGAGAATAGTTCCATTAAGGGTTCCTTTCCCTGGGAGGCATGCCCTAAAGTGCATGTCCGGACTGCGAAAAGAACAAGAAAACATCTGGGGGCAGATAAATAAATAGGTAAAAAAATCATCTTTCAAGTCACCGACCGAATATTCCCTTAAGAACGCTAGCTTTCGGCTTCACCCAGTCTGAGGTACACATCCGGCTGACCCGGCAGTAACAATCGCAGAGGTGCTCCCTTTACCTCCTAGCCGAACAATCAGGAACATAGGGGTAAGCACAGGAGCCAGGCAACCCAGCTTGGCCAAAACTTAAGTCATATCGATGCATATAATGGTGAATAAAAGGTACATGTGGAAGTTTGACACATGTGCTGGGCATGAAGCCCGTATAAGTAAGCTTCTGGTAAAGAAGCCCCCTGGTATAATGAGTGCGGATAGCACATCAAGTGTGTGCGAACAATGCGCAAATAGGCCTCTAAGGGCTTTAATGAAAAAGGTGAGAGAAAAGAGAGAAATAAAAGACGGCTGAAGTGTAAAAACATGGACGGAGGAAGGAAACGAACTCTTAGTCCGGCGCTAGGCGTAAAATCTTCGGAGGCGGGCCGCGTTCCATGGGTTCGGCTCGAGTCGGTTGTCCGATGCACTTCGCAGACGGTATGCTCCGCCGGTCAGGACTTGGTCGATGATGAAGGGACCCTCCCATTTGGGCTTGAGTTTGTCCTTTTTCTTGTCCGGCAGGCGTAGAACTAGTTCGCCAACGTTGTAAGTTTTAGCCCGTACTTCTCTGCTTTGATATCTTCGAGCCTGCTGCTGATAGAATGCGGAACGGGCCTTTGCCACATCGCGTTCTTCCTCCAATGCGTCAAAGCTGTCCTGCCGATCCAGCTCGGCTTCTCTTTCTTCGTACATGCGCACTCGAGGTGAGTCATGAATGATGTCGCAGGGCAAAACTGCCTCTGCACCGTATACCATGAAAAATGGTGTGAATCCGGTAGTACGGTTGGGCGTTGTCCGCAGCCCCCAGAGTACGGAGTCAAGCTCCTCTACCCAGTGCGTGTTAGATTCCGTAAGGGACCGCACTAGTCTGGGTTTGATGCCGCTCATTATTAGACCATTTGCTCGTTCCACTTGACCGTTGGTTTGAGGATGATAGACTGAAGCGTAATCGAGCTTAATGCCCATATTTTTGCACCATAATTTAACCTCGTCGGCCGTGAAGTTCGTGTCGTTATCGGTAATGATGCTATGGGGGACGCCATAACGGTGTACTACCCCGTATATGAAGTCTATCACTGGTCCGGACTCTGCCGTTTTAACTGGCTTGGCCTCTATCCATTTGGTGAATTTGTCCACCATGACCAATAGGTACTTTTGCTTGTGGGTTCCCCCTTTAAGGGGTCCAACCATGTCAAGCCCCCAGACCGCAAACGGCCAGGTGATGGGTATGGTTTTGAGGGCGGTGGGTGGCATATGGCTCTGTTAGCAAAGAGCTGACAACCGACGCATCTTTGGACTAAGTCCTGAGCATCTGCCTGGGCCTTCGGCCAATAAAATCCTGTACGGAATGCCTTGCCTACAAGGCCCCGAGCTGCGGCGTGGTGTCCGCCTAGTCCGGCATGAATTTCAGCCAGAAGGGTGCGCCCTTCCTCTTCGGAGATACACCTTTGAAGGACTCCGGTTGTGCTTTTCTTATAGAGTTCTCCCTCGTGGACCTTGTAGGCTTTAGATCGCCGAACTATGCAGCGGGCCTCATTTTGGTCTTCGGGAAGTTCCTACCTAAGTAAGTAGGCTAGGAATGGCTCTGTCCACGGGGCGATTACTGCCATTATTTCGTGGGCTGAAGGTGTTATTTCATCGGCTGAGTCGCCGATTATGTTAGATTGTTCTGTGTTGGGCGGTGCGGCTGCTTCCGGGTTGTTATTTCCGGACTCCTCTTCCCATAGTACGGATGGCTTAAAGAGCCGTTCCAGGAAGATGTTTGGAGGGACAGCGTCGCATTTCGCGCCGATGCGTGCCAATAAGTCGGCTTCTTGGTTATTATCCCGGGCTACGTGGTGGAATTCGAGTCCTTCGAACCGAGCTGACATTTTTAGGACAGCATTACGATAGGCTGCCATTTTCGGATCCTTGGCGTCAAAGTCTCCATTTACTTGGGATATTGCAAGGTTTGAATCCCTGCGCACCTCTAGGCATTGAATGCCCATGGAGATTGCCATCCGGAGGCCATGTAGGAGGGCCTCGCATTCGGCTGCATTGTTGGAGTCCGTGTACATTATCTAAAGTACGTATTGGACTGTGTCCTCGGTTGGGGACGTCAATACGATGCCAGCCCCCAAGCCGGCCAACATTTTGGAGCCGTCGAAATGCATAATCCAATTGGAGTATGCGTCGTACTCTTTAGGGAGTTCGACTTCAGTCCATTCAGCGACAAAGTCAGCCAAGACTTGCGACTTTATAGCTCGCCAAGGTTTGTAAGTTATATCAAATCGTAAGAGCTCAATGGCCCATTTTGCAATCCTGATCGTCGCGTCGCGGTTGTTTATGATGTCGTTGAGGGGCACTTCGGAGGCCACTGTTATCGAACACTCTTGAAAGTAGTGTCGGAGCTTCCGGGATGCCATGAACACTGCGTACGCTATCTTTTGATAGTGCGGGTAACGGGACTTGTAGGGAGTTAAGATAGTAGATACGTAGTACACTGGTTTTTGAAGAGGGAATTTATGCCCTTCTGTTTCTCGTTCGACGACGAGTACCGCGCTTACAGCTTGATGTGTTGCCGCGATGTATAACAACATTGGTTCGCCCAGGTTAGGCGCAGCCAGGACCGGATTTGTTGCCAATATGGCTTTTATTTCTTCGAGTCCGGCAGTGGCAGCATCTGTCCACTCGAAGTGTTCGGTGCGCCTGAGGAGGCGATAGAGGGGCAATGCCTTTTCTCCCAAAACGGGAGATAAAGCGGCTTAGAGCCGCCACGCATCCAGTCAATTTTTGCATTTGTTTGAGGTCTTTTGGAATATCCAGCTGTGACAGAGCTCGGATCTTGGCTGGGTTTGCTTCAATTCCTCTACCGGATACAATGAAGCCCAGGAGCTTTCCGGCTGGTACGCCGAAAACGCATTTCTCCGGATTCAGCTTAATGTCATATGCTCGGAGGTTGTCGAATGTGAGCCTCAAATCATCTACTAGAGTCTCGACGTGTCTGGTTTTGACGACTACGTCGTCTACGTATGCCACTACTATTTTGCCGATCTAGGTAGCCAGACATGTCTAAATCATGCGCTGATATGTTGCGCCGGCGTTTTTGAGTCCGAAGGGCATCGTGTTGAAGCAGAATGGTCCATATGGAGTAATGAATGCCATTGCGGCTTGGTCCGCCTCCGCCATCTTGATTTGATGGTAGCCGGAGTATGCGTCAAGGAAGCACAATGAATCGTGCCCTGCAGTAGCATCGATTATTTGGTCGATGCGGGGAAGGGGGAAGGGATCCTTTGGGCAGGCCTTATTGAGGTCTTTAAAATCGACGCATAGGCGCCAGGATTTGTCCTTCTTTGGTACCATTACTAGGTTTGCTAGCCAGTCCGGATGTTTGATGTCTCTGATGAATCCGGCTTCCAGTAGTTTGGCTAGCTCTTCTCCCATTGCCTGTCTTTTGGGTTCGGAAAATCGTCGAAGAGCCTGTTTGACTGGCTTGAATCCTTTTAGGATGTTTAGGCTGTGTTCTGCCAATCTGCATGGGATTCCTGGCATATCTGAAGGGTGTCAGGCAAAGATGTCCCAATTTTCCCGAAGGAATTCTCGCAGTGCGGCATCTACATCAGGGTTCAACTGTGCCCCGATGGAGGCCGTCTTTGTTGGGTCCGTTGGATGGACCTGGAATTTGACTATTTCATCCGCTGGTTTAAAGGAGGTGGACTTGGATCTCTTATCGAGTATCACATCGTCCCTATTCACCGTAGAGCGCAGCGCATTGAGTTCCTCCGCCGCTAGGGCTTCATATAGTGCCTCCAGGGCTAATGCGGCTGTCTTGTTTTCGGCGCGGAGTGCTATGTCCGGATCACTAACGAGAGTGATTATTCCGCTGGGCCCTGGCATCTTAAGCTTCATGTACCCGTAATGGGGTATGGCTTGAAAAATTGTGAATGCCTCTCGTCCTAATATAGCGTGATATCCGCTGCTGAACGGGGCCACTTGGAACGTGACCTCTTCGGACCTGTAATTGTCCGGCGAGCCGAACACCACATCAAGTGTGATTTTTCCTGTGCAGCGCGCTTCCCGGCTAGGGATTATTCCTCTAAAGGTTGTGCTGCTTCGCTCAATGCGGCTCCAGTCTATTTCCATTTTTTGAAGAGTTTCCTCGTAGATGAGGTTTAGTCCGCTGCCGCCATCCATGAGTACCTTGGTAAGACGAAAGCCGTCCACTATTGGACTGAGGACCAATGCGGCTGGTGCTCGGGCTGTTCGGAATTTAGGTTCGTCGCTGGCGTTGAAGGTGATGACCGTGTCGCTCCATGGATTTGTTGTTGCTACTTGGTAGACTTCGGCGAGGCTGCGGATTGTTCGTTTTCGCATATTATTTGATGCGAAAGTCTCGAAGACTGTTGACACCGTACTGGTACTGTTGGAGTGGTGTTCCGGGGCTAGAAGCTCCTTGCCACTTTTGGCCACCTGCCGCAGTATCCAACATGCTCGAAGGCTATGTGTTGGGGTGGCGCCTTCTGTACTGTGAATTTTACAGGGTCCGCTGAGCCATCCCTCTAGTATGGTTCCGTGCCCTTTATGGGGTTTTTGTTTTTTGGTTTTTGTACCTGGTGCCTGAGTGTGATGCACCCTTTTGTTACGGACTAGGGTTGTATTCGGGGCCGGATTGTCCCAAAACTTAGTTTCAGTTTTCCAGAAACTCTGCATCGCACAGTACTTTCGTACTATGGACGCCAGGTCGGCGAAGCGTGTAATTTCACGACGACTGACGGCGTTCAAGATTCCCTCGTTCGTGCAATTATTGCAGAAAATTGAAATTGCGTTTTCCTCTCGACAGTCCTTTATCCTGTCCATAACCAGGAGGAATCTGGCCCAGTAATGATGTACTGTTTCAGCGGGCTCTTGCCGGATTTGAGATAGATCGCATATATCTGGGTGGGTGGGTGGAATTGAGTCCGGAACCCTACCCATCTCGAGGCTCAAGGGCCGAGAAGTTTCCGAATTTGGAAGCATGGATTGCTGGACGTTGTCCAACGAGTCCGGTCCGATGCCTGACTTTAGGTTTAGTGCTTGATCGAAGTCCGTCCCTCCGCAGGAATACGGCATGGAGGGTTCGAGAGCCCGGACATGACTAGTTTTCAATACAGGAGAAGAGTCGCCGCGTTGTTCCTCTACCACCGCAATGTGGCGGGTAACCTGGGGAGAGTTAATCTCTCTCAGATCGGTTTTAAGCCCAATCTGATTGTAGTCTGTAGCGACTCCCAGGGTGGCGATGCGATCCAAGAGCTCGTTTATGGACGAGAGCTCTATTGGATCCAGCTGCTCGGCGAATTCCGAGTTGACGTGAAGATTGCTTTTGATGACCCGAGAGGTCATCGTTGAAGCGGTGGCCGAACAGGTGGTCATGAGAAAACCACCTAGTCGGATAGTTTGGCCGGTGGCCAGGGCTCCTTTGATGATGACACCGTCTTTAAAGACGGGAAGAGGCATCCTTCCTGATTGGTACGGCACAGAGGAACTCTCAATGAAAGCACCAATGTCGGTGTCAAAACCGGCGGATCTCGGGTAGGGGGTCCCGAACTGTGCGTCTAGGCGGATGGTAACAGGAGACAAGGGACACAATGTTTTTACCCAGGTTCGGGCCCTCTCGATGGAGGTAAAACCCTACTCCTACTTGATTAATATTGATGATATGGGTAGTACAAGAGTGGATCTACCACGAGATCAAGGAGGCTAAACCCTAGAAGCTAGCCTATGGTATGATTGTTGTAATGGTTGTTCGTCCTACGGACTAAAACCCTCCAGTTTATATAGACACCGGAGAGGGCTAGGGTTACACAGAGTCGGTTACAATGGTAGGAGATCTACATATCCGTATCGCCAAGCTTGCCTTCCACGCCAAGGAAAGTCCCATCCGGACACGGGACGAAGTCTTCAATCTTGTATCTTCATAGTCTTGGAGTCCGGCCGATGATGATAGTCCGGCTATCCGGACACCCCCTAGTCCAGGACTCCCTCACATCCAAATATGGGGCCTTTTGTACGATTCAGGGCTAGCCGTTTAGCAACGACGGCACCCATACTAAAAGTATTGTCTCCTAGCAAAGCATGTTGAAGAATAATAATATCTGGAACGCTCAAATTCCCACTATTTCCACGACCAATCAAGCATCTACTAGCAAATATAGCAAAGTAGCGTAAAACAGGGAAGTGTATGCTAGAGACTTTTGCCTCGGAGCCTATATCATGCATTGGAATTGCTTGGGACCTCAAAAATTTAACATGCAAGCTCAAGAACATGGTCACCTATGCAGCAAAATTTGCAATTAATAAAGCACTAGAACAAAAACTAATTGGACCAATGGAGGAGTCACATACCAAGCAACAATCTCCCAAAGCAGTTTTGCGAATGGAGCTTTGAGCTAAGAGATCAAAAATCGCAGCAAAACGAGCTAGAACTCGGGCTTGAGCTGGATGGGGATTTTTTTGTGTAGAAGATGAAGTGTTTGGGTGCTGGCATAAGTGGAGGGGGGCCACCAGGGGCCCACGAGACAGGGGGCGCGCCCTACAGGGGGGGGGGGCACCCTCCTCTCTCGTGGCCTGGTGCTTGGCCCTCCTGCCGTGTTCTCAGTGCCTAAAATCCTCAAATGTTCCAGAAAAAATCATACTAAATTTGCAGGGCATTTGGAGCACTTTTATTTTTGGACTTTTTTTAATGCACGGATAATTCAGAAAATAGACGGATAATACTATTTTTGCTTTATTTATTCTAAATAACAGAAAGTAAAAAGAGGGTACAGAATGTTGTGCCTTCTAGTTTCATCCATCTCGTGATCATCAAAATGAACCCACTAACAAGGTTGATCAAGTCTTGTTAACAAACTCATTCCGTATAACACGGAACCGGAGAAATTTCGAATAACACTAAGTTACCTCAACGCGGATATGAAAATCCCCAACAATAAGAATATCATACTTTTTCTTGACAGTAGGGAGAGGAAATTCAAAACCTCCAAAAATGATAGTTCGAACTTTTTCAATAGAATTGATGCTATGAACTTGAGATTGTTTCCTCGGAAAATGTACCGTATGCTCATTACCATTAACATGAAAAGTGACATTGCCTTTGTTGCAACCAATAACAGCCCCTATAGTATTAAGAAAAGGTCTACCAAGGATAATAGACATACTATCGTCCTCAGGAATATCAAGAATAACAAAGTCCGTTAAGATAGTGACACTTGCAACCACAACAGGCACATCCTCACAAATATCGACAGGTATAGCAGTTGATTTATCAGCCATTTGCAAAGATATTTCAGTAGGTGTCAACTTATTCAATTCAAGTCTATGATATAAAGAGAGAGGCATAACACTAACACCGGCTCCAAGATCACATAAAGCAGTTCTAACATAATTTCTTTTAATAGAGCATGGTATAGTTGGAACACCCGGATCTCCAAGTTTCTTTGGTATTCCACCCTTAAAAGTGTAATTAGCATGCATGGTGGAAATTTCAGCTTCCGGTATATTTCTTTTATTTGTGATGATATCCTTCATATACTTAGCATAAGGATTTACTTTAAGCATATCAGTTAAGCGCATACGTAAGAAAATGGGTCTAATCATTTCAGCAAAGCGCTGAAAATCCTCATCATCCTTTGACTTGGATGGTCTAGGAGGAAAGGGCATGGGTTTCTGAACCCATGGTTCTCTTTCTTTACCGTGCTTCCTAGCAACAAAATCTCTCTTATCATAACATTGATTCTTTGATTGTGGGTTATCAAGATCAACAACAAGTTCAATCTCTACAACATTGTTTTTGCTAGGTTGAGCATCAACATGAACATTATCCTTAACATTATCACTAGGTTCATGTTCATCACATGATTGTGTTTCAGCATCAAAAATAGAAATATCATTGGGATTCTCAGGTGTATCTACAGTAGGTTCACTAGAAGCATGCAAAGTTCTATCGTTTTTCTTTTTCTTCTTTTTAGAAGAACTAGGTGCCTCTAAATTATTTCTCTGAGAATCTTGCTTGATTCTCTTAGGGTGGCCTTCAGGATACAAAGGTTCCTGGGTCATTCTACCAGTTCTAGTAGCCACTCTAATAGCAAAGTCATTTTTATTATTTAATTCATCAAGCAAATCATTTTGAGCTTTGAGTACTTGCTCAGCTTGAGTAGCAACCATAGAAGCATATTTGCTAACGCGGTGAAGTTCATCTTTAACTCTAGCCAGATTATCACCTACGCGTCCTATCTCGAAAGCATTATTCTTTAACTCTCTACCAACATAAGCATTAAAACTTTCTTGTCTAGCCATAAAGTCATCAAATTCATCTAAGCATGGGCTATGAAATTTAGTAGAGGGTATTTCAACTTTATCATATCTATAGAGAGAATTTACCTTTACTACCTGTGTCGGGTTATCAAGACAATGTAGTTCTTCAGGCGGTAAATTAAGACCATGTATTTCTTCAATAGGAGGTAAATTCTTAACATCTTCAGCTTTAATACCTTTTTCTTTCATTGATTTCTTTGCCTCTTGCATATCTTCAGGATTGAGAAATAAAACACCTCTCTTCTTCGGAGTGGATTTAGGAATAGGCACAGGAGTTGGGTCAATTGGTTCAGGAATTACTTCAGGAGCTGGCTTAGGAAGAGGCCAATTATTTTCATTAGTCAACATATTATTCAATAGTATTTCAGCTTCGTCGACTGTTCTTTCCCTGAAAACACAACCAGCACAACTATCCAAGTAGTCCTTGGAAGCATTGGTTAGTCCATTATAAAAGATATCAAGTATTTCATTTTTCTTAAGAGGATGATCAGGCAAAGCATTAAGTAACCGGAGAAGCCTCCCCCAAGCTTGTGGGAGACTCTCTTCTTTGATTTGCACAAAATTATATATTTCCCGCAAGGCAGCTTGTTTCTTATGAGCAGGGAAATATTTAGCAGAGAAGTAATAAATCATATCCTGGGGACTACGCACACAACCAGGAGCAAGAGAATTATACCAAGTCTTAGCATCACCCTTTAATGAGAACAGAAATATCTTAAGGATACATAAATAGCGAGACTTCTCATCATGAGTAAACAGGGTAGCTATATCATTCAGCTTGGTAAGATGTGCCACAATAGTTTCAGATTCAAGGCCATAAAAAGGATCAGATTCAACTAAAGTAATAATATCAGGATCAACAGAGAATTCATAATCCTTATTAGTAACACAAATAGGTGAAGTAGCAAAAGCAGGATCAGGTTTCATTCTAGCATTAAGAGACTGCTGCTTCCATTTAGCTAATAATTTCTTAAGATCATTTCTATCATTGCAAGCAAGAATTTCCATAGCAGCTGGTTCATGCATAACATAACCTTTAGGAACAACAGGTAATACATAATCATTGGGGGAACCTTCATCATCACTATCATCAGTAATAGGATCTTCAGTAATTTCATTCCCCCTAAATCTAGCAAGTTGTTCATCAAGAAATTCACCTAATGGCAAAGTAGTATCACGCACAGAAGTAGTTTCATCATGCATAGTAGAAGTGGCATCATCAATAACATGCGACATATCAAAATTCATAGTAGTAGTAGGTTTAGGTGTAGCAAGCCTACTGATAACAGAAGGAGAATCTAGTGCAAGCACTACAAAAAAATACACTTCCGTGATGATACGTGTTTGTCACAGTAGGTCGCGTTTTTTGTCATGCATGTACATCCATGACAAATTTATGACAGAATTAAGATAGTCATACATGTGCTGTCGTAGAAGTGTTCCATGACATTACCAAAATTATCATCACGGAAGTGTCCACTTCCATGACGATAAATCACGCGTCACAGAAGTGCTTTCATCAAGGGTTACCGACACGTGGCATCCACCGTAACCGAACACCGTTAAGCTATCGGGTCGGGTTTTGGATCCGATAACCCGTTAACAGCCCCGACCAATGGGAAATTTCCACGTGTAAAATTCTTATTGGCCGGACGAAACACGTGTCAGCTCGTCAGTGGGTCAGATAGGCGCCTATGATATGTCAACACGTGCCACGGCCCACCACTGGCCCATTTAGCTTACAAAGCCGGCCCGTTTGACTTGGTCAAAAGTTAACGGGCTAGCCCATGAAAAGCCTGTTAACGGTCTCTTTGCAAATAGCCCATTTTACGGCCCGTTAGGCACTAAAGGAAATCGGCCCAACAACGTCATGTGGCCCGTCGAATATAACACCAGCCCATTTCACTTTCGGCCCATGTATGGCCCACGACGTCTTTCAGCCCATATTAGGCCTTTGTATCTTTCGGCCCTTTACAGCCCACGATGACTCTAGCCCATATGAACAATAATTTTCTTTGTACCCGTTAATGGCCCATGATTTACATGGGCTGTTTCCAGCCCGTGTTAGCTTTCGGCCTATTGACGACCCATACGTTCTTGGGCTCCTTTTCGGCGCTCGATTACTTCCGGCCCGTTACTGGCCTATTCCCCTAATGGGCCAAATTCGGCCCTTGGCAAGAGTCGGCCCGTTACTGGCATGTTCCCCAAATGGGCCAAATTCGGCCCATGGCAAGAGTCGGCCCATTACTGGCCTGTTACCCTAATGGGCCAAATTCGGCCCGTGGCAAGAGTCGGCCCGTTTCTGGCCAGCCCGTCCTATATTCTGGCCCATTAACGACCCGTTATGCCTGTGACAGAATTAAGCTTTTGCAGTCCTACGTCCTGTTAACGGCTCATTACCGTGCTGGGCCGATACCAATTACGCCCGATTACGGCCCATGTAGACCCATTTATCCGACGGCCCTAGGCCCATTTATCGACGGCCCAAGGCCCACCGATTACAGGCCCATTTATCGACGGCCCGTAGGAGACCCATGGATCCTACGGGCCGTATATGGCCCATGGGTAGTTGCGGCCACTAGCAAACCAGGGAAAAAGAAGACTAGGAAATAAATAAGGCCCAAACTAACGCTAGGCTATTAAGGCGATTGCACAGATTACATCCACTCGGCATCAATGATCGCCACCAGTGCAAATATAGGGAACACCCTACACTATACAAAAATGGCTTGCTGTTTTCTTCAGCCGGTGGCTGCACGTTAAGAATAAATTTTGTATCGCACCAAAACAAATTACAACTATATAACAAAAGGAAGGTTGGCATAAAACTTAACAGTCTAGCAGATAAATGCACCATCAGAAGTTCAGAAGCTCGGTTCATTTGACCTGACCGTTACGTTTTCATGCTGTATTGTCCGATGGAACACCATAACCCCCGCCTTCATTTCCCCTAGGCTCCTGAACAACATAGCAAATGTCTGATAGTCTGGTTTCAAAACCATGCATGTCTTGACGACATTGAGCAATGTTTCTCCTTGTTTCACAAAGGGCCTCTGTTAGGGAATGGACTTGTGTCTGGAGCGCAGATACAACATTGCTTTGAGCTTGCATATCTTGATCATGAGGCACTTTGGACAATATTGCCTTAACAACCAACCCAGTATTACGCTGGAACGTGCTTTTGGCACTGTTAGTGGACAGGTACTGACCCACTGCAGCAAGAGCTGACATTGCGGTTATAGTTGCCTCGCCACCTTCAGAAGGTGGCGATTCCACCATTTTTTCCATAGCTTGCTGAAAAGTTGAGGTTTTACATTAGTAGTACCAGAACAGAAGATATTAAGGAGGCAGCAAAACCAAACAAAATAGCTTTGGTCTATATACAGAACTTATTCTGGTGAACCCATGTAAAATATTAGTTGTATTTTATTGCAAAGTACATAATAAAACCAGGTTCCAAACATATGACCATGTACCATCGCTAATGTATTGTCTATTTCTTCACATTGTATTGAGGGCTAAGGATAAAGAGACGAAGTTTATAATACGGTAAGCATAGTATGACATCATTCATATCACAAAACAACTGAGAACAGACAAACAGGCAATTGTAACATTGTGTGGGCAAGTCCAGCACGGAACTAGATTACGGGTCAAGATCAAAGGAACATCACTCCTCCCTTTTAAACCTTGTAAGGTGCAATGATACGCTAAGACAATTGTGTATAAAATTGAAAAGAGTAATAGACATTGGCTGCAAACTATGCAGTTCAAGGCACAAGTCAGAGTAAGTAGTAGTTAAAAGGCATGAGGATTAAGGACTTACAACAGCATTTGGTTCAGGTACTTTTTGGTCCTTGCGGGCTTTCCTCTGCATTTCGAACAAGTCAATATAGATCTGATAATATGGTACGGCAAAAAGAGTGAAACAGCAGCTAATTACAAGAGTCTTGCAGTGTGCAATATAGCTACGAGATCCTGTCGTCTGTTGGAATTTCACTTTCGTACGGTTGGCCTTGTTCTTTGAACAGTTTCACCTACAAGAAGATAGATTTGTGTGGCACATGCGTCAATAGGACTTCAACATGTGATCTGATCACATATATATAATGTACCTGATACTTCGGATCAGACTAGTGTTTAACAACGCCCCTCCAGTCTTCATCCGATATATTTTCCACTGGAGATGTTTGGGAAAGTTCACTATTAGCCTTGCCTTCAAAGTGAGTTTTCCTCATACTGATACTGTCGCAGAGCAGACTTGAAAACATGGGTGCAAGCTTGTCTGGTTGCATCATCTTGGCTATCCAACTTGAACCTCATCTGTTGAAAATTATGGGAGTCTCATTATCAGCAACCCAGAAAGTATGGGACAAAGCAAGACGATATTACTAGTTTCCATACATAACCATACTTACAGATAAATGGTCGAGGAAGGTGTTGAACTGGGTTTCGTCTTTGTCATTCCTGTACTGAATCCATGTTGGGAGGATACGTACATGACACCTAATGGCAACCGCTGCCTCTAATACTAACTTGGCTGACTCTGTAGCATCACGTGGCCTTTTTAAACCTCCCTCAAAACGGATCTCCATTCTTCCTCCTCTAGATTTAGTTAACCTATCGAGCATTATCCCTGATGTTTATTTCCTCTTGCGCCTAGGTGCTAGTCCAACAACAAACATAGGAAGTGTTAGTGTACATCAAACTATGAGACTACATATAAAGAAGCATGCAACTGTAACTTGACTCCAGCAACTACCTTCTTGCTGTTGAAGCTCACAAGGTTCATCTGATATTGCCAACTCGTCTTGTGTCAAGAGTGCTTGGGAAGTAGTCTCAGGTGGCAAGGGAGCTTGGGAACATGCTGCTAGCTCAGTTGACGCACGAGTATGTCGTGCAGCTGGTAGTACTGTGGTAGGTGTTGCAAGAACTAGGGCTGTCTCTGCTTGTTTGGTGGCAGCTATTTGTTTCTGTTTGGCTTTTTTTGTAGTTCGTGTAGCATGTGATGCTGTGTTTGTAGAATTTTCTGCTGGACTTTCACCTTCTATTGCACCATCAGTACCAGCAGAATCTGCAGGATTCATCCGCTTCTCATTCCCTGCCATTCTCTGTTTCTTCCTCTTTCTCTGTGCCATGTTAAGTCAAGCCGACAAGAAAAACGAATAAAATTTAGTTCTTCAGAAAAAATTGATGCGTGATGCAAACGAATAAAACTTTGATGTTAGACAACTACATGATAGGAGGATGTAATATGTATGAAAAACAGGACAGAAGAGATAACCAGAACTATGATGTGTAAACTAAGAAGAAGACATTTCACCAAATTAGAAGCAATGCAATGGAAGGTAGACACCATATGAAAGATGCTACAAATATCGCTCTGCCAAGTTAACAGTGTCTCAGCATAAATGGTGTTTAAACAAATGTGAAGCAGTACAAGAAATAAATCATATGCAAGATGCAAACAACATCCCACTACCATGTTAGAGGTCTCTCGTCATTAGTGCCATTGCATATTCACAGCATTGCATATTCACAGCTTATGATGTGTAAACTAAGGAGAAGGCATTTCAACAAATTAGAAGCAATGAAAGCTAGACACCATATGAAAGATGCAAATAATATCACTCTACCAAGTTAAAACTGTCTCGTCATAAGTGCCATTTCAACACATTAGTAGTACAAGCTAGAAAAGAATGTGAGATGTAATCTATATCACACTCCGAAGTCAAACGTGTCTTATGATAAGTGATTGTTGCAGGTTACACAACAGTAGTAATTTGATGTAAGAACATGGTGTGATAGACAGATATTGTATGTTCTAGAAACAGGAACGCGTGTCTTATTCAAGTATAATGTGTAAAGTAAGCAGATGGAATTCAACAAAATTAGAAGCAATACAAGCTATACATCACACATAACATGCAACCACATATAACAGTGCCAAGTTAGAGGGAGCACCAGTGATGCTGCACTAGGGGAGACGTGCTCATCATAAACACAGCTTTGTTGAGTGTCTACGAATGTGTTGTCTTGGAAATCATCGTGGGGGTGTGGAGGAGTAGAAACTGTAGAGGCCCTCCGTTGGGAAGGAGCACCTTTATCCGCTGCCTTGCTAACTTCCTTCCGCTTTATTGATTTTGAATTGTCAAGTAAAACCGACAAGAAAAAGCAATAAAATTCTCTCTTCAGAACTCATTCATGCATGATACTAACAATCACTACTTTGATGTAAGGCAAACACATGATACCAGGATGGAATATGTACAAAAACAGGACGACATGGCATGTTCACAACTGTTTGTGTAAACTAAGCAGAAACCATTCCAGCAAATAAGAAGCAATGCAAGCTAGACACCACATGAAAGATGCAACCAATATGACTGCCAAGTTAAAAGCGTCCCATCATAAATGGAATTTCAACAAATTAGAAGCAGCGCATGCTATAGATCATATGAAAGATGCAACCAATATCGCACTGCATATACTAAAGGTGTCTCGTCATATTGATTGATGCGGGATACAAAAAAACAATACTTTTATGTAAGGACATGCTTAATAGACAGATGTACTATGTACTAAATACAGGAAGGCATGTCACATTAACAGGTATAATGTCACATTTACAGGAGTATAACCTAAGCAGACTAGCACATGTAGTTTAACCAGATTGGAAGAATTACAATCTAGACACCATATGCAACATGCAACCACATATCACGCTGCCAAGTTAGAGCAAGCACCTGCAATGCTAGTGTAGGGGAAATGCTATAATCAACTATAGAGCTACGTTCACTATCTTCATCTAGCATTTCTGCTTCTTGAGAATCATGTCGGGAGGCTGACGTTGCATTCTTTAAATGAGGAGTAGTCCCCTTGCCTGCCTGCCTCGTCATAAGTGATTGATGAGGGATCCACAAGAACATTAGTTTGATGTAAGAACATGGTTAATACACAGATGTACTAGTATGTACCAAAAACAGAAAGGCATGTCATATTCAAAGGTATAATGTGTAAGCTAAGAAGATGCAATTTAACCAAATTGGAAGCAATACAAGCTAGACATCCGGCTGGAGTGGTGAACATGATCATCTAGGACCTGAGAGCCTGGTGGGAGGCGGGCTGCTTCGCCACCATCGTGGCTTTTTAGTTGGCTTCCAGGTGATGCCTATCTTTGCTGGGCTTGTCACTGGCTCGGCCAGTGCCCTGACTAGCTATTTGTCTTCTGGTGCTCACGGGATGGTGGTTCATGTAAAAAATATCTTTCCTTATCTTAATAAAGACCGACTTTGGACTTTCGAATACAAGCTAGACACCAACATGCAACCACATATGACACCGTGAAGTTAAAGCAAGCACCTGGGATGGTGGTTCATTGCGAGCGAGGTCATCAACTACAGAGCTAGTTTACCGTCTCCATCTGCTGACACTGCACCCTTTATAGCGTTGTAACGTGTCTTGCCTACCCGTATACCAAGCTGGAGTGACTTCTCTCTTTTCTTTGCTGCTTCTCTTTCGGCGGGAGAGTCTGAAATACCCTTGCATAAAAACACAATAGTGAGAGTATGGGTGAAGTGTGTGCAGAACTAGTGCACTATAAAAGTAGCAGATAGCAGGTGGCTTAAAAATAAATGACAGGAGACATATGATAGCTCTACAACATTGCATGGCAAACAAAATTAGATTCTACTCCGTATGATTTTGTAATATATGAGCACAGGAAATGCAGGTACTCCTCCAGCACACCACCACATGTGGTCATATCTAAGATAACAGTCGACTGAAAATAAATAGGCCAGTCGATTTTTTTAATGAACCGTCCGACCTATAAGGAACGGGCAGATGGCCTTCGTCTACCTCCCGCCAGTCACTGTTGACGATCTTTCACGAACCGCCAGCGACCACCGGCCCAGACCCGTGCCTCCGCCGCCCCGCCCTCCCATCGACCTCACACCACCGCCGTGCTTGGCAGCGCCCCCAAGCCATCCCTTTAATCCCGCCCGACCTCCAGATCGGGCGCCAGTAGCTCTAGGCCGCAGACGCCCCTAAGATAAACACCAAGGCGCTGCTTCCCCGGCGTAATAGTCGTACTAGCGCCTATTACGCCGGGGAATGCTTCCGTTAATTGGGAATCAACTAGCCAGAAATTGAAATTCAGGGGGGGTGACGGACCTCTAGCTAAGGTGAAATAGTATATGAGGAGAAACCTTGTGCATCTTACTAGGAACATCTAGTATCAAGAAGAAGCGGTCAACTAGTGTCTTCTGTGGGATGAATACCGTGCAAGCAGAGACGTAAGATTTGCATGAATAAGGGAAGAGGAGTACCTTCTTCGGTTGACGGTGTGGTCACCTCCAAATGTCGCACCGATCTTCTTGTTTTTACCGGGGAAACTGATGTTCTGGAGGGTGCAGGCTTGGACGAACCCATGGCCAAATTGTTGACTGTGTTGTCGTGGCTGTATGTCGGCGGAGGGGAAGCAGATCCAAGGCGGCGAAGGACAGCGTAGCAGGAACAGCTCCGGTGCGGTGGAGGGTGGCGAAGTTGGAGCGGCAGCGGTGAGGCGCAGGACGGCGTGGTTGAACTGGCTCAGGTACGGAAGACTCGGCCTCGGCTTCAACTACTAGCCGTGGTGGGCATTGCGGTTGAGGTTGCGGTGGACGACGACGTCGGGGTATCGGCTCCGGCATGATGGAGGAGGGCGGCTGTTGATGGGTGGGATGGGGTGGCGGACGGAGGATGCCGGGGTTTCGCGGCTGGTGGAGAGGTAGTTGTTGCACCCACGGAGTACGAATGGGAATCAGACGGGTGGGGGGGGACCATGTTTCGGTCTGGGACACCTTGTTTTTGGCTTTTTTGAACAGAAGATGGGACACGCTTGTTTGAAATTTGGGGAAAGTACAAACTTCGCCCCCTCTTAAATTTCGGACCTACTGCGGGTCGGGGGTAGGATGGTAATCCCAGGTGTCCCAAATAGTGGGCGGGAGCAATTTCGGCCGCGCGCATGTGTGCTTAGGCGGCCATTGTGTAAGAATGTTTTTCGGAGGCGGTTGCGTGGCGTCTAGATGAAGCTACAAACCTACCCCGGTTTAGACCTTTGGACGTCGGGCCGGTAGGTTTCACAGGTCGGAGTTATTAGAAATGTAATTTCCTTGTACTACCAAACATTGGTCTCACGCGGTTTCGGGCGAGTAGAGGATCTTTTGGCGCTTCGTTCGAAATTTTGAAACACAAGCATTCACGTTTAGAATACTATTGAACTATGAGGATTGACCTAAATAGACAACGTTATATTTGACCTTGTATGTTTGAAAACCTCATTAAATTATCCACTTCCTTTTGAATTTTGACACTTGAAAATCCTATAACTACGATTATTTTGGAATGGAGGAGCTAAATTTGAATCTATTTTATACACGACTACATATGCTATTATGTACAAAATCAGAGCAAAGATTGGTACCCCCATAGTTTAGGTATGGTTTACAAATGTCATGATATCAAATTCAAATAATTGAATGGACTCCATGTTGAATTTGATTTTTTTAAACCACCTTAGGTTGAATTCAAATGTATACTAGTTCATAGGTAGCTATTTATAAATGTCCATTGTGTAACTTTCGTATGTATAATGTGCTTTACACACACAACATGAACTATACTCACGTTTATATTGGATTGCTAAAGCAATGCATTGTCTGGAGTTCAAAATACTAACTATGTGGATCAATTGTGTCGAATAATAACATAGACATGCTCAAATTCGATAGAATCTAGATGTCTGATGGATCAATGACTGCTCCTTACACGAATTGCAAATATCATGATCCCATCCTAATATTTGGATACAATTTATATCTTTAATCAATGTGTAGAGCAGTCTTTTACGTGTAGTTTCACTCTCCATCGGTGGTCTCTCACACATGCTCACACACTCTCTCCCGAGGTGTCTTTCTCGCACACATACACACGCACAATCCTCATCGACCCTTTCTATATACATGGACCTGCCTACGTGTCTCATGTACGCACATTATCTTTACGCCTGTCTCTCACGCATTATCTCACACCTCTCTTCCTAATCGACGAGTATGATTCTAGCAGAGCATTCTGTAGGATGCCCCTTAAAGTTAGGTCGGATGAATAGTAATATCAGAGATAGAGGGGTTACCTTAGTCCGAGAACCTAGGGCTACAAATCCTAGCCGGCTTTGTCAGTGGACACAGAGTCCTTCACTATTCTGCTATCTTTGTCTTGTACGACTAGTAATCCATGGGTCTTCCTAAATGTGTCATGGGCCGACCAATGTGGCGCAGGACAGAACCGAACAAAGGGCCTCACCTCGACCCACCGGACCTCACGCGGTGACACACCCTCTGCCCCCACGTCTCATTATCTTCTCACACCCACATATACCAACACAAACACCACACACACAGAAAAATTCTCCTGGTGCCTCTATTTCCTCCCCCTTGCATATACACACTCAAGGGAATGGAATCTCTTGTCGTGACGTCATATTCGTCTCTCTCTAGACCACCCTCATTTCTCGGGCTATCTCTCCCACCCCCCCCCCCCGGTCGGCCCCTCTATCCATGCCTCTCTCGAATACGTAATACACACACATACCTCTCTAGGCCCCGCCAAATGCATCAACTACACATTCACACATGTTACATCACGTACCCCATTGATCTAAAAAGCCCTCTCTTCACGTTTATTTCGCATACAACATTCCTTTTGAATAAAGTGTGGCCAAAAAATTATTTTAGAGTTTCTACATATATACAACATTACAAAGTTATATGGAGGAGTACGAGCGCTAATTTGCATTGCATTGTGCCCACAATGATATTTATCCCGCACTGTGAATTTGTATATTTTTATACAATATACAAAGTTAGTCATAATAAAGAGAAACGAAGAGTATCTCTCTCTCCATCGCATACCCCCCCCCCTGTACGCCCCTTTCACGTATGCACACAAAACTATCTCCATGTCCTCTAAAAGTAAGCCCCCAGAAAATTCACGCGTGTTTCATCTTTCTCTCACGATATATGCAATGACAATCATTGTATTTGAAGTGAAAGCACGATACATACATTGGACTTCATAATCCACTCATTACGGTCACCGTTTACGTTTTGTGGTTATTATACAGTCAAGGGCTCACCGTACAACTTTGTATTTGCTCATGACATGACTAGTAGACCAGTTGAACGCTCCACGTGGCACCTGATCTAGTGTTGCATAACATTATCTCACTAACATCGGGCCCACCTGTCGACTTGTATCTACTCTACATCTACACTATTATAAAATACATAAAATACACTCTTATAAAAAACAGAGTTGGTGATGATGGTGTGCCTGCCATCCTGCAATATAGGTCGTCTGATTTATATCTGACGGATAGGAAAGAAACTGTGGCAGTTTTGCAAAAAGGTACCCACACACCTCTCCACATTTGCAAATAAGGCCTTCCCTCGTTCATCCTTTTCTCTCACAAGATAAACAAGTCATACAAATGCATCTTGATGTTACGTGCAACGCACGGGCATCTTGCTAGTAAGAATGAAAACAAACGACAAAAAAATATTTTGACGGTGGTGCGAAGTCATGACCGCGGGCACAGCGGACAAGGTGGCCTTGTATTGGTATGTTGAGCCGTCTGTTTTAACACACAGGAGCTGGTGTGGTGATTATACACACACGCATGCATGCACACGAACTCCATCCACCCAACACTCACACAAACACATGCACCCATGCACGCATGCAACACTCACACGTACACACGCAGCCACGCACGCACGCAACACTCACACGCACACACGCACGCATGCATGCACACACCAGTACACCACACGACCAACACACACTCTCACGCTCAAGTGCTCAACCTACACGTGCATGCGCACACATCATGCCCTGACAGACACATACACAACCAGGTGATTCCCGCGCACGGGTTGGAGCCTTGTCGCGCCTGCGTAAATTTGTGTTTATCTGACCTTTTCCCTATGCGAACTAACATGTGGGACCCACAAGGAACATGGTCAATTTAACTAGTCAACATGGCGCCACGCAGACTATTTGGCCGGTCAACAGAGTGCAATCCGATGCTGAACTGTGAGCAAGTGACCGGATAATCACCGCAAAACGTATATAGTGACCGTAATCAGCTTATTCTGAAGTTCGGTGACCGTACTATGCTTTTCTCTCTGTAGGCCCTCCAAAACTACATCTCTACATGTTCTCGCATGTTACATCTAACAACTATGCAATACAACACTACTACTATGCTCTAACACAATAAATCATATGTGTTTTTAGTTTTACTAGATATCATATTGTTACTTATAATTATTAAGTTTACATACATTAAAATTGACTTTGAAATGTATGGCCAGTATCATCTACCGCGCGGGAAAAATCCCGCCCTTTCCTGTTTAATCGGGTTTGTATCGATGGATCGTGCGAAACAGCAAAACTATAGTACTATACAGTACCAGTGATAGTTCACTGGGCCGTCGTGTCGTCTACTCCTCCATCGTAAGAGTGGAGCGCTCGCTTTCATAAATCTTCTAGTCCCTTTCGCCGACATGTGGGACATCAAGCTACCGGGTCCACGTGCCATACCGGAATACAATGCAGAGCAGCCGGGGTGAAGCACCCCGATCATGGCGCCAGCGTAGTAATGAGCAATGAGGCGTCAAATCACAAAGCTGCACCTTTCCTGCAGTTAAGTTGGAGGGACGAAGTAATAATGCTAAAAAAAGAAGTTGGAGGGATGAAGCAACCATCATTTCACTCGTTGCTGAATCCGTTTCTCCCTCATCTTCTTCAACTTAACCACGTGTTGCTTCTGCCGTTGTTCTGCCTCATGTGGGACGCGGATCAGCTTGGTCGCTTCTCCCTCATCTTCTTCAACTTAACCACGTGTTGCTTCTGCCGTTGTTCTGCCTCATGTGGGACGCGGATTAGCTTGGTAAAGCACTGACACGTGGGACCGCATGTTAGCAAACCGCCAGGACAACGTCCTCCGAAAATAAGAAACCTCCCCCGCCATCCGCGTGGCAAAATCACCTCCTTTTTACTAATCTTTGATTCTATAATTTTTTAGATCAATATAATTGAGATTTGTATAGATAGCACACAGGAGCAAAACCAAGTGGTACGGTTAAGGGCATCCACAATGTGTAGCCAAATGTGAAAATAGCTTTTGGCATCGTGGGAACCATTGTGGATGGCGTTGCCAAAGTCAAAAAGATGGAACCGAAGCTCTCTAATTGATTGATTAAAGGAATAGAAAAATGCAACGTCTCTCCTCTTTCTCCCATGCTTGGACGCATATAGGAGTAGTACAGTATAGAGCACAGAGTCTACTCCCCTGTCCCTTCTATCACAAATCACAAAGCAGTGAGGCGTCAAATCACAAAGCACGGACGAAGCAACTATCATTTCACTCTTCGCTGACTCCGCTTCTCCATCGTCTTCTTCGAGAAACCATCTCACCGCACTAGTACTCCTAGTAGTAGTAGTACTAGTAAAGGACTTCCTGGATGCAAATAAGGCGATTGTCTTGGCTTGCAGGTGGCACTTGCGAACGACTTACCGTGGTCTCCCTCAATGGTGTTCTCCGTCGAACGCACTTCGCCAAACCACAAAAAAAAGTCGTCAACGTCACCGCAATGGGCAAGGAATTCAAATATAGTTACTACCTCCATTTTTTTGTACACAAGGGCAGTATATCAAAATTACAATTTGCAAAGGGCCACTAACACTAATCGAGGCAAAATTGATGGGTTTAGCAACCAAGGACATTAATATCCCCTGCATGCATGCGGAAGTGAGAAGGTTCGTTTGCATGGCGCTTCATTAATCAAGCGATGAGGAGTGAGATGGTTAGCTCTTTGGTCTTTCGAGAAAAAAATACGCATTAATTGACACGTGAAACCAGGATTTGTATCGAAGGAAAACCCCGCCTTTCTTTTTTAACACTAGTACTCCTAGTACGTACTACCTCTGTCCTGGTTTATAGGTCCCTTTTTTTGTGCCAAATTTTGACTAAAGATTTAACTAAAAAAAATTTAATGCATGTCAAGAAAAATTATCTCATTGGATTCGTATTTGAACATAGTTTTGAAAAATATAATGTTTGGTGACATGCGTGAACATTTTCTTACACTAGTAGAAAAAGGGTCAAACGTGAAGCACATTAGTGCCGGTTTGTATTAGAGCCGGCACAAATGTATACATTAGTGCCGGTTCCAACGGCTAGCCGGGCCGCTCTCATTAGTACCGGTTCGTGGCTAACCTTTAGCACCGGTTCGTGCCACGAACCGGTACTAATGAGGGTGGTGGCAGGATGTTGTCAGTCTGGGCCCCCTCCAGCACCTTTAGTACCGGTTCGTGCCACGAACCGGTACTATAGGTCCTCCTGCATATAAACCCTTCGTCCAGCTCGCTCTGTTCTTCCCCCTTTCCCCTCTCCTCTCCTCTCTGTTCTTCCTCTTCTCCCCTCGAGCTCATCACACATTTTGCCCAAAATTTGTCAAGATTTGAAGGCCCCCATCCATTCAAGTGATCACAAAGGTTAGCAACTTTGTCCTTTCATCTCTCATTGCTAGATTAGCTCTTGCAATGCTTTATATAGTTATTAATTTGTGAGTTTAGTAATTTGGGAGGAAATATATATATGTGCTAGTATTTGATTTATATGCAATTTGAGGTCAAAAATAACACTTAGTTTGCATATGTAGGTGTGGTTTACTTAGTGCCTTCTAAATCTCCGTCGTAACCACCGTCGATCGCCCGCACCGTCCCATCGCCGGCACCACCTTGTGGTGAGCCTCTTGTTCATGAAATTTTATATAAAAAATTGATGTTTGTGTGATATGGATATATAGTTAATCGTGTAATAATTATCTTACCCGTACGTTGTTTGTTATACATAGTGCCATGGTTTTGATATCCGTCCCCGTCGGCCCTCGTCCTTGTTATGATTCGGATGTGGTATATTCTCTTTTAAAACTATTTGTTGCATTTCGTGTTTATGACAAATTATGCCCATCAAGTTGACATAGATATTTTTATCTAGGAGGTATGTGAACCAGAAATTCCAACCGACCCTATTGTCGAGAGGTTAAATTTAGTTGAAAGAGAAAACGAGTACTTGAAAGAAAATTGAAAAGAATTGAGGGGGAGAAGATGGAATTGGAGTTGCATGTTGCTGATGTCGTCGATGATCACAAGATCAAGATGGAGAAAATGCGCTTGAAGATTAGAAAGATTAGAAAATATGCCATCGATAGTGAGGCTTGGTATCATTATGCTGTTGGATCAATTGTTACCTTAGTTGCGATCTTGATCGCATTTGTTGTTGCATTTAAATGCTTTAGCTAGAGAGTTATTTGTTTGTTGCATTTAAGTGTTGTATGAACTTTATGTATGAACTTGTATTAATTTGGTCTATTCGGTGTTGTGTAATGAAGATGAGCCGGCAATGGATGTACGATGACCGATGGTCTCCCCAGTTCGTTGAGGGCGTGCATACTTTTCTGCTTGCGACTGAGGCAAACAAGCGGGCGGATGGTTTTATGCCTTGTCCATGTGCTGGCTGTAAGAATGGTCGCAATTACTCTACGTCAAGAACCATTCACGTCCACCTGTTTGAGTCCGGTTTCATGCCCCACTATAATGTTTGGACCAAGCACGGAGAAAGAGGGGTTATGATGGAAGACAATGAAGAAGAAGAGGACGACGACAGCTATCCTGGCCATGGGTTCCCTGAATACGATGATACAACAATGGGGGAAAAAGCTGAGTCGGTAATGCGGGAAGAAGCTGAGCCAGCAATGCGGGAAGAATCTGAAGAAGAGGCATCAGATGAGCCCGTTGATGATCTAGGTCGGGCCATTGCCGATGCAAAGAGAAACTACGCAAGTGATTTGGAGAAGAAGAAGTTGCAGCGCATGTTAGAGGATCACAAAAAATTGTTGTACCCGAATTGCGTAGGTGACAAGAAAAACCTGGGCACCACACTGGAATTGCTGCAATGGAAGGCAGAGAATGGTGTATCTGACAAGGGATTTGGAAAGTTGCTGATAATGATAAAGGATATGCTTCCAAAGGACAACGAATTGCCCGAGAGTACGTACGAAGCAAAGAAGGCTGTCTGCCCTCTAGGGTTAGAGGTGCAGAAGATACATGCATGCCCTAATGATTGCATCCTCTACCGCGGTGAGTACAAGGATTTGAACGCTTGCCCGGTATGTGGTGCATTGCGCTATAAGATCAGCCGCGATGAGCCTGGTGATGTCGAGGGCGAGCGCCCCGGGAAGAAGATTCCTGCCAAGGTGATGTGGTATTCTCCTATAATACCACGGTTGAAATGTTTGTTCCAAAACAAAGAGCATGCCAAGGCGATGTGATGGCACAGAGAAGACCGTAAGAAAGACGGAAAGTTGAGAGTACCCGCTGACGGGTCGCAGTGGAGAAAAATTGAAAGAAAGTACGGGAAGGAGTTTGCAGATGACGCAAGGAGCATATGGTTTGGTCTAAGTGCAGATGGCATTAATCCTTTTGGGGAGCAGAGCAGCAACCATAGCACCTGGCCTGTGACTCTATGTTTGTATAACCTTCCTCCTTGGTTGTGCATGAAGCGGAAGTTCATTATGATGCCAGTGCTCATCCAAGGCCCTAAGCAACCCGGCAACGACATTGATGTGTACCTAAGGCCATTAGTTGAAGAACTCTTACAACTATGGAATGGAACAGGTGTACGTGCGTGGGATGAGCACATGGGGGAAGAATTTGACCTAAAGGCGTTGCTGTTCGTGACCATCAATGATTGGCCTGCTCTCAGTAACCTTTTAGGACAGACAAACAAGGGATATTGCGGATGCACACACTGTTTGGATGATACCGACATTATATATTTGAATAGTTGTAAGAAGAATGTGTACCTGGGACATCGTCGATTTCTTCCGATCAGGCATCCCGTAAGAAAGAAAGGCAAGCATTTCAAAGGTGAGGCGGATCACCGGACGAAGCCTCGCCACCGTACTGGTTCTGATGTACATGATATGGTCAAGGATTTGAAGGTGATATTTGGAAAGGGTCCTGGTGGACAACCTGTTCCGAAGGACGCTGACGGACGCGCACCCATGTGGAAGAAGAAATCTATATTTTGGGACCTGCCATATTGGAAAGACCTAGAGGTCCGCTCCGCAATCGACGTGATGCACGTGACGAAGATTCTTTGCGTGACCCTGCTTGGCTTCTTGGGCGTGTATGGGAAGACAAAATATACACTTGAGGCACGGGAGGACCAGCAACGTATGCACGGAGAAGACGGCATACATCAGGGTCATGCAAGCTACGCTCTTACCAAAGAAGAGAAGGAAATCTTCTTTGAATGCCTGCTCAGTATTAAGGTACCGTCTGGCTTCTCGTCGAATATAAAGGGAATAATAAACATGGCAGAGAAAAAGTTCCAGAACCTAAAGTCTCATGACTGCCACGTGATTATGACGCAACTGCTTCCGGTTGCATTGAGGGGGCTTCTACCGGAAAACGTTCGATTAGCCATTGTGAAGCTATGTGCATTTCTCAATGCAATCTCTCAGAAGGTAATCGATCCAGAAATCATACCAAGGTTACAGAATGATTTGGTGCAATGTCTTGTCAGTTTCGAGTTGGTGTTCCCACCATCCTTCTTCAACATCATGACGCACGTCCTAGTTCACCTATGCGAAGAGATTAACGTTTTTGGTCCTGTATTTCTACACAATATGTTCCCCTTTGAGAGGTTCATGGGAGTCTTAAAGAAATATGTTCATAACCGTGCTAGGCCAGAAGGAAGCATCTCCAAGGGCCATCAAAATGAGGAGGTCATTGATTTTTGTATTGACTTTATTCCTGACCTTAAGCCGATTGGTGTTCCTGAATTGCGGTATAAGGGCAGACTGGATGGAAAAGGCACGCTAGGAGGGGAACAAATAATATGTATGGACGGACATTCTCTCATTGAAGCACACTACAAAGTTCTACAGAATTCCACCTTGGTGGCTCCGTATATGGATGAACACAAGAATTTTTTCTACGCTCCAAACACCCGGAGCGGTCTGATGACTGGATTACACGTGAACAAACCAGGAGTTTCGCCAGCTGGTTGCAGACACGTACCATGCATGACACCTCTATTGAAGATGACCTGTACTTGCTGTCCCAGTTACCATCTTCGAATATAAGGGTACGAGATAAATGGTAATACATTTTACACGATCGCCCAAGATAAGAAGAGCACCAACCAAAACAGTGGTGTCCGCTTTGATGCAGAAACCAAGACGGGAAAGGAAACATATTATGGTTATATACAGGACATATGGGAACTTGACTATCGACGTGGTTTAAAGGTCCCTTTGTTTCGGTGCAAATGGGTCAATATGACACGAGGCGGGGTAACAGAAGACCCGCAGTACAGAATGACAACAGTGGATCTCAACAATCTTGCGTATGCAGACGAACCATTCGTCCTAGCCAATGATGTGGCACAGGTTTTCTATGTGAAGGACATGTCTACCAAGCCAAGAAAAAGAAAAGATAAGGAAGGGAATGCATCGTGCGATGAGCCAAAGCGGCACATAGTTCTTTCTGGGAAGAGAAACATCGTGGGAGTGGATGACAAGACAGACAAGTCAGAAGATTATGAAAAGTTTGATGAAATTGCTCCATTCACAGTCAATATTGACCCGAGCATCCCGTTAAATGATGAAGATTTTCCATGGTTACGGCGCAAAGGGACACACGCGAAGAAAAAGTTTCACACCCAAAGATCTGGGATGTGATCGGCTTCACTATCATCACTTTCTTCTGTGTTTCACACCCAGGAGGGAATGTCTGTAATAGTTAGGGTAGTTATGTGTTTTTGCATTTGAAACGCGAAGAAATTTTATGTGCAAACAAATTCTTTTCATGCATTTACTGATTTTTTTTCCAGCTAAATGACCCTGAAATTGAAAAGCATTTCAAATGAACTCAGAAAAGGTTGAAAGTTGGCATGGTACAATAATTTCATACAAATAGCATGTGCAAGAAAGTAGAGAGGGTTACGGCAAAAACTGGATGCACTTCGTGTACAAAATGGACAATCTCTTTCGAAGTATTAGGGTTTCCGACGAAAACTGAACTGTTACAAAGGCATTTCATTTTTTAAATAACCTAAGCATTACTAAATTGAATATAATGATAAAACACACTAATATTAAACATAAGAAAAAAGAATCACTGAAAAAACTTTTTTCAAAGTTAAGTTATTCACAAACTAGTGATTCACACAAATTTCAAATAATTCAAAATTTAAACTATTCAAATTTGAAATCTACCGGCACTAACAGAAAGTTTGTAATTTTTTATACCTAAAGCAAAAATATTCACAAAGAAACTCTAAATACAGCAAAAAACAACTCAAAAATAAATAAAACAAAAATAAATAAAGCGAAAAAAATTAAGAAAAAAAGCCCGCCTACTGGGCCAAAGCGGCCTGCATACGACTAGCGACACAACCTTTCGTTGGGCCAGGACGCAGGCCTGCAAAGGCCCAGTAGGCCCACTAGGCGAAGAGGACAGGTAGGCCCAGTAGGCCTGGTTAGGAGAGGAGCTCGAGAGAGCTACCGCACTGGGGCTTATAAACCAGTGCGGTAGCCCCTCGACTAGCGAGGTGGGACTAAACTTGCCGCACCGCACCTGCGCCAGCGCACCCCCTTTAGTACCGGGTCGTGGCACAAACCGGTACTAAAGGGGGGGCCTTTAGTACCGGTTTGTGCCACTACCCGGTACTAAAGGGGGTCGCTTCCCGCCGCTTGGCCTGGCCAAATCAGGCCTTTAGTACCGGTTGGTGGCTCCAACCGGTACTAAAGGTGCCCTCTATATATGCTAGAGTGCGAAAATTTCGTTTTCCCTCTCTGTTCGTTCCTCTGTTTCCGTCTCCGTCGCCGTCGCCGCCGCCCTCGATCGTCTCCGTCGCTGCTCGTCTCTGTCGCCGCCCCCGTCCCCGTCGCCGCCCTCGTCTCCGTCGCCGCCCCGGGCCAGTCCCCGTCGCGCCGTCCCTGTCCCCGTCGCGCCGTCCCCGTCCCCGTCGCGCCGTCCCCGCCGTCGCCGCCCCGGCCGTCGCCTCGCCGTCGTCGTCGCCCGCTGTGAGCTCTCGCCCTCTAATCCCTCTCCCTCGCCCCCGGCAGCCACCATGGGCGCCGCCCCTCCCCAAGCCCGTACACACACACACAAGCATGCATGTTAGATGTATATAATTAGTCTTTAATTAGTTTAGATTATTTAGATTATTATTTTGTATGTTTAATTAGTTTAGATAATTAGTGTTTAATTTGTACACACACACACATATTTTGTATGTTTAATTAGTTTAGATTATTTAGATTATTATTTTTTCACTATTATATATGTATGAATGCATGTTAGATGGATATAATTATTGTTTAATTAGTATGAATGCATGTTAGATGGATTTAGTTATCAAAATGTTAGAAATGTTAGAAATTATTGTTATATAGAAATGTTAGAAATTAGTGTTATATAGAAATGTTAGAAATGTTAGAAATTTTAGTGTTATTTAGGTTATTTACATTAGCATAATTAGTGTTATATAGAAATGTTAGAAATTTTAGTTATCAAAATCCAATCATTAAAAAAATGTTACTTTTTGCGGGCATATAGCTAGTATTTGTTCTCGACGATGCCCGGCCCGCATCCTCGCCGTTGACCCATCCGCGACGACGTCCAGCCGACCCATGTCCGGGACTGGGCTCCGCCGGGCAGGCACTGGGAGGTGCTGCCTGGAGGGGCGCGCCGCTCGATGCAGAACCCGGCCCCGGGTCCCGTCGTCGACCCTGATCTCGTTTGGTGGCGTTCGCGTGGGCCAGTTTCGATGCGGAGGGACCCAGCCCCGCCGGAGGTGGTACGTCGCCGTGTCAGGGAGGAGGACGAGCATGTCCATTGCTACATGGTTGCGTTAGAGGGCGGCAGGTTCTCCAATACCTGGCAGTTTTTTCGGGGATCTCACTTCAGCTATGATCCTGTGAGGGTTCCTTCTCTTTGGGTGTCCACCGCCCGCGCCGGAGGAACCGCGAGTGTCCTAGATTCTTCTATAGTATTCGATCTTTATTAGCTAATAGCCAGTGATGTACTATTCAATATTATATATTATTCGAGATGATGTATTCGAGATTATATCAATTATTCTAGACGATGTATTCAAGATTATATCTATTATTCGAGACGATGTAATTTGAATACTAAATTGTTTTATATTTCTTTTGGATTAGTTAAATAAAAGCTATGGCAGACAACACCGACAAAGAGGGAGAACAGACCATGTTCGATATGATACGCGGGCCAGATGATGATCAGAATGAAGAAGATTATGACGGCTCCGAATTTCTAAACAACACCGGAGAGGGTGATATGATATTCGATCGCGACGACCGAATTGATGAAGTCATGAACTACGATTATGACGATGACGAAGAACATGTTGATCCTGAAACAACAAAGACAGGCGAGGTATATATATTTATATAAGCAGGCATCTGGTGATCATCACATGTTTTAAATGACTTGAAGATATATTAACGAATCGATCTTTGTTCTTTCAGCCATCCGGATCGAGCAAATCTTCAGGCAAAATGACGAAACGAGGCCCGAACAAAAAGTTGAAGCAGGGAGTAAAGTACAATATCGAGGCATGCAGCCCTACTGGCGAACCATTAGCGCCTAAGAAGATTGCGGACAAGTTCGTTCGTCAGTGCGGAGTTCTTGTGAAGGACCAACTCCCGATCAAACTTCAAGAATGGAGAGAGCCAGCAAAGCCACGTCCAGATGTTACTTTTGTCGACAAGAATCAAAAAGATCTGCTTTGGGATACTCTCATGGAACATTTCACCCTACCAGATCATTTCACAGAAGTAGATGTGCAGAAAGTCAAGGAGGCTGCTCTTAGGAAGATGGCGATTGCATTCAAGAACCACAAGAATCGTGAATGGAACAAGTACGTCAAGGGAGGAAGGAAGACTCCAGTATTCAAGGGAACACTAGAGAACCAACGTGCTCATTGGGACGATTTCGTGAAATTCAAGGATTCGGAATTAGCTAAGGAACGGTCGAGAATAAACAAGAAGAATGCCAAAAAAAGGATAAGTTCCATAAGCTGGGGCCAGGTGGCTATGCGGTGGCAATGCCTAAGTGGGATAAGTCTGAGAAAGAGATGGAGGATGCAGGTGTCACTCCGGTTACTAAGAGCTGGCCCCCCAGGGTCAGGACTTGGTTCTATGCGCATGGGGGGAGTTGGACCCGGAGACAGGCAATGTTTCGACGAGGGCAAGTCTGAAGGGAGCCGACGATGCGATACTTGTTGCAATAGAAGAGGCACGATCGTGGGTGTTCCAGCCCAACAGAGAGAACGACGAGCTTACGCGTGCCCTGGGAAATCCTGAACACCCGGGAAGAACACGAGGCAAGGGCGCTATTCCGTGGTATGAGGGGTTTTCAGAATGGAACACCGACTACAGAACCCGTGCGAGAAAGAAGATTGCGGAGGAGAAGAAGAGGAAGATGGAGGAGGAGCAGAGGAAGCGGGACTATGAACGCCTTCAAGGCCTAGAAGCAAGTCAAGCGGAATTGGCAGTCAAATTCCAGCGGCAGCAGGAGCAGATCGACTCACTTACCCAGCAAATTGGGTCTCAGCAGCTGCAGCAGCTAGCGGATGATCCAGCATTGGATAGCACCAGCCCATCCATGCCGAGAAGCAGCGCGGGTTCCGTCCCGGACGACGCAATGCTGGGTAGATACCCCGTGGATGACATCACGGAGAACACTAACTGCGAGCTACACGTCAAAATGAAGAACATATCCATGAAGGTGCCGGACGGCTTTGCTTTTACAAATCCCCCCGAGGCAACCTTCCATTGCAACCCGATTCCAGCGGGCTATGCTCGTGTCTTGGTTGATGAGGTGGTGGACCCACCATATTCGGAGCTACAGCTTGACATTGCTGGAGGTGACGGCGAGCGCTTTCTTGGAGAGGCCAAACATCGTATCATCCTATGGAAAAAGGATTGCATCATCTTTCAAAGGCCACCGACACCGCGTCAACCGACTCCTCGTCGAAGTCCGCCACCGAGTCAGCAGACTCCCACTCCTACAAGTCCACCAAGTCCGGCAAAGTGTCAGGCCACTCCTCCTCCTCCAAGTCCGGCAAAGTGTCAGGCCACTCCTCCTCCTCCAAGTCCGGCAAAGTGTCAGGCCACTCCTCCTCCTCCAAGTCCGCCACAGCGTCAGACGTCCACTCCTCCTCCAAGTCCGGCACAACCTCAGGCCACTCCTCCTCGTCTAACTCAGCCCCGTCAGCCGTCTCCGCCGCCTCAGCAATCGCAGAAGAGACACCCCGCAGCTATGGTGTGTAGCGGTACGAGTCGAGGTAGTACAGGAAGTACAGGCGGAGGCAAGCGATATAAATATGGTCCAAGCCTCACGCCTCTTCCGCAGAGGTCTTATGACAGGTCCGAGGAGGAAATCACAGCCATATCGAAGGCCGAGGTGGAAGCCCATTTTGCACCGAAACAGCCACCGCCGCCAAGGGAGAAAGTGCCTGAGGAAACGATTGACCACTTCATTCGTATGGCTCAACCACCAGCTCCCAAGCCTGTTGACACAGACTATGAGCGCCACATCAGGAAGTTAAATCGAGCACATCTACAAAGGGAGGCGAGCACGTCTACATCGAGATCGAGCAAACAAGAAGCAGCTGCCAAAAAATGTGGGAAAACCATTCCCCAGCTGGGAGAACAGGCGGTGCAATCGATCCCCTCGCTTGTTGTGCCAACAACACGTGACAGTACGCGCGCCCAATATTATTGTGGGCAAACAGTGCATGTTCCCGAGGTGGGCAATGTGGTAATAACGGAGGAGCATATAATGCAGGCTGAAGTTCTCAACATCACTGTTGGACAACTCCTGGAGATCGAGCCCATGCCTTTGCTTAGAGAGGATGAAATAAAACGGAAATATGTCCGGGGCCAACCTTTGGTCGAGCCAGACAAGGTCAAGAACCTCCCAACGAGAATGTATGAATTGCATCAATGGTACATGAACATTACCAAGATTTCAGATCGATTGTCCCTCATGGTGAATGCCAAGGAGGAGCATTACTTCCATGAGAAAGCTGTGTCCGTTGAGTATTTAGAACTGTTTCAGTTATACAATCAAGACGCACTCGACAAATCTATCGTCAGTTGCTATTGTCTGTAAGTGATTTCTTTCTGTAATTTAAGTCTCAAGCTAGCTGTAGTGATCCTTTTGATCAATCATTACCTGTAATTATCCTCACTATATTCTTTTCTGTGGTATTATGCAGGATGAAGATGTATGAAATGAGAAAAGGTGGACGCTTTGGCATTGGGTTCATTGACCCAAACACCGTTAATGAATGCACATGGAAGATAAATCAACGTCAGCAAAAGAACGTAGAGGACAACATGCTAGAGTTCTTGAAGCGCCTCAAATACAATGAAGATATACTACTTCCTTACAACTTCCAGTGAGTCACACTGTCTTGTACTACAAATTCTCTGTTTTTGCCTACTAGCTAGCTACATGTTTTTGCTTACATATGCCCGCTTAATAAAGACATGCAAACGTGTGTGCATGCAGATTTCACTGGGTCTTGTGTATCATTAAAGTTGACGCCGGAACAGTTGAAGTACTGGACTCACTACTCTCAGAAAAAACTGACTATAACATCTTGTTTGGGATAGTCAACAGGTAATTTCAATCATTATTAACTATATATCTCGGCCTATATTTAGTTCGTCATTTCATGATATGAACTATTTAATAACCCCTTTATTCATTTGTTTTGTCGGCGGGCAGGGCTTGGGCAAGGTTCATCAGCGTCACGCCCGGCGAATGGAAAAAAAAGCTTAAATGGTTTCGACCCAAGGTAAGTAATTAAGTAGTACTAGCTAGCTAGCTAGCTGCCATCTCTTTAATTATCATGCTTGATTAATTATTATCTAATCAAATTCCATTCTCGTAAAGGCCCTAAAGCAGGCGCAGGGGACTGATCTGTGTGCATTCTGCGTTTGCGAGAACATTCGCATGATGGCGTCCGAAAGGAGCAGATCTCAAAGACAGGAATGGGTACGCTTGTCAGAACACTATTCACAATTTTTACACCATTATCGATATCTAGTCACACAACTAATACACATGCATATTGATCTCCTTCTTAACAGTTCAAAGAGGTGCGGGAGAAGCTCCTAGAAACGGAGCGCGTAGAAGCACTTCAAGAGGAAATAGCGGGATTTTTGCTCAACCAGGTCATAAATCCGAAGGGAGAATTCTATTACCCGCTACCGCCCCCATGAAAACCACTTCCAATTGTCATCTAGCTCCGAAGGCACCAATTAGGCTAATGCCACTGGCTCCGAAGGCAACATGCATATGTAGGAGAAATTGTATATAGCTATACATGTGTGTATGTGTGAATTAATTAATATGGTGGTTTGTGAGACATTGATGATATATATATGCATGATTGGTTCTACTAGAAATTCTATATATATATATATATATATATATATATATATATATAACGTGTACAATGTGTAGTATCGTAAAATACCATCAAACGAAAAAGAATTAAAATGGAAACACAAAATTAAATGAAAAAGAAATCATAAAATTAAAAAAAAAACCAAACCTTATAGTACCGGTTGGTCTGACCAATCGGTACTAAAGGGCTCCAGGCCCCCGGAGCTGGCTCGTGCCACGTGGTTGCCCTTTAGCACCGGTTCGTGCTGAACCGGTACTAAAGGGGGGGGGCCTTTAGTGACCACAATTTAGTGCCGGTTATGGAATCGGCACTACAGGGCCTTACGAACCGGTGCTATTGCCCGGTTCTGCACTAGTGTTAGTTTAATCTATGGTCAAAATTTGGCACGAAATACAATGGGGACCAATAAACCCGGACAGAGGTAGTACGTACTTATCCTGTTTGGGTCTAGGCCTTGCATTGCCAAACTTCGCCACACATTTTTGCCAAGCTTGCCTAAAGTTTTCAAAATGAGAAGGAGGTACACTTGCGCACGGCTGTCGCGGTCGCACCGCACCCTCAGGCCTTGTACAATGAGAGGTGCTTAGGAGAGTTGCTTAGAGAAATAAACCGGGCTTTCCTTAAGCACCGGTGCTTATTTGTACAGGGTAGATACTTAACTAAGCGTCTCTCCAATATAAATAGGCACCGGTGCTTTAGAAAAACCCAGTTTATTTTTCTAAGCACCTCTCTAAGCACCTCCCATTGTATAAGGCCTCACACGGTCGCTCCTGCACGCCGCGGTCGCACTGCACCCTCACACTTCGCTCCTGCATGCCGCAAACCCAACCAAGGGAACGCACCCTCACTGACACGTGCTGTCGCATGTGAACAAACCAAACTCAGCCATCCTATCGCTGACACATAATTTTCGTTCATAGAGTATGTTTATCCAACCGGAGTATCCGTACGGCCCGTGCGGTGGTCTGTTGGGGAAGAAGAAGAGGTGAGGAAGAAGGAAAGAAGGGTTAGGAGACGTAGGATATTCAGCCAACCGCCTGAAATGGTAGACTCAGGCAACTTGCATAACAAATAGTATGTTTTTACACAGCAAAAGATCCATAATAATAAAAACAACAACATAAAGAAAAACTATCACTGCTCGTGGAAAGAGACGGCCTCGTCATCTTTGGCTGCCGGCGCGAACCAGCCGGCGCTGCCGACGTGTGTCTCCGCACCGTGGTTGTCCTCGGCCTCCAGCTACTCATTCAAGCGGAGCGTGCGGGCGCTCTGCACGGACGAGAGCACAGCCCGGTTCAAGTCGAGGACGTCCGGTTCCACCTGCAGGAGGGCCTCGATGGCAACGGCATCCGCGCGCTCCGCGTCGAGTCGAGCCTCCGCCGCCCGGTTCAAGTCCAGGACTTCCGGTTCCGCCTGCAGGAGGGCGTCGATGAGAGCGGCATCCGCGCGCTCCGGGTCGAGTCGAGCCTCTGCCGCCCGGCTCAAGTCCAGGACTTCCGGTTCCGCCTGCAGGAGGGCATCGATGAGAGCAGCATCCGCGCCCTCTGCGTCGAGTCGAGCCTCTGCCGCCCAGTACACTTGAGCGGCTCAAATAAACAATAAGTTGTCTCGCTTGGCCTACATAGTGAAAGGCCTAATGCACAACGCGGAGCACTGACGCTCGAATATGGCCGGGAAAACAGGGAAACCGACATGTGGGGCACACCTGTCGGGACGATGTAGCGCAGACTAGTCCAATGGAGGAGCTGGCCCACGACCTCCTCGCCATCGACAACCATTCATGTGGGTCTTTGGGGCCAACAACGGAGCGCATCTCCAGCACCACCTCTGGACACGGCGACCGCGGTGAGGGACACGCTCATATCGTCGATAGACACGGTTGATTTCAGTGTGCCGATGGTGGTGTTTGTGCTGTGGCACTACCAATGGTATGTTTGGTTTGTGCCCAAGGTTACCCCATCAAAGCATTGGGTAGCCAAAATTTTGGTTGAGGTATTGGTTGCCCGTGATTTGGCCGACATGGGCAAGAAAAATGAACTAGAGTTGGCTAGAGTTCATTGGCATGCCAAAGAAATGGCAACCATCCAAACAAAGTCCATTCTTTGGGTCATGACCAAAATTTTGGTAAGGTGCACTTTGGCCACAATCCAAACACACCCCAACACCCGGCTCGTCGAGGATGCACGGGGCGCCGCGACGCGTCCGCGGAGTGGTGTAGCACGGCCAACTGCATCCTCTGGACCTGAGACCATGCCGGGTCGTCTTGCTTTTTCAATGACATGCGGGGATCGCATTTGAGCAAAGGGCATCTCCAATGTTGCCACGACCGCAACTGACTACCCTGGCACACAAAAGCCCTCGTCCCTCGCGCCGTCGCGCAGTGCGTTCCCAGCCCGCGCCAGCTGCCCGCATTCATGCCATCCATTCGTATGTCGTCGTTAAGAGGCTCGGTGCCCGAGGAACCAACTCCGGCGACTTAATGACGCACCCGGACGCTTGGCCTCACCGGAATGCGCTACTTAAAGCGGCAACACCCTGCTAATCTCCACACCATAGCGCATCGTCCTCCTACCTGACACCACATCCGCCATGACCGCAAGTGCAAACGCTCTGCGGGAGAGCTTGTCTTCGGGGATGAAGCTCGAGGTAGCCGGACGCGGACGCGACCGCACAAGCGGTGGCCACGCTGGCGGCCGACGATGGGAGCACCGTCAGCCACGCGTCCTACTTGCCGCCGTCCAACGTCCGGCACCGCCGAGGTCGGGGACTCCTCCGAGGATGAGTAGGGCATGGGAGGCGGCAGGGCATGGTGTGCCAACTGGCCGGTCCGTATCCCGTGTTCTACTCTTCCTCGCTGGAGACCGCACCTTCACTTCACGGGTCTTGAACCCCACCCCCGTACATAGAGATCGCAGATGGAGGACGTCGGTCGCCGTCGTAGAATAGGTTTAGGGTCGGGTTTCTTTTATTTTTCTATCTTATAAAAGTTCGAAATGTAATGAAAATCTGCCATGTTTGCATTAATCTCGGCCGGTGTATATGAACTTTCACAATAATATACAAATTGTAGGAGTACTAGTGCACGGAAGATCAAGATCTTGTGGGAGAAAAGGATGAACGAGGGAAAGGCTTATCTGCAAATGTGGAGAGGAGTGCGGGTAAATTGTCATAGTTTCCTTCCTATCCGTTAGATATAGATCGGACGGCCTATATTGCAGGATGACAGGCACACCATCATCACCAACTCTGCTTTTTATTGAACCGAGACAAATCTAAAAAACCCAACTAAGCCAACCTCCTAGCATATCACGCGGGAAAAGACCTAGCCACGCCGTTTTATTAGTCGGGATCACCGGATTACTAGTAGTAGTATTGATGGATCGCGCGAAGCAACATTTTTTTTGAGGGGGCGAAGCACCTAGTTTAAAAGGAAAAAAGGCGGTACACTCACAACACTCCTGTCGCGGTCGCACTGCACCCCACACACGTTCGGTCCTGCACACGGCTCATGCAAACAGAACGCCCTTCGGCTTGCCTCTTCACCGACGCGTGGGACTGCACTTGGAGAAACCGACCATGCGCCAAACTCCCCCCCCCCCCCCGCCCACCGCGCGAAAATCCTCCCCCCCCCCACACAAAAATTCCCCCCAAATTCGATTCAAACGCCCTTCGGACAAATATTCCCCAAACCCCCCTCCCCCCATTCCCCCTCCACTCCATTCACTCCGCCAAAGCCGCCCTCCCCGCCGCGCCGATACGTCGGCGCCGCGGTTCGTCGAGGGGACGCATGGCGATCCTCTCGCTCCCGCAGTACGCTCTCGTAGACTGTCGTCCTCTAGTCGCGCCGCCACCTCTGGCTACGTTCTTGTGGAGGCGCACGACGGTCAGCGCCGCCACCGCTGGCGACGTTCGTGTGGAGACGCACGGCGGTCAGCTTCTCCCACGGTACACGCATTCTAGACTGAGGCCCTGTTCATGTCGGTGTAGCGCTAAATGTTAGCTGATAGACGCTGTTAATCTCATTGTTTGCCGAAGTAGTTTATTGTCAATATGCTCTGCTTAAGAAGCTTCCTTGCCATGTTCTGCACTCAATCTGCTTAGCTGAGATGGCATGCCAAGGCCGATTAGTTGCTAAAATATCCTGCCATATATTTATTGTGACGTAGATTGCCATGGTCTGGTCGCCAATCTATTAGGTGAAATAGCTCTACACCGTTTTATACTCGATCTTTGTTGCTACAATGGCCTTCGATAGTTCGATGGCTGTGTGCTCGGGCTCATTGACTGCTGAAACAGCCTGCCATAATTTAGCACTCAAATCTGTTTGCTGAATTTGCTTTACATATATTTCGTTACTTAGATCTGCTCGTCCAAATATCTTGCCATAGCTTTAGACATCAACCTAGCTATTTTTTCTGGACTTCATAAAAAAGAATATATGTTTTTCCTGTAATATCTAGTAGAAGAACTAATTTGTATGTCTAATAGATGGACAGGACTTGGATAACTTCTGCTCGAAGATTCTCCACTGCATGTGTCGAGGGGGTTGAAAACTTCATGAACTTTATCAGAGCTGACTACGGTGGTCCAAAATCAAATGTGCTCTGCCCGTGTAGCAGCTGTATGAATTCAGTTACAAGACCCCAGTCAACTGTGCAAAATCATCTACACTTGTATGGGATGTCGGTCACATATACTAGGTGGGTTCATCATTGTGAAGCTGTGAACGTCAATGTTATTGACTACGTGGAAGCAGCAGATCACCATCTTGATCTGCCTGATGCTCAGGTGGAAGAGGAGGAGGAGGTGGTGGTGGCGGAGCTAGTGAGTTTGACCAACATTGAAACAATGCTACGAAATGCTCGTGCGTTCCGTGAACTTTCACGTGCAGAAGAAAAACGATGGGCCCGCATGTTGGAACAATGCAATGTTGCTGTCACCCCAAGAAATAAGTTTTCAGTATTCTCAGCTATGGTCACCTTTCTTCAGGTGAAGACATCTGAGCGGATGACCAACAAATCATTTGATGCGATGTTGGCTGCTTTCCGCAAATCTTTCCCAGATGCGTCTGAGCAGCCACACACCTACAGTAAAATGAAGAATTTCCTTCGTGCAGTTGGAATTGGATATGATATGATCCATGTTTGTAAGAATAATTGTGTTCTATTCCGGAAGGATTATGCCAACTTAAGTGAATGCCCGAAATGCAAATCATCAAGATGGAAAGATGGCGATGCTGTGAAGAGGGTTCCTCATAATGTTCTGAGACATTTTCCAATTACACCAAGATTGCAGAGGTTGTTTCATGATGCTGAAACAAGAGAGGATGTACTGTGGCATTCTAGGAACCAGGAGTACAGAGATCAGAATGTAATGAGCCATCCATCTCATGGTAGTGAGTGGAAAAGCTTCAATGGTAAACACAAAGAGTTTGCTACTGACCTGAGAAACATTAGACTTGGCTTAGCTTCAGATGGATTTAACCCATTTGGCCACCAGAGCGCCACATATAGCATGTGGCCAGTGCTTGTTATCCCTTACAACATGCCTCCAAATGTCTGCACCAAAGAATCAAACTACATGATGGCCTTGCTCATCCCAGGTCCAAAAAGTCCTGGAAAGGATTTTGATTTGTTCATGGAGCCTCTTGTGGAGGAACTTCAACAACTATGGAAGGGTGTTCTCACTCAAGACCTATATAGCAGCCCACCAGCTGATTTCTTTCTGCGTGCTGTTGTAATTTGGTGCATCCATGATTATCCGGCTTTGGGCACTATGTCAGGGCGAACGACACATGGCTACAATGCATGTGTTCGCTGTGATAGGAATCCACTGTCATACGCAATACTTAGCAAGATCTGTTACATTGAACACCACTGTTTCCTTGCCAAGGACAAGTCGCATCCTAGAAAATACCAAAGACATGTGTTCAATGCAAAGCATGAAAACCGTGATGCGCCAAAGAGGCTCACGCCGATGAGTTGCAAGTGGAATTAGAGAAGGTCAGGCATATTACACCAGGAAACCATCCTGGTAATGGTAGCGGGAAAAGGAAGAATGGCACGGTAGAAGAGAGATTATTGTTTACCCGTAGGTCCACTTTGTGGGACTTGGAGTATTGGAAAGATTTGGATCTGTGGCATAATCTTGATGTGATGCACATCGAGAAAAATATATGTGACAGCATTATTGGCACACTTCTTAACATTGAAGGCAAGATGAAAGATACCTTAAAATCTAGGATTGATTTGACACACCTGGGTATCAGAAAGGATTTGCAGGTGCAAGATGAAGGTAAACCACGGGATATGGCACCAGGTGTGTACGTCTTGGACAAGGTAAAAAGAAAAGAATTCTGCGAGGTCCTATCACGTGTGAGATTCCCACATGGATTTGCTTCCAACCCTGAAAGGAGAGTCAGTGCAGATGGAAACAAGGTACAAGGGTTGAAAACTCATGACTGCCACGTCCTACTTCAAAGGGTTTTACCTGTTATCCTTAGAGGATTGGGCCGCCCTGACTTATACAGAGTAGTTGCAGAGTTGGGACAATTCTTCAGGGAACTCTGCAGTAGAAATATCTGGATAGATGCTTTGGAGCGTCTTAGAGACAAGATACAAACTATCCTATGCGACCTTGAGAAGATATATCCTCCAACCTTCTTTGATGTGATGGTGCATTTGGCTGTTCATCTACCTGATGAGGCACTACTTAGAGGTCCAGTACAGTATGGCTGGATGTACCCTATTGAAAGGCGGCTAGGCACTTTCAAGGGCTATGTTAGGAACAGAGCTAGACCCGAGGGTTCCATTGCAGAGGCCTACATTGCTACAGAGGCGTTGACATTCTGCTCAAAATACATTGAAACAGTTGATCAGCTTAGCAAAGAGGTGGGTGAAGACAATCCCTGGCTCAATGTTTTCGGTTATTCTGTTCGAGTTACAGGGAAGAGTCGACAAGGGGACAAACCTAAAGATTTGGACAAAATGGTTTGGTATGTGTTGAATAACTGTCCTGAGATACTACCTTATATCAAGTAAGCGTAGTACTGCAACTTATACATCGTAATCTACTAAACTTGCAGCACATTCTTATATATTTAGATGTTTGACGCGGTCACTATGTTGTGCAGCATGTACAAAGAGGAGTTACTGCCGCAAAATCCAAGAAACATTGACAAACTGGTTATGGCAGGATTTGCGAAATGGTTTAAGAACCATGTAAGCTTTTGAAGTGCACTGTCAGTTTTTTTAATATATTAAGTACATAAGATGATCAGCTTGTCTATTTTCTAACCATAGGTTCAGAAGATGCGGGAGGATGGGCAGGCAGTTGATGATGCCCTTTACTCACTAGCAATGGGTCCTGATACTCGGGTAAGACATTATGAATCTTGCGTTGTTGGAGATGTGCGCTACAACACCCTTGCACGAGACGAAGGTAGGAAGACACAAAACAGTGCCATCATGAGCACGGATACGTATGACAAAGAGACAACTGAAATGTATGCTAATATAACAGACATTGTTCAGTTGCAGTATATCTCCAGTTTCGAGGATCATTGGTGTGTGGTTCTATTGTGCTGTCGTTGGTATAACATGTTTTCCAGGATCGCAAAACCCAGAGCTGATGATTATTTCAAATCCATCAATGTCAAGGCGGCGTACTAGACCAACGAGCCTTTTATTTTGGCAAATCAAGTAACACAGATATTTTTCTTGGAAGACACATTTGCACGTAGCGATGACTGGAGAGTATTGCAAGGTTTGAGCAGAGGAATTCGTTTAATGAAGTTGCACAACAAGATGATGCTTACACTGCTCCTGATGAACAAGATAACACAGATGTTCCTAATGTCTTTGAGAACCATCACGTCAATGACGCCGGCGAAAAGATTGCCTGTCATGCTGTGGACATACAAGAGTTAATCAAGAAGAAGCCAACGTTCGAGGACGTTGAGGACGAAGAAGAAGATGACACCGCGGGGAATTACGATTCAGACCGATACACATGGCGAAGATGTTGACGCTGCTGCTGCGGATGATGGTTACATTGCTTTTGTCGTATTTGCCTGTCAGAAGACTTTTTTTATCTACTATGTGAAATTGTGTTTGCTATGACAACTGAAACCTGATGAACATGTTGTTTAGTATTTTGCTGTGAGAACATCACTTGTTATGTATGCTGATTTGTGTTTGGTGATTGTATGACAACTAAAACATGATGACATTGTTGTTTAGTTGTACTCATATTTGGCTGTGAAACTTGAATTTGATGACGTAGTTTGCTGTTGGACTGCAATTTTCTCGACGTCTTCGAATGAGAACAAAGCTGACCCGACAGGGCGTCTGCTATCTATTTATTTATATGAGCAAAAGGGGATACCCCCTGATTTCCGTTAATAGAAATCATTAGATGTTCACAACACTACACCTAGCCTGCTACACAGGTTTCATTCATTACTAGTTTCAGCAAAGTGCTCATGTCGTAGCCACTGAATACATCACGAGTGCTACATACACTGCAAATAAAGAGACAATCATCCTACAGAGCACATCGATCTTGCCCATTATCTTCACAAGCTCTTTCATCTCCTCATTGCTGTCAAGGCCGTTCAGCAGCTGTTGCTTGGCCATGATCAGAGGAACTGTGTCTTTAACCTTCTGCTCTGCATCTTCCTCTTCTGCCATTCCTTCAGTTACTTGTCCAACACCCCAACCTGCTGGTATTGGGATTCCTCGGCTAACCAAATAATCAGCGTAGTTGCATTCCCCCACATCAGCAACTTCCTAGAAATAAAAATCACACGAATCTTCCCTTTTCTGCATGAATCAAATTGGAAGATCATCAACCAAACTATTAAAAAAATCAGCAACTGAAAGCAGCAGAACAACACTTAAACATATTATTACCCCATGATTCGGGCATTTGTAGAAGACTCGGCCAGGGTTGCGGATTGTGGTTGAGACGCGACGGATGACTCTGCGTGATTTGCAGCAGTGGCACCACACCAATGGCAGCGGGTTGCGATGAGCAATCAGCTACGGTGCGTGTGCCGGCGGGGGTGTGATGAGACCCACAGGCGATGGTACAGGTGGCGACTTGGCGCATATCTGGTTGTTGCCTGCTGAAGAGCAGGTGGACGAGCAGCCAGCGGACATGGTTGCTGCGGCCAGAGCTTCTGATGCTAGGCAGAGTAAGTAGAGAAGAGGAGAAGCGAATGTTGGATATGTCAGTTTCATTACTTGCAGAGTAGCATAGCACCATATATAGTCATAGTCTAGGTTTGGATTCGAACCAGCTACAGGAGCACGTCTTTCTTTTTTCTAAAACTCGGCAACGTCTCTTTACTGGTACACTAGCCTGTTCTGTACGCCTTCCCAAGTCTTTGATTTTCTTTCCCTTTTTTTGCGAGGAAGGAAGGAGGACAAAATTGAGAGTTCCTCGGACTCGAACCCAAGACCACCAAGGGTGCTAGTCACTTATGTGGCGAACGTTCCCTGTGAGGAGGACGGCAGATGAACGCTTTTTCCTCGCAGTTTTCTTCCTATATATAAAAAGTATGCTACTTGGTGTCCTCTTAATCAAAAAACGATTGTGCCAACCTTGATCGTTCGATTGACATTCAACGTCTGTCGTGTTTCTTCAGTCTCTTCTTCCTCGAGCCGCCAAAGCCAAACCAGCGCCGGCGGGACCGCCTGCTCCTGCCTCCCACGGCTGGTTGTGATCTTCCCCGGCTCCTGTTCGTTCCCGTCCGAGGCCTCACCATCGTCCTCCGCGCTCACCGCGGCGCCGCCCTCCGGTGTTGTCAACATGGTCAACAACCGAAAGGAATAAGGAGATGACTGTACATGGTGAGGATGACAGTAGGGACCCAGCAGTGTGCGCAGTAATTTTGTTTTTTCGGGACGGAGAAGGGTATCAACTGGGTTGTGCGGGACCCGTGGCCCGTCTAGCCCAGGCTTTTATTTCATATGTTTAGCACATGACCAGCCCAGTTTGTTTTTTTCCTTTCTGAAAAATGGCTAGCCAGCTATTTTGTTTTTTGCAGAATAACCAACATAGGCCTACTTGCTTTTCTACGCCCTGCTGGGCCGGAAATCTTTCAAGACGAGGAGGGATGCATTTTGCCCAGAAAATGGGCTATAAGTAATAAGAAATGGGCTATAAGTAATAAGAAATGGGCTATAAGTAATAACAAATGGGCTATAAGTAATAATAAATGGGCTGTAAAATGACAAAAATACAGGAAACAGGCAATTAGTTCCCAAATACTATTTTCTTTCGGATTTTGATATTTTAAATTTCATTGTTTTTGTGTGGGTAAAATTTCATTGAATTTAAATTAAGGTATATTTAGATTTAAAATTAATTTGAATCCGGCTAGAAATTTCGGGCTGTATGCTGTTTGGGACAGATTTGGAGGCTGACTTGTGGGTCTACTAGGTTGACGTGTACTTTGGCTTTGTCAACTTAGTCCACAAACGATTCTAGCAGCAGTGACCGTTGGATGTTAATCCAATGGCCGTGCTGCTTCTTTAATATCTAATCTTCTTGCTCCAGCCGCCCAAACCAGCTCCGGTGGGACTGCCTGCTCCCGCCTCCCGTGGCCGGCTCTGCTGCCGCACAGGCCGCACCGCCCCACCCTACTTCATTGCTGACCAGGCCATTCCTCTACTCACCCATGCCTCCTGTTATTTTTCGGCGACGGCAGCCGGACCAGTAAACCCTCGTACTCCCCACCGCGTGGGCAACCATTGCCGAGTCTTCCCCGGCTCCGTGTCATTCCCTTCCTAGGCCTCGCCGTCGTCCACCGCCATGGTGCTCTCGGCGCGGCCTGGTCAACGTGGTCAACGAACGACATCCATCGGCCGTGGACTGTATGCGCAAAATAATGATTCCTCCACCTGACAAGCTGGGACCCACCGGAAGGGCCTCTGTATTTCGCGAAAAAACGTTCCCCCCGCTGACATGTCGGACCCACCAGCTATATCTTCGCACGCAAGGAAGTGCCTCCTTATTACGCACAAAAAAATGAATACCCACCCTGCTAGATGGGACCCTCCATAGTGGGAGGATGAATTGTGGGCCAACTAAGTTGACGGGGACGGAGGGCTTTGTCAACTTAGTCAATATGAACGATTCTAGCTCCAGTGACCGTACGATGTCCATCCAACGGCCATAGTGCTTCTTCAAACTCTGGTCTTCTTGCTCCAGCCGCCCAAAGCAGCGCCGGTCGTGCCGCGTGCTCTTGCCTCTCGTGGCCGGCTGTGATGCCGTGGAGGCCTCACCTCCCCCTACTACTCCCACCGCTGGCCCAGGGTATCCCTCTACTCACCCACACCCCCTGTTATTCTGCGGCGACGGTAGCCTCACGCCGCAGCCGAACCAATGAACCCTCGTACTCCTCTCCGCGCGGGCTACCACTACTGCGTCTTCCCCGGCTCCGCGTTGTCCCCTTCCTAGGCCTCGCCGTCGTCCAGACCACCGCCCTGGTGCTCTCGGCGCGGCATGGTCAACGTGGTCAACGATCGACTTCCATCGGAAGAGTACTGTAGGTGGAGAGGCTGACAGCTGGGTCCAGGTGGGCGCAAGGAAGTGCCTCCTTATTACGCGCAAAATAATTATTCCTCCACCTGACAGCAAGGACCCACCGGACGGGCCACCTTATTTTGCGAAAAAACGTTTCCCCCTGACTGCTGGGACCCACCGGACGGACCAGCGTATTTCGCGAAAAAAACGTTCCCCGCGCTGTCAGCTCGGACCCACCAGAAGTGCCTCCTTATTACGCACAAAAAAATGAATACTCCCCTTGCTAGCTGGGACCCACTATGGTGGGAGGCTTACTTGTGGGCCTACTAAGTTGACTGGGATGGGGGCCTTTGTCAACTTTAGTCAATATGAACGATTCTAGCTCCAGTGACCGTACGATGTCCATCCAACGGCCGTAGTGCTTCTTCAACCTCTGGTCCTCTTGCTCCAGCCGCCCAAAGCAGCGCCGGTCGTGCCGCATGCTCCTGCCTCCCGTGGCCGGCTATGCTGCCGCGGTGGCCTCACCGCCCCCTACTATTCCCACCGCTGGCCAGGCCCTGCGGCGACGGCAGCCTCACACCACAGCCGAACCAGTGAACCCTCGTACTCCTCTCCGCGCGGGCTTCCACTACCGCGTCTTCCCCGGCTCCCCGTCGTCCCCTTCCTAGGCCTCGTCGTCGTCCAACGCCCTAGTGCTCTCGGCGTGGCGTGGTCAACGTGGTCAAGGAACGACTTCCATTGGACGTGGACTGTACGTGGAGAGGCTGACAGCTGGGTCCACGGTCGCAGCAAGGAAATGCCTCATTACGCAGAAAATAATGATTCCTCCACCTGACAGCTGGGACCCACCGGACGGGCCACTGTATTTCACAAAAAAAAACATTTCCCCCTGACTGCTGGGACCCACCAGCTACATCTTCGCACGCAAGGAAGTGCTTCCGGGCAAAAAAAACAAAACGATTCGCCCCCCTAACCGCTGGGACCCACCAGCGACACCTTCGCACGCAAGGAAGTGCGTCCTGGCAAAAAAAAGATTCGCCCCCCTGACTGCTGGGACCCACCAGCTACATCTTCGCACGCAAGGAAGTGCGTCCGGGCAAAAAAAACAAAATGATTCGCCCCCCCTGACTGCTGGGACCCACCAGCTACATCTTCGCACGCAAGGAAGTGCCTGACAGTCGGGACCCACCTGGTCGAAGCATACGTAGCATTGTCATTCTGGTCGCGAACATGTACGTACATATTGGTTGATGTAGAGGCGCGCACGTGTCGTAGATGTAGAGGCGCGCACATGTCGTAGTAGAGGCGCCCATGTAGCATGTACATGTATGTACAGCGGCGAGGGTGCAAGAAAATACGGCCACGTACGTACATACGGGCAGGGTCTCTAACGCGTATCGCGCATACGTACATGGCTGGGTCGGAACAGAGAAACAGAGTCGTCGTCGTGTTCATGGGGAGCCAACCAGCTGGGTCGGAACGGAATGCATGGTCGTGTTCATCGGGAGGGCTTGGACAGAACAGGCGACGGAAACAAGGCCTGGCGCACCGCACAACAGAGGAAACGGCCTTGTGTTCGACCGGCCACATTCGAAACGGGGTCCTGTTGATCGGGAGGGGCCTGGCGTACCGCAAAACGGAGGAAACAGACCTCCTACGGTCAAAATGAGGGTCCTGTTGATCCAGAGGGGTGTGGCGTACCGCAAAACGGAGGAAACGGACCTCCTACAGTCGAAACGGGGGTCCTGTTGATCGGGAGGGGTGTGGCGTACCGCAAAACGGACGAAACGGACTTGTGTTGGAGCGCTACGGTTGAAATGGGGGGGAAGGGGTGTAGCGTACCTCAAAATGGGACTCCACGGGATACAGTTCATCTCCACCGTTGACCTCCTCCAGCCTCCACGGGCTACTGTCGACCTCCTCCAGCCTCCACCGCGCGCTACTCCATCGGCTACAGTTCAACCACCCCTCCACGGGCACCCCTCCACCGTCTACTGTTCATCCAACCCTCCACACCACGGGGTCCTGTTCAACCACCCCTCCACGGCCACCCTTCCACCGTCTACTGTTCATCCAGCCCTCCACACCATGGGGTCCTATTCAACCACCCCTCCACGGCCACCCCTCCACCGTCTACTGTTCATCCAGCCCTCCACACCACGGGGTTCCTGTTCATCCAGAGGCAACGCCACCGCTCACTGTTCATCCAAACCCCCCGCAACGCTCACTGTTCATCCAATCGATCGGCTTCAGTTAGCAGCAGTAGTGAAGGAATCACTGCATCGGGTTCAGTTAACAGCCATCGATCGATCCCTCGGGTTCAGTAACGCGTAGCCTGCAGTGCAATTGCTCGGGTTCAGTTAGAGCCCAACGCCTCGCTCGGCTTCAGTTAGAGCCAATGCCTCGCACACACGCGCGTACCTGTACGAGAGAAACGCGCATCGCTCTCCCACCGTAACCGGCAACTCCCTGAAATTTTCCTCCCCCTCACTTCTACCAAGGTTTTTTCCGTCATGGACGGCCCAAAGAATGTCATGCAGCTGCGTCTCCGGCCCGCTCAGGACGAAAAGCCCATTTTCTGTCATGATTTTTTGTCATAGAAGTAGGAGCCCACCACATCTATGATGATACCGGGTTTTGTCAAAATTATCGTCATAGAAGTGTCATATGTATGACAGAAAAAAAATTCGTTCGGCCCAAAATGTCACAGATGTGTCTTTTTTTTGTAGTGAAGGCTAGATGGCAGTTCCTTACCTCTCCTCGTAGTTGAGGGCAAAATAGTAGTTCGATCGTCTTTCAAGTTCTTCATAGTGATCAACAGACATAAATCCCAAGTGACTCAGAGAATAGAGCTATGCGCCCCGGCAACCGCGCCAGAAATTAGTCTTGATAACCCACAAGTGTAAGGGATCGCAACAGCTTTCGAGGGTAAAGTATTCAACCCAAATTTATTGATTCGACACAAGGGGAGCCAAAGAATATTCTTGAGTATTAGCAGTTGAGTTGTCAATTCAACCACACCTGGATAACTTAGTATCTACAGCAAAGTGCTTAGTAGCAAAAGTGGTATGATAATAAAGGTAGCGGTAGCAAAAGTAAAGATAAATGTTTTTGGGTTTTTGTAGTAGTTGTAACAGTAGCAACGGAAAAGTAAATAAGCGAAGAAAAATATGTGAAAAGCTCGTAGGCAATGGATCAGTGATGGATAATTATGCCAGATGCGATTCCTCATGCAATAGTTATAACATAGGGTGATATAGAACTAGCTCCAATTCATCAATGTAATGTAGGCATGTATTCCGTAAATAGTCATACGTGCTTATGGAAAAGAACTTGTATGACATCTTTTGTCGTACCCTCCCGTGGCAGCGGGGTCCTTACGGAAACTAAGGGATATTAAGGCCTCCTTTTAATAGAGAACCGGAACAAAGCATTAACACATAGTGAATACATGAACTCCTCAAACTACGGTCATCACCGAGAAGTATCCCGATTATTGTCACTTAGGGGTTGTCGGATCATAACACATAATAGGTGGCTATAGACTTGCAAGATACGATCAAGAACACACATATATTCATGAAAACATAATAGGTTCAGATCTGAAATCATGGCACTCGGGCCCTAGTGACAAGCATTAAGCATAGCAAAGTCATAGCAACATCAATCTCAGAACATAGTGGATACTAGGGATGAAACCCTAACAAAACTAACTTGATTACATGGTAAATCTCATCCAACCCATCACCGTCCAGCAAGCCTACGATGGAATTACTCACGCACGACGGTGAGCATCATGAAATTGGTGATGGAGGATGGTTGATGATGACGATGGCAACGAATCCCCCTCTCCGGAGCCCCGAACGGACTCCAGATCAGGCCTCCCGAGAGAGATTAGGGCTTGGCGGCGGCTCCGTGTCGTGAAACGCGATGAAACTTTCTCTTTGATTTTTTTCTCCCCGAGACGATATATATGGAGTTGGAGTTGAGGTCGGGAGGTGTCCGGGGGCCCACGAGATAGGAGGGCGCGCCCTAGGGGGGCGCCCCTGTCTCCTGGACAGCCCGTGGCCCCCCTGGCCTTGATTCTTTCGCCAAAAATAAAAGTAGATTGGAAGCAAATATGGTAAGAGATAGACCCGGGGGCCATAGGTTTCACTAGAGGCTTCTCTCAAGATAGCATAAGTATTACGGTGGGTGAACAAATTACTGTCGAACAATTGATAGAAAAGTGAATAATTATGATATTATCTAGGCATGATCATGTATATAGGCATCACGTCCGCAACAAGTAGACCGACTCCTGCCTGCATCTACTACTATTACTCGACACATCGACCGACTCCTGCCTGCATCTAGAGTATTAAGTTCATAAGAACAGAGTAACGCATTAAGCAAGATGACATGATGTAGAGGGATAAACTCAAGCAATATGATATAAACCCCATCTTGTTATCCTCGATGGCAACAATACAATACGTGCCTTGCAACCCTTTCTGTCACTGGGTAAGGACACCGCAAGATTGAACCCAGAGCTAAACACTTCTCCCATGGCAAGAAAGATCAATTTAGTAGGCCAAACCAAATTGATAATTCGAAGAGACTTGCAAAGATAACTCAATCATACATAAAAGAATTCAGAGAAGATTCAAATATTATTCATAGATAAACTTGATCATAAACCCACAATTCATTGGATCTTGACAAATACACCGCAAAAAGAGTTTACATTGAATAGATCTCCACAAGAGAGGGGAAGAACATTGTATTGAGATCCAAAAAGAGAGAAGAAGCCATGTAGCTAATAACTATGGACCCATAGGTCTGTGGTAAACTACTCAAAACTCATCGGAGGGGCAAGGATGTTGATGTATAAGCCCTCCATGGTCGATTCCCCCTCCGGCAGAACACCGGCGAAGGCTCCAAGATGGGATCTCGCGGATACAGAAGGTTACGGGGTGGAAATTGTGTTTTGGTTGCTCCCCGGATGTTTTCGGGGTACGTAGGCTTATATAGGAGGAAGAAGTACGTCGGTGGACGCTCGAGGGGCCCACGAGACAGGGGCGCGCCCTATAGGGGGGGCGCCCTCCTATATCGTGGAGTCCTCGGCTGCTTTTTGACTTGCACTCCAAGTCCTCTGGATCACATTCGTTCCAAAAATCACGCTCCCGAAGGTCTCATTCTGTTTGGACTCCATTTGATATTCCTTTTCTTCGAAATACTGAAATAGGCAAAAAAACAGCAATACGGGCTGGGCCTCCGGTTAGTAGGTTAGTCCCAAAAATGATATAAATGTGTAAAATAAAGCCCATAAACATCCAAAAGGGGTAATATAATAGCATGGAACAATCAAAACTTATAGATACGTTGGAGACGTATCAAGCATCCCCAAGCTTAATTCCTGCTCGTCCTCGAGTAGGTTAATGATAAAAAAGAAATTTTTGATGTGGAATGCTACCTAGCATAATTCTCAATGCAATTTTCTTTATTGTGGCATGAATGTTCAGATCCAAATGTTACAAAATAAAAGTTCATATTAACATGAAAATGGTGATACTTCAAGCATACCAATCAAAGTAATCATGTCTTCTCAAAATAACATGGCCAAAGAAAGTTATCCCTACAAAATCATATAGTCTGGCTGTTGCTCTATCTTCATCACACAAAGTATTTAATCATGCACAACCCCGATGACAAGCCAAGCAATTTTTTCATACTTTAATAATCTCAATCTCTTTCAACTTTCACACAATACATGAGCGTGAGCCATGGACATAGCACTATATGTGGAATAGAATGGTGGTTGTGGAGAAGACAAAAAAAGGAGAAGATAGTCTCACATCAACTAGGCGTATCAACGGGCTATGGAGATGCCCATTAATAGATATCAATGTGAGTGAGTAGGGATTGCCATGCAACGGATGCACTAGAGCTATAAATATATGAAAGCTCAACAAAAGAAACTAAGTGGGTGTGCATCCAACTCGCTTGCTCACGAAGACCTAGGGCACTTTTGAGGAAGCCCATCATTGGAATATACAAGCCAAGTTCTATAATGAAAATTCCCACTAGTATATGAAAGTGACAACATATGAGACTCTCTATCATGAAGATCATGGTGCTACTTTGAAGCACAAGTGTGGAAAAAGAGATAGTAGCAATGTCTCTTCTCTCTTTTTCTCTCATTTTATTTTTTTTCTCTTTTTTTTCTTTGGCCTTCCTTTTTTTCTTTTTGGCCTGTCTCCTTTTCTTTTCTTTTTGTAAAGTCCAAAGTCTCATCCCGACTTGTGGGGGAATCATAATCTTCATCATCCTTTCCTCACTAGGACAATGCTCTAATAATGAAGATCATCACACTTTTATGGATTTACAACTCAAGAATTACAACTCAAAGCTAGAACAATATATGACTCTATATGAATGCCTCCTGAGGTATACCGGGATATGCAATGAATCAAGAGTGACATGTATGAAAATTATGATGGTAGCCTTGCCACAAATACAATGTCAACTACATGATCATGCAAAGAGCAATATGACAAAAGTAATGCGTGTCATATGAACGGAACAGTGGAAAGTTGCATGACAATATATCTTGGAATGGCTATGGAAATGCCATAATAGGTAGGTATGGTGGCTGTTTTGAGGAAGGTATATGGTAGGTGTATGATACAGGCGAAAGTTGTGCGGCACAAGAGAGGCTAGCAATAGTGGAAGGGTGAGGTGCGTATAATCCATGGACTCAACATTAGTCAAAATAACTCATATACTTGTTGCAAAAATCTAGAAGTCATCAAAAACCAAAGCACTACGCGCATGCTCCTAGGGGGTAGATTGGTAGGGAAAGACCATCGCTCATCCCCGACCGCCACTCATAAGAAGACACTCAATAAATAAAATTGTGCTCCAACTTCATCACAAAGCGGTTCACCATACGTGCATGCTACGGGAATCACAACCCTTAACACAAGTATTTTTCATAATCACCTCAACTAGCATGACTATAATATCACTACCTCCATATCTCAAAACAATTATCAAGCATCATATTGATCTTAGCATCCAATTCTTTTTCTATGATAGTTTTTATTATACCCAACTTGGATGCTCATCATTCTAGGACCAACTTTGTAACCATAGCAAATACCATGCTGTTCTAAAAGACTCTAAAAAAGATATAACTGAAGCATGAGAGACTAGCAATTTCTTCAAAATTAAGACACCACTGTGCTCTAAAAGATATAAGTGAAGCACTAGAGCAAAAACTATCAAGCACAAAAGATATAAGTGAAGCACATAGAGTATTCTAGCAAATTCTAATCAAGTAGGCTTCTCCCAAAAGGTGTGTACAGAAAGGATGATTGTGGTAAACTAAAAAGCAAAGCCTAATATAATACACGATGCTCCAAGCAAAACACATATCATGTGGCGAATAAAAATATAGCTCCAAGTAAAGTTACCAATGAACAAAGACGAAAGAGGGGATGCCTTCCCGGGGCATCCCCAAGCTTAGGCTTTTGGCTATCCTTGAATATCTTGGGGTGCCTTGGTCATCCCCAAGCTTAGGCTCTTGCCACTCCTTATTCCATAGTCCATAAAAGCTTTACCCAAAACTTGAAAAATTCACAACACGAAACTCAACAGGAAATCTTATAAGCTCCGTTAGTGAAAGAAAACAAAACCACCACATAAGGTACTGTAATGAACTCATTCTTTATTTATTTTGGTGTTAAACCTACTGTATTCCAACTCCTCTATGGTTTATAAACTAGTTTATTAGCCATAGATGCATCAAAATAAGCAAACAACACACGGAAAACAGAATCTGTCAAAAACAGAACAGTCTGTAGAAATCTGTAACTAACGCAAACTTATGGAACTCTAAAAATCTTACCAAAATAGGAAGTCCTGGACAATTTGTTTATTGATCAGCAGCAAAAATAATCAACGCAAAAGCACGTTTATGTGATTTAACAAAACTAAATTCGTGCGCACAAAGTTTATGTTTTTCAGCAGAATCAAATCAACTATCATCATAGGTTATCCTATAGGTTCTACTTGGCACAAACACTAATTAAAAGATAAAAACACATCTAAACAGAAGGTATATGCAAGATTTATTACTAAACAGGAACAAAAACAAAAACATAAAGAAAATTGGGTTGCCTCCCAACTAGCACTATCGTTTAACGCCCCTAGCTAGGCATAAAAGCGAAGATAGATCTAACGGGTGCCATCTTTGGCACTAAATTCATAAGTAGCCCGCATGATAGATTCATAAGGTAATTTGACTTTCTTTCTTGGAAAGTGGTCCATGCCTTTCTTTAATGGAAATTGGAATCTAATATTCCCTTCCTCTATATCAATAATCGCACCAATTGTTTTAAGGAAAGGTCTACCAAGAATAATAGGGCAAGAAAGATTGCAATCTATGTCAAGAACGATAAAATCCACGGGCACCAAATTTATATTTGCAACAATGAGAACATCATTGATCCTTCCCATTGGCTTTTTAATGGTGGAATCCGCAAGGTGCAAATTTAAAGAGTAATCATCAAGATCATGGAAACCTAGAATATCACATAAAGTTTTCGGAATCGTGGAAACACTAGCACCCAAATCACACAAAGCAAAACACTCATGATCTTTAATTCTAATCTTTATAGTAGGTTCCCACTCATCATTAAGTTTTCTAGGTATAGAAACTTCCAAATTAAGTTTTTCATCATAAGATTGCATCAAGGCATCAACAATGTGTTTGGTAAAAGCTTTGTTTTGACTATAAGCATGCAGAGAATTAACAACGGATTGCAACAAGGAAATACAACCTTCTAAAGAACAATTATCATAATCAAATTCCTTGAAATCTGAGATAGTGGGTTCAATGCTATTTAAAGTTGTGACCTCTCCAATTCCACTTTTACCAAATTTAGCATCAAGATCTAAAAACTATGAATTCTTGGGACGCCTTCTAGGTAAAGTTGACTCATCATCAGTCCCATAATTATCAAGATTCATATTGCAAAACATAGATCTAATAGGAGACGCATCAATAACTTTAAGATCCTCATCATTATTTTCATGGAAACTAGAAGAACACGCCTTTATAAAGCAATCTTTCTTAGCACGCAATCTAGCGGTTCTTTCTTTGCACTCATCAATGGAAATTATCTTTGCTTTGAGAGACTCATTGATATCATGCTTAGGAGGAGAAGATCTAAGTTTAAGAGAATCAACATCAAGCGAAAGTCTATCAACGTTCCTAGCCAAATCATCAACTTTGAGCAATTTTTCTTCAAGCAAAGCATTAAAATTCTTTTGAGAAATCATAAATTCTTTCGCACTATTCTCAAAATCGGAGGGCATCTTATTAAAATTACCATAAGCATTATTGTAGGAATTTCCATAATTATTAGAGGAATTACTAGGGAACGGTCTAGCATTAAAGTTTCCTCTATAAGCATTGTTTCCAAAACTATTCCTACCAACAAAATTCACATCCATAGATTCATTATTATTCTCAATCAAAGAAGACAAAGGCATATCATTGGGATCAAGAGGAGTATTTTTAGTAGCAAACAACTTCATAAGTTCATCCATCTTTCCACTCAAAAAATTGATTTCTTCTATAGCATGCACTTTTTTACTAGAAGATCTTTTGGTGTGCCATTGAGAATAATTAGTCATAATATTATCAAGAAGTTTTGTAGCATCTCCTAACGTGATTTCCATAAACGTGCCTCCCGCGGCCGAGTCTAAGAGATTTCTAGAAGCAAAGTTCAAACCGGCATAAAATTTGTGTATGATCATCCATAAATTCAAACCATGAGTAAGGCAATTGCGAAGCATCAATTTCATTCTTTCCCAAGATTGGGCAACATGCTCATGATCAAGTTGTTTAAAATTCATAATATAGTTCCTAAGAGTGATGATCTTAGCGGGAGGAAAATACTTAGAGATAAAAGCATCTTTGCACTTGTTCCAAGAATCAATACTATTTTTAGGCAAAGATGAAAACCAAACTTTAGCACGATCTCTAAGTGAAAACGGAAATAACTTCAATTAACAATATTGTTATCCGTATCTTTCTTCTTTTGCATATCACACAAATCAACAAATTTGTTTAGATGAGTAGCGGCATCTTCACTAGGAAGGCCGACAAATTGATCTTTCATAACAAGATTCAGCAAAGCAGTATTGATTTCACAAGACTCAACATCATTAAGAGGAGCAATCAGAGTACTAAGGAAATCATTATTATTGGTATTCGATAAATCACACAATTTAGTATTATCTTGCGCCATGGCAACAAGTAATCCAACACACAAGCAAACAGAAAAAGGCAAGCGAAAGAGAGAGGAGGAGGTTGGGAAAGAGAGGGCGAATAAAACGGCAAGGGTGAAGTGGGGGAGAGGAAAACGAGAGGCAAATAGCAAATAATGTAAATGCGAGGGAGATGAGTTTGTGCTGGGTACTTGGTATGTCTTGACTTGAGCGAAGACCTCCCCGGCAACGGCGCCAGAAATCCTTCTTGCTACATCTTGAGCTTGCGTTGGTTTTCCTTGAAGAGGAAAGGGTGATGCAACAATAGTAGCGTAAGTATTTCCCTCAGTTTTTGAGAACCAAGGTATCAATCCAGTAGGAGGCTCCTCAAAAGTCCCACGCACCTACACAAACAAACAAAGAACTCACAACCAACGCAATAAAGGGGTTGTCAATCCCTTCACGGCCACTTGCGAAAGTGAGATCTAATAAAGATAGTATGATAAGATCAATATATTTTTGGTATTTTATAATATAGATGCAAAAAGTAAAGATGCAAATAAAAGTAGATTGGAAGCAAATATGGTAAGAGATAGACCCGGGGGCCATAGGTTTCACTAGAGGCTTCTCTCAAGATAGCATAAGTATTACGGTGGGTGAACAAATTACTGTCGAGCAATTGATAGAAAAGCGAATAATTATGAGATTATCTAGGCATGATCATGTATATAGGCATCACGTCCGCAACAAGTAGACCGACTCCTGCCTGCATCTACTACTATTACTCGACACATCGACCGACTCCTGCCTGCATCTAGAGTATTAAGTTCATAAGAACAGAGTAACGCATTAAGCAAGATGACATGATGTAGAGGGATAAACTCAAGCAATATGATATAAACCCCATCTTGTTATCCTCGATGGAAACAATACAATACGTGCCTTGCAACCCTTTATGTCACTGGGTAAGGACACCGCAAGATTGAACCCAGAGCTAAGCACTTCTCCGATGGCAAGAAAGATCAATCTAGTAGGCCAAACCAAACTGATAATTCAAAGAGACTTGCAAAGATAACTCAATCATACATAAAAGAATTCAGAGAAGATTCAAATATTATTCATATATAAACTTGATCATAAACCCACAATTCATCGGATCTCGACAAACACACCGCAAAAAGAGTTTACATCGAATAGATCTCCACAAGAGAGGGGGAGAACATTGTATTGAGATCTAAAAAGAGAGAAGAAGCCATCTAGCTAATAACTATGGACCCGTAGGTCTGTGGTAAACTACTCACAACTCATCGGAGGGGCAAGGATGTTGATGTCGAAGCCCTCTGTGGTCGATTCCCCCTCCGGCAAAACGCCGGCGAAGGCTCCAAGATGGGATCTCGCGGATACAGAAGGTTACGGCGGTGGAAATTGTGTTTTGGTTGCTCCCCGGATGTTTTCGGGGTACGTAGGCTTATATAGGAGGAAGAAGTATGTCGGTGGACGCCCGAGGGGCCCACGAGACAGGGGGCGCGCCCTATAGGGGGGGGGGGCGCCCTCCTATCTCGTGGAGTCCTCGGCTGCTTCTTGACTTGCACTCCAAGTCCTCTAAATCACGTTCGTTCCAAAAATCTTGCTCCCGAAGGTTTCATTCCGTTTGGACTCCATTTGATATTCCTTTTCTTCAAAATACTGAAATAGGCAAAAAAAACAACAATACGGGCTGGGCCTCCGGTTAGTAGGTTAGTCCCAAAAGTGATATAAATGTGTAAAATAAAGCCTATAAACATCCAAAAGGGGTAATATAATAGCATGGAACAATAAAAAATTATAGATACGTTGGATACGTATCACTTGGCATAAGGCGGAGTGCCCTGTATTGGCGCAGAGGGGCAGTCGACGCCTCTGGGCACCGATAGTGGCGCAGACAGGCCAGATTGGAGGAGTGGAGCGGTTTCCCCAGGGTAGTGGAGAGCCAGCCTCCCGCCCCGCTCCGCTATAAAAGGGAGCGTGAGGAGTTTCAGAAAGCTACAGAGGCAATGTGCATTGACGGAGGTGCATCCTTGAACTCCTCCCACCGCCAACTCAAGCAGTGGGCGCGTGAGGTTAATGTGGCAGAACCAGTAGCGAGCGCTCGTGAGCCACTTAAGTGGTCCCGCACGCCCATCATATTTGACACTGAGGATCATCCAGATCACACTACCGCGGTTGGGTGCCTGCCGTTGTTGGTTTCACAAATAATCCGCAACCTCAAGGTCACTAATATGTTGGTTGACGGCAGAGCAGGGTTGAATTTGATTTCCCCCAACGTGCTCAAGAAACTCCCAATTCCTGATGAGGATCGAGACTGGCACTTTCTAGGGGATCAACTAAGAGAGGAGCCAGCTGAAGGGAAAGATCACCTTGTCAGTAACGCTTGGCATGGAAATAAACTTCAGGACTAAGATGGTTGTGTTCGATGTTGTTGAACTTCCCCTGCCATTCAATGGTATCCTCGGCCGCCCAACATTGGCCAAGTTCATTGCAGCTTCCCATTATGCATATAACATCCCTAAAGATGCCTGGTCCTATGGGGGTCATTACCATCCCATCGGATAAGAGAGATGCACATTGATACATCGAGGTGCTATACAAATGGTAACCCCTTTCTGCGACAACGTTTTGAACTGTCGCCAAGTGAGTGACTGTGATAGGGGGGTCCTTCCCACACGACCCAGAAACCGTCGAGGATAGGCCCTCCGGTCACACACGCTCGGCAAAGTGAGGTCGTGTGCGATGGGCGAGCGATCAAATATGGTTATACATACAATTGTTCTAAAAGTACAATTATACAGACCAAATCATTTTCGATCGTAAGTACATCCCACACAGTCAGTCCGGCTAAACGTTTCCCTTCGTATGTACATTCCACATAGTCAATCCAAGGAATACATTTCCGTTAGTATGTATATCCCACACAGTTAATCCAAGAAGTACGTTTTCTTTCGTATATACATCCCACACAGTTACTCCAAGGAAAACGTTTCCGTTCGCAGGTACATCACACACAATTTCATCATTCCACATCAAAAATTCTGTTTTTATCATTTACCTACTCGAGGACGAGCAGGAACTAAGCTTGGGATGCTTGATACGTCTCCAACGTATCTATACTTTTTGATTGTTCCATGCTATTATATTATCTATTTTGGATGTTTTATATGCATTAATATGCTATTGTATATTATTTTTGGGACCAACTTATTAACCTAGAGCCTAGTGCTAGTTTTTGCTTTTTCCTTGTTTTTGAGTTTACAGAAAAGGAATATCAAACGGAATAAAACTTTTGCGAAGATTTTTTTTTTGGACCAGAAGACATACGTGGGGCTTGGAGTCCAAGTGAGAAGACCCTCGAGGAGGCGGCAAGCCAGGGGGTGCGCCCCAGGGGGCACACCCCTAGGGCTTGTGACCCCCTCAAAGACCTCCTGACCTCCTTCTTTGGCCTATAAATTCAGATATATTCCAAAACCCTCAGAGGAGTCCATGAAAATATTTTTCCACCGCCGCAAGCCTCTGTTCCCGTGAGATCCCATCTTGGGGCCTTTTCCGGCGATCTTCCGGAGGGGGAATCAATCACGGAGGGCATCTACATCAACCCTATTGCCTTTCCGATGAAGCGTGAGTAGTTTACCATAGACCTACAGGTCCATAGCTAGTAGCTAGATGGCTTCTTCTCTCTCTTTTATCTTCAATACAATGTTCTCCTCGATGTTCTTGGAGATCTATCCGATATAATCTTCTTTTGCCGTGTGTTTGTCGAGATCCCATGAATTGTGGATTTATGATCAGCTTATCTATGAATATTAGTTGAATCTTCTCTGAATTCTTATATGCATGATTTGGTATCTTTGTATTTATCTTTGAATTATCGATTTGGTTTGGCCAACTACATTGATATTTTTTGCAATGGGAGAGGTGCTTAGGTTTGGGTTCAATCTTGCGTGATTTCACCCAGTGACAAAGTAGGGGTAGTGAGACACATATTGCATTGTTGCCATCGAGGATAACAAGATGGGGTTTTCATCATATTGCTTGAGTTTATCCCGCTACATCATATCATATTACTTAATGCGTTACTCTGTTCTTATGAACTTAATACTCTAGATGCAGGCAGGAGTCGGTCGATGTGTGGAGTAATAGTAGTAGATGCAGAATTGTTTCGGTCTACTTGACACGGATGTGATGCCTATATGCATAATCATTGCCTTGGATATCGTCATAACTTTGCGCTTTTCATCAATTGCTCGACAGTAATTTGTTCACCCACCGTATTATTTTCCTTCAAGAGAGAAGCCTCTAGTGAAACCTATGGCCCCCGGGTCTATTTCCATTATATATTTTCAGATCTATAAACCAAAAATGCCTTGCTACAATTTATTTAATTTTATCTTGTTTTATGTTCTAGCAATCTTTTATACCTATCTCTATCGGATCTCACCTTTACAATTGACCGTGAAGGTATTGACAACCCCTTTATCACATTGGGTGCAAGTGTTTGATTGTTTGTGCAGGTGCATAGATTGGGGACTTGCTTGTACCTCCTACTGGATTGGTACCTTGGTTCCACTACAAGAAATATGTCAACTAGTGACCTTCTGTGAGTGACCCTAGAAGAATTGGTCATAGATCTATGACCATTTGAGACCAATTGGTCAAAAGCTGTTTGGGGGCTCCAAATGCTGAACAATAACGACCATTTTAGTCAGAAAGGTCATAATTTCCTTACACAAAATGGTCATAAAGCAGATAGCACTGGTCCGCTGCCTTATTTCTAGCTGATCATGACCAATATAGATGGTCATAACCTTGTAAATTGTGGTGGGTTGCTATGACTAGGCGCGACCTCATCAGTTTTGCGTATGTGTCATGTCCATGTGTCAATTTTTGCCCTAGGTTGTGAAGCAACCTATATTTCTGTCATTCCCAAAATTCCCAAAAATATCTCATAAATTCTTTGGGTCTTATCTTCGTCAAATATGTAAAAAAAACCTTCCTTACCTAGTTCAAAAATAATTCAACAATATTCATTTTTCTATTCTATTCAGAACAACACTTTGTGAAGGAAGTGCTATTTATATATTCTTGATTGTCCTCAAAATTTTTTGGCACTATTTCCTATCCAAATCATTGCCTCATGACAAAATTCAGCTCCATTTGCCCAGTAAATCTTCCTCGGAAAATTTCCAAAGTTTTTGTCCACCTAGAACCTTTGCGAAAGAAGTACTAGTTATGCATATCCTAATGAGTAGAATATTTGCCACATATTATATATGCCTATGTAACTTACCTACACCAAATTTGAGCTCAGTTCATTTATCCAATTTCTCTCACTAATTTTCCAAAGTTTCTGTCCAGAGAAGAGCATTGTGAAGGAAGTGCTATTTATATATTCTTGGTTGCCCTCAAAATTTTTGGGCACTCTTTCCTATTCAAATCATTGCCTCATGACAAAATTCAGCTCCATTTGCCCAGCAAATCTTCCTCGTCAAATTTCCAAAGTTTTTGTCCACCTAGAACCTTTGTGAAAGAAGTACTAGCTATGCATATCCTAATGAGTTGAATTTTTTCCACATATTCTATATGCCTATGTAACTTAGCTACACCAAATTTGAGCTCATTTCATTTAGCCAATTTCTCTCACTAATTTTCCGAAGTTTCTGTCCAGAGAAGAGCATTGTGAAGGAAGTACCACTTTGGCATGTCCAAATGGTATCCATTTTATACAGTGCTTTCCTCCACCCAAATAACCATCCTCCACCAAATTTCAGCTCAATTCAATTATTATTTTGAGCCCAGCTTCAACATTTGTATTTATGTCCAGTGTGGTACTTTGCAAAGCAAGTACCACCTAGGCTCCTCCTTTTGAGCTGAAAATTTGTGAAGACAGTCTTCTTAGTAACTGATCATCCTCAGCCAATACTCACACCCATTAGACATGTGCATTTCTCGTACCGCTAATCAAACACTTGGCTGCTAATTCATGTTTGAGCATAGATCGGTCTCCTCGTGAGAATATTATGTTGTAATTTTTTTCCTAGCACCTACCTAGGGAGTTCCCAACCCACTAGACATGCCTAGGCCACCCTGAACGCATGTCCACGCCACGGTCACGCGGTGACCATGCGGCGGGCATGCGAGTTTACGCGCTCTAGAGTTGGGGACCTCGGCCACCGTCCAAACCTCGATGTATCGCTACCAAACCATGTATTTCGGATTAAATAGGTACTTATGTAACTAGAAATGATTTTTGGAAAAAATAAATAGCAAACTATAAGGCAGCTGCAATTTAAATTTGACCCGCTTCCAGCTAAATCGGCGGAAATTTGTCGTTTTCACGAGAGGTGGATCAAAACTTTTGACACCCAACCATTTAGTCAATTGTGCATTAAATATGTCTTAGTATTTTAGAAAATTGATTTGGTCCAATTTTGCAACAAATATATGGTAGGTCCTTCAAAAAAACTCATTTTAGGCACTTAGAAAATGGAAAATGATTTTTTCGTCCAAAGAAAATGAAAACTTCCTTAGGCAACATTGTTTGCCATTCCAAGATGCACCCTTATGCACAATATAAGATCATTTGAACAAACTATGTCATGAATGTGGCCAAAAGATTGAGCATTTCGGTTGAAAGCCATGCATCTTCACACTTGATAGCTCGTTTCTGAGAACACCATTTTAAAATAATTGCCGTATTACAAGTTTATAATTTTTTATGGTAACTCGGTCACATATAATAACACAATGCGAAGGTTTTCCAATTTTTTGATTTTTTTTAATTTTTATGCCCGTTTCAAAATGCGGTCAAAACGGCGGGCATGACCGTTCCTAGCTAGTGGTTGAATCTTGGAAAAAAATTTGTGTTTCTATGATTAAATAGATACTTATGTACCTAGAAATGATTTTTGGAAAAAATAAATAGCAAATTATGAGGCAATTGCAATTCAAATTTGACCCGCTTCTAGCTGAATCGGCGGAAATTTGTCTTTTTCATGAGAGGTGGATCAAAACATTTTACACCCAACCATTTGGTCAATTGTGCATTAAATATGTCCTAGTATTTTATAAAATTGATTTGGTACAATTTTGAAACAAATATATGGTAGGTCCTTTACAAAAAAACTCATTTTGGGCACTCGAAAAATGGAAAATGAATTTTTCGTCCAAAGAAAATGAAAACTTCCTTGGGCAACATTGTTTTTCATCCCAATATGCACCCTTGTGCACAATATGAGATCATTTGAACAAACTATGCCATGAATGTGGCCATAAGATTGAGCATTTGGATTGAAAGCCATGCATCTTCACACTTGATAGCTCGTTTCTGAGAACACTTTTTAAAAATAATCATAATATTATAAGTTTATAATTTTTGCTGGTAACTTGGTCACATATAATGGCACAATGCGAAGGTTTTCCAATTTTTGATTTTTTTTGAATTTTTCATGCCCGTTTCAAAATGCGGTCAAAACGGCGGGCATGACCGTTCCTAGCTAGTGGTTGAATCTTGGAATTTTTTTTGTGTTTCTATGATTAAATAGATACTTATGTACCTACAAATGATTTTTGGAAAAAATAAAGAGCAAACTATGAGGCAGCTGCTATTCAAATTGGACCCGCTTCCAGCTGAATCGGCGGAAATTTGTTTTTTCACGAGAGGTGGATCAAAACTTTTTACACCCAACCATTTGGTAAATTGTGCATTAAATATGTCCTAGTATTTTAGATTATTTATTTGGTACAATTTTGAAACAAATATATGGTAGGTCCTTTACAAAAAAACTCATTTTGGGCACTCAAAAAATGGAAAATAAAATTTCCGTCCAAAGAAAATGAAAACTTCCTTAGGGAACATTGTTTGTCATTCCAATATGCACCCTTGTGCACAATATGAGATCATTTGAACAAACTATGCCATGAATGTGGCCATAAGATTTAGCATTTGGGTTGAAGGCCATGCATCTTCACACTTGATAGCTCGTTTCTGAGAACACTTTTTAAAAATAATCGCGGTATTACAAGTTTATAATTTTTGTTGGTAACTTGGTCACATATAATGACCAATGCGAAGGTTTCCAATTTTTTGATTTTTTTGATTTTTTATGCCTGTTTCAAAATGCGGTCAAAACGGCGGGCATGATCATTCCTAGCTAGTGGTTGAATCTTGGAAAACTTTTGGTGTTTCTCTGATGAAATAGATACTTAGCTACCTATAAATGATTTTTGGAAAAAATAAAGAGCAAACTATGAGGCAGCTGCAGTTCAAATTTGACCCGCTTCCAGCTGAATACGCCGAAATTTGTCTTTTTCACCAGAGGTGCATAAAAACTTCTGACAACCAACCATTTTGTCAATTGTGCATTATATATGGACTAGTATTTTAGAAAATTTATTTGGTCCAATTTGGCAACAACTATTTGCTAGGTCCTTCACAAAAAACCCGATTATTGGCACTCCAAAAATGATTAAAAATAGCTAGAAAGATCAGAAATGCCTACAAACTGGTCCTTATCCATAAAATGTGGTCTAACTGTAGTGAAAATTTATGTGGTACCCTTTTGAAAAATATTTTTGATAGCTACTTCACAAAATCCCTCTAGTTTTAGTACTTGGAAACTCTTTTAAATCACTGGTTTTCGGAACCAGTCAGAAGCATTCCCACGGATCGATGACATGGCGCCCATCCATCCATCCATCTCTCCATCCCACATCCATCCATCCATCCCATTTATCTACAAGGGAAAAAAGGAGAAAAGAACCCCACCCACAGCCCAACAACCCCCAACCCTAACTCCCATCGATCCCCTCTCATCCTCTCCCCCGATTCAGATCGACGCCGCCGCCGCACGTTCTGCCCCTCCCCCTCCCCGCCTCCCACCCCCCTCACCGCCACCTCCTCCTTCCTCCAGCACTACCTCTCCAACCTCACCTCTCGCTTCGCCGCCCCACGCCACGTGCTCGCCGCGCGCATGGGCATGGCCGCACGCACGCAGTTCCTGTCCATGAAGATCGCCGCTGCCACCTCCCTCCCAATCCACTCGTCGCTTCCTCCCCTGCCAAATCGTCGCTGCCACCTCCCTCCCCAAGCCCATTCTCACTCACTCTGTCTCTTCTCCTCCTCTCCCGTGACTCCCCCACCCGCCACCACCGCACCCACCGGTCGTAGTGCTCCCCTCCGCTGCCGCCGCACCACGCCCACCATATCTTCCTTGTCCGGGAAGATCCTGTCGCTACCATGCCTCTTCCTGCACTCCCCTAGCCTCGCCTCCAACCTATAGGCGATGGCGTCTGAGAGGTCAGATCCACACCACCACTCCGGCGATGGTGTCAGCGAACAGTGCTGGCGGGGGACACGAACCTCACTCGACGTCGGCGGATCTTCATCGGGCAGCCCATCGACCTCGCGGGCTCCGGTGATGGCTCCTCCATGGTCGATGCCGCCTTCCTCTACGCGGATCTGATGCGGTTCAGCAACGAGGAGATGTCTCGCTAACGAGGCCCCTGCAAACCCTCATACCCATCAAGCAAGCTCAAGGAGAGCAACTTCCTCATTGTGATTCTTCCTCCAAGGCAGACGCAGGCATGGCTACCTCCTCTGCTCCCTTCTCTTTAATTTCCTCCTGGAGCAAGGCTCCCGGTTACCACTTGTTGATCCAGACAGAAAATTGGTCTTGCTTTCAAGTTGGTGTTCAATCTTCAATCTTGGTTTCTCAAGTTGTTGCTGTTATCAACTTGTGTAGGAGGAGAATATTTCTTTCAACAAGGTCACCCCCATACTCCAGCTCCAGCAGCTGTCCACGGAGCCAACTCCAGTGTTAAGGGCACAATGGTAGCAGCAGCAAGGTTCAACCTCCCCTCTCAATTTCATCTTCTTCCATTCCATTGCCTAATGCCCATGGACTCAACCATGGAGAAGGTCCCTCTCCCTCTGTATTTTTGACAAGTCCAAGCCAATGTTGTTGTCATAATGTTGCAAGGTGCCTGATGCTCGCGGACACAATGGCAGCAGCAACGAGGTGTCTATCAGCAGCAGCAGCAATGTTGTTGTCATAATGGAAGGAACAATCCTCTCATGGTATGTGTCTACACTATATTACTCCTACTGTGATGATGATGTGTCTAATGATAGACACCTTGCAACTAGCCACACATGTACTGACAGTTTATTGTGATTATTATTGTACCATGAGTCATTCAACACTTGAAGGCACTGAACTACTATCCTGTATTTTATAATATGTTCCTGTTATGCCTGACATAGGCTTGATGAAATCTTGCTCTTTTAATCACATAGCATAGCAGTAACATGTTATCATGTTGGATGAAGAAAAGCATATGTAATAAGTTCTTTAAAGTTTAATTACCTCAATTGTCAAGCAGTGTTTGGTGTTGTATACATTTACTGCTATCAATTGACTACAATAGTCATTTGGATGCTTGGGACTTGCATATATTCTGCTATACTTGAAACATCAACAAGTATTTTTCCTTGTTTTTTGGAACAATTGGTGAACTTCATATTCCTGAATATATGCATTACTATTCGGTATAAGTCTAGACGGCTCTTTGTATTTTACAGCTCCTTATCATGTCCCTCTAATATTTCTGCAGGTGGCCATGAACTCAGTAAATCATCAACAAATGCCTTTGCTGCAGCTCACCTATGGCCTTGTTTGTCCTGCAGGTTAGTGAGCAGCATTAGGAGGAGGAGCTCAAGCAGGCCACCACGACGCACCACCGCGACAGCAGGTAGCACGTCCATCTCCATCTCCCTCTCCCGATGCTGCCAATCCTTTTTGTTTCTTTAAAACTAGGACCAATTAGCACACAAATTGACTGGCTATTCTCTCAAAAATCAGTTTACAACTCTATAGAATTGTGTTGATGGTCATCAATAGAGAGAGGGAAGAGAACGTTTCTTTCAAATGAGTGAGAGAGAGGCATAGTCTAATTGCGAATCCATGTGTGTGCATTTTTGTCTTATTGGAATATGTTGAGTACATATTGGAATATGCTAAATGCTATTGCCTGATATAATATAAGTATGAGCTACAATTGTTTGCATATTTATTTTTTATTTTTTTATAAATGATGATAGTTTGTGCAAGATGTTCACATGTTAATTTTTGTTGACTAAAATCTCTTATGCCCTCGACTTAGCTTGACCCAGAACAGTAGCATCCTTGATGTGTACTAACCTTCACCTCGTTCTTTCTCTCGTAGACTCGAAGGAGACCGTATGCAAGGCACCTCCTCTTCAGTTGTGAAAGTGTCTAGGGGTCGTGGGTGCGGCTAATGCCTATGTGTGTGGCCGAACTTGACACTACCCTCTCTTTAAGGGCATGTATCATTTTTTCTAACTCTGCTATCTTTTCCCAAGTCTTTATTATCTTGCCTAGCCTTGTACTGGTATGTATTGTTTGATGTTAATTACCCAAGTTAGTGCATGATGTAAAGGATAACCTGAGAACACTTGCCTAAGTTTATAAGATATGACATGTGACAGTCCAAGCCTACTGCTCTTTCAATGCTTTTCCTGTTGTACTGTACTTCTCTAGTTGTTTGAATGCTTCTGCTGCTAGCCTGCTAGGCTGCTACTAGCTTGAATAGGTGTGCACTTGTGCTGGTGGTGGTGCTGCTTGTGTTGATGCTGCTGATTTAATGCTTATGCTCACACTGCTGTTGATTAAATGCTTATGTTGTTGCTGCATGCTTATGCTACTGATTCAATGCTTTAGAAATTGATTGAATTGAACCTGTTGTAATCCTTACAGTTATACTCGTATTTAATTTTTGGGTTTCTATTTGATTTTTTAGTCTCTTATATATGGTTCATCTTCAGTTTCTTTAGTAACCTGCTTGGAGCTTAGAATACACAACCCAACTACTCTCATATACAACTAAGACCGATGATTCATGCTCAATTCTGTATATGTATGTATGACCAGTAAAGTCGGAAGGCCCAAATTAATCTTAAAGTTAATATGCTCAATTTTGTACCATATTCATGCTCATGCATCACTAGTTACTGCTTTTTTTGCTTGGTCTATTTTGGCTCAGAACCTAAGTATACCAAAACTGATTAAACAATTTCTCCAACTTACCAAAATTGTCATAATTGTCTCCTGCCTTATGATGTTAGTCTCTGTGCACTTACTAGTATTGTTAGTTGAATGGATGGTCGTGGTAGTAGAATAGGAATTTTCTTTAGGTGAGTGTTATAGTGATGTTCATTTCATTACCTAAATTTGCGCCAATGTACCATGCAGGTATGTATAGATTACTATTGTAGAACAACATCAGGTTAATCTGTTGCATTCAAGTTGTTGGAAGTTTTGTTATGCCATGCTTAGTGTTCACTGAACTAGGGAATTTGGTCTCTTGAAAGATTATTATTTACTTCTAGTGTATTTCACTAATTGTTTATCTAGATCAGGATCTAATGTCGTCGGGGCTGCTGCTGATGTGACAGAAGATGAAGAAGCTTGGAGATGCGTGCCACAGTTTTAGTTGACATATCTCTACTGATGTACCTGTTTAACTGTATGTGCACTTGTTTAAGTTGCTTGAAGATGAACAACATCAGTAGTGCTGGTGTATCTCTATTTTTGATTGTATGTGCATTTGTTGGACGTGTAGACGTGTATGTTCTCTTGTGAGTATTTGGTTGGATGATTTCTGGATTTAATCAGTTAATTGAGATATTTATTGATTTTTTGCTGTTCAAGTGTGTAAATTTAAATCTGTGAATGAAATAGACCAAATGGGCTCTAAAAAGGCTGCGACCCAAACTATAGCGGATCAAAATATTGTGCATTTCTGAAAACTAGAAAAATAGGCTTATTGAAATGATTTGCAAAAGGCCACACCCTAGAAAATAAAAGCCCAAATTGTTGGGCCAGGCCCATGCACCTAGAGAAGATTAACAAAAAAAATATACAGTAAAAAGGCTGAATTGTTGCGCTCGGCCCATGTAGAACGTCGAATTGGACCGGGCTGAATATTATCAATGACCTTTTCAATTGGTCGCAATTTTGCCAAATTATGTTGCCACGTCGGATCCGACGTGGCCTAGGCAGACAGCCAGTGACCAAAACAAAAGGTCATGGGTTCCACGACCTTTTGTTTTGGTCATAAACATCTACGACCTTATCGTGAAGAAGGTCGTTAATTTCAGTTTACGGCCGCCAGCTTTTGACCTTCTGTTTTTGGTCACAAAAAGGTCACAAATGGAAAACAACGACCATTCAGTGACCAATAGTGGTGGTCACAAGTTGACATATTTCTTGTAGTGTTCTCTAACTGAGGGAAATACTTATCTCTACTTTGCCGGATCACCCTTTCCTCTTCAAGGGAAAAAGCAACGCAAGCTCAAGAAGTACCATCCCCCCGTCCAAAAATAAGTGTCATTGATTTATTACAACTTTGTACTAATTATTGACATTTATTTTGGGTTGGGACGGAGGGAGTATGTAAACTTTTTATTTGTGGGGTACATATGTAACCTTTCTAAGGTTAAACTAGTCACAATTTCAACAATATTTTTTTGCAACAACTATTGTTTTACTCATCAATTGGGGGTACAATCAGCTCCACATAGATCCTCTACATCACCTAGACCAAAATGGAGCCAAACCGTTGTGCGAGTTTCTAGTCGAGCATAAGATGCCAAGTGGCGTCTTACATTGTTCTTTTTTCTTTTGATACAACGAGCACCCTCGTCGATTTCCCTTAAGTAAAGGTTCTACAAAGTCCAAAAGCGAAAATAAACTACCAGCAATACAATTGCAAAGGACATGCATGCCTCACAGGGTAGAAACTGCCATATCTCAAGACATGCAATTATTTTTCAGACCATCAAAAGTAACACCTAATAAGAAGGAACTAGCACAAGTGCAAATATATCAAAGAAGCTACCTCAAGAGGGGTAGAAGCTAGGCCATGAAATTTTTAATCAGACCATAACAATTCTTCTGTTTAGAGGATTGCATCCATGACTCCTGGCAAAAATCTCCTCAAGCACCTTCTTGATCTTCTTCACACAAAGCTCAGTTCTTCCTTGATCTTGTTTTTTCTACAAACTATCGCACCTCTTAAGATAATAGCATAAAGTATATACCCTCCAGCATGGTCATCATGAAAATTTCTATCATAACAAGCCACATTTCTAGTTTTTCCATATAGTCCAGCTGAAGGTGACCCCCCTCCCCCCCCACACACACAGAACCACTTTTCTATGATTTATTGGGAAGATTTTAATCCAATCCCCCACCAAATCTCTGATTCTCTCTCGAGGTCTGAGAAGCGTGAAAGCACAAGTCATCATAGATGATTAACTCTCTCCCTTAACTTGTGTCAAGAGGGTTGTAGAAAGGAGAAAATACATATTTTAATCTAGCTTGGAACATAAATGGCATTGATCATTCCTAGTCCAGCCTCTTCTCAACGGACTGTCCTTGGTCAATATATTACTCATGAGCATCAACCATGCGAGGATCTTTATTTTATCAGGTATTTCAAGCTTCCAGATTGATCTTTATCCAACTAATCTAGAAGTTCTCATATGCGAGTATAATTTTTTCACCACAAACTTATTCTTGCTATTGAAAGGCCATGTGACTCTAGCTTTGGAATCCTTCAACTGAATCCACTAGCTGCTTCAATTATCAATGGGCATTAGTTCACCATGTATGTTTCTTCTAAATTGGATAACCTCAAAACCCTCAATTTTGACATATCTGATGAACACCATTTTTTTAAATGTCAGGGTGTAAAATCTTGGAAATAAATCTTCTGTCACACATCCTCCAAAAACATTATTTTGGCCCCATCTCCTAAAATCCTTTTAGTAAACTGTTGGAATGTATGGTTAACATTCACCAAGCTTTGCAAAAAGTCTGATCATCCAGTACCATTTGTCTGGTGGGATAAGGATTTCCTACTCGAATATTTCTTGGATAGCAATTATTGCCACAACCCATCAGTATTCTCTAACTTCCAAATCCACTTGGTTAGCAAGCATTAATTCATCACTTATAGGTCCACACACCCAATCCACCACAACTTTTCGGCATACATATAGTGGGTCAGTTAACCAGATGATATTTCTTTTTTATCATTACTTTCCTACCCAACCATCCTTGCTTTGCAGGTATCAAGATTCTTAAGTATTCCATTGGGAGCTTCCAGGAAACAAAGCATGAACACATGAATGCGAATAAGATAGGGGTTCACTAAAGGAACTCTATCCACAACAAATAACAAATTTTCTTTCCATCCTAAAAGGATCGATATAGTTGACTAGAGGGGGGAGAATAGGCAACTAACAATTTTTAGTTTTTATTTACCAAATTAAACTTTGCATCAAAGTAGGTTGTCTAGATATGCAACTAGGTGAGCAACCTATATGATGTAACAACAATAAGCACACAAGCAAGCAAAGGATAAAACACAATATAGCTTGCGCAAGTAAAGGTGAGAGATAACCAAAAGTGTAACTGATGGAGACGAGTATGTGTTACCGAAGTTCCTTCCTTTTGAAGGGAAGTACGTCTCCGTTGGAGCGGTGTGGAGGCACAATGCTCCCCAAGAAGCCACTAGGGCCACCGGATTCTCCTCACGCCCTCACACAATGCGAGATGCCGTGATTCCACTATTGGTTCCCTTGAAGGCGGTGATCGAACCTTTACAAACAAGGTTGGGGCAATCTCCACAACTTAATTGGAGGCTCCCAACGACACCATGAAGCTTCACCACAATGGACTATGGCTCCGCGGTGACCTCAACCGTCTAGGGTGCTTAAACACCCAAGAGTAACAAGATCCGCAAGGGATTAGTGGTGGGAATAAAATTTCTCTAGGTGGAAGTGTAGATCGAGGCCTTCTCAACCAATCCCTAGATAATCAACAAGTTTGATTGGCTAGGGAGAGAGATTGGGCGAAAATGGAGATTAGAGCAACAATGGAGCTTGGGGGGAGAGGTAAGTCAACTTGGAGAAAAAGACCGCCTTTTATAAGGGGGAAACAATCCAACCGTTACCCCCCCCATCCAGCCCCGTAAGGAGCGGTACTACCGCTAGGGGCAGCAGTACTATCACTGGGACCAGCGGTACTACCGCTCCCCCTCGCGGTACTGTCGTGCTGACAGGAAAGGAAGGGGCGAGGCAGGATCTGGACCCAGGGCGGCACTAGCAGCGGTGGTAGGGACGGTACTACCGCTTGCGAGCGGTACTACTGCCGCTGCCAGTGCGGCAAAACCCGACACGAGAGGCAACACCCTCGAGTCGAGGCGGTAGGAGAGCAGAACAGCAGCGTTACTACGGCTGAGAGCCCCCAGGCGGTACTACTGCTGCATAGCGGTACTGCCGCCTGTGGCTCTTGAGCGTTACTACCGCTGGGGTCCGCGATACTACTGCTGGGGTCCGCGGTACTACCACTGGGACCAAACAACTCAGGAAGCAAGGAGGGGTCCTCCATCGAAGCGGGAAGGCTCTGTGGGTGCAAAGAAGATGTGTACATGTTGATTCCACCCTAGCCTTACCAATGCAGACCCCCTATTGATAGTACGGTGACTCCTACGAACAAGTCCACCAAAACTGAAACGAAAGAGTTGCACTGCCTTCGCTTAAAACTTCGAGGGGAAGGAATCGTCTCATGCCAAAGGATGAATCTTTGAAATACTCAATGCACATGATTAGCCTGCAAAAGCATTGTCATCAATCACCAAAACTACATAGAGAGAGACATGCCTTAACAATCTCCCCCTTTTTGGTGGATTGATGACAACCTGGGATTTGCACAAAGGTAGGACATGAAAGTAAAACGAATCCCAGAACTAAAAAATATAGACGGGCTCCCCCTGAATGTGAGCACCTAATAGAGGTGCCTTTGGAATGCAAGGCAAATGCACTAGGATCAACACTTCCCCTATATTTTATAGTCCGACAGCAATAGCAACAAGTACAGATACATATTGCTTGGATGCAGAAGGGTAGGTGTGAGCAAGGTATATAATAGGATAAGCATGCAACTCACATACTACCAAAGTACTCGACAAACATAGATAATAAGGGATAAGGTAGCATATGTGTCACACCATATGAACGGGTGGTCTCACAAGCACAAACCAAACCAAAGCAAAGGACGAGAAAAGAGTTTGCGAGAAAGACAAAGCGAACAAGCCACACAAACACACGCTCGCAACTTGACAATGACAAATCCCTAGACTCTCTCCCCCTTTGGCATCGAGACACCAAAAAGGCAAAGAGTGCTGCTGCTACATCTTGAGCTTGCGTTGGTTTTCCTCGAAGAGGAGAGGGTGATGCAGCAAGTGTAGCGTAAGTATTTCCCTCAGTTTTGAGAACCAAGGTATGAATCCACTAGGAGGCTCCTCAAAAGTCCCACGCACCTACACAAACAAACAAAGAACTCGCAACCAACGCAATAAAGGGGTTGTCAATCCCTTCACGGCCAGTTGCGAAAGTGAGATCTGATAGAGATAGTATGATAAGATAAATATATTTTTGGTATTTTATAATATAGATGCAAAAAGTAAAGATGCAAATAAAAGTAGATTGAAAGCTTATATGATAAAAGATAGACTCAGGGGCCATAGGTTTCACTAGTGGCTTCTCTCAAGATAGCATAAGTATTACAGTGGGTGAACAAATTACTGTTGAGCAATTGATAGAAAAGCGAATAATTATGAGATTATCTAGGCATGATCATGTATATAGGCATCACGTCCGTGACAAGTAGACCGACTCCTGCCTACATCTACTACTATTACTCCACACATCGACCGCTATCCATCATGCATCTAGAGTATTAAGTTCATAAGAACATAGTAACGCATTAAGCAAGATGACATGATGTAGAGGGATAAACTCATGCAATATGATATAAACCCCATCTTGTTATCCTCGATGGCAACAATACAATATGTACCTTGCAACCCTTTCTTTTACTGGGTAAGGACACCGCAAGATTGAACCCAAAGCTAAGCACTTCTCCCATGGTAAGAAAGATCAATCTAGTAGGCCAAACCAAACTGATAATTCGAAGAGACTTGCAAACATAACTCAATCATACATAAAAGAATTCAGAGAAGATTCAAATATTATTCATAGATAAACTTGATCATAAACCCACAATTCATCGGATCTCGACAAACACACCGCAAAAAGAGTTTACATCGAATAGATCTCCACAAGAGAGGGGGAGAACATTGTATTGAGATCCAAAAAGAGAGAAGAAGCCATCTAGCTAATAGCTATGGACCCGTAGGTCTGTGGTAAACTACTCACAACTCACCGGAGGGGCAAGGATGTTGATTTAGAGGCCCTCCGTGGTCGATTCCCCCTCCAACAGAGTGTCGGCGAAGGCTCCAAGATGAGATCTCGCGGATACAGAAGGTTACGATGGTGGAAATTGTGTTTCGTGGTGCTCATGGATGTTTTCGGGGTACATAGGTATATATAGGAGGAAGAAGTACGTCGGTGGCCGCCCGAGGGGCCCACGAGACAGGGGCGCGCCCTACAGGGGGGCGCGGCCTCCTATCTCGTGGCTTCCTCGGAAGCTTCTTGACTTGCACTCCAAGTCCTCTAGATCACGTTCGTTCCAAAAATCACGCTCCCGAAGGTTTCATTCCGTTTGGACTCCGTTTGATATTCCTTTTCTTCGAAATACTGAAATAGGCAAAAAAACGGCAATATGGGCTGGGCCTCCGGTTAGTAGGTTAGTCCCAAAAATGATATAAATGTGTAAAATAAAGCCCATAAACATCCAAAAGGGGTAATATAATAGCATGGAACAATCAAAAATTATAGATACGTAGGAGACGTATCAGCTGCTACAACTCCAGATGATAGCAAACTGAGGATCTCTAGCATCAGATCCCAGCGGGATCGTCTGCATCGCCGTCATCGGTAGGAAACTGCTCGGTGCCTGAATCGTTCCACGGGCAGTGCTGCTGAACCCACTCCTCCTCACCGGTGATCTTTCCCTCAAATCCGCTGGCAACTATTGCACCCAACTGACGCATGAGCTCCTTGTGACGGCTCCTAGCCTTGTTCTCAGAAACATGAGCCACATACTGTCCATGAGACTCCATGCAGAAGAGTTTCTTCATCTTACGCTTGATCTTCTTTGCCCATGAGGGCTCCACTCCAGAAGGCTCATAATCCACATCATCGTCAGCATGAGCCTTACCATTTGTCTTCATGTCAGCAGCTCCAGATGGAATCCCAGACTTAGGAGCCGGCGTGCCCCAGTTCTCCTTCTTCCTCAGACGCTTGATCTCATGAGAGACTAACTCTCCAGTCTCCAGCACAACATTAGGATAAACACGCGCCCATGCCTTCTCAATTAGCAACATGATGAATGGACCATAGATAGGACACTTGCGCTCCAAGATGGCTGAGATTAGTTCAGACCACATGACATGAGAAATATCCAATGATTCTCTAGTGATTTCCTCCTTCTCACGCTGGCAGAAGACGAGCATGTCCACGAGAAAAGAGTCAACCATATCCAAGTTGCCAATACGAGGGAAGAGAGTCTCTCGGAAGATGCAATGGAGGATGTCTAGACAAGTAGGCAACTCATAGGTCTCCTTCTGAGTCACGAGGTGAATCTTCAAAGTACAGTAAGGCCAGACAGCTTGCTTGTGAGTGGAAGTGGCATTGCGGTGAGGGCGAAAGCCAACTGGGTTCTCAAGTCCTTGATCTTCAACCCCAAATAACTCCATGAAGGCCTTCCACTTGACAGAAAGCAGCTTGCCATTTGTCATCCAAGTAAGAGTCCTTTCCTCATCAGTTCCAAGATGAACCGTGGCATAAAACTGAGCCACCAAATCAGCATCAAAATCCTTGTTGAACTGCATGATCCTGAGGATGTTCAGCTGAGAACACATCTGAAGGGCTTCGCCAAAGTAAGCAGGATCCTTCTCCATAACATCAACGTCGATGGAGTGAACATCAACATAGAGATTCTTCTTGGATTTGATCACATCAAAGTAGATGGCAAACTGAAAGCGGTTCTAGAATGGGCGTCTAACCAAAGTGGGTTCTTGATCTTCCGCATAGGGGTTGCAGCGACGCCTTTCCCAGAACTCCTTGGCATTCATCTCTGTCACAGTCTTGCCCCTAGGCTTCGGCTTGTTTGAAATAGACTTCTTGTGCTAAGAAGGAGGTTGAGCACTTGAGGATGCACCCGCTATCTCAGAGGTGCGATAGCGCTTTGAAGTTGAACGCCCGGGGTTGACACGGTGGACATGCTGCTCAGAAGGGCCATCGCCTGAAACCAAACACATGAACAGAAGAAACAACACGAAAGAAAGAGCATAAGCCAACAAGCCAACAACCAAAACAACATGGATCGAAATTTGGTATGAGTATGATGGAAGTAGGCATCCAGTGATAGTCCCATGATCATCAAGCGGCAGTACCGCCCGAGCGGTAGTACCGCTCCAGGTGGGGGAACGGTGGTTCCCTACTGCCATGGATAGATCCGACACTACCGGGATGCCAAATTCAAAAATACTCCTACCAAATACCAATCCAAATAGTCTAGGTGCCTTCTCCATCCTACTCAAGCCTCGATTTAGCCAAAAATCAAGAAAAGTAATGCCTTTGTCCCTAAGACTAGATTTGAAACCTAGGCAAAGAGAGAACGGGAATAGGGGCAATACCGGCATCCATGGCAAGAGGACAAGGTGGGGATCGACTCTGCCGAAGGAAATGGAGAGGGATGGCTCGGAGACGGACGCCCGCCGGAGCCCTCCCGCGGCGAGACGGTGCAGGTGAGACGAAGAGGACGAGTGGGTTGTGCGAATGGGTATGGGGGAGAAAGAAAACTCCCCCTGCCTTAACATAACCCCCAAGGCCCGTCCCGCAGCGGTAGTACCGCTGGGGTGGGCGGTAGTACCGCTTGATGATCATTAGCGGTAGTACCGTGCACTCCCAGCGGTAGTACCGCTCAGCCACGAAAACAAGGACTAGACACAAAAAGGCTTGGATCACAAAAGAAAAAGAACCGACTAGAAGAGAGAGCAAACACACAAGTAGAAAAACACTAAAGAGAAGACAAGAAACACACTCCTCTCCGAGAGAGGGCGATGGACGAGGCCACCTATGTTTGAGTTAGGAGGTGTGGCACCGTGAAGATTTTAACCTTGGGCCCATGACCAGAACTCATCTTTGAAGCACAAGTACCATAAAAAATGGCTAATGTGAAAGACTTGATCAATTTATGCATAATGGGGGGAGGGAGAGTTCATTGAGAGAACAACACTCCCCCTATGTCCATGCCTACATCTAAACAAGATATCAAGTTGAGTATGGTGGGGTGTGCAAGAGTTCAAGCTACATTGCTCGAATTAATGATATTTAGCTCATGCCTTAAATCGCGAAATCTTGCTTCATCCAAGGGCTTTGTGAAAATATCTGCAAGGTTATCATGAGTGTTGACATACTTGAGCTTGATCTCCCCCTGCCTAATGTGATCCCGGATGAAGTGGTACCGAATCTCAATATGCTTCGTCTTGAAGTGTTGCACCGGGTTGAGAGAGATCTTGATGGCACTTTCATTATCACACCAAAGAGGCACCTTGTCAGAAATGACACTATAATCCTTCAAAGTTTGCCTCATCCATAGAAGTTGAGCACAACAACTACCGGCAGCCACATACTCCGCTTCGGTGGATGAGAGAGACACACAACTTTGCTTCTTAGAAGACCAACTTACCAAAGAGCAACCAAGAAATTGGCACCCTCCGGAGCTGGACTTCCTATCCACTCTGTCTCCTGCCCAATCTGAGTCTGAATAACCCAAAAGGTCGAAGTTGGCTCCTCTTGGGTACCACAAGCCAAATTTTGGGGTATGAGCCAAATGTCGAAAGATTCGCTTGATCGCCACATAGTGACTTTCCTTAGGTGCAACTTGAAATCATGCACAAATTCCCACACTCAACATGATATCCAGTCTAGATGCACAAAGGCAAAGCAAGGAGCCAATCATGGAGTGATGTACCTTTTGATCCATCGCTTTACCATTGGGATCTATGTCAAGTTGGCATTTGACGGGTATTGGAGTGGAGGCCGGCTTGACATCATTTAGCTTGAATCTCTTGAGCATGTCTTGAGTGTATTTTGCTTGGTTGATGAAGGTGCCTTCTCTTCCTTTCTTGATTTCAAACCCGAGAAAGAACTTCAACTCTCCCATCATGGACATCTTGAACTTTGAGGTCATGAGAGCGTAAAATTCCTCATTGAAAGCTTTGTTAGGGGAACCAAAGATAATATCATCAACATATAGTTGGCATACAAACAGCTCCCCTTTGACCTTCTTAGTGAAAAGAGTGGGGTCGATTTTCCAAATTTCAAACCCATGGTCTTGCAACAACTCGGTAAGATGCTCATACCACACACGTGGGGCTTGTTTAAGGCCATAGAGTGCCTTGTCAAGTTGGTACACATGATCGGGGAAATAGGGATCCTCGAACCCAAGGGGTTGTTTGACATACACCAACTCATTAATAGGACCATTAAGAAAAGCACTCTTCACATCCATTTGTTGCAACTTGAAGTTATGATGAGAAGCATAAGCAATCAACAAACGAATAGATTCAAGGCGAGCAATGGGAGTAAAGGTTTCACTGTAGTCGATACCCTCGACTTGGGAGTAGCCTTGTGCTACCAAACAAGCCTTGTTGCAAACAATGATCCCATGAGCATCTTGCTTGTTCTTGAATATCCACTTGGTTCCAATGACATTATGATTCCCCATTGGCCTTGGCACCAATCTCCACACCTGGTTGTGCTCGAAGTTGTTGAGTTCTTCATGCATGGCATTGAGACAATCCGGATCCTCGAGCGCCTCATAGACCTTTTGGGGTTCGACACAAGAAACAAACGCGTGATGTTCACAATAGTTTGCTAATTGTCTACGAGTGCTTACCCCCTTTCTTAGGCTTCCAAGCACATTCTTCATGAGATGACCTTTAGTTGTGAGCTTGGATGCAATCTTATCAGCACGACGCTCCAATTCCTCCTCAGGTGTGAGAAGAGGAATGGAAACTTGATCATCTTGAGCGCCGTCTTGAGCTTGTTCTTGATCTTGAGCTTGCTCTTGATCATGAACTTGCTCGGAAGGGAGAACTCGACCTTGGGCATCACTTGGTGGCTCACCACCATCTTGAGGTTGATCTTGTTCACTTGGTTGAGGGCCTTCACTTTGTTCTTCGGAAGCGTGTTGGTCTTGGGTTGGTGATGGCTCCACTTGAGTGGAGCATTGTCCTTCTCCTTCGTCCACAAGGGGTTCCTCAATGGGTAAGATATGACCAACACCCATTCTTCTTATGGCTTGGGGAATTTCATCACCTACATCACAAGTACCACTTTGCTCCACTTGGGAGCTGTTATTCTTGTCAAACTCCATGTTACACGTCTCCTCAGTGAGTCCCGTGGACTTGTTGAGGACACGGTAAGCATGAGAGTTTGTAGCATAACCAACAAATATGCCCTCATGAGATCTAGCCTCAAATTTAGACAAACTAACACCTTTCTTGAGAATTAAACACTTACAACCGAACACCTGGAAGTGCTTGAGGTTGGGCTTGTTACTGGTGAGTATTTCATATGGAGTTTTGTTCAAGCCTTTGCGGAGATAGAGCCGATTGGATGCATGACACGCGGTGTTGATGGCTTTGGCCCAAAAGTTGTAAGGAGACTTGAACTCCGCCATCATGGTCCTTGCCGCATCCATCAACGTTCGGTTCTTCCTCTCCGCTACACCATTTTGTTGAGGGGTGTATGGTGCGGAATATTGATGCTTGATCCCCTCATCACTAAGAAACTCATCCAAGGTGTAGTTCTTGAACTCGGTGCCATTGTCACTTCTTATTGTCAAGATCTTTGCATCCTGTTGATGTTGAGCTTCATTTGCAAAACCGATAACCATTTGTTGAGTTTCACTCTTCCCCTTGAAGAAATATACCCAAGTGTACCTTGAGTAATCATCGACAATCACCAAGCAATACTTTCTACCCCCAAGACTATCAAAGGATGGAGGCCCAAAGAGATCCATGTGAAGGAGCTCCAAGGGTCTCTTCGAGTAGATGATAGCCGTGGGAGGGTGAGCCTTCTCATGTAACTTTCCTTCGATACAAGCACTGCAAGCACGATCTTTGGCAAAGCTAACATTTGTTAGTCCATGGACATGGTCCCCCTTGAGAAGACTTTGAAAAGATCTCATGTTGACATGGGCTAAATGGCGATGCCAAAGCCACCCCACATCAACTTTAGCCATTAGGCATGTCGCGGTCTTAGCGGGTCACTCCAAAAAGTTAATCACATAAAGACCGTTCTCGACATGCCCAACAAAGGCTACTTTAAGAGTCTTTCTCCATAAGAGGGCCACGGTATCAATATCAAAGAATGTGGCAAAACCCATGAGTACAAGTTGACGAACGAAAAGTAAATTGTATGCAAGGGACTCAACAAGCATGACTTTCTCGATCATGAGATCATGAGAAATGACAACCTTACCAAGACCTAATACCTTCAAAGATGAGGCATCACCCCACTCAACATTGGTGGGCATAGATGGGATCTTGTGCACGTCCACCACCAAGTCCTTGCTTCCGGTCATATGATTTGTGGCTCCACTATCGAGCAACCATGATCCCCCACCAGAAGCAAACACCTACAAGAGATCAATGCTTGGTTTTAGGTACCCATTTTGTAATTGGTCCTTTGATGTTAGTAACAAGGGTCTTCGGAACCCAAATAGACCATTCAATGTACTCATAAGGAGAACCAACAAATTTAGCATAAACATGCCCATCACTAGCACGGCACAACACATAAGAAGGGTTAAAGTCGCCGGCTTTGTTGGAAGGGGTGGCATTGCCCTTTTTGACATCACCACCCTTCACATTGTTCTTCTTCTCCTTAGAAGCACCCTCTCCCTCCTTCACAAAAGTTTGCTTGAGAGGAGGAGGTCATTTGGTCTTGTCATTCTTCTTCTTGTTCTTGGACTTGGGTGCGAACCCAACTCCCTCCTTGGCCACAACTTCCTTTTGATTGCTCAAAAGGTCATCGAGATTCTTCTCACCTTGTATGCAAGAGACAAGGCCTTTCTCAAGTTGCTCCTTCAACTTGGCATTCTCCTCCACAAGATGCACATGCTCACAACACGGGTTAGTAGCATTTGCATTATCAAATAAGACCATATGATGAAAAGTGGATTTCTCCTTGGTTAGCTTCACTTGGAGTTGATCATGAGACTCCTTGAGGCAAGCATGAGCACCCTTCAAGGCCTTGTGAGCCTTGTCAAGGAGGCTCTCAATGAAAGCACCAATGTCGGTGTCAAAACCGGCGGATCTCGGGTAGGGGGTCCCGAACTATGCGTCTAGGCGGATGGTAACAGGAGACAAGGGACACGATGTTTTTACCCAGGTTCGGGCCCTCTCGATGGAGGTAAAACTCTACTCCTGCTTGATTGACATTGATGATATGGGTAGTACAAGAGTGGATCTACCACGAGATCAAGGAGGCTAAACCCTAGAAGCTAGCCTATGGTATGATTGTTGTAATGGTTGTTCGTCCTATGGACTAAAACCCTCCGGTTTATATAGACACCGGAGAGGGCTAGGGTTACACAGAGTCGGTTACAATGGTAGGAGATCTACATATCCGTATCGCCAAGCTTGCCTTCCACGCCAAGGAAAGTCCCATCCGGACACGGGACAAAGTCTTCAATCTTGTATCTTCATAGTCTTGGAGTCCGGCTGACGATGATAGTCCGGCTATCCGGACACCCCCTAGTCCAGGACTCCCTCAGTAGCCCCCGAACCAGGCTTCAATGACGATAATTCCAGCGCGTATATAGTCTTCAGCGTTGCAAGGCGGGTTCTCCTTTAAGTTCCATGTACCTACCGAATAGTGTCCGGCTCTTTGGTAAATGCTGCGCTCCTTGGCTTCCACGCCCAATAATGGCCTTCTTCCACACGTCGCACGAATGCGAAAAGCCAGGGTATCTTTTATGTTTTACCCCCTAGCTGCACAAATAATTTGCCTATAAGAGAGGCAAGAATCCAGATCCAAATCACACCATCTTCCTTCCGCGAGTACTCATCGGAGCGCTTCTGACCAAAAATCCATTCCATCATGGACAGTCGACGCGGCTCCTCTCGCGCTCCCAGCCCTCTGCCAGGAGATTGGAGGAGATGTTCTGTCCCGCACCACGAGCTAGTGACGCTCCAAGCGGAGGGATATCTTCCTCCGGCCTTTATGGTTCCGGTTTGAGCCGGGCTGGCCACCTATAAAGGCGGGCAGCAAGCGGAGGCCACCCCAAGTCCCAACAAAGGGGAGCGGGTATGTTTTGTCCCCTACCTGATAAGGGGGCTCGGATTTCCTGTACATCCGTTCCTTCGCGGGCTTCTGGAGTTCTACGGACTCCAGCTCCATCACCTCACGCCCGCCTCGATTCTGCATATTGCGGGCTTCGTAGCTCTTTGCGAGCTATTCCTGGGCATCGAGCCCCATTTCGCGCTGTGGAAGAGGTTATTTTGCCTCATACCCCGCTCTCACGAGGGGTCCATGTTGGAAATATGCCCTAGAGGCAATAATAAAAGCATTATTATTATATTTCTTTGTTCATGATAATTGTCTTTATTCATGCTATAATTGTGTTATCCGGAAATCGTAATACATGTGTGAATAACAGACACCAACATGTCCCTAGTGAGCCTCTAGTTGACTAGCTCGTTGATCAATAGATAGTCATGGTTTCCTGGCTATGGACATTGGATGTCATTGATAACGGGATCACATCATTAGGATAATGATGTGATGGACAAGACCCAATCCTAAGCATAGCGTGAGATCGTGTAGTTCGTTTGCTAGAGCTTTTCTAATGTCAAGTATCTTTTCCTTTGACCATGAGATCGTGTAACTCCCGGATACCGTAGGAGTGCTTTGGGTGTATCAAACGTCACAACGTAACTGGGTGACTATAAAGGTGCATTACAGGTATCTCCAAAAGTGTCTGTTGGGTTGACACGGATCGAGACTGGGATTTGTCACGCTGTATGACGGAGAGATATCACTGGGCCCACTCGGTAATGCATCATCATAATGAGCTCAAAGTGACCAAGTGTCTGGTCACGGGATCATGCATTACGGTACGAGTAAAGTGACTTGCCGGTAACGAGATTGAACGAGGTATTGGGATACCGACGATCGAATCTCGGGCAAGTAACATATCGATTGACAAAGGGAATTGCATACGGGGTTGATTAAATCCTCGACATCGTGGTTCATCCGATGAGATCATCGTGGAGCATGTGGGAGCCAACATGGGTATCCAGATCCCACTGTTGGTTACTGACCGGAGAGCGATCTCGGTCATGTCTACATGTCTCCCGAACCCGTAGGGTCTACACACTTAAGGTTCGGTTACGCTAGGGTTGTAGGGATATGTATATGCAGTAACTCGAATGTTGTTCGGAGTCCCGGATGAGATCCCGGACGTCACGAGGAGTTCCGGAATGGTCCGGAGGTAAAGATTTATATATGGGAAGTCCTGTTTCGGGCATCGGGACAAGTTTCGGGGTTATCGGTATTGTACCGGGACCACCGGAAGGGTCCCGGGGGTCCACCGGGTGGGTCCACCTGTCCCGGGGGGCCACATGGGCTGTAGGGGGTGCGCCTTGGCCTGCATGGGCCAAGGGCACCAGCCCCAAAAGCCCATGCTCCTAGGGTTCCACTTGAGGGAAGAGTCCAAGTGGTGGAAGGCACCTCTAGGTGCCTTGGGGGGGAGGGAAACCCCCCTTGGCCGCCGCCCCCCTAGGAGATTGGATCTCCTAGGGCCGGCCACCCCCCCTTGGCCCTCCTATATATAGTGGGGGAGAGGAGGGACTTCACACCTTGGCCTTTGGTTGCCTCCTTCTCCCTCTCCAACACCTCCTCTTCCTCCATAGCGCTTGGCGAAGCTCTGCCGGAGTACTGCAGCTCCATCAACACCACGCCGTCGTGCTGCTGCTGGTGCCATCTCCCTCAACCTCTCCTCCCTCCCTTGCTGGATCAAGAAGGAGGATACGTGGCTGTTCCATACGTGTGTTGAACGTGGAGGTGTCGTCCGTTCGGTGCTAGGATCTCCGGTGATTTGGATCACGTCATGTTCGACTACATCATCCCCGTTATTTGAACGCTTCCGCTCGCGATCTACAAGGTACGTAGATGCATCTAATGACTCGTTGCTAGGTGAACTCATAGATGGATCTTGGTGAAACCGTAGGAAATTTTTTGTTTTCTGCAACGTTCCCCAACAGTGGCATCATGAGCTAGGTCTATGCGTAGTTCTTCTTGCACGAGTAGAACACAATTTGTTGTGGGCGTAGATTTGTCAACTTTCTTGCCGCTACTAGTCTTATCTTGCTTCAGCGGTATTGTGGGATGAAGCGGCCCGGACCAACCTTACACGTACGCTTACGTGAGACCGGTTCCACCGACTAACATGCACTAGTTGCATAAGGTGGTTGGCGGGTGTCTGTCTCTCCTACTTTAGTTGAAGCGGATTCGATGAAAAGGGTCCTTATGAAGGGTAAATAGAAGTTGACAAATCACGTTGTGGCTTTCACGTAGGTAAGAAAACGTTCTTGCTAGAACCCTACTTCAGCCACGTAAAACTTGCAAACAACAATTAGAGGACGTCTAACTTGTTTTTGCAGCAAGTGCTTTGTGATATGATATGGCCAAAGTTGTGATGAATGATGAATGATCTATATGTCATGTATGAGATGTTCATGCTATTGTAATAGGAATCACGACTTGCATGTCGATGAGTATGACAACCGGCAGGAGCCATAGGAGTTGTCTTTATTTTTTTTGTATGACCTGCGTGTCATTGAAGAACGCCATGTAAACTACTTTACTTTATTACTAAATGCGTTAGTCATAGAAGTAGAAGTAGTCGTTGGCGTGACAACTTCATGAAGACACGATGATGGAGATCATGATGATGGAGATCATGGTGTCATGCCGGTGACAAGATGATCATGGAGCCCCGAAGATGAAGATCAAAGGAGCTATATGATATTGGCCATATCATGTCACTACTTTATATAATTGCATGTGATGTTTATTATGTTTTATGCATCTTGTTTACTTAGGACGATGGTAGTAAATAAGATGATCCCTTACAAAATTTCAAGAAGTGTTCTCCCCTAACTGTGCACCGTTGCTACAGTTCGTCGTTTCGAAGCACCACGTGATGATCGGGTGTGATAGATTCTTACGTTCACATACAACGGGTGTAAGACAGTTTTACACAGCGAAAACACTTAGGGTTAACTTGACGAGCCTAGCATGTACAGACATGGCCTCGGAACACGGAGACCGAAAGGTCGAACACGAGTCGTATGGAAGATACGATCAACATGAGAATGTTCACCGACGATGACTAGTCCGTCTGACGTGATGATCGGACACGGCCTAGTCGACTCGGATCGTGTAACACTTAGATGACCGAAGGGATGTCAAATCTGAGTGGGAGTTCATTATAATTTGATTAGATGAACTTAATTATCATGAACTTAGTCTAAATGTTTTACAATATGTCTTGTAGATCAAATGGCCAACGTAGTCCTCAACTTCAACGCGTTCCTAGAGAAAACCAAGCTGAAAGACGATGGCAGCAACTATACGGACTGGGTCCGGAACCTGAGGATCATCCTCGTAGCTGCCAAGAAAGATTATGTCCTACAAGCACCGGGTGAAGCACCTGTTCTCCCTGCAGCACAAGACGTTATGAACGCTTGGCAGGCACGTTCCGATGACTACTCCCTCGTTCAGTGCGGCATGCTTTACAGCCTAGAGCCGGGGCTCCAAAAGCGTTTTGAGAGACATGGAGCATATGAGATGTTCGAAGAGCTGAAAATGGTTTTCCAAGCTCATGCCCGGGTCGAGAGATATGAAGTCTCCGACAAATTCTTCAGCTGTAAGATGGAGGAAAATATTTCTGTCAGTGAGCACATACTCACTATGTCTGGGTTACATAACCGCTTGACTCAGCTGGGAGTTAATCTCCCGGATGATGCGGTCATTGACAGAATCCTCCAGTCGCTTCCACCAAGCTACAAGAGCTTTGTGATGAACTTCAATATGCAGGGGATGGAAAAGACCATTCCTGAAGTATTTGCTATGCTGAAATCAGCAGAGGTAGAAGTCAAGAAGGAACATCAAGTGTTGATGGTCAATAAAACCACTAAGTTCAAGAAGGGCAAGGGTAAAAAGAACTTCAAGAAGGACGGCAAGGTAGTTGCCGCGCCCAGCAAGCAAGCTGCCGGGAAGAAGCCAAAGAATGGACCCAAGCCCGAGACTGAGTGCTTTTATTGCAAGGAAAGTGGTCACTGGAAGCGGAACTGCCCCAAATACTTAGCGGACAAGAAGGCCGGCAAAACCAAAGGTATATTTGATATACATGTAATTGATGTGTACCTTACCAGTAATCGTAGTGACTCCTGGGTATTTGATACCGGTGCCGTTGCTCATATTTGTAACACACAGCAGGAGCTGCGGAATAAACGGAGACTAGCGAAGGACGAGGTGACGATGCGCGTCGGGAATGGTTCCAAGGTCGATGTGATCGCCGTCGGCACGCTACCTCTACATTTACCTACGGGATTAGTTTTGAACCTCAATAATTGTTATTTTGTGCCAAGTTTGAGCATGAACATTGTATCAGGATCTCGTTTAATTCGAGATGGCTACTCATTTAAATCCGAGAATAATGGTTGTTCTATTTATATGAGAGATATGTTTTATGGTCATGCTCCAGTGGTGAATGGTTTATTCTTTATGAATCTCAAGCGTAATGCTACACATATTCATAGTGTAAGTACCAAAAGATGTAAGATTGATAGTGATAGTCCCACATACTTGTGGCACTGCCGCGTTGGTCACATAGGTGTCAAATGCATGAAGAAGCTCCATGCTGATGGACTTTTAGAGTCTCTTGATTACGAATCATTTGACACGTGCGAACCATGCCTCATGGGTAAAATGACCAAGACTCCATTCTCAGGAACAGTGGAGTGAGCAACCAACTTATTGGAAATCATACATACTGATGTGTGCGGTCCAATGAGTGTTGAGGCTCGCTGTGGCTATCATTATGTTCTCACCCTCACTGATGACTTGAGTAGATATGGGTATGTCTACTTAATGAAACACAAGTCTGAAACCTTTGAAAAGTTCAAGGAATTTTAGAGTGAAGTTGAGAATCAACGTGACAGGAAAATCAAGTTTCTACGATCAGATCGTGGAGGAGAATACTTGAGTCACGAGTTTGGTACACACTTAAGAAAATGTGGAATAGTTTCACAACTCACGCCGCCTGGAACACCTCAGCGTAATGGTGTGTCCGAACGTCGTAATCGCACTCTATTAGATATGGTGCGATCTATGATGTCTCTTGCCGATTTACCACTATCCTTTTGGGGCTATGCTTTAGAGACTGCCGCATTCACTTTAAATAGGGCACTGTCGAAATCCGTTGAGACGACACCGTATGAATTGTGGTTTGGGAAGATACCTAAGCTGTCGTTTCTAAAAGTTTGGGGATGCGATGCTTATGTCAGGAAACTTCAACCTGAAAAGCTCGAAACCAAATCGGAAAAATGCGTCTTCATAGGATACCCTAAAGAAACTGTTGGGTATATCTTCTACCTCAGATCCGAAGGCAAGATCTTTGTTGCCAAGAATGGGTCCTTTCTGGAGAAAGAGTTTCTCTCGAAAGAAGTAAGTGGGAGGAAAGTAGAGCTTGATGAAGTATTTCCTCTTGAACCGGAAAATGGCGCAACTCAAGAAAATGTTCCTGAGGTGCCTGCACCGACTAGAGAGGAAGTTAATGATGATGATCAAGATACTTCTGATCAAGCTCCTACTGAAATTCGAAGGTCCACAAGGACACGTTCCGCACCAGAGTGGTACGGCAACCCTGTCTTGGAAATCATGTTGTTAGACAACAGTGAACCTTCGAACTATGAAGAAGCGATGGCGGGTCCGGATTCCGACAAATGGCTAGAAGCCATGAAATCCGAGATAGGATCCATGTATGAAAACGAAGTATGGACTTTGACTGACTTGCCCGTAGAACGACAAGCCATAGAAAATAAATGGATCTTTAAGAAGAAGACAGACGCGGATGGTAATGTGACCATCTATAAAGCTCGGCTTGTCGCTAAGGGTTATCGACAAGTTCAAGGGGTTGACTACGATGAGACTTTCTCACCGGTAGCGAAGCTGAAGTCCGTCCGAATCATGTTAGCAATTGCCGCATTTTATGATTATGAAATTTGGCAAATGGACGTCAAAACGGCATTCCTTAATGGTTTCCTTAAGGAAGAATTGTATATGATGCAGCCGGAAGGTTTTGTCGATCCTAAGAATGCTGACAAGGTGTGCAAGCTCCGACGCTCGATTTATGGGCTGGTGCAAGCATCTCGGAGTTGGAACATTCGTTTTGATGAGATGATCAAAGCGTTTGGGTTCACACAGACTTATGGAGAAGCCTGTGTTTACAAGAAAGTGAGTGGGAGCTCTATAGCATTTCTCATACTATATGTAGATGACATACTTTTGATGGGAAATGATATAGAACTTTTGGACAGCATTAAGGCCTACTTGAATAAGAGTTTTTCAATGAAGGACCTTGGAGAAGCTGCTTATATATTAGGCATCATGATCTATAGGGATAGATCGAGACGCCTCATAGGTCTTTCACAAAGCACATATCTTGATAAGATTTTGAAGAAGTTCAAAATGGATCAGTCCAAGAAAGGGTTCTTGCCTGTTTTGCAAGGTGTGAAATTGAGCTCAGCTCAATGTCCGACCACGGCAGAAGATATAGAAGAGACGAGTGTCATCCCCTATGCCTCAGCCATAGGTTCTATTATGTATGCCATGCTGTGTGCCAGACCTGATGTAAACCTTGCCGTAAGTTTGGTAGGAAGGTACCAAAGTAATCCCGGCAAGGAACACTGGACAGCGGTCAAGAATATCCTGAAGTACCTGAAAAGGACTAAGGAAATGTTTCTCGTTTATGGAGGTGACGAAAAGCTCGTCGTAAAGGGTTACGTCGACGCTAGCTTCGACACAGATCTGGATGACTTTAAGTCACATACCGGATACGTGTATATTTTGAATGGTGGGGCAGTAAGCTGGTGCAGTTGCAAGCAGAGCGTCGTGGCGGGATCTACATGTGAAGCGGAGTACATGGCAGCCTCGGAGGCAGCACATGAAGCAATATAGGTGAAGGAGTTCATCACCGACCTAGGAGTCATATCCAATGCGTCGGGGCCGATCAAGCTCTTCTGTGACAACACTGGAGCTATTGCTCTTGCCAAGGAGCCCAGATTTCACAAGAAGACAAGGCACATCAAGCGTCGCTTCAACTCCATTCGTGAAAATGTTCAAGATGGAGACATAGAGATTTGTAAAGTACATACGGACCTGAATGTAGCGGATCCGTTGACTAAACCTCTCCCTAGAGCAAAACATGATCAACACCAGAATTCCATGGGTGTTCGATTCATCACAATGTAACTAGATTATTGACTCTAGTGCAAGTGGGAGACTGTTGGAAATATGCCCTAGAGGCAATAATAAAAGCATTATTATTATATTTCTTTGTTCATGATAATTGTCTTTACTCATGCTATAATTGTGTTATCCGGAAATCGTAATACATGTGTGAATAACAGACACCAACATGTCCCTAGTGAGCCTCTAGTTGACTAGCTCGTTGATCAATAGATAGTCATGGTTTCCTGGCTATGGACATTGGATGTCATTGATAACAGGATCACATCATTAGGATAATGATGTGATGGACAAGACCCAATCCTAAGCATAGCGTGAGATCGTGTAGTTCGTTTGCTAGAGCTTTTCTAATGTCAAGTATCTTTTCCTTTGACCATGAGATCGTGTAACTCCCGGATACCGTAGGAGTGCTTTGGGTGTATCAAACGTCACAACGTAACTGGGTGACTATAAAGGTGCATTACAGGTATCTCCGAAAGTGTCTGTTGGGTTGACACGGATCGAGACTGGGATTTATCACTCCGTATGATGGAGAGATATCACTAGGCCCACTCGGTAATGCATCATCATAATGAGCTCAAAGTGACCAAGTGTCTGGTCACGGGATCATGCATTACAATATGAGTAAAGTGACTTGCCGGTAACGAGATTGAACGAGGTATTGGGATACCGACGATCGAATCTCGGGCAAGTAACATATCGATTGACAAAGGGAATTGCATACAGGGTTGATTAAATCCTCGACATCGTGGTTCATCCGATGAGATCATCGTGGAGCATGTGGGAGCCAACATGAGTATCCAGATCCCGCTGTTGGTTATTGACCGGAGAGCGATCTCGGTCATGTCTACATGTCTCCCGAACCCGTAGGGTCTACACACTTAAGGTTCGGTTACGCTAGGGTTGTAGGGATATGTATATGCAGTAATCCGAATGTTGTTCGGAGTCTCGGATGAGATCCCGGACGTCACAAGGAGTTCCGGAATGGTCCGGAGGTAAAGATTTATATATGGGAAGTCCTGTTTCGGGCATCGGGACAAGTTTCGGGGTTATCGGTATTGTACCGGGACCACCGGAAGGGTCCCGGGGGTCCACCGGGTGGGTCCACCTGTCCCGGGGGGCCACATGGGCTGTAGGGGGTGCGCCTTGGCCTGCATGGGCCAAGGGCACCAGCCCCAAAAGCCCATGCGCCTAGGGTTCCACTTGAGGGAAGAGTCCAAGTGGTGGAAGGCACCTCTAGGTGCCTTGGGGGGAGGGAAACCCCCCTTGGCTGCCGCCCCCCTAGGAGATTGGATCTCCTAGGGCTGGCCACCCCCCCTTGGCCCTCCTATATATAGTGGGGGAGAGGAGGGACTTCACACCTTGGCCTTTGGTTGCCTCCTTCTCCCTCTCCAACACCTCCTCTTCCCCCATAGCGCTTGGCGAAGCTCTGCCGGAGTACTGCAGCTCCATCAACACCACGCCGTCGTGCTGCTGTTGGTGCCATCTCCCTCAACCTCTCCTCCCTCCCTTGCTGGATCAAGAAGGAGGAGATGTGGCTGTTCCGTACGTGTGTTGAACGCGGAGGTGCCGTCCGTTCGGTGCTAGGATCTCCGGTGATTTGGATCACGTCGTGTTCGACTACATCATCCCCGTTCTTTGAACGCTTCCGCTCGCGATCTACAAGGTACGTAGATGCATCTAATGACTCATTGCTAGGTGAACTCATAGATGGATCTTGGTGAAACCGTAGGAAATTTTTTGTTTTCTGCAACGTTCCCCAACAGTCCATATATCAAGTGGGCGGTGCCGAAATATGGCGCATCGCCGGGACCAGATATCCATCCGGAACCCCTAAGAAGGCGTCTGAAGACTGGCCTTCCGAATGGTTTTACGTAGAAGACGCTCCGCTGCCGGACCCTGTTCGGATCGGCCTCCCGGAGTTCAGCAATGCTCCTCTGAAGAAACACCTGAGTTGGCGTCCGCGGAGCCCCCAGCTGGAGGAAGACAAGAGCGTCCATTATTTGATGGGCCGGATAAGGTTACTGGCCCATTCCGGACTGACCATGATTGGAGTCATGGCCACGTGCATCATGCGGGGGGTGCAGCCGCTGCAATATAGGGGCCACCCCATGTGGGATTTCAACGGAGAGAATGATGCCACTCGTCATGGCCGCCAAGGGCCGGGATCGACCAAAGACCTAGTGAAGATTCTGTCCGGCCTGTACAAGGGGGAGAAGGAGGACTTCCTCCAGACGAGCCCATTGAATGGGTTCTCCATGAACAACCCTCGAAGCTGGGTAAGCAAATGTTCATTTATCCGACCCACGCTTTCAAAGTTAAGTACCTTACATTATGGTTTTGACGCGGGATCTGCGCCGGACTGTGGAGAGCATTCATAGCCCGGCTCCACAGCCCAAGGATCCAGAAAGATCCCTTGATCCGTCCTCCGAAGAGGATCCGGACATAAAGGTGGAGCTAATCGACGGGGTGTTCCATCAACTCAGCATGGACAATGCTCTAGTCGCCATTACGGCTGACTACCCCGGCCTATCTCCGGCTCCCCAGGTGATTGTGACCAAAGTCCTGACACCATTATTCCATCCTTGCGCATTTCTGACCACCGTGTACCATGGTGTCTCGCAGGGGGCGCCTTCAGGGCGGGAGGCCGAGGCCACGGCAACTGGCCAACAAGGGTCAGTCCGGCCCAGCAGGCGGAAGAGGAGTGCGGCGCGGATCGAGACGTCGCCGCAACAGTATAGCTCGCGATTGTTATTTAGGACAAAGTTCCTAGGAAGTGTTTGAATGCTCATGACCTTTGCAGAAAGAGTGCCCGCCGGACTGTGGGCGTAGGAGTTGCCAACCCAGCTTCTGCCAGCCAAGCTCCAACGCCTGGTCTGGAGGGGGAGGCAAGCGCAAGGCGCGAGCCGGATACTCCTCAAACAGAGGATGCCGACAGACTGTCCGCCACCAGGTCTGAGGTGGAGAGCGCCATGAACCATAGGCGCCGCCGGACAGTTTTTCGTGGCGCGTGCTTCTCCCCGAGGCGTTGAATGCCTTTAACGCGGGGGACACGCATCTCCGTGCTGCTCAAGATGGTTTGACCAGAGCCACGGAGCAGTATGTAAAGGACATACGGGTAAGAGATTTTAATAGTTGTATATGCCAGTAGCCCCCGAGACATAAAGTAGTTGGAATAACTGATTTAAGGATCATTTGATACGCAGGATCTTACAGAGAAGAATACCAGATTGTCCCAGGAGCTACAAGAGTGCAAGGCCCAACTTGAGGCCGCACTAGCTGCCGCAGGAGGAAACACAGAGACCCCTCCTGGTAACACATTATTTCAAAAAGATAATCGGTGTGCGGCGTGCGTGTAAGTCTGACAATGACATTGCACGTGGTGCCGGACAGGATCCGGACAGGCAAGAACTACTGCGCCAGCTGAAGGCCGGCGAGAGGGTGCTGACAAGGGTGCAGCAGGAAAGGAACAAGCTCCAGGATGCCCACGCCCAGCTTGGAGAAGAGCTGAAAGGTGTTCGGGCCGAGCTGTCTGGCTCTGTGAAGGAGAATCAGCGGCTTCGTCGCGGCATCTATAGTAAGTGCTTGAGCGAACTCCTTTGAAAAGAAGAGTTCGGCGAGGAAGTCAATTGACAGAAATATGTCTGTAGGTGTGCTCACAGGTCGCCCTGCTGAGGAGATGCCCGTATCAACGGGTGATCAACTTCCCGAGCTGGTGCAACTGCTCGAACTAGTTCGGCAGGCGATGAGCGGCGTCGTCCAGGATTTATGGCCGTCCCTCTCCCTACCCGAGGGCCTTGGAGAGCTTGCGGAGAAGCTTCAGGGAGCGCGGCAGCGCCTCCGTTTATGGAAGATTTCGGCCTGCCGCCAAGGTGCCAGGGAGGCCTGGGCCATGGTGAAGACGCGGTACAAGAAGGCGGATCCCAACCACATGGACGAGGTCGGACCTGTGGGACCCGATGGGAAGGAGATCCCTGTGAGTTTAGTGTACGGCCAAGTAGAGGTGGCCGCTAAATATTCCCAACGGGACTGTAAATTAGACAGCCTGTTAGACGGGATTGAGGAGGAATACAGTCAGTCGATTTGATAATGTATTTTAAAATGACATGTAAAATGCCTTCTAGCCGGATTGTAGATCGTTTGTCTTTGCCGACCTTTTCGCTTCAACCTCGGGACCCTAGAGTCCGGAGTGTGTCCGAATACCTTCTCGGTTGAGAAACAACCGGGGCATGCATGGAGACCAGGCGTAGGGGTCATTAGTGCTTTATCAGACAAGTGCCCAACTAGTTATGTTATATTACATGGTTAGTAAGAAACATCTTCCAGGGAGAATAGTTCCGTTAAGGGTTCCTTTCCCTGGGAGGCATGCCCTAAAGTGCATGTCCGGACAGCGAAAAGAGCAGGAAAACATCTGGGGGCAGATAAATAAATAGATAAAAAAATCATCTTTCAAGTCACCGAGCGAATATTCCCTTAAGAACGCTAGCTTTCGGCTTCACCCAGTCTGAGGTACACATCCGGCTGACCCGGCAGTAACAATCGCAGAGGTGCTCCCTTTACCTCCTAGCCGAACAATCGGGAACGTAGGGGTAAGCACAGGAGCCAGGCAACCCAGCTTGGCCAAAACTTAAGTCATATCGATGCATATAATGGTGAATAAAAGGTACACGTGGAAGTTTGACACATGTGCTGGGCATGAAGCCCTTATAATTAAGCTTCTGGTAAAGAAGCCCCCAGGTAAAATGAGTGCGGATAGCACATCAAGTGTATGCGAACAATGCGCAAGTAGGCCTTCAAGGGCTTTTATGAAAAGGGGTGAGAGAAAAAAGAGAAACAAAAGACAGCTGAAGTGTAAAAATTTGGGCGGGGGAAGGGACGAACTCTTAGTCCGGCGCTAGGCATAGAATCTTCGGAGGCGGGCTGCGTTCCATGGGTTCGGCTCGAGTCGGTTGTCCGACGCATTTCGCAGACGGTACGCTCCGCCGGTCAGGACTTGATCGATAATGAAGGGGCCTTCCCATTTGGGTTTGAGCTTGTCCTTTTTCTTGTCCGGCAGGCGTAGAACTAGTTCGCCAACATTGTAAGTCTTAGCCCGTACTTCTCTGCTTTGATATCTTCGAGCCTGCTGCTGATAGAATGCGGAACGAGCCTTGGCGACGTTGCGTTCTTCCTCCAATGCGTCCAAGCTGTCCTGTCGATCCAGCTCCGCTTCTCTTTCTTCGTACATGCGCACTCGAGGTGAGTCATGAATGATGTCGCAGGGCAAAACTGCCTCTGCGTCGTATACCATGAAAAATGGTGTGAATCCGGTAGTACGGTTGGGCATTGTCCGCAGCCCCTAGAGTACGGAGTCGAGCTCCTCTACCCAGTGCGTGTCAGATTTCGTAAGGGACCGCACTAGTCTGGGTTTGATGCCGCTCATTATTAGACCATTTGCTCGTTCCACTTGACCGTTGGTTTGAGGATGATAGACTGGAGCGTAATCGAGCTTAATGCCCATATTTTTGCACCATGATTTAAACTCGTCGGCCGTGAAGTTCGTGCCGTTATCGGTAATGATGCTATGGGGGACACCATAACGGTGTACTACCCCGGATATGAAGTCTATCACTGGTCCGGACTCTGCCGTTTTAACTGGCTTGGCCTCTATCCATTTGGTGAATTTGTCCACCATGACCAATAGGTACCTTTGCTTGTGGGTTCCCCCTTTAAGGGGTCCAACCATTTCAAGCCCCCAGACCGCGAACGGCCAGGTAATGGGTATAGTTTTGAGGGTGGTGGGTGGCATATGGCTCTGATTAGCAAAGAGCTGACAACCGACGCATCTTTGGACTAAGTCCTAAGCATCTGCCCAGGCCGTCGGCCAATAAAATCCTGTACGGAATGCCTTGCCTACAAGAGCCCGAGCTGCGGCGTGGTGTCCGCCTAGTCCGGCATGAATTTCAGCCAGAAGTTTTCGCCCTTCCTCTTCGGAGATACACCGTTGAAGGACTCCGGTTGTACTTTTCTTATAGAGTTCTCCCTCGTGGACCTTGTAGGCTTTAGATCGCCGGACTATGCTGCGGGCCTCATTTTGGTCTTCGGGAAGCTCCTGCCTAAGTAAGTAGGCTAGGAACGGCTCTGTCCACGGGGCGATTACTGCCATTATTTCGTGGGCTGAAGCTGTTATTTCATCGGCTGAGTCGCCGATTATGTCAGATTGTTCTGTGTTTGGTGGTGCGGCTGCCTCCGGGTTGTTATTTCCGGACTCCTCTTCCCATAGTACGGATGGCTTAAAGAGCCGTTCCAGGAAGATGTTAGGAGGGACAGCGTCGCGTTTTGCGCCGATGCGCGCCAGTACATCGGCTGCTTGGTTATTATCTCGGGCTACATGGTGGAATTCGAGCCCTTCGAACCGAGCTGACATTTTTAGGACAGCGTTACGATAGGCTGCCATTTTCGGATCCTTGGCGTCAAAGTCTCCATTTACTTGGGATATTGCGAGGTTTGAATCCCCGCGCACCTCTAGGCGTTGAATGCCCATGGAGATTGCCATCCGGAGGCCATGTAGGAGGGCCTCATATTCGGCTGCGTTGTTGGAGTCCGTGTACATTATCTGAAGTACGTATTGGACTGTATCCCCGGTCGGGGACGTCAATACGACGCTAGCCCCCAAACCGGCCAACATTTTGGAGCCGTCGAAATGCATAATCCAATTGGAGTATGCACCGTACTCTTTAGGGAGTTCGGCTTCAGTCCATTCGGCGATAAAGTCGGCCAAGACTTGTGACTTTATAGCTCGCCGAGGTTTGTAAGTTATATCGAATGGTAAGAGCTCAATGGCCCATTTTGCAATCTTGCCCGTCGCGTCGCGGTTGTTTATAATGTCGTTGAGGGGCACTTCGGAGGCCACTGTTATCGAACACTCTTGAAAGTAGTGTCGGAGCTTCCGGGATGCCATGAACACCGCATACGCTATCTTTTGATAGTGCGGGTAACGGGACTTGAAGGGAGTTAAAACAGTGGATACGTAGTACACTGGTTTTTGAAGAGGGAATTTGTGCCCTTCTGTTTCTCGTTCGACGACGAGTACCGCGCTTACAACTTGATGTGTTGCCGCGATGTATAACAACATTGGTTCGCCCAGGTTAGGCGCGGCCAGGACCGGGTTTGTTGCCAATATGGCTTTGATTTCTTCGAGTCCGGCAGTGGCAGCATCCGTCCACTCGAAGTGTTCGGTGCGCCTGAGGAGGCGATAGAGGGGCAATGCCTTTTCTCCCAAACGGGAGATAAAGCGGCTTAGGGCCGCCATGCATCCGGTCAATTTTTGTATTTGTTTGAGGTCTTTTGGAATATCTAGCTGTGACAGAGCTCGGATCTTGGCTGGGTTTGCTTCAATTCCTCTACCGGATACAATGAAGCCCAGGAGCTTTCCGGCTGGTACGCCGAAAACGCATTTTTCCGGATTCAGCTTGATGTCATATGCTCGGAGGTTGTCGAATGTTAGCCTCAAATCTTCTACTAGAGTCTCGACGTGTTTGGTTTTGACGACTACGTCGTCTACGTATGCCTCTACTGTTTTGCCAATCTGGGTAGCCAGACATGTTTGAATCATGCGCTGATATGTTGCGCCGGCGTTTATGAGTCCGAAGGGCATCGTGTTGAAGCAGAATGGTCCATATGGAGTAATGAATGACGTTGCGGCTTGGTCCGCTTCCGCCATCTTGATTTGATGGTAACCGGAATATGCGTCAAGGAAGCACAATGAATCGTGCCCTGCAGTAGCATCGATTATTTGGTCGATGCGGGGGAGGGGGAAGGGATCCTTTGGGCAGGCCTTGTTGAGGTCTTTAAAATTGGCACATAGGCGCCAGGATTTGTCCTTCTTTGGTACCATTACCAGGTTTGCTAGCCAGTCCGGATGTTTGATGTCTCTGATGAATCCGGCTTCCAGTAGTTTGGCTAGCTCTTCTCCCATTGCCTGTCTTTTTGGTTCGGAAAATCGCCGAAGAGCCTGTTTGACTGGCTTGAATCCTTTTAGGATGTTTAGGCTGTGTTCTGCCAATCTGCGTGGGATTCCTGGCATATCTGAAGGGTGCCAAGCGAAGATGTCCCAATTTTCCCGAAGGAATTCTCGCAGCGCGGCATCGACATCAGGGTTCAACTGTGCCCCAATGGAGGCCGTCTTTGTTGGGTCTATTGGGTGGACCTGGAATTTGACTATTTCGTCCGCTGGTTTGAAAGAGGTGGACTTGGATCTCTTATCGAGTATCACATTGTCCCTGTTCACCGTAGAGCGCAGCGTAGTGAGTTCTTCTGCCGCTAGGGCTTCGGATAGTGCCTCTAGGGCTAATGCGGCTGTCTTGTTTTCGGCGCGGAGTGCTATGTCCGGATCACTAGTGAGAGTGATTGTTCCGCCGGGCCCAGGCATCTTAAGCTTCATGTACCCGTAATGGGGTATGGCTTGGAAAATTGTGAATGCCTCCCGTCCTAATATAGCGTGATATCCGCTGCTGAACGGGGCCACTTAGAACGTGATTTCTTCGTACCTGTAATTGTCCAGCAAGCCGAACACCACATCAAGTGTGATTTTTCCTGTGCAGCGCGCTTCCCGGCTAGGGATTATTCCTCTAAAGGTTGTGCTGCTTCGCTCAATGCGGCTCCAGTCTATTTCCATTTTTTGAAGAGTTTCCTCGTAGATGAGGTTTAGTCCGCTGCCGCCATCCATGAGTACCTTGGTAAGACGAAAGCCGTCCACTATTGGACTGAGGACCAATGCGGCTGGTGCTCGGGCTGTTCGGAATTTAGGTTCGTCGCTGGTGTTGAAGGTGATGGCCGTGTCGCTCCATGGATTTGTTGTTGCTACTTGGTAGACTTCGGCGAGGCTGTGGATTGTTCGTTTTCGCACATTATTTGATGCGAAAGTCTCGAAGACTGTTGACACCGTGCTGGTACTGTTGGAGTTGTTTTCCGGGGCTAGAAGCTCCTCGCCACTTTTGGCCACCTGCCGCAATATCCAACACGCTCGAAGGCTATGTGTTGGGGTGGCGCCTTCTGTATTGTGAATTTTACAGGGTCTGCTAAGCCATCCCTCCAGTACGGTTCTGTGCCCTTTATGGGGTTTTTGCTTTTTGGTTTTTGTACCTGGTGCCTGAGTGTAATGCACCCTTTTGTTGCGGACTGGGGTTGTATTCGGGGCCGGATTGTCCCAAAACTTAGTTTCGGTTTTTCGGAAACTCTCCATCGCACAGTACTTTCGTACTATGGACGCCAGGTCGGAGAAGCGTGTAATTTCACGACGGCTGACGGTGTTCAAGATTCCCTCGTTCGTGCAATTATTGCAGAAAATTGAAATTGCGTTTTCCTCTCGGCAGTCCTTTATCCTGTCCATAACCAGGAGGAATCTGGCCCAGTAATGATGTACTGTTTCAGCGGGCTCTTGCCGGATTTGAGATAGATCACATATGTCTGGGTGGGTGGGTGGAATTAAGTCCGGAACCTTACCCATCTCGAGGCTCAAGGGCCGATAAGTTTCCGAATTTGGAAGCTTGGGTCGTTGGACGTCTTCCAACGAGTCCAGTCTGACGCCTGACTTTAGGTTCAGTGCTTGATCGAAGTCCGTCCCCCTGCGGGAGTCCGGCATGAAGGGTTCGAAAGCCCGGACATGACTAGTTTTCAATATAGGAGAAGAGTCGCCGCGTTGTTCCTCTACCACCGCGACGTGGTGGGTAACCTGGGGAGAGTTAATCTCTCTCAGATTGGTTTTAAGCCCAATCTGATTGTAGCCTGTAGCGACTCCCAGGGCGGCGATGCGATCCAAGAGCTCGTTTACGGACGAAAGCTCTATTGGATCCAACTGCTCGGCGAATTCCGAGTTGGCGCGAAGATTGCTTTTGACGACCTGAGAGGTCGTCGTCGAAGCGGTGGCCGAACAGGCGGTCATGAGAAAACCACCCAGCCGGATAGTTTGGCCGGCAGCCAAGGCTCCTTCGGCGAAGATACCGTCTTTAAAGACGAGAAGAGGCATCCTTCCTATCGGTGACGGCACAGAGGAACTCTCAATGAAAGCACCAATGTCGGTGTCAAAACCGGCGGATCTCGGGTAGGGGTTCCCGAACTGTGCGTCTAGGCGGATGGTAACAGGAGACAAGGGACACGATGTTTTTACCCAGGTTCGGGCCCTCTCGGTGGAGGTAAAACCCTACTCCTGCTTGATTGATATTGATGATATGGGTAGTACAATAGTGGATCTACCACGAGATCAAGGAGGCTAAACCCTAGAAGCTAGCCTATGGTATGATTGTTGTAATGGTTGTTCGTCCTATGGACTAAAACCCTCCGGTTTATATAGACACCGGAGAGGGCTAGGGTTACACAGAGTCAGTTACAATGGTAGGAGATCTACATATCCGTATCGCCAAGCTTGCCTTCCACGCCAAGGAAAGTCCCATCCGGACACGGGACGAAGTCTTCAATCTTGTATCTTCATAGTCTTGGAGTCCGGCTGACGATGATAGTCCGGCTATCTGGACACCCCCTAGTCCAGGACTCCCTCAATCATCTTCATTGTACTCTTCTTGTGCCAACAACCCTTTGGTCGGAGTCTTCTTGGTGAAGTTATTCTTGTTTGGGAAGGACTTGGCTTTGTCTTTTCGGATGAGCTTGCCACCATTGTCTTCCCGCTTCTCGTAAGGGCACTCCGCAACAAAATGGCTCACATTGCCACAATGTTCTCACACGTTGCTTGCCCTTGAAGCCACTTGAGTTGTTCTTGTTGAAATTGGGCCTTGAGTTCTTCTTGCTCCAAAATTGCCTTGACGCGAGAGCCATGTGCTCATGATAGTCATATTTCGTGTCTTCGGGGTTGCTCTCCTCATCTTCTTCTTCATCCTCCTCTTCCACACTAGCCTTGGCCTTCAAGGCAAGGTTGGGCCTCTTTCGCTCTTTGAGAACGCAACACCGCATTATCGGCAGTCTTGTCTAAGATCCTCATCGCCATAAACTCATCCAACACTTCGCTTGACGGATGACATGGCCTTGTGGTAAGGCATCATGGCCTTGAGGAATTTGCGCTTGATCCAATTATCATCCGTATCCTTGCTCCCATGATCTCGGAGAGAGACCGCGAGAGTGGTTAATCTCCGGTAAAGCTCACGAGGTTCTTCATCTTCATTCATTGCAAACTCATCGACTTCATCTTGCACCACTTCATAGTTGGAGCGTTGAATGCTTGCGCTTCCCTTGTAAAGAGAAACAACATGGTGCCATGCTTCCTTGGCCACGATGAACGGTTGGAGATGTGTAATGTCTTCGGAAGAAATTGCGTCTTGGATGATGAAGAGGGCATTCTCATTGAATTGATGATCCGCGGCTTCTCTCGGGGTAAAGTTGCTTGGGTCATGCAGATAGAAACCTTGCTCAATGATTCTCCAAAAATTAGTATTAACATGGTATAAATGACGTTTAAAGTGATAGACCCAAGAGTCAAAATCCTCATTTTTCACAATCTTAGGAGGAGAACCTGCATGATTTAAATGAGTGGAGGGAACCGGTCCTCCATAAGTAAGAGGAGGTTCAACATGGGCAAAGATGTCGCTAGCATTTCTACCACTAGATAAAGGAACTTTATCACTAGAAGCTTCCCCCTTATCGGAGTTGGCATCCGCCACCTTGTTAGTGGGAGCAGCCACTTCCAAAGGTGTGGTGGATAATTTAAGACCATCAAGGAACTCTTTGAACATGCCTTTGACCTCGGTCATCATGGAGGGTTTCAATGTGTCCAAAGCCACATTTAATTCCTCACGTGAGACCGGGGATCCCCCATCGGCCGTAGACGAAGAAGGATTCACACCGGGGTGCTCCTCCTCGCCGTCTATGGTGTCAACCATACTCTTAGGACAGTAAAGCCCTTAATTGAGAGACGAGGCTCTGATACCAATTGAAAGGATCGATATAGTTGACTAGAGGGGGGGGTGAATAGGCAACTAACAATTTTTAGCTTTTCTTTACCAAATTAAACTTTGTATCAAAGTAGGTTGTCTAGATATGCAACTAGGTGAGCAACCTATATGATGCAGCAACAATAAGCACACAAGCAAGCAAAGGATATAACACAATATAGCTTGCGCAAGTAAAGGTGAGAGATAACAAAAAGTGGAACCGATGGAGACGAGGATGTGTTACCGAAGTTCCTTCCCTTTGAAGGGAAGTACGTCTCTGTTGGAGCGGTGTGGAGGCACAATGCTCCCCAAGAAGCCACTAGGGCCACCGTATTCTCCTCACGCCCTCACACAATGCGAGATGCCATGATTCCACTATTGGTTCCCTTGAAGGCGGCGACCGAACCTTTACAAACAAGGTTGGGGCAATCTCCACAACTTAATTGGAGGCTCCCAATGACACCACGAAGCTTCACCACAATGGACTATGGCTCCGCGGTGACCTCAACCGTCTAGGGTGCTTAAACACCCAGGAGTAACAAGATCCGCAAGGGATTAGTGGGGGGGGGGAATCAAATTTCTCTTGGTGGAAGTGTAGATCGAGGCCTTCTCAACCAATCCCTAGAGAATCAACAAGTTTGATTGGCTAGGGGGAGAGATCGGGCAAAAATGGATCTTAGAGCAACAATGGAGCTTTGGGGGAGAGGTAAGTCAACTTGGAGAAGAAGACCACCTTTTATAAGGGAGGAAACAATCCAACCATTACCCCCCATCCAGCCCCGCAAGGAGCGGTACTACCGCTGGGGGCAGCGGTACTATCGCTGGGACCAGCGGCACTACCGCTCCCCCTCGCGGTACTGCCATGCAGATAGGGAAGGCAGGGGCGAGGCAGGATCTGGACCCAGGGCAGCACTAGCAGTGGTGGTAGGGGCGGTACTACCGCTTGCGAGCCGGACTACCGCCTCTACTGCCACTGCGGGCAGCGGTACTATCGCTGGGACCAACGGCACTACCGCTCCCCCTCGCGGTACTGCCATGCAGACAGGGAAGGCAGGGGCGAGGCAGGATCTGGACCCAGGGCGGCACTAGCAGCGGTGGTAGGGGCGGTACTACCGCTTGCGAGCCGTACTACCGCCTCTACTGCCGCTGCCAGTGCCGCAAAACCCGACACGAGAGGCCACACCCTCGAGTCGAGGCGGTAGGAGAGCAGAACAGCAGCGGTACTACGACTGAGAGCCCCCAGGCGGTACAACCGCTGCGTAGCGGTACTGCCGCTTGTGGCTCATGAGCGGCACTACCGCTGGGGTCCGTGGTACTACCGCTGGGACCAAAAAACTCAGGAAGCAAGGAGGGATCCTCCATCGAAGCGGGAAGGCTCTGTGGGTGCAAAGAGGATGTGTACGTGTTGATTCCACCCTAGCCTTACCAATGCGGACACCCTCTTGATTGTAGGGTGACTCCTACGAAACAAGTCCACCAAAACTGAAACGAAAGAGCTACACCGTCTTCGCTTAAAACTCCGAGGGGAAGGAATCGTCTTGTGCCAAAGGATGAATCTCTGAAATACTCAATGCACACGATTAGTCCGCAAAAGCGTTGTCATCAATCACCAAAACTACATAGAGAGAGAGATGCTTTAACACATCCAGCCATCCTCTTTCCAACTTTTCACACAACATGGTTCTGTTGAGAATTGCTCAATCTCTTAGCATCCAATGTCAAACCAAGATATTTTATAAGAAACAATCTAGCATTGCAAGTGAGTATCTACTAAAAACTTCTCCCAAACAATAAACTCACTCTTATAAAAGTTTATCTTTAGACTAGAGACTTGCTAAAAACAAAGAGGATGGTCTTTAAGTTTCTAGCATTCTCCAGGTTATCTTCTAGGAGGAAGATGGTATCATCAACATATTGAAGTAATGTTAAACGGTCATCCACCAAGTTGGGAACCATAACACTAATCAAATGCTGCCTTCCTATTTTCTTAACCAACATGGCAAGCCCATCAGCAATGATATTTAACAATAAAGGGGATAATGGATCACCCAGTGTAACACCCTTAAAAGTGGGGAAGTGTGGATCAATCTAGTCATTCCCCTTCATGGCAACCCACTTACATTGTTCCGATATCTCCTAATATGAGTAATACAAGATTTTCTAGTGAGCATAAAAGATTTGGCTTCATGAATCATACCCTAATACACTGACCTATCCTGATCATTATTGGTAGCCATGTTAACTAATTTCAGTCAATCTGCTTCAATCAAAATCAAAGTGGTGCACCATTGTACGACCAAGGATAAACTTTCAAGACACGTCTCAATTTATGACTCAAGTGCAGTTGAGCAAATGCCTAAGTACCGGCATGAGCTAAAGATACCCCCCCAAGTTGGTGACCCTCAAAACCATACGCGCTCCTTCAAGTCCATCAGCAAGAACAAAATGAGACGTCTACATTGAACTTTGACCAACCATCCAAAGAGGCTTCCATCGGACTTGTGCGTTGACAATAACTCTCTTGTGGAGATTCTTTGCGGCGGACAACCATGCACATATGATCAAACATCCTTCTTCTTTTTTTAACACATCTTCTTCTGGATGGCGATCAATCATCATGAGCGAGCTGAAGTAAGTGCAAAAGAACTGTTGAGATACATCAATGGGTGGAGATACCTTATCATGAACAATCTCATTCCATATGTACCAAGATCTTCATGGCATATCTTGAAGCTACCTCGTTTGACTTGCATTTTCTAAAGCGGAGCTGAATTTTAAGGAGCGAAGCAATCCCAAACAGGCCTAAAGCATCATCTTTCCCCTACAAGTTTTTTTATTCAAATAATTCATCACGACCATAATGTATCAACAAGAACCGTCCGGGTCAGTCAGAGCTAGTTAATGTGGTAAATTGCATCCCAGAAGGTTGGATCCAAGGACATCGAGGAGGACGATCAGTTACACATTCAAACCATGCTGAGCGGTACTGATCTGGTACATTTATCGCAAAATAAAAAAAAAGTACTCGCTCCACCGATTTACCTGAGTGAGAAAGGAAAAGAAAAATGGAGGTAATCAGCGGTAAAAACGTGTGGGTGAGTAAAACGGAGAGAAAATAACGGCCCGTCCCAGCTCCAACCCAATCCTGTTCCGCCTCCACCCATTTCGTTTCAATTCATTCATCCTCCTCCGGTCCTCTCCCCAATTAAGACCAGCCGCGACCGCCGCCGCCGACGACTCCCCCTCCGGCACCCGAAATGGCGTGATCCCCGCCCCCGATTCCCCTCGCCCCCCGCCGTTCAAATACCTCCCCGTCCACCGCGACCCCTCCCTCCCCATCCCCGAATCGCGGAGATCCCCGCATCCCGGCGCCCCCGATTCCCCTCGCCCCCCGCCGTTCAAATACCTCCCCGTCCACCGCGACCCCTCCCTCCCCATCCCCGAATCGCGGAGATCCCCGCATCCCGGCGCCCCCGATTCCCCTCGCCCCCCGCCGTTCAAATACCTCCCCGTCCACCGCGACCCCTCCCTCCCCATCCCCGAATCGCGGAGATCCCCGCATCCCGGCGCCCCCGAACCCTAACCCTAGCCACCCCCTCCCCCACCATGAAGGCCTCCATCAAGTTCCGCGACGACGACCGGCCGCTGCTGCGGGCCAAGGTGCCCATCGGCGTGCTCGGGCTGCCGTTCCTCTCCGGCGTATCGGCCGGCGGCGACGCCGAGGAGCTCCGCTTCGACCTCTCCACCGCCTTCCCCTCCGGCCCGGGGCTCCGCCTCTCCTACCGCCCCAACGACCCGCTCCAGCCCTTCGCGCTCTCCATCCGCACGGGCCTCGGCGCGCTCGGCTCCCCCGTCCGCGCCCCCCTCGCGCTCTCCGCCGAGTTCAACCTCCTCTCCTCCAACCCGCCCGCCTTCTCGCTCCTCTTCAAGCCCCGGCTCGGCGACTTCTCCCTCGCCAACTCCGTCCGCTCGCCGCCCGTCCCCGACACCCCCGCGCTGCCGCCGCCCCACAAGCTGGCCGACCTCACCAACGGCGACGGCCACGACCATGAGGGCCACAAGGAGTTCTCCCTCAACGGGAACGGGTTCGCGGCAGACGTCACGGCCGCCGGGACCACCGGCGGAGGGGTGGGCATGCTGCTGTCCGGGATGCGCCTCACGACCAGGAGCATGCTGCCGCTGTGGAACAGGGCGAGCCTGAGGTTCCAGTGGGGGCTGCGTGTGCCACCAGAGCTGAAGGCCGCGCTCGCTGATGATGGATACGGGCGGAAGGCGGGGAGCCTGGCTGTCAGCAAGCTGCCGCTGCTCGTCATGAACAAGATCACAATTGAGCACACACCACGCCGGCATCCGAAGTCTGAAGAGGACAAGAAGGGGAAGAGCGCGCCTATAGCCCAGGGAGAGGAATTCTCATTGATGAAGAGGCAGCTGGAGGCCCTGAACGATGAGAGCATCATGCTGCGGCACACTGTGGAGGGCCTGCGCGCTGAGATCGGGGCCAGCCGAGCCATCTTCGTTCCCAGCAAGGGCGACGCTCGAAGGATGCCGGCAACGTCGCCGCCTCTGCAAAGTCCTTTCCCTGTGAAGCCTGAGCTCCATGGAAATGGGAAGGAGCTGGTGGCCAGTGGACCGAATGATGCGAGCGAGGAGCTGAAGAAGGCACTCGAGGCCCGGAGGAAGTGAGGCATTACCGCAGTAGTGCTTGCTGACATTGCAAGCTCTGCAATTTTACATATATTTTGTGCTTAATAATATAGGTTGGTAGGCAGTTTGCATCCTTGAGTGGAAGCAAACGACATTTCTCATAAGGTGATTCAGTAATTTTCCATGTTTTCCATGTCGGTCGTTGTGTTAGGATATGTCATTATGTATAAACCTGCGTTTCCATCTTTGCAAGTTCCTGTTAAGTAGAAGTTTCAACTTCTGTTGTGATGTTCAAAATTCTTCTGTTGGCCAGATGCAATTCTGGAGGCATTTTGGTAAACTTGGTTGCTATGATTGCTCTGTGCAAGTGGAGGCATTTTGGTAATCTTGGTGTGGTATCTATGTGCAAGTGTGCCTAGTTGCAGTTAAAATCTGGGGCCAACTTTTGCATTTGCCTCAGAAAGTGCAGGAATCATGGACCCTGAAAGCGAGAACAGGGAAAATGAATGGTCTGACTCCGCACATATTAAATTCCGTAAATAACCTTTTAATTACATAAGGAATGGTCCTCGGAGGGAGTAGAAGGTAGAATATGTAACAGTCTTCAATCAACACAGTAAGATGCTTCTTTGTGTGATGTTCAGACTTCAGTACAGTACTTGTTACATACGTGCAGTATTTAAGGAGTGGATGCTCCTGTCGCCTTCGTTTGCTTGCTGGTAAAAATCTGAAGCTAACCTTTGCATCTGGCATCCAAAGAGTTCCCCCAGTAATGAAGGTTCCTCCTGAAATATAAAAATGATGCAAATATTGGTCTGACATGGGCGTCTAATTCAAAACCTTTTATTTTAGGAACAGTTGGTTTAAAACTTGGTGTACTAGAATCCTGAACTCACTACTTAAAAAAAACAATACTTCTCCACTCTTTCATCCAGAACAAAGATTGACGGTAGATACGCACCCGTAGATTCATTTGCAGTAAAACAGGAGGTCGCATCCCAGTCAGGCCCCACCAGTCAGTCAGCGAACCAAAAAGACACCGCCCGCTTGCCAGATTCAAATCATTTCCATACTCCGGAAGTTTGCAGTGTGTACTCTGAGCATCAGGCGTTCCGACGGTCAGATACTTTGGATCTAGCCATGACGCTGAATTTTTAGACAGTTTAGCTCAGTGACGCGCCGCAACAGTTCAATTGTGTCTTGTAACCTTGCGCGCTTTCGCACGTCAGGCTAACGGTGGTGGCGTGGCCGATCAGTGATCAGGGGGGCAGTATGGGCATCACGCAGGAATTGGCCCGTGGTGGGCCCCGGTTTGAAAATGGCCCTCCCTCCCTCCACGGCTCCACCCACCTCTTTTCTATTTGCCCAAATGGCGAAAACACCCCTGTGGAACCAAGAAATTGCCTGCGCGCGCGGCTATGAACTCGTCCTTCCGATAAAAAACAAATCGGAGGCGAGGGAGGGACGAGGAGGAAAAGGAAAAGGCTGACGTTCGACGGGAAAAAAATTGACGGAGGGCGAGGGGGAGGGAACCTACCTACCAGCCTGAGACGGCACCACCACTACAGGCGGAGAGAGCACGGCACGGCACGGGGAGGGCTGGGCTGGGGCGCATGGCGGGCGGATCAGACGGCCCCGACGTGCCGGCCGGCGGCGAGATCTGGGGCACGCTGGAGGAGCTGCTGCTGGCGTTCGCCGTGTGCCGGCACGGCACGGCCAGCTGGGACTCGGTGGCCACGGAGGTGCAGGCGCGCAGCCCGCTCGCCGCCCGCCCCGGCCTCACGCCCGGCAGCTGCCGCCTCCGCTTCCACCAGCTCCACCGACGCTTCTCCGCCGGCGGCGGGGCGCAGGAGGAGGGGGAGGTCGGCCCTGAGGCCGAGGCCTCCGCCGCCGACGGGTGGCTGGACGAGCTCCGGCGCCTCCGCGTCGCCGAGCTCCGGCGCGAGGTCGAGCGATGCGATCTCTCCATCGGGTAAAACGATTATAGTACTATATCCGAACCGATAAAACCACCGTTTGAATTGAAGGAAAACCATTCACCGCGCGCCTCGTGGCCCGTCCGATGGCGAATCCTGCGGCCGCCATTTTTGCAGAGCACGATGTTTATTTTTTGTTTTGTTTTACTTGTGACAGGACGTTGCAGAGCAAGGTGGAGCTGATGAAGGAGGAGCGGGAGCGGAGCCTGTCGAGCGGCGAGGGGAAGCCGGAGGGAGTGACCGGCGACGAGAACGTGTCGAGCGAGGAGCCCGGGCGGTCGTGCCGGGAGTCCAACTCCACAGATCTGAAGCGCCCCGGCGCCGCCAAGGCGGCGGAGGAGGCGGCCAAGGAGGAGCTGTCGGGCGAGTCCAAGGAGAGCGCCGTGAGCCTGCAGTGCCGGCGGCGGAAGGCGAGCGCCGAGGAGGAGGCCGACGAGCCGCTGGCCGCCCTGCTCGACAGGGTCGCGGCCAGGTTCGGCCCCGTGTTCGACCAGCTGCAGGAGAGCCAGGTAAAAATCTCCATCAGAGTTACCGCCCCCGCCCTGCCCTGCCCTGCCCGTCCTGTCCGTTCTCTTCTCTTCTCTTCTCTTCTCTTCACCGTCGGCCGCCATGTCAAAACTTGTGTTTACTATTACTAGGGGTAAAAACGAGGAGAGAACGTAAACGTACAGGGTGAAAACCAAAGAGCACGAAGCATGTCAGATAATGGGTCCCACCCTCGCGCGCTTAATCTAGGTGTCCGTCTCATGATACGGCCATACGGATATGGTTAGGCTGGCGCGCACGCACGCATGCACGCGGCATGATGGCCTGCGATTAGGAGCACTGACCGGCCGGCCGGCCCGATCTACGTGACCGGAGCAGTGCCAGCGCGTCATCGCGGTGCACGCACGCACGCCTCGGCGCCCATGACGGACGGACCCCATGTGTGTTGCTGTGGTAGGTGGCTGCTGCAGTGCTGCGTATGGTCATGGACCATCGCTGGCCGAACGGGTTGGGTGATGATGCGGGAGAAATTCTTTGCCGTTGAAGCCATCGAGCGTCATTTCGTTCCAGCTCGTGTCTCCCGCGGAAGAGAGGAGAGAAAAGCAGCCGCTGCTTTCTGCGGGCTGGATGGATGGACGGATGATGATCCCATCCGGCGATTCGATTCCTTGTCGCACGGGCCAGTCGGGTGCCGCGTTGCGGTCACCACCACATGGGCGGCCGTCCCTGGGTGGGTGCACGCCGCCTCAACAGCAGTCGAGGACTCGAGATGCTGCGGAGATATTTTTTAAAATATTTTTATTGTGATTATTATTTATTTTTAATTATTGTGTTTTTAATTATTTTTCACTGTTTATTCACGTGACGGTGGGTCCGCTTTGGTCTGCTGTGCTGTGCAGGAGAGCGAGTCGTACCGGGGCACGATCAGGCGGCACGTGGACCTGGAGGCCATGCGCCGGAAGCTGGACGGCGCGGCGGGCTACGCCAGCAGCGCCGAGCTCTACCGCGACCTGCTGCTGCTCTGCGCCAACGCCGCCGTCTACCTCCCGCGCCACGCGCCCGACCACGCCGCCGCCGCCCTCAACGCCCTCCGCCTCGTCTCCGCGCAGGTCTCCGCCTCGCTCCGCGAGCCCTCGACTACTACGCAGCCGCCGACGAACGGCGCTAATCCTCCACCGGCGCCAGCGGTGGGGCCGGACTCGCGGAGGGCCGAGGCCGACATCGTCGGGCCGCTGATCCAGAAGGCTGCCAAGCCCCTCATCTTCTGCCGCAAGAGGAGCTCCATCGCCAAGGCTGCCGCGGCGGCGGCCGTCGCGAGGAAGGAGGAGGCTGTGGAGAAGCGTGACGTTGAGGAGGAGGCGGAGAGCGACGGCGAGAAGAAGGCCGCCCTGGCCGCGGCGGCCAAGGGCAAGGCGTGGGGTACGGGAACGAAGAAGACCCGGGGACCCGGCAAGAACTCCGCTCTGAGCCGCAAGAAGGCGGCGGCAGCTGCGGAGGAAGCGGCTGCGGCGGCGGCTGAGAAGAAGGAGAACGGGGACTCCGACGGTGCGGCCGCCGGTGGGCTGCCCAAGAAGCGGATCGCCGTGGACTTCCTGAAGCGGCTGAACCAGGGCAAGTCGTCGCCCCCGAAGAAGAGAGGGTCGCCGCTGACGAAGCAGAAGCGGTCGGCGCCGGCGCCGGAGGAGGAGGAGGAGCAGCCCAAGGCCAGGAGGGGGCCAGGCAGGAAGAACACCGGCCGCGGTGGCTCCAAGGCAGGAGGCAAGGCTGCCGCGACGAAGAAAAGCGTCGGTCGGCCACAGAAACGGGGCGCTGCCCCGGCGACCCCGCCGCCGGCAAAGAGGGCCAAGGTCAACAGGTCGGAGAGGTCGTCGTCGTCGTCGAGGCGAGGAGGGAGGAAGTAGTTTCATTGGAGTAGCTTAGTGGATGTAGCCGGGGTAGAGATTTACGTACTAGTATTAGGAAGTGTGTGATAGCTTCAGCTGTGTGTAAATCATGTAGTGTGCTTGCACTGTTAGGGCGTCCCACCTAGACACTCACCACTGAACTGACGACATGTTGTAATCGGACTGACAGATCGAATGCCGTCCCTCCCCCTCTCTCTCGCGTGCGTAGCGCAGAAGATGCGGGCGAAGTGACGGTGAACGGCGAGCTGCATGACATGCAGCCTGCATCCAGAGGCGACGCGGAGGTCAAACGATAGAGTGGAGGGTTCACGCGACGACATCTGAAATAAGCAAATGCAACGTTTTTTTCTTCTAGTCTACTGAAGAAACGTAGTTTGACGACGTCACGCTGCTCCGCGACACGCAAAGAGCAAGGCCGATCATCCAGTGGATCAAACACAAAATAAATCGTCTTAAAAACCGAAGAGTATACTTGAAAGTTCTACAAAACCTCGCACTCCCTTGTTTGTCCCCACTGATGTGAGGTGGTTCACCAAGCTCCTTATTTTTCAAGCGCGAATACAAAGGGCCGTCTGGGAGGTAACAATTCGGCTTTGCCACATACCGGCACGCCCGAATGGCTCACAGAAGCGACCTGATCCGGTCGCGCTCTGTCTGGACACGGTCCCGGGTGATCTCTGTTCAGCATCTCGATCACGTGCTTGGCCCCGGCCTCGCCCCGCGCCGCCAGCCCGTACATCACCGGCCTCCCCACCTGAAACCACACGCACACAACACTTGAATAATTCAAACCCTTCTCGGTTCTGCATGCATAATGCGTGCGTACGTAGGTACGTACCATGACTGCCCGGGCACCGAGCGCCAGCGCCTTGAGCACGTCGGTCCCCCGCCGGATTCCACCGTCCACCAGCACCGGCACCGCCCCCGCCACCGCCTTCACTACCTGCACACACACGGCACTGTGATGTCCTAGACTCTGAGAGATCGCAATATACAACGGGGAGTTGGAGAGAATTGGGTACTGGGAAGAGCAGGAGAGGAGGGAAGGGGTATGAGAGCAGAGGAGGTTTAGAATTCTTTCATTAGCCATAAGTTTACCACATTCGAACTGACATTTTTATTAGGGGGGATTCGAACTGACATGCTGTTATAACAAGGCACCACGGGCCAAAACGGCTGGTCCACTCCCGCTCCAACATTTTTTTTTTGGAACGGAGGCAGATGATTTGCCTCATCGATTAATTAAACAAATGAGAATTGCCAGTTAATTAACGAAAAATCAGGCGAAAACCGATACAAACTAATCACACGTTGACTACTCACAGAGCATGCAACTCCATAAACACATGATCAACCAGACAACCACCAACCCTACACTGCTACACCGCAAAGACACCCCGAACGAGAGTAACTCGGCTGAAGACGATGGGCACCACCAAATCCATAAAGACAAACCAGGCCATAAGGACAATCCAAGAGATGGATGATCATTCATCAAGCAGCTGCAGACGTCTTTCCTGTGCTATTTTTTTTTAAATAATACATTTTTTAAATTAATTTTCATAAATATTACGCCATATTTTTTTTAAATAATACTCATGTGCCACATTGCCAATCATGTGTGCGAAGTAAGATGTTTACCCATCCAAGTAGGTTCGTACATCGGTGACGTCGAACGTGGGGAGTCCATCCTGGGCATACATGGACACTAGACACTAGTGTGGAGTTAGGAAATTTGGTTGCAGTGGTGGTCGTGGGATGCCGCCCTCCTTAGATGGCGGCAAGAGGGAGAATGCATGCCCTTCATGGCATCGCGATTGTCACCTCCTAGCGCACCTGCCTAGCGACATAATGGATAAATTGGCTTCGATGTAAATATGATGGATCCATTCAACTTGCTCCCCAAATGTCTGATCTAGTTCATCCGGATGAGCAAATATCAAATCTATTTCGCCCTATTTCTCTCCTATCCCATCTAGTTTCTCCGGTTCACGCATCACCCTGGTCTTGAACGCTTCTATTCTCGAGAAAACTCAGCACACTGCACGCTGGCCTTGGACGACCCCGGAGCAATTTCAGCTCGAAGTCAACCAACCCGATTCAGGATTTATGCCAGATCAAGCCCTAAGGCCTCCAACAACATTCCTAAAAATTTACTAGTATGATCACAAGGATATGAAGCGCGCCACATTAACAATGGCTCTGGTACCAACTTGTGATGTGCTGGACTCCAAGCGATCACGGTACAATGGGGTCTTGGAGAGAATCGAGGATCATGAAAGGAGGAAGAACAACAGAGGAGGAGAGGATTCAATGTTCATTCATTCTTTTCGAAAAAAAAATAAATCAGATTTGTACGATCGTACCACGGGCCTCAACAGCTTACCCACTCCCATCCCAACATGGCCCATATAAATAATGACACCACTCTAAATCCAAAGCGTAATTTTAGGTTGCGTCGTCCTCTTGCGAGGCGCAATCCTTGTCAGCATTAGGAACGCCGCACTGGCAGATGTGCCACCTTAAGAATGTCTTTTATGTATAGCAGAATGGGAAAGCTTTTATTGCCCCTCTGACTCTTTGCATCGACTAATGCACACCCTTTTTAAGAATATATGACATAAAATCTACTCGATTGTCCCTGCTGATCAAAATGGAAGAAGAGAAGACCGATGAGCACGCTTCAGTATACCTCTTCGAGCACGGATATGGTGGCAGGCGCATAGTCAAGCTGCCGACCGCCGTGGTTGGACACGATCACACCGGCTGCCCCAGCCTCCACTGCTTTCCTAGCTGTTTGTTCCGTTCAGTGTCACACAGAAATAAATGATGATTAACAAGTTGCAAGATTAACACAAATTTATCCTCCCAATTACAGTGAGGATGTTTTACAGTGGCCACGAACTTACCGTCCTCAGCCGTGAGGATGCCCTTCAGTAGAATCGGCAGGCTGGTTATGGATTTCAGCCACTCCACATCCTGCACAGAGGGTTAAAGGAGACAGAATGTCAGAATTCATCTGCCAATTTCCATTATGCTCCTGCAGGATTGGCTCCTTGTTTTCAGACATCAGTGCAGCAGCCTAGTACTGGAGCAGTTCAAGGTTACTGTCTCCCTATATATACATACAGGGTAGGACTACATGTTGTATCAGCATGTCCTACTACTGAGTGTGCCTAATTGTGCTTGAAAGTTGAAACTACAGTTGAATATACTTATGAATTACTGAAGCACACACTGTAGTATCTAAAACTTTAGTTTGCACATGGGTGCCAATTTTCAATACCTTCCATGATAAGGATGGATCCATCGTATCCCGCACGTATTTCACAAGCTGCGAGCCGTCTGTCTGCAAATTTGTGCTTGAGTCTTTCAGAAAGGAAAATGAGTTCATGCAGTATCTGAGTATCATAAACTATTTTTTTCCAGAACGAACAAATTATTATTTTCAAGTAAATATACTCTAGATAATTCTATCAAGCAGACATTGACTCACAGTATCAAGATTCTCTAATGAAATTAAACCTTCGAGGTTTGGCTTGGCAGGAGCAACCATCCTGCATGACCAATCACATCAGCAAACTGAACATAAGAAGTCTGCACCATGGTGATTGTTTAAGATCTTGAAATGCCACATAAATATCTTTTAGGTATAATTGTATCTCATATTATTAAGAATCTAAGGTAGTACCAAAAGAACCACCATATTAAGGTAGAAATTCCCATATGGTCATTTTAGTGGGTTAGTATATATAGACTAAAAATAACATAATGTTGTAGAAAGAAATTTTAAAATATAACTTTACTTTATTTCTAATATCACGTTCACGACGACCGAGCATAGGATTATCAACTGTCAAAACAATTGCCTTGAATCCATTACTCTCAGCTCGCCGTACCAATGTTGCTGAAACAGCTCTCTTCTTAAACACCTATGATGTTTGTAAAAAATAAAATCAGAAATCACATCATCATGAAAGGAATTGTATATCTGGAGCTTGAAGTCTAGATGCCATACATATAACTGATAAAAACGAATCGCATCACAACTGGCGGCAACCTCCTCAATTCTGCAATTGGATGAGAAGGATAGCACCTGTGTTTGACAAAGAAAAAAAATGTATAATCCACGCCGGAAATAAAAGTTGGCCAAAAGATCCTGAATTATCAGATCACCAACCATTAGGCTATTGCATGACGCCGCAGCTTTTGCTGTAGCCACCTCCCCTGAAATAAGCATGGAGATGTAGGGATATTACCAGAGCTTAGATGCCACATTTTAACATTCTGAAATAACTTTAGAAATTTGGGACCTTCTGGGTTTGCTACTTTGTGTGACCCCGTTGGTGCAACAATTATGGGAGAGGGCATGTTATATCCCAACAAGCTTGTCGACATGTCTATGTTGCTGACATCTACAAGAACCCGAGGTCGTAACCTGCAGAATACACACCAAGAAAATCTTCAAGTCTAAACTCTTCAGGTCAATGAAGATTTTACCTACAAGATTCATGTCTATAGGAAAGTACAAAATTCTTCCATATGCTGCGATATTGTCCCTCAATGTGTGTTCATCCTCCGCTTCTCCGTTGATGTAATCATAGTGCATCTTTGACAGTGCTTTTTTGGCCAGTTCTTGATACTCACGAATGTTGACTGGTAGATTATTCTCCATTTCTGCTGGTACATATAATGGTTATTGGTCATCCAGCTGATGCAAATATCTACTTAACCATACATCGGCCCGGAATATAATTTTAACACATGACCAACTAAGCTGCATACTTTTCAGTGCTAGAACCCCATCATTACATCTTTTAAACATATACAGAGCTTCAATTGATGTCCCTATATTCCCCCTTGCAAAGATAAATCTCTCTTTATACTTCAGAAAGAGCTATGAAATACAGTAGTAACCGCCTTTTGGAGCTGCCCTTTTCCTTTTTAGTAGACAACCTACTGCTTATGTTCCCTGGTTTTTGAGCCAATTTGTTTTTCTTTCGAACATGAGGCGAATGCGTGTCGTTTCCCATTAGAAGTACACACACGCTGTTTTTGTTTATATGTATATGTATTTTTTTTGCTGTACTGTGGTCGTGGATTCTTCTCCAGCATGGTTGTAGATGATGTAGTTGTAGCTGTAGCCTGTGCCAATGCAAATTGGGATGACTCCAGGATCTCAAACTACTCAAGTACAACGCCCCGTCACTGCACACAATGATGCGAATCGGCTTATTTTTCAAAGGTACTACTCCTCTACCACATCCCCAAAATGGATAAACTGAGGTACGGCTTAGCACCAATTCATAGAGAAATTCGAGGCGCAGAAACCGCAAAACACATCTGAAAGTTCACTGGCAGAAATACAAAAATACGCAGCTATGTTCAGACCAGCGAGACCGGCGCTCTCTGGTGTATTACCTGTAGCGCTGGTAGCAGTGGCTACAACAAATTTGCACTAAGAGAAATCAAGACGCAAAGAGAGCCGGAGAAATACAGCAAACCGAGAGCGGAACGGCCGCATGAGACAGCCAACTGAAGGAGGGCGTGGAGCAGAAAGCAAGCAAGCAACATACCTCTAGAGATTGTTGGCTTAGGGGGAAATGGGCAGCAATGGAGATGCCTGGAGGATGAAATGACCAATGATTGCTAGCTGCTGGCTGGGAGCGGATAAGATAACCAAGAATCTAAGACAAAGCGGGACATGCCAATTTCAAACAGTATTGAACACGTCGATGGCGGATTTCAGCGAGGCGTTTCTGCGCGTATGACTAGAAATCTAGCGCCAGGGAATCACTGCCTTCTATTGCAAGACAAAAGTATAATAATGGGTCATGCTATTTAGCGGCGGCTCCGTCAATAACTATGAAAATAAAATAAAACGGAGCTAAGCCCATTTTGCTCTTTGCTTAAATCATGGGGAAAAAAATCATATAACCGAGTTAATTACATGGAGGTACCATAGTTGAGGCATTGGGTGCAGGTTGAAACCACTTTATATAATCTTTACATGTCAGTACAAATACTGGGCGTGCGGCGACAGGACATGCCAATTTCAAACATAATTGAACACGTCGATGGCGGGTTTCAGCAAGGCGTTTGTGCGTGTATGACGAGCACCAGGGAATCGCTGCCTTCTATGGCAAAACAAAAATTTAGATAATGGGTTATGCTATTTAGCGGCGGCTCCGTCAATAACTATGAAAATAAAATAAAATGAAGCTAAGCCCATTTTGCTCTTTGCTTAAATCATTAGGAGTGGGGGGGGGGGGGGGGGGGATCGAGTTAATTACATGGAGGTATCATAATTGGGGCATTGGGTGCGGATCGGAACCACTTTACGTAATCTTTACATGTCAGTACAAATACTGGGGCACACGGCGACAGGACGATCTAAACGCCATATAAACAAGTATTGACGCTGAAACTAACCGGTGGGGCTCTCCAAATTCCAGTCAGGTGCCACGATGGCCAATCGGTGCATGCCCGCATGCTAACTAGGACGAGTACAACTCGGTCGTTCTTAACCTTGCTCGTTCGAACTAGTTCGGCTAGTCGCCCCTACCTCTCCCCTCAAATCCTACCTCTCTCGCGCGGCTGCTCTGAAGTGATGGCGTTGGCGACACCGGTAGGTGGCGATGGCGGTGGAGACCTTCCCGGCTTAGGTAGCGCCGTGGCAGGAGGAATCGACGACGGCGGCGGCTACTCTAGCTCTGCGTACTACAACGACGACGACAATTTTTTGCAGCCGGCGTTGTCCATGGAGTAGCGGGTGCGAATGGCACATATTTGGGTGGCGAACCCTAGCACTAGCCATTACTGGACGCATGGAATCGACAGTGTTTTGTAAGTTATCCTTTCCTCCTTCTCTGCTAACTGAAAATGGGGATTGGGTTAGGTTTACTTTCTTCCTTTTTCTGTTAACTCCAAATGGGGATTAGGGTTAGGCATCACTGTTCTTCCTTGCATGTCAACTCAAATTGTGGATTAGGCCTAACTGTTCATTCAAATTGTGGATTAGGGTTAAATGTTCATTCTCTTGTGTTCTGTTAAGACAAATTGTGGATTAGGCCTACGAATTACTTGAAATTGTCTTTGATTTGTAGTTTTTATGATGACATTTGGGAGGTTAGGATACATTTTGATGCTCAGGAAAAATTGGAGAGGAAGCTATGTAGTTTAGATGTAACATTTCTGAATTTAGTTGCACTGATGGAAACCCAAGGATTTGGTGTATATGATTCATTGTATTACATCGAGACTCCAGGCTTAGGAGAGCAAGGGCTAGCATTGGTAGAGAGTAATACTCAGTTAGAAATGATAAAGAGGCAGAGTAAGGAGACTCTAGTGCTTAATTTGTTAGTTAGGGCATGTCCACCACCTGTGTGTGAATTTTGGAGGCAAGAATTATCCCCAATTGTGTATCAAGAGCCTGTTGATTATGATCTCAGTGGACCTACTATTTTCGTTGTTGATCAGCAAGGTGTTATCTTTGAAAGCCAGTGTGGCGGCTCCAATGCAGCTCATGGTCCTACTATTTGCACACAAGAAAGCGGGAATGTAAATGCCAAGTTGAAATTTGTTGTGCAAGAAGAAGAAGAAGAAAAGGGATATGCTAACAGTGATGCTTCTGACTCTGATTTTCAAGGTCAATATGGCAGTGACAATAACCCTTATTATGTGGTTGCTACTGAAGACATGAAGATAGAAGAGGGAAAGAGACAGAGAGAGAAAGAACTAGAAGAGGAATAAAGAGATGATGAAGAATCAGAAGAGGAAGTGCTACATTATGAGAGTGACATGGAGGTTGAGAAACTGTTTGAGCTGGAGGAAGATGAAAAATTTTGTTCAGTAGAAGAAGAAACTATAGTTGTACCTGCACAGAAGAAGCAAAAGTTGCCAGTTAGGACAGGACCAACAACAAGGCCACATTCTTGTGTATTATAAGAAGAGGAACCTGATTTTAAACCTTCACCAGATGAATAAGAGAAGGGTTTGCTGAAGGAGAGTGATGGTGATTGGTTTGAGCCACTGTCATTTGTCCTACCAAAGAAAAGGAAGGACGGAAAAAAAGAGGCCAGCTAGAAAATGGTACGATGAGAAAATGGAGCAACCACATCAGCAACTATGTCTGCACATGTGTTTCAGGGATCAACATCAATTCAAAGATGCTTTGTTGAACTTACACATCACTCAGATCAAAGGATAATTATTTAGTGTAGAGCCGGACATTGTAAGTTCTTTATTGTGGTAGCAATTATAAAAGGGGTGAAACTTTTGTAATTAAGAAGTTGAGAATAAACCACACTTGCCCTAGTAGTACAGAGACAACCAGGGTCAGTGCAAGTGGCTGGCAAAGAACTATGAGTCATTGTTCAGATCTGATCCAACTACTAGCATTCAGACTTTGAATGATGCATGCTTGCAAAAGTATGGTGTAGATGTGCCCAAGGCCATGGCATATAGGGCAAAAAACTAGCTATTGATGTAGTGTTAGGAGAACACAAGAAGCAATACGCCAGGCTTAGAGACTATGCTCAAACTATGATGGATACAAATCCTGGGAGTAGAGTAAAAGTGACTATTGTAACTCCAACACCCACGGAAAAATTCCCCATCTAGGACCAAGATTCCATGCCATGTTCTATTGCATCAACTGAGAAAGGGAGGGCGATAACCCAAAAGTATAGGGGATCGCAACAGTTTTCGAGGGTAGAGTATTCAACCCAAATTTATTGACTGGACACAAAGGGAGCCAGAGAATACTTGTAAGTATTAGCAGTTGAGTTGTCAATTCAACCACACCTGGAGACTAAATATCTGCAATAGCGTGATCAATAGCACAGTAGTATGGTAATTCGATAGTAGTAGTAACGATAGCAATGGTAACAGTAACAACAGTCACAGTAGTTTGTAGCAGCTGTAACAGTAGTAACAACAATAGTAACTTATCAAGAACCAAACTAAATGTGAAAAACATGTAGGCATTGGATCGGTGATAACGTTGGATAATATTCATCATATAATAGTCATAACCTAGGGCGACACAAAACTAGCTCCATTCATCAATACTCCCTCCATCCCAAAATTATTGTCTTAGATTTGCCTAGATACAGATGTATCTAATACTAAAACGTGACTTGATACATCCGTATTTTGAAAAATCTAAGACAAGAATTTTGGGACGGAGGTAGTATAATGTAGGCATGTATTCCGTAAATAGTCATACGTGCTTATGGAAAAGAACTTGCATGACATCTTCTGTCCTGCCCTCCCGTGGCAGCGGGGTCCATAAGGAAACTAAGGGATATTAAGGCCTCCTTTCAATAGAGAACCGGAGCAAAGCATTAACACATAGTGAATACATGAACTCCTCAAACTACGGTAATCACCAGAATGAATCTCAATTATTGTCACCTTGGGGTATGCGGATCATAACATGTAGTAGATGCATATAACTTGCAAGATCGGATCAAGAACACAAATATATTGGTGAAAATATAAAAGTTTCAGATCTCAAATCATGGCACTCAGGCCCTAGTGACAAGCATTAGGCATAGAAATGTCATAGCAACATCAATCTCAGAACATAGTGGACACTAGCAATCAAGCCCTAACAAAACTAACTCGATTACATGATGAATCTCATCCAATCCATCACCGTCCAGCGAGCCTACGAAGGAATTACTCACTCCCGGTGGTGAGCATCATGAAATTGGTGATGGAAGATGGTTGATGATGAAAAATATGGAAGACCCCCCTCTCCGGAGCCCCAAACACACTCCAGATCTGGCCTCCCAATGAAGAACAGGAGGTGGCGGTAGCTCCGTATCGGAAAACACGATGAAACTTCCTCCATGATTTTTTTTCTCGGGAAATAGGAATTTATAGAGTTGGAGTTAGGGTCAACGGAGCCTCGAGGGGCCCACTACCCACCAGGGTGCGCCAGAGGTGGGTGGCGCACCCTGGTGCCTAGTGGGCAGCAAGGCCCCCCTCTAGTGGGTCTTTGCTCCAATATTTTTCTTTTATTCCAGAATAATTCTCCAAAAAGTTTTGTCCAATTTCGAGAACTTTTATTTCTACACAAAAACAACACCATGGTAGTTCTGCTGAAAACATCATTAGTCCGGGTTAGTTTCATTCAAATCATGCAAATTAGAGTCCAAAACAAGAGCAAAAGTGTTTGGAAAAGTACATACAATGGAGACGTATCAGAGGGGTTTCTAAAGGGGTGTAAACCATTCATTAGCCAGTTTATTTACCTTTTGTGCACTACTTACATATTGTTTCACATTTAAATGCGTTTAATTATTTTAAGTGTCGGTTATGCTTGCTCATTTAGGTGTTGATGGATGCTTTATTAAGCTACCTGCTGGTGCTCAACTCCTTGCTGTCACTGGAAGAGATGGCAACAACAATATATACCCACTGGATTTGCTATTGTTGGACAAGAGGACACAGAGTTGGTATTGGTTTCTTCACCAACTTAAGATTTGCCGAGGAGAAGCTAGATAGTTTGGTCCATATACTATCATGTCTGCTAGATAGAAGTTATGTGTATGCATCTTTACAACCGTGTTACATATGTTATTACATGCTTGTTCTTTCCTAGTAGGTAGCTAAGCTTAACATGTTATATTCTGTGCACCAGGGGTGTGACAGCCCAAGACCATCACTCTAAATGCCTTCCATTATTTCTCGAGCTAGGTGCGTTAATTATTTTTTAGTTGCATTCATCATCGCATCATTCACATTGCATCGGTAGTCCGCTGTCGTCGTTCTTCTTTCATTTGGTTTCATATGTAGTCGGATCCTGCTCTTTTGTATGATGATTGCTACGTATTGATGTATTGATATATTCATGTTGTAGCTTGTGGCAAGTGTAAGACAACTATATCTTGTATTCTCTTCTATTCAGTTGATGGTATCTTGTAATGATGTCCACCTTGCTATGCGACTCAACATGCGTTTCTATCCTTATCAAGATTTCATATCTTGATCGAGCTAGAGCCGCATGTTGGATATTACAAGGGGCTACTAAATGCAGTGAATCAAGTGTTTCCTAATTTCCACCAAAGATTCTAGCTTAAACACTTTTATGGAAACTTCCAAGATGTTGAGTTTAGGGGGGAGAAATCTTAAGAAGTGCATGGACAATGCCAGCTATGCCTATAATGAACACAAATTTCATATCGCAATGAATGATCTGAGAGCTGAATGTGAGGAAGCTTGGGAGTGGCTTAGTGCAAAACCAAAAAGAACTTGGGGAAGGCATGCATTTGAGACAAATTGCAAGACTGACTTGGTAGTTAACAACTTGTCTGGGTTTTTTAACAAGTACATCCTAGATGTTAGGAAAAAACCTATAAGGACAATGTGTGATGGCATAAAAGATAAGCAGATGGTGAGGTGGCACAGGAATAGAGAGATTGCAAAGGCATCCAGAAGAGAGATTACACCATATTACAGTGAAGTTAGAGGTTGAGAAGGAGAGGGCCAAATATTGCAAACCAATACAAGCTGGTGTCAACTTATGGCAAGTTACAAGTGGGCAGCAAACACATGTTGTGAACTTGGAACTTGAGACATGTGGTTGCAGAAGGTGGGACTTCAGTGGCATCCCATGCAACCATGCCATATGAGCAATAAACAAGGCTAAAAGGTTTCTAGAGGATTATGTGAACAGATTCTTCAAGAAACCATTTTACCTGGCAGCTTATGAACCAATGATCTATCATGTTCCTTGTCAGCATGAATGGACAAAGACTCCTGGTTCAGACATAGAACCACCCGCATTTAAAGTGAAGAAGGAAGAAAGAAAGAGAAGAAGATAAAGGGGAAATTTGAAGTTCCAAATCCAAAGGACACTTAAATAATGGGGATTATAACATGTGGCAATTGTGGACTCCATGGACATAGGTACACAATCTGTCTGAAACAGTTGCAGCCTGAGCTGGCTTTGAGGGAAAACAAAAAATGTGGTAATCCCCTTTATCCTCTTCAAAATTTCACATGTTTGTATATTACTTCTTATACATAACTTACTTGTATGTTCACTGTTTTGTGTGTGTATGCAAGCCTTATGCAAGGAATTCACAACCAAGAACTACTATTGCTTCTCCTACACCACCAAGAGCTCCTGCTGCTGCATCTACTCCTCCTCCACCACCAAGAGGTGCTGAAAGAACTAGTGTTGCAAGGAATCCATCCAGAAGAGGCGTTGGAAGGAGTTCAAGGGCATTCTTTGCCCCAAAGGAATCTGTTACCTCCACTTCTGGTGCTCCTCCACCTTCTGGTGGCAAGCGATTTGAAGACCATGAAGATGCCAATGGAGTAGACGCGTGTTGTAGAAGAAGAACATCGACGAGTGACACAAACCGATCTGTGATCAAAAAAACAAAAAAGAGGCGTTGATCAAACGATCGACGCGAGAAAAAAACCCTGATCAAAGGATCAGGAAAAGACTCTCTAGGGCAGCTGATCAACGCGATCGGCGGATGAATGCTAGGTACAGGTTGCGTGACCCCGGTGGCGATCATGCAGATTGACCGCCCTGGGGGCGGCGTGGTGTGGAAGCGGCGGCTAGGGTTTGGATCGAAGTTAGGCCGATACCATGTAGGAGGAATAGAGGGGATATGGTGGAATTTTTGTTGCATTGCTTGAGCCTCGTGGCCATATATATATATATATATATAGGAGTACATGACCATCTTGGAGTACAAGGCAAGGTAGAATAAATCCTACGATGTCCTACTTTCCTAAATAACCATGATACTCAACACTCTTTGACTTGTGCTCATCATCCTCTCATCTCCGCAACAACCAACCAATGAACAAGTGTGTTGTAGGCATCATAATTGTGTGCGTAAGTTTCTTGCGGTTTCCAGTCGTAAGAATTGGACCACCTACTTTGCTTCGTGTAAGTGTGCGTCTCGACAGATCCAATCGTTCAACTCAAACACTAACGTTCTTGCGCCAGATTTGTACTATGTTGCTTGAGCATGTCGCTCATGTTGTGAAGCGCTAAAAAAATCATTATTTTCGAGAGTATATAAAGTACATACCATCTAGAAGTTATGAATTACAAGAGAACCTATCCGCACCATGAACATTGTCATAGGTGCACACCGCACCGAAAATAGGAAGACTACTCTCACCAAAGAGCTAAGACACCCGACCCGTGATACGTCTGAGACATATCTATAATTTATGAAATATTCATGCCATGTTTACAACAATTTTGTATGGTTTTGGTATGATTTGATTAGAACTAACCCAGACTGACGCTGTTTTCAACAGAACTACCGTGTTGTCATTTTTTGTGTAGAAATAAAAGTTCTCGGAATGGGTTGAAAATTTACGGTGATTTTTTATGGACCAAAAGAGAACCCCAAAGCACAAGAGTTGGAGCAGAAGAGTCCCGAGGCGACGAAAAGGTAGGGGGCGCGCCCCACCCCCGGGATGGTGCTCCTACCTTGTCGCTGCCTCGTGGACCCCCTTGACGTGAGACCGATGCCAAAAATTCCAATAAATACCAAAAACCCCAAAAATAAACTTAGATCGGAAGTTTCACCGCTGCAAGCCTCTGTAGCTATGAAAAATCAATATAGGCCCTCTCTGACACCCTACCGGAGGCCATCATAAGCATGGAGGCCAAGGACCAGAGGGAGAACCTCTCCCCATCTAGGGAGAGGCTATGGAGGAGGAAGCAGAAGGGGGAGACTCTCTCCCAGTGGCTCCGGTGTGCCGCCAGGGGAACCATCGCCGCGGTGATCGTCTTCATCAACATCACCATCTTCATCATCATCCTCATCTCTTTTACGCGGTCCACTCTCCCGCACCCCGCTGTAATCCCCTACTTGAACATGGTGCTTTATGCCACATATTATGATCCAATTATGTGTTGCCATCTTATGATGTCTTGAGTAGATTTCTTTTGTCTTTTGGGTTGATTGATGATCTAGATTGGTTTGAGTTGTATGTTTTATTTTGGTGTTGTCCTATGGTGCCTTCCATGCAGCACACACATGAAGGATTCCCTATGTAGTGTGTTGCAATATGCTCATGATTCGCTTATAGTGGGTTGATAGAGTGATAGAAGCTTAAACCTGAGTAAGGGGGATGTTTGCGTAATGGATAAAGGGGACTTGATACTTTAATGCTATGGTTGGGTTTTACCTTAATGATCTTTAGTAGTTGAGGATGCTTGCTAGAGTTCCAATCATAAGTGCATATGATCCAGGAAGAGAAAGTATGTTAGCTTATGCCTCTCCCTCATACGAAATTGCAATGACGACTACCGATCTTGTTAACAATTGCTAGGACAATTCCGCACACCGACCCATCATTATTCCACAATCGCTATTTATAATATATAATAATATATTAGCTTTATGTTAAGAGCACCTATTTTTATATTTTAGTTCTTTGATACCATGCAAAGTTATCCTCTTCATACCCACAATGTAGTTTTATTTCTCGTTTATAGATGGAAGCAAACGTTCGGTGTACGTAGAGTCGTATCGGTGGCAAATAGGACTTGAGAGAATATTGATCTTACCTTTAGCTCCTTGTGGGTTCGACACTCCATACTTATCACTTCCACCTTTGGAAATTTCTATGATGATTCCTTGCACTTGGGGATTATCAGGCTCTTTTCTGGCGCCGTTGTCGGGGAGGTATAGCGTGGGGTTAATATTTTCGTGTATGCTTGTTTGCTTTCTTCACTAAGTAGATTTTGTTTTCCCTTTTGTTTTTGCTTTCTTTAGTTGTGGGTGAAACAAAAAAAATTACAAAATGCAAATTACAAAGAAAAAATTACTTGCCTCTTGTGCCTAAAAAGTTTTTCAAAAAGAGAAGTGGTTGGAAGGTTGTGCATTAAAGAAGTGAGGGTCGACCTTGAATACTTGTGTTCATGCTCATAGAAACAATGTAGAATTTTTCATGGAAGTTTCAAAAATAGTTATCCCCATGTATATATATCCATTGTATTATAAAAATAATGTGCCAAGATTTGGTTTTAAGGTGTCTAGATTGCTTGTTTGCTATGTTCGGTGCAAAAACAGAAACTTTGGCCGTAGTGCGTGAGTTTACATTTTTTACTGGAATGAAAAACCTTCTGAAACTCTTTTACGGTACTTCTATACAATTTCTTTTAGATTTTCCTAATTTTTCAGAATTTTTGGAGTTACAGAAGTATCGAAGTGTCCAGATGACTGAAGACTGTCCTATTTTTGGCAGATTTTGTTTTCTAGGTGTTGGTTGCTTAGTTTGATGAATCTATGGGTTGTATCGGGGGTTATGAACCATGGTGAAGTTGGAATATAGTAGATATAATGCTAATATGAAATTGTAATGAATTTACAACAATACCTAAAATTAGTGATTTGCTTTATTATGCTAACGGATCTCATAAGATTTTTGTTAAGTTTTGTGTGGATGAAGTGTTCGAAGATTGAGGAGTTATCAATATGAGAAGAATAATGAGAGACAAGAGCTCAATCTTGCGGATGCCCAATGCACCCCAAGTAAATATTTCAAGGATACTCAAGCATCTAAGCTTGGGGATGCCCCGGTTGGCATCCCATCTTTCTTCCTCAACAATTACCGGTATACCTTGGTTTTTGTTTTGTTCACATGATATGCGTCTTTTGTGTTTATTTTTCTCTCTTCCTTTATGTATCATGCTAGTGTGAAATAGTCCTTCATTGATTTATAGAATGCTCTTTGTGCTTCACTTAAATCTTTTGAGTATGGCTTTATAGAATGCTTCATGTGCTTCACTTAAATCTTTTGAGTATGTCTTTATAGAATGCTCTTTGTGCTTCACTTAAATCTTTTGAGTATAACTTTATAGAATGCTTCGTGTGCTTCACTTATATATTTTGAGCTTGGATATTTTTCAATATATGTTAGTTGTAGAATGCTCTATGAACTTCACTTATATCATTTAGAGTATGAATAAAATTATCTTCGAAATTGGGCTTGGAAGAGTATCATTAAAATGTCATGCCTAGCTAAAAAGGCATTAAAGAAAAGTGCTTGTTGGGTGACAACCCAATATTTACCCCTACTGTTTTTGTGTGTTCACATGATTAAGCTATAGTAGTAATCATGTTTTATAGCTGTTGTTACAATAAAGTGCCAAGTAAGACCTTTGGGATGATTTATGGTGATAGTTGATTTGATCTTGCTGAGAAACAGAAACTTTTGCGCTCATTGCCAGAATTTTAAAAAATCACAGAAGCATGATTATGATCTAAATTTTTACATGATATTTATATACAAATTGCCTAGGTTGTCCTAATGTTTTGGGATTTTTGGAGTAGCATAAGTATGATTGTTGTTCTGATCATTACAAACTGTTCTGTTTCTAACAGATTCTGTTTTCAATGCATAGTTTGCTTGTTTTCTAGTTTCTATGGCTTATGTTGCTCATATAAATTGTAGAAATGATATGGTACAGTAGGTATTGTGTGAGAACAGTTATGAATCTTATCGACAGTACCAAAGTGAATGATTTGCTCTTTATCATACTAACCCATCTCACAAAGTTCCGTTAAGTTTTGTGAGATTGAAGTTTTCAAGTTTTGGGTGAGATATTGATAACCCACAAGTATAGAGGATCGTTTGTAGCCTTCTTCGATAAATAAGAGTGTCAAACCCAACGAGGAGTTAAAGACAGAACAAATATTCCCTCAAGTTCTATCGACCACCGATACAACTCTATGCACACTTGACATTTGCTTTACCTAGAACAAGTATGAAACTATTTTGTAGGTGTGATGCTAGAACTACTTTTTCAAGAATAAAACTAGAAGTACTTTGCAAGATAATAAAATTTAGGTGTTTAGTAAAAGTGTTTGTGTCAACAAGAAAGTTATTTGTCCCTAGGCAATCGATAACAAGTACCGGTAATCATTCTTGTAATTTTATATGAGGGAGAGGCATGAGCTAACATACTTTCTCTACTTGGATCATATGCACATATGATTGGAACTCTCGCAAGCATCCACAACTACTAAAGATCATTAAGGTCGTGAAACCCAACCATAGCATTAAGTATGAAGTCCTCTTTACTCCCATATGCCATAACCCACTTATCCGCGTTTAGGCTGCTGTCAACCCCGCAACACTGACAATAAGCAAACCATGAACATATTGCAACGCCCTACAACAGGGTCCCCTCACATTTGCGCGAGAATGGAGGGCACCGTAGGACAGCACCATAAATAAAATATAAAATCATACCAACCAAGATCACAATTAACCCATAGGACAAAGAGGATCTACTCAAACATCATAGGATAACCATAGATCATTGGGAAATAATACATGGAGTTGAGCACCATGTTTAAGTAGAGATTACAGCAGGGAGAAGAGGTGTTACACCGCTGCATGGAGGGGGAGAAAGTTGGTGTTGCCGGTAGCAAGATTGTTGATGAAGATTGTCGTCCCGATCGTTGCCCCGGCGGCACTCCGGCGCCACCGGAAGCGAGGGGGAGAGAGCCCCCCTCCTTCTTCTTCTTCCTTGGCCCCCCCTAGATGGGAGGAGAGTTTCCCCTCTGGTCCTTGGCTTCCATGGCATGGGAGGGGCGAGAGCCCCTCCGAGATTGGATCTCCCTCTTTGTTATCTTCTGTTTCGCGCCCCCAGATCTGGCTGAAAACCGTTTCTTATATTCCCGGAGATCCGTAACTCCGATTGCGCTGATCTTTTTACACGATTTTTTCTTGATATAAGCTTCCTTGTGCCCGAAGTAGAGCTCCAACCGATGTACGAGATGAGCACAACCCACCACCACACGATAGGGGCCTAGGGCGTGCCCTGGTGTATCGTGGTCCGTATGGACCTCCGTTTGCGGTGATTCCAACTCCCAAAAATCACAAATATTCCAAAATAATTCTCAGTGGAGTTGCATCATGTTTGGACTTTATTTGATATGGATTTTCTGCGGTACAAAAATAGGCAACAAACAGGAACTGGCACTAGGCACTGGGTAAGTAAGTTAGTCCAAATAAATCATATAAAAAGTTGCCAAAAGTATGTAAAACTTGTATAATATTGGCATGAAACAATCAAAATTTATAGATACGATGGAGACATATCAGCATCCCCAAGCTTAATTCCTGCTCGTCCTCGAGTAGGTAAATTATAAAAAATATAATTTTTGATGTGGAATGCTACCTAACATAAACTTGATCATATGTCTAGTCATGGCATGAATATTAAGACATAAGTGATTCAAAGCAATAGTCTATAATTTGTCATAAAGACATCAATACTCAGGCATCCCAATAAACAATCATGTCTTTCAAAATATCAACGCTAAAGAAAGTTATCCCTACAAAATCATACAGTCTTGTCATGCTCTGTCTTCTTAACACAAAGTATAAATCATGTACAACCCCGATGACAAGCCGAGCAATTGGTTCATACTTTTTAATGCACTTCAGCTTTTTTAACCCTCACGCAATACATGAGCGCAAGCCATGGATATAGCACTATGGGTGGAATAGAGTATGATGATGGGGATAAATATAGAGAAGACAAAAAGTAAGAAAGTCTCACATCGATGCGGCTAACCAACGGGCTATGGAGATGCCCATCAATCGATATCAATGCGAGGAGTAGGGATTGCCATGCAACGAATGCACTAAGAGCTATAAGTGTAAGAAAGCTCCATACGAAAACTAAGTGGGTATGCATCTAATCCTAACAAAAAATTCCCACTAGTATATGAAAGTGACAACATATGAGACTCTCCATATGAAAAACATGGTGCTACTTTGAAGCACAAGTGTGGTAAAGGATACTAACAATGCCCCTTCTCTCTTTGTTTCTTTTTTTTCTTTTTTCTCTTTTTTCTATTTTTTTCTTTTTTTCATTCCATTTTTTTCTCTCATTTTCCGGAGTCTCATCCCAACTTGTGGGGGTGTCACATCCCTAGCTTCTGGCATTGCACTAAGTTAGCTTCATGTGTGCATCATGTTTAATTTTGAAAGAAACTTGAAATGGGGATTGCCTAAACCCCAGCATCAAAGGAATTCACTAGGTTCAACTAAAATATTTTTAATAAATCCAAATGGCTTTCAAAAATGTTCATCATTTTTGGAAAATGCTGGAAACAGTAACCAGAGGTGATGCACATTTTTCCATGACATATTTGGGCTCTGAATTAAATCATATGGTATTTGCATTTGGGCATTTAAACGCTATAAAATATTTTAAATGCTCAAATAATCATAAACTAAAATGTTCACTGTTGGATATATTCTAAACAGTAGCCTTGAGTAGTTTCATTATTTTTGGACTTGTCTAGGTATTTTTAGAAAAGCCACAAAGGTTACCGAAAATTAGAAAAATAGAAAGAAAAGGAAAACTTACCTGGTCTACCTGTGCAGCCCACCTGGCCTCCTACTGTCATCTTCCTCCTTGCCAGAAGGATGGGCGCGTGCCCAACGCATGCGCACCGCCGTGCGGCCACCTCCTCTCTGCCTGCTTCACCCCCTCGTCGCCCTAGACCTCCCTCACGACGCCACGCGCCCCCAGGCCTTCTCAATCTCTCTCCCGTGCCTCTCCCCTCCTCTGCTCTCTCTCCCTCTCGCGCCGGAGCGCAGCCGTCGCCGCCGCTCGCTGCTACCGTAGCCACCATGCTCCCCTCGCCTCCCAGACATGTCCCCGAGCTCCGCCACGACGTCGTCATCCTCTCCATCGAGCCACGTGGTGCCGGAAGCCCTGTGGCATCTCCAACACCGCCGTTTTCTCCCTCATTCATCCGAGGTCGCCGCCGGCCGTACATCACCGTCCGGCCTTCCACGAATCCGCTTCGACGCCTGCTGCAACCGCCATGAGCCACTAACCTACCCCTCCTCTCCGTTCTCGCTCTCGTGCACCATTGCCGCCGCCGCCTATGACCGCCGCCGACGTGCCTCCGGCCACCTAGCGGTCCGGCCGTCGTGCTCATCTTCCTTCCCGCGCCACGTAGAGCACGTAGGTGCCCCGCACGAGCCTCCCTGGCCACCGTAGCATCGACCCCGAGCTCACCCGAGCTCCGGCGACCGCCAAGGTCGACGCCGGTGACGACTCCGGCCATCTCAGGCCCCGCCACTGCCACCACTCAACACGGACGAGTGCCTGCGTCACGTAGATGCTCTCCGCCGGCCATTTGGTCGCCGGAGGAGGAATCCCGACGCCCTCCACCGTCTCTGGCGTCGCCGGCGACGAGCCGTGGGTCAACTCCAGCGAGTTGACCCGGGTTTGACCCCGTCTGACCAGGGTTTGACCACCCTGGGTCACTGACGCGTGGGGCCAGCCCTGCTAATTAACCTAGGTTAGTATTAATTAAATGGTTAGTTTAGTTAGTCACTGACACGAGGGACCCACACGCCAGGTTTGACCTGGACCGGCCCCATTGACCAGCTGATGTCATAGTGACGCAGTGCTGACGCAATAACTCATTTTCTGGATTAATTTTAATTCAGGAAATTCCAGAAAATGCCCAAAACTTCTAAAATTCATAGAAAATAATCTATAACTCCAAATGAAATAAGTTATATATGAAAAGTGATAAGAAAAATCCAATCTATCCATCTGCACTGGTTTCATGCATGTTAAAGCAACTTAAACCTGTTTTTTATATCAAAACATGATAATGCACTTTATAAAGTCATAGTTTGAGTTTGAACTTGAACCTTGGGTTCAAAATGACTCAAACCCATCTAGTTGTAGTTGCATTAGGCCAACGCACTCATATTGCCATGTCATGATCATGCATCATATTGCGCATTGCATTGATTGTGTTTCCTTCTGTGTTGTCGATATTTGTCCCCTCTCAGTAGACATGTTACGACGATGAGTTTGATGACACCGATGAAGAGCTATATCATCTTCAGAAGTGCCAGGTGTCGGTGTCAAAACCGGCGGATCTCGGGCGGATGGTAACAGGAGACAAGGGACACGATGTTTTTTACCCAGGTTCGGGCCCTCTCGATGGAGGTAAAACCCTACTCCTGCTTGATTGATATTGATGATATGGGTAGTACAAGAGTAGATCTACCACGAGATCAAGGAGGCTAAACCCTAGAAGCTAGCCTATGGTATGATTGTTGTAATGTATGTTGTCCTATGGACTAAAGCCCTCCGGTTTATATAGATACCGGAGAGGGCTAGGGTTACACAGAGTCGGTTACAATAGTAGGAGATCTACGTATCCGTATCGCCAAGCTTGCCTTCCACGCGAAGTAAAGTACCTTCCGGACACGAGCCGGAGTCTTCAATCTTGTATCTTCGTAGTCTTGGAGTCCGGCGGACATTGATAGTCTGGCTGTCCGAACACCCCCTAGTCCAGGACTCCCTCACCAGGCAAGCAAAACCCCCTTGTTCATTCCGATACAATCCCACTCTCTCGCTCCTGCTCTCTTTTACTGCATTAGGACAACAACGATTCAATTGCTACATGCTGTGGTAGTTGAACCCCTTATCCTCTACATGACCTGTCATTGCCACTTCAAATAGATGAACCCACTAGCATGATAGGAGTTGTTTGAGCCCTGATTTGCCTACTCATTCATGCTTGTTGTCATGCCTGCTACTGCTTAGAGTTGAGTCCGGTCTGATTCATCGGGGATGAATGTCAGGACCCCGACTCTATGCCACACCGATCTAGCATGTAATGATGTGTCTCCAGCGTATCTATAATTTTTTATTGTTCCATGCCAATATTCTACAACTTTCATATACTTTTGGCAACTTTTTTTATACTATTTTTTGGGACTAACATATTGATCCAGTGCCCAGTGCCAGTTCCTGTCTGTTGCATGTTTTATGTTTCGCAGAAACCCCATATCAAACGGAGTCCAAACGGGATAAAAACGGACGGAGAATTATTTTTGGAATATTTGTGATTTTTGGGAGGAAGAATCAACACGATACGATGCCCGAGGTGGCCACGAGATAGGGGCCCACACCCACTTAAAGTGGGCGCGCCCCCCACCCTCGTGGGCCACCCATAAGGCGGTTGAGCCCTTCTTTGGCCGCAATAAAGCTAATTTTCGGAAAACGATCTGGGCGAAGGTTTCAATCCAATCGGAGTTACGGATCTCCAGATATAAAGGAAACGGTGCCAGGGCAGAATTCTAGAACACAGAAACAGAGAGATAGATCCAATCTCGGAGGGGCTCTCGCCCCTCCCAAGCCATGGGAGCCAAGGACCAGAGGGGAAACCCTTCTCCCATCTAGGGAGAAGGTCAAGGAAGAAGAAGAAGAAGGGGAGCTCTCTCCCCCTTGCTTCCGGTGGCGCCGGAACGCCGCCGGGGGCCTTCATCATCACCGCGATCTTCACCAATACCTCCGCCATCTTCATCAACATCTCCATCACCTTCCCCCATCTATATTCAGCGGTCCGCTCTCCCGCAACCCACTGTACCCTCTACTTGAACATGGTGCTTTATGCTTCATATTATTTTCCAATGATGTGTTGCCATCCTATGATGTCTGAGTAGATTTTCGTTGTCCTATCGGTGATTGATGAATTGCTATGATTGGTTTGAGTTGCATGTTTTATTATTGGTGGTGTCCTATTGTGCCCTCCGTGTTGCGCAATCATGAGGGATCCCCGCTATAGGGTTTGCAATATGTTTATGATTTGCTTATGGTGGGTGGCGTGAGTGACAGAAGCATAGACCCGAGTAAGTAGGTTGTTTGCGTATGGGATAAAGGGGACTTGATACTTTAATGCTATGGTTGGGTTTTACCTTAATGAATCTTTAGTAGTTGCGGATGCTTGCTAGAGTTCCAATCATAAGTGCATATGAAACAAGTAGAGAAAGTATGTTAGCTTATGCCTCTCCCTCAAATAGAATGGCAATAGTGATTACCGATCTAGTAACGTAGCAATTGCTTAGGGACAATTCCACAACTCCTACCACCACTTTTCCACACTTGCTATATTTACTTTATTGCATCTTTATCTAAACAGACCCTAGTTTTTATTTACGCGTTATTTATTATCTTGCAAACCTATCCAACAACACCTACAAAGTACTTCTAGTTTCATACTTGTTCTAGGTAAAGCGAACACTAAGCATGCGTAGAGTCATATCAGTGGCAGATAAGTCTTGAGAGAGTATTTGTTCTACCTTTAGCTCCTCGTTGGGTTCGGCACTCTTACTTATCGAAAGAGGCTACAATTATCCCCTACACTTGTGGGTTATCAAGACCTTTTTCTGGCGCCGTTGCCGGGGAGTCATAGCGTGGGGTGAATATTCTTGTGTGTGCTTGTTTGCTTTATCACTACTTGCTGTTCTTAGTTGTTTTCTATCTTTTGTTATGGGTAGGAAACGCAAAATACCAAAAAAATTAGTTGTACCTATTGAACCAATGGTTGAAGAACCACTCAAAATCTATCACAGTCCTGAAGCTTTTTACTTGGATCATCTTCGATTCCTCTGTGCTCGTGCTGAAACCCCCACTAGCTTAGTTGAGGGCAAATCTTTAGATGAGCATGCTTGTTTTGTGCGACACTGTATATCTGAAAAAGGGAAACTTTTACTGGATCAAATTCATCATTTGCAATGCTATGCTTGGAATTTATGTGAAATATATGATATTACTTGTTGTTCTAAAAACCCTAAGAAACACCTTCCCTACCAATGTGAGTTTATTGATAATGGGATCGTATCTTCGTATGCTAAGGGTGTTTATAATTACTATGATGTTCAACAAATTGAAGAATTTGTTGCTTTTAAGGGTGCTTATGAAATTGCTTCTTTGATTGAAAAGTATGATGCTACTCTCTACAAATCTGAAAATTTTGCCATACTTGAATATTGTTATGATAATTATGCTTCTAATGCCTATATTAAACTATATATTGAGAAATTCTCCGCTGTCCAAGAAGAGACTAATATTTTGCAGGAAGCTATGGAAGAAGAAATTGATGAAACTGTGAGATCATTGGATGAAAAAGATGATGAGGAGAGCGAAGAACAAAAGGAGAAAGAGCGGATTGATCACCCGTGCCCACCTTCTAATGAGAGTAACTCTTCAACTCATACATTGTTTAATTCCCCTTCGTGCTTACCGAAGGATGATTGCTGATGATTGTTATGATCCCGTTGATTCTCTTGAAATATCCCTTTTTGATGATGCTTGCTATGCTTGTGGCCAAGATGCCAATATGAATTATGCTTATGGAGATGAACTTGCTATAGTTCCTTATGTTAAACATGAAATTGTTTCTATTGCACCCATGCATAATAGTCCTATTATCTTTTTGAATTCTCCAAACTACACTATATCGGAGAAGTTTGTGCTTATTAAGGATTATATTGATGGGTTGCCTTTTACCGTTGCACATGATAATTTTGATAGATATAATATGCATGTGATTGCTGCTCCTACTTGCAATTATTATAAGAGAGGAACTACATCTCCGCCTCTTTATGTTTCCAACACGATAGAATTGCAAGAAACTATTTATACTATGCATTGGCCTTTACTATGTGTGCATGAATTGTTCTTTTATGACATGCCGATGCATAGGAAGAGAGTTAGACTTCGTTGTTGCATGATATATGTTACTTTGTGCTCACTACTAAATTACAAATCATTGTTAATTAAAATTGGCTTTGATATACCTTGGGATTCGGGTGGATCCATTACTTGAGCACTATATGCCTAGCTTAATGGCTTTAAAGAAAGCGCTGCCAGGGAGACAACCGAGAAGTTTTAGAGAGTCATTTATTTCTGTTGGGTGCTTTCATATAGTTTAAAAGCAAAAAAAAATTAAAGAGGGGAACCTAAAACTTTTTAAAAAAGAAAAGTGAAAGTGAGAAAGACAAGCATTGTTGAAGTGGGAGAGCTCCTTGAACTTTGTTCATGCTCACGGAAACTTTGTGAATCTTGATTACAGAAACTTTTCATCAAAATAATTATCCCCTTGTATAATTCCATTGTATTATAAAAATAATGTGCTAAGGTTTGCCTTTAGGATGTTTACAATGCTTGTTGGTTTGCACGATGCAGGACAGAAACTTTGGCTGTAGTGCGCGATTTTACATTTTTAGCTGGAACGTCAATTGGCTCTGATTCATTTTGCACTGTCTTGCTATACAACTTGTTTATTTTTACTAATTTTGGTAGAATTTTTGGGGTACCATAAGTATGGTGGATGTTCAGATTTCTACAGACTGTTCTGTTTTTGACAGATTCTGTTTTTTATGCATAGTTTGCTTGTTTTGATGAAACTATCAATTTATATTAGTGGATTAAGCCATGAAAAAGTTATACTACAGTAGACACAATGCAAAAACAAAATATGAATTGGTTTGAAACAGTACTTAGAGTGGTGATTTTCTTTATTATACTAACGGATCTTACCGAGTTTTCTGTTGAAGTTTTGTGTGGATGAAGTGTCTAAACGAGGAGGTCTCGATATGAGGAAAAGGAAGAGAGGCAAGAGCTCAAGCTTGGGGATTCCCGAGGCACCCCAAGTAAATATTCAAGGAGACTCAAGTGTCTAAGCTTGGGGATGCCCCGGAAGGCATCCCCTCTTTCTTCAACAAGTATCGGTATGTTTTCGTATTCGTTTCGTTCATGTGATATGTGCAAGTCTTGGAGCATCTTTTGCATTTAGTTTTCATTTTTCTTTTATGCACCATGCTGGTATGAAATAGTCCTTGGTTGATTTATAGAATGCTCATTGCACTTCACTTAAATCTTTTGAGTACGGCTTTATAGAATGCTTCATGTGCTTCGCTTATATCATTTGAAGTCTGGATTGCCTGCTTCTCTTCACATAGAAAACCGCCATTTGTAGAATGCTCTTTTGCTTCAATTATGTTTGTTAGAGCGTGGGAATATCTTTTGTAGAAAGAATTAAACTCTCTTTCTTCACTTATATCTATTTAGAGAGATGACAGGAATTGGTCATTCACATGGTTAGTCATAAAATCCTACATATACTTGTAGATCACTGAATATGATATGTTTGATTCCTTGCAATAGTTTTGCGATATAAAGGTGGTGATATTAGTGTTATGCTAGTGGGTGACTGTGGATTAGTAGAAACACTTGTGTTGAGGTTTGTGATTCCCGTAGCATGCACGTGTGGTGAACCGCTTTATGATGAAGTTGGAGCACAATTTTATTTATTGATTGTCTTCCTTATGAGTGGCGGTCGGGGACGAGCGATGGTCTTTTCCTACCAATCTATCCCCCTAGGAGCATGCGTGTAGTACTTTGTTTTCAACGGCTTGTAGATTTTTGCAATAAGTATATGAGTTCTTTATGACTAATGTTGAGTCCATGGAGTATACGCACTCTCATCCTTCCATCATTGCTAGCCTCTTCGGTACCGTGCATTGCCCTTTCTCACCTTGAGAGTTGGTGCAAACTTCGCCGGTGCATCCAAACCCCGTGATACAATACGCTCTATCACACATAAGCCTCCTTATATCTTCCTCAAAACAGCCACCATACCTACCTATCATGGCATTTCCATAGCCATTCCGAGATATATTGCCATGCAACTTTCATCATCATCATATCCATGATTTGAGCATTCATTGTCATATTGCTTTGCATGATCATAAGATAGCTAGCATGATGTTTTCATGGCTTGTCCCTTTTTTGATGTCATTGCTATGCTAGATCATTGCACATCCCGGTACACCGCCGAAGGCATTCATATAGAGTCATATCTTTGTTCTAGATATTGAGTTGTAAGTAAATAAAAGTGTGATGATCATCATTATTAGAGCATTGCCCCAGTGAGGAAAGGATGAAGGAGACTATGATTCCCCCACAAGTCGGGGTGAGACTCTGGACTTTATGAAAAATAAAAGAGGCCAAAGAAGCCCAAATAAAGAAAGAGGCCAAAGAAGCCCACCAAAAAAATAAAAAAAAGAGAAAAAAGGGGAGAAAATAAAAAAATGAGAGAAAAAGAGAGAAGGGGCAATGGTACTATCCTTTTATCACACTTGTACTTCAAAGTAGCACCATGTTCTTCATAGAGAGAGTCTCCTATGCTTTCACTTTCATATACTAGTGGGAATTTTCATTATAGAACTTGGCTTGTATATTCTGATGATGGGCTTCCTCAAATGCCCGAGGTCTTCATGAGCAAGCAAGTTGGATGCACACCCACTTAGTTTCAGTTTGAACTTTCATACACTTATAGCTCTTAGTGCATCTGTTGCATGGCAATCCCTACTCCTTGCATTGACATCAATTGATGGGCATCTCCATAGCCATGGGAGCCAAGGACCAGAGGGGAAACCCTTCTCCCATCTAGGGAGAAGGTCAAGGAAGAAGAAGAAGAAGGGGGGCTCTCTTCCCCTTGCTTCCGGTGGCGCCGGAACGCAGCCGGGGGCCATCATCATCACCGCGATCTTCACCAACCGTCTATATTCAGCGGTCCACTCTCCCGCAACCCGTTGTACCCTCTACTTAAACATGGTGCTTTATGCTTCATATTATTTTCCAATGATGTGTTGCCATCCTATGATGTCTGAGTAGATTTTCGTTGTCCTATCGGTGATTGATGAATTGCTATGATTTGTTTGAGTTGCATGTTTTATTATTGGTGTTGTCCTATTGTGCCCTCCGTGTCGCGCAAGCATGAGGGATCCCCGCTGTAGGGTTTGCAATATGTTTATGATTTGCTTATGGTGGGTGGCGTGAGTGACAGAAGCACAGACCCGAGTAAGTAGGTTGTTTGTGTATGGGATAAAGGGGACTTGATACTTTAATGCTATGGTTGGGTTTTACCTTAGTGAATCTTTAGTAGTTGCGGATGCTTGCTAGAATTCCAATCATAAGTGCATATGATCCAAGTAGAGAAACTATGTTAGCTTATGCCTCTCCCTCAAATAGAATTGCCATAGTGATTACCGGTCTAGTAACGTAGTCAATTTCTTAGGGACAATTCCACAGCTCCTACCATCAATTTTCCACACTCGCTATATTTACTTTATTGCATCTTTATCTAAATAGACCCTAGTTTTTATTTACGCGTTCTTTATTATCTTGCAAACCTGTCCAACAACACCTACAAAGTACTTCTAGTTTCATACTTGTTCTAGGCAAAGCGAACACTAAGCGTGCATAGAGTCGTATCAGTGGCAGATAGGGCTTGAGAGAGTATTTGTTCTACCTTTAGCTCCTCGTTGGGTTCGACACTCTTACTTATCGAAAGAGGCTACAATTATCCCCTACACTTGTGGGTTATCATGTAACACCTCATATCACTTTGCGGCCTCATGCACGGTATTCCCACGGGTGTCGCCTTACCAGGCCCGGGACCATTTGCACCTTTTGGCACACGTATATGATAGTGTCGCTAGCATCCATATGATAAGGAGCCCGGGCTGACATGGCTAGTCGTGAACCCAAAGTGGCACTAACTTACAGGGACATGCATACATGACCCAGCAATGAACGTGTCGGTCATCAGCGAGTGAATCCGGGCTGTAGCAACTGGGCTAGCAGGACTCCAGTAAACCGGGCTGTAGCGGGCTAACAGGACTCCGATAAACACCGCGTGACATTTCCCCGAAGGGACAGACATAGGAACGAAGATGGACACATGCCGGCCAGCCTAAGTGTTCCGGAGCAGTAGCAAGCAACCAAGGGTCAGTGGAAGCACATACCAACTAGATAGTCAGATCCCACACATACCAAGGATTTCCCAGTAAGAGAGGCTACCAAGGATAAACAACTAGATAGTCAGATCCCACACATACCAAGGATTTCAATAACATACACACAATATGCTCGATATGTGCAAATACAACATGGCATCACAACATGACTCTACAACTCAAGTATTTTATTCAATAGGCTCTGAGGAGCGAGATATTACAAACCTGGGTCTCTCGACCCATCATTCAGAGCATACAAGTCAAAGCACATGCGGAAGCTTAACATGTCTGAGTACAGACATCTACAAACGAAAAAGGCTGAGAAGCCTAACTATCTACCAGATCCTGCCGAGGGCACAAGATCGTAGCTGAGGTAACAAGCTAAACGTAGAAGTCCATGCGGAATTACTAGTGAGACGGAAGTCTCTCTGCAAAACATAAAATAGGCAAACGTGAGTACAAATGTACCCAGCAAGACTTACATCAGAACTATCTACATATGCATCATTATCAACAAGGGGATGGTGGGGTTTAACTGCAACAAGCTAGCTTTGACTCGGTGGCTATCCTGAACTATGTCTGCTAGTAACTCTTTGAAGGTGGCGCACACGAGTCCACATATTCACCAACCAATACACCACTATGGATCCGCTCCCGTCATCCTACGAGAACGCCATCCATAACACTCACGCTTATCTTGCGCATTTTAGAGTATCCACTTTCACTTGTCTATGAACCGTATAGGCAACCCAAAGGTCCTTTACCACGGACGCGGCTATTCGAATAGATCATATTAACCCTGCAGGGGTGTACTTCTTCACACACGCTCTCGCCACTTACTGCCATGTACACGTCATGTATCTCGGCAACCTTCAAGCGGAAGCCTGGCGAGGGTGTCGGCTATGACCTGACTAACCACACAAGTCTCTAGTCCAGGTTTATCACCTATTCGGGTTCCATCCGCAAGGAGATCCGGCCAGGGTGTCGCTCACAGCCCCAAACGATGTGAGTAGGGTTCCCAAGCCCACCATTCGGGTGCCACTTGGTACACCGTGCCACTACACCTAGTCTGTCCCAAGCCCACCTGTACCGGGTGCCACTTGGTAGACTACTAGCACTACCTACAAACACCAGAAACTAGTTGCAACTCCTGGACAGAGATCGAGTTGATTAATAAGTCGAGAGGGGCACTTAAGCATTCCAATGCGTGGTAGTAGTTGTTCATGGATCACAAACACAGAACTTAGTTCCTGAGGATGGCTTCAATGAGACAACCCACCATGTACTCCTACATGGCCTCTCACCGCTACTGTTGCCAAATCGTGTTCACACATTTAGCTCACACACAGTAGGACATGCTCACACACCTCCAATTCATCCTCGATGCATCAGACCGGACTCAACTCTAAGCAGTAGCAGGCATGACAACAAGCATGAATGAGTAGGCACATCAGGGCTGAAACAATTCCTACTCATGCTAGTGGGTTTCATCTATTTACTGTGGTAATGACAGGTCATGCAGAGGAAAGGGGTTCAACTACCGCAACATGTAACGGTTGAATCGTTGTTGTCCTAATATAGTAAAAGAGAGCAGGAGCGAGAGAGTGGGATTGTATCGGAATGAACAGGGGGGTTTGCATGCCTGGCACTTCTGAAGATAGTATAGCTCTTCATCGGTGGCATCGAACTCATCGTTGGTACGTCGTCTACTGAGAGGGGACAAACACCGGCAAACAAGGAAGAACCCAATCAATGCAATGCACAATATGATGCATGATCATGACATGGCAATATGCTGTGATTTGAGCTAATGCAACTAGCAACAGGCTAAATGAAGTTGGTTTGAATCAAAGATTCAAATTCAAACTCCATATGTGAAGGTTTAAATGTCATTTATATGATTTGGCCTAAACAGCAGCTATAAGTTGTTCTAACATGCATGAAAATGGTACAGATGGATATATTGGATTTTTCTGATCATTTTTCATATATAAATTATTTCATTTGGAGTTACGGTTGAATTTATATGATTTTTAGAAGTTTAGGGCATTTTCTGGAATTTCCTTAATAAGGATAAATCCAGAAAATTGCATTACTGCATCAGCACTGCACCACTGTGACGTTAGCGAGTCAACAGGGCGTGGTCCGGATCAAACCTAACCAGTGGGTCCCACTGGTCTGTGTCACGGTGCTAGTTAGGGTCACTAACACGCGGACCCAGTCAATGGCCATGTTAGCCTGGTCAAAGCTGACGCGTGGGCCCATTGAGGTTAATTAAAACTAAATAGAAAATAAGCTACGTTTAACTAGACAGTGGGGCCCAGCTGTCAGTGCCACTAAGCTTAATTAGTGAGGCTGTTAGTGGCTAATGACGTCGCCATGTCAGCACACCGGAGTTGCGCCGGCGACGACCACAACCGCGGCAGGAGCTCGCCGGAGTGGCGCTACGGGCGGTGTTGGGAAAAGCCAAGGGCACCAGAGGGTTGCCCTTGCTCGCGCGCATCCAGGGGAGGCACGCGGGAGGCGCGGGGTGGTCGGAGCTCGCCGGAGTGAGCTCGCGGCGGCGGCCGAGGTACGGCTTCGAGCGGGCTCGGGCTACAGGGCACGGGGAAACTCTTTGAGGGGCTCGCCAGACTCCTGGTGAAGCAAGGAGGGCGATGATGCGTGTGGGAGCCACTGCTTTGGGCTCTGGCCACGACGGTGCCATGGCCGGCGGCGAGCACAACTCGGCTCCGGTGCATCTTTGGCTGCAGCGTGAAATCGACGCGGGGAGGAGAGGGGAATCGATCGGAGGCTCACATGGGTCGCGTCGGGATGGTCAGCGAGCTCGGGGAAGCGACGACGGTGGCGAATCCACGATGCAGATCCTCGGCGGCCGGTGGTGGAGAAGGCGGTGGTGAGACGATGGAGGCCGTTCGGGCTCGCTTCCTTCGGTGGAGAGGTTCAGCGCGAGGAGGCGGAGCTCGGGCACTAACTGGCTGGGCGTGGGGATGCTGGTGGCCGCGGTGGTGAAGATCGGTGCCGACGAACCCGTTCAGGTGAGTGAGAGAGAGAGAGAGATCCAGGGGAGAGGGTGAGGACGGGGGGGGGGGGGGGGGGGAGGGAGAGAGGGGTCGGGGGGTGCGTGGCACTCGTAGCAGCCTCCAGCGGCAGTGGCAAGCAGGAGCTAGCTGAGCGCGTGCGCGCGCGCCGCGGCCACATGCCCTCCTGCCCACTGGCAGGAGGTTGAAGACAGTAGGAGAGAGGAAGAGGTGGGCTGGGCCTAGCTGGGCCGGTCCTATTGGGCCACCAGGTAAGTGGACCAGGTGAGTTCTGTTCTTTTTAATCCTTCTGTTCTGTTTCCCTTTTCATTTCATTTTGCCACTGTTTTCAAATTCAAAATAATTTCAAACAATGCCAAAACATTCTGAAATATTCTATGTTACCTCTCTGGACTATTCCAAAAGTACATAAAACATTTGAAAGCATTTGAAAATATATTCATTATATATTATGAATATATCCCCAAATTCCAATAGATTATTGATTTAAATTCAGAGACAAAATAATTCCTTAAAAATGTTTCAGAATTTTGGTTTCATATATAACTCTTGCCAAAATTCACAAAACTATTTTTAGGGCATTTTGGATTCACAGAATGCAATTTAAAGGGTGCTTGCCCTTCTTTTAATTAGATTTCTGAGGTTTCAGCAATCCTCAATTCAAGTTTCAGAAATTTGCTCTCAAATGCAACTAATACAAGCAAAGTCTAGGGTTGTGACAATGAATTGGAATGGTGATGAACATGTCCTACTGTGTGTGAGCTAAGTGTGTGAACACGATTTGGTAAAGGTAGCAGTGAGAGGACATGTAGGAGTACATGGTGGGTTGTCTCGTTGAATCCGTCCTCAGGAACTGAGTTCTGTGTTTGTGATCCATGAACAGCTACTACCGCGCATTGGAATGCTTAAGTGCCCCTCTTGACTTATTAATCAACTTGATCTCTGTCCAGGAGTTGCAACTAGTTTCTGGTGTTTGTAGGTAGTGCTAGTAGTCTACCAAGTGGCACCCGGTATAGGTGGGCTCAGGACAGACTAGGTGCAGTGGCACGGTGTACCAAGTGGCACCCGGATGGTGGGCTTGGGAACCCTGCTCACATCGTTTGGGGCCGTGAGCGACACCCCAGCCGGATCTCCTTGCGGATGGAACCTGAATAGGCGATAAAATTGGACTAGAGACTTGTGTGGTTAGTCAGGTCATGGCCGACACCCTCACTAGGCTTCCGCTTAAAGGTTGCCGAGATGCATGATGTGTACATGGCGGTAAGTGGCGAGAGCATGTGTGAAGAAGTACACCCCTGCAGGGTTAATATGATCTATTCGAATAGCCGCGTCCGCGGTAAAGGACCTCTGGGTTGCCTATACAGTTCATAGACAAGTGAAAGTGGATACCCTAAAATGCGCAAGATAAGCGTGAGTGCTATGGATGGCGTTCTCGTAGCGAGACGGGAGCGGATCCATAGTGGTGTATTGATATGGTGAATATGTGGACTCGTGTGCGCCACCTCAAAAGAGTTGCTTACAGTCGTAGTTCAGGATAGCCACCGAGTCAAAGCTGGCTTGCTGCAGTTAAACCCCACCATCCCTTTATTGATACTCATGCATGTGTAGATAGTTCTCATGTAAGTCTTGCTGGGTACATTTGTACTCACATTTGCCTATTTTATGTTTTTGCAGAGAGACCTCAGTCTCAATAGTAGTTCCACGTGGACTTCGACGTTTAGCTTGTTACCTCAGCTACGATCTTGTGCCCTCGGCAGGATCTGGTAGATAGTCAGGCTTCTCAGCCTTTTTCATTTGTAGATGTCTGTACTCAGACATGTTAAGCTTCCGCATGTGCTTTGACTTGTATGATGTGAATGTTGGGTTGTGAGACCCATGTTTGTAATATCTCGCTCCTCTCCTCGGAGCCTATAGAATAAAATACTTGAGTTGTAGAGTCATGTTGTGATGCCATGTTGTATTTGCACATATTGAGCATATTGTGTGTATGTTATTGAAATGCTTGGCATGTGTGGGATCTGACTAACTAGTTGTTTATCCTTGGTAGCCTTTCTTACTGGGAAATGTCTCCTAGTGCTTCCACTGAGCCTTGGTAGCTTGCTACTGCTCCGGAACACTTAGGCTGGCCGGCATGTGTCCGTCTTTGTTCCTGTGTCTGTCCCTTCGAGGAAATGGCACGCGGTGTCTACCGGAGTCTTGTTAGCCTGCTATAGCCTGGATTCTCCAGAGTCCTGTTAGCCTAGCTGCTACAGCCCGGATTCACTCGCTGATGACCGACACGTTCGTTGCTGGGTCATGTATGCATGTCCCTGTAAGTTAGTGACACTTTGGGTTTACGACTAGCCATGTCAGCCCGGGTTCTTTGTCATATGGATGCTAGCAACACTATCATATACGTGAGCCAAAAGGCGCAAATGGTCTCGGGCCTGTTAAGGCGACACCCGTGGGAATACCATGCATGAGGTCGCAAAGTGATATGAGGTGTTACATGCTAGATTGGTGTGGCATAGGATCGGGGTCCTAACGGATTTGGTATCAGAGCCTGACTACCTGTAGGATTACCAAGCCAAACTAGTCAAAGTTGAGTCTAGAAATTCTTTAGCTATAGAAGGGAATTGATTGTGGGATGGAATGTAAGGCTCTTTTTACTCCTCATACCTTATGCCCTTCTGATCCGAGTCATCCTATCTTTTCTACGGGGTTGAGAAACTAGGCTTTCTCTTCTTTCTATCAGGATCACGTGTTACTAATCCGTAGACTTATAAGATTGGTGAACTCAATCCTCAATTTAGTCTTTACTACTTCTGTGTGTTCATAGTTGGTCCCGGAACCTTGATATTGTGCTTCTGGGTGGTTATGCCACCATTTTTGCAGAATGTCCCAGTCTTTTCGAGCATTTACAGCTGTTATGTTGTCCAAGTCATTCCAGGTTTCTAAACAGTCTGATGCATTTGCATATTACTTCCTTTCTGTTCCCGATGATCCTTTGAGCCAGATTAACCACACTAATCAGTGAGTTGAGGTACTCTATTGCCTCGACATATATGTTGGAGATATTATTATGACCCTAGGTGTCTTAGAGGATCGCCTAGTAATCTAGCCATGTTTTGTGGTCCCATAGTGATAATTTTGGCCGTCATTCTCGGAAGCATCCCATGATGCCATTTAGTTAGTAGGCATTCTATTCCTGGGTTTTTGAACCCAAGATTCACGCTACTTACTTCATGTTGATAGTGTTTGCTCGTTCCTTTAGGTTATTAGTAACATTTGCGATAGTCCTCGAGGTTCGTGGTATGTCCTTCTTCCAAATACTATGAACTGCATATGGCAGAAGTTCCTCGCTGAACCGAAAGATCACAACCAGAGCGCTCTTGACGAGTTCTCGATTCTATGATGTGACCCTGCCAGTTCTACCTTCTTCGCATGGGTTATCCGGAAGAAACCTGTTGAACTTGTTTGACATGTTAATCTATGCATCCACAACTCAAAAAGTCATATGTTCCTTTGAGTTGTCCCTCCAGTTGTAACCTGACCTCCGTCTATCAATTAATAGTCAAGAGCATGTGTGCATTCGTGTTCATCGGTGCCCATTATTCTTGTGGTCTGTCAAGCCATTCCATTTCGGAATGACTAGGAGAAACAAACTCCAGTACCTTATCCATTTCTAGGATTGGGTCAAAGCAGTTGTGTTCCACAGCTCAAAATGCTAATCTAGCTCTTGTACTGTTCTACCTTGGAGTATTACCATCTTTACATCAAGAATATCATGAGAATTGTACACCAACCTATGAACTCTTGATACAGTGATACTTCTCGCCCTCATTATTCATTTCTCGGTTCCCGTGTTGTTGCAACCGGAATGCCGACAGGTGAACTATGATGTGTGAAATCAATACTCCTAGCAACCTTGTTGCTTGGTAGTTAAAGGACAATAATTTCACTCTTAGTGTGTTGGTTCTAGAATCATCATTCTAAGATAGATTGTGATACCTAGTCCTTATCTCTGGTGCACTTTTTGATCAATGAGTTAGGATAGTGCCAATCCTTGCTTATTTGATCATATCATCTTGCCTGTGAAGCAAGATTGTTCTCGAGCTTAGTAACATATGGGTGGTTTGTGATTTTCTGAATGTCCTTTCGGAAGTATCACCAGGTTGTTCCCTGACTGTTATGTTGATCTCGTGATTAAGTTGGTTTCTTGTAACCATCCTTTCTCCAAGAATCTGTGTTGGTTACCCCTGAGCTAGATGGTTAAGCTGAACAACAACTTGGAGAGTTGGAAGATAAAAGCTTGCCTGACTTAGTTCATTTCAAAGGGATACCTTGTGTGTGTGTTGAAGAGAGATGATATCTTTATCAATTGCTCTCGTGATCAGTTGTTGGATCTATTATCTTGACAAAACCTTGATTTGAGTGTGGGCTATAATCAAATCAAATCGGAACCAATGATGTTCATAATGTTGTCTTACCCGTGATTGATCCCTTGAGCATACACCATATTACATCTTTTGGTCTGACCAATGCTATCACCTTGTTCACCTAATTGTGGAATTCCATTTTGATGGAAACCTGGACGAGTTGTTGTTGAGTCCATCGACAACATCCATGTTCTTCCCATGTTTTTGTTGAACCCTAAGCTAGTGTTGGAAACTTTTGAAAGCATTTCTTCATGCTAGTTCATGAAGCATATGTTCGAATGAAAGAAGTGACTTCCTCTAGATCATGTGCATTTGATGCAAGTTGCCGCCGTGAATTCGAGAAAGTCAATGTTGCTTCCTTTGGAATCATCCCAAATCGGTCATGCATACATGCAAAGTATTCTGTGGTTTGGAGACTTGCAACCTTCATTCTATATATGTCCCTAGCACACCAAGCCACTGATTGATTTGTTCAAGGAGAAGGAGTTCCTTTTTAAGAGATAACACAGGCTTAATTAAGGACTTCATTATCTGCAATGATGGTTCCCCACCTGAACTCGGTAGTATTTCGTTATAAGGCTACTATGTGGCCATGTCTGTCTGGGACAACATGTTCATATGTGTGTAGTAGAACCAGCTCATGTTTTGGAGCTTGCTATCGTAGTTTATTCCCCGAGAATCTCGCAATGCCATCTTGTCAATTTGTGTTGCAAACTTTCATTTTCCCTTCCAGACTTGATGAGTATGGAATATTCTAACACCAACCAGATCTGAATCTCAGGCAGATATGATGGTTGGAACGTTCCCAAGGGCTATAATATTGGTCTCTCTGTAACCCGGTAAAGAGGATGTCGTGGCCAACACACCCAACCGGAAGACCCATTATTGTAGTATCTTGGTTGAAAAGTTGGCTACCTCTCCATAAGGATTTCGTAGGATTTACTCCAGTAGTTGTTCCTTATGGATTCTTGTGATCCCGAAGTCCGACCTTTTACTTGATGTTCTAGATACCAAACCATATCTATAATGGTTCACGCTAGCACATCAAGGAGAACATTAGAAGCAGAGTGCTAAATGTCTCTCGGTCGATCGTCCAGATATTGTTCCCTTGGCCTCACTAAGGTGAAATCTGAGAAGGTGTTATCTTCCTTGGTATCTGATCCATCACCATTCATCATGGTAGTATGTTGTGTTGCCAGGATCCTTGACACGGATACTGGTAAAACCTTGATGAATATGGAATACTCAAGTTCTTGAGAGCATGCACAAGCACTAGGTATTATTACCGGCACTAACTGGGATTGCTTCCAGTCTTCTTCGGTTATGCTATAACCATTCCAACAGTGGAATTATTCCCTACTATTGAGTTCCTCCCTAGTTACTAGAATTGTTTCCGGCATTTGGATTTTGGTCCCAGCTTGCACCACCATTGTGCCATCCTACCATGGGTCCCATCCATTTCTGATGATAAGTAAAAATCATCCATTGCGTTGTCTTCAACAAGGTAGTCCACATCATCCATTCTAGTCTGGGTATGCCATTCCTTCGTACCCCGCCAAACGATTGTTGGTGGATTGCCTTAGGCTGGTATAAAGAGTCTCAATGATCTCTTTATCAAAAGTAACTCTTTTTCCACTTAAGGTAATAATCCTACGAGTCACCTCCTCTAAGATGTCTCGTTATGGTATCATGGCAACTCAACTCCTCGCTACGTTGACAACCGTTCACCACCCTCTTAAGTGTGAAATTGATGTCTACCTAGTGAACCTTTGTCATCTGTTTCACCCCATCCCTCTAAATGTGTGCTTCATGTCTCGGCTCGACAGATGTTTCTACATCTCATTCCGTGAGTTGATCTTGTGATCATTAAGATGATCCATCTATGTAGACATGTTTCGCTCTTTTGTCCTTGTGTTAGATGAAGATCTCGAAAGCGAAGATGTCAAGATCAATTTGAGTCAACACATCAACAACCTCGAGAAGACAGTTGGATCATGAAGTTTGTGATACTTAGTGTCCCCTTTGTCTTCTTACCTCACGTCTTGAATCTCGGGACGAGGTTCATGTTTAGTGGGGGTGAGTTGTCACATCCCTAGCTTCTGGCATTGCACTATGCTATCTTCATGTGTGCATCATGTTTAATTTTGAGAGAAACTTGAAATGGTGATTGCCTAAACCCCAACATCAAAGGAATTCACTAGGTTCAAGTAAAATATTTTTAGTAAATCCAAATGGCTTTCAAAAATGTTCATCATTTTTGGAAAATGCTGGAAACAGTAACCAGAGGTGATCCACATTTTTTCATGACATATTTGGGCTCTGGATTAAATCATATAGTATTTACATTTCGGCATTTAAACACTACAAAATATTTTAAATGCTCAAATAATCATAAACTAAAATGTTTACTGTTGGATATATTATAAACAGTAGCCATGAGTAGTTTCATGATTTTTGGACTTGTCTAGGTATTTTTAGAAAAGCCACAAAGATTACAGAAAATTAGAAAAACAGAAAAGAAAAGGAAAACTTACCTGGTCAACCTGTGCAGCCCACCTGGCCGGCCCTGCCCACCCGGCCTCCTCCTGTCGTCTTCCTCCTTGCCAGAAGGATGGGAGCATGCCTAACGCACGTGCACCGCCGTGCGACCACCACCTTTCTGCCTGCTTCACCCCTCGTCGCCCTGGACCTCCCTCGCGACGCCACGCGCCGCCAGGCCTTCTCAATCTCTCTCTCGTGCCTCTCCCCTCCTCTGCTCTCTCTCCCTCCCATGCCCGAGCGCAGCTGTCGCCGCCGCTCGCTGCTGCCGCATCCACCGTGCTCCCCTCACCTCCCAGACGTGTCCCTGAGCTCCGCCACGATGTCATCATCCTCTCCACCGAGCCACGCGGTGCCGGAAGCCCTGTGGCATCTCCAACGCCGTCGTTTTCCCCTCAGTCGTCCAAGTTCGCTGTCGGCCGTACGTCGTCATCCGGCCTTCCCCGAGCCCGCTTCGACGCCTGCTGCAACCGCCGTGACCACTGAACCTTCCACCCCTCTCCGTTCTCGCTCTCGTGCGCCGTAGTTGCTGCACCCTGCTCGCCCGCACGCGCTGCCACCTGTGACCGCCGCCGACGTGCCTCCGGCCACCTAGCGGTCCGGCCGTTGTGCTCATCTTCCTTCCCGCGCCATGTAGAGCACGTAGGTGCCCCGCACGAGCCTTTCCAGCCACCGTAACTTCGACCCCGAGCTCACCCGAGCTCCGGCGACTGCCAAGGTCAACGCCGGTGACGACTCCGACCATCTCAGGCCCCGCCACTGCCACCACTCGACACGGACGAGTGCCCGCGTCACGTAAATGCTCTCCGCCGGCCATTTGGTTGCCAAAGGAGGAATCCCGACGCCCTCCGCCATCTCTGGCATCACCGACGACGAGCCGTGGGTCAACTCCAGTGAGTTGACCTGGGGTTTGACCCCGTCTGACCAGGGTTTGACCACCCTGGGTCATTGACGCGTGGGGCCAGCCCTGCTAATTAACCTAGGTTAGTATTAATTAACTAGGTTAGTTTATTAGTCACTGACACGCGGGACCCACACGTCAGGTTTGACATGGACCGGCCCCGTTGACCAGCTGACGTTACAGTGACGCAGTGCTAACGCAATAACTCATTTTCTGGATTAATTTTAATTCAGGAAATTCCAGAAAATGCCCAAAACTTCTAAAAATCATAGAAAATAATCTATAACTCGAAATGAAATAAGTTATATATGAAAAGTGATAAGAAAAATCCAATCTATCCATCTGCACTGGTTTCATGCATGTTAAAGCAACTTAAGCCTGCTATTTATATCAAAACATGATAATGCACTTTATAAAGTCATAGTTTGAGTTTGAACTTGAACCTTGGGTTCAAAATAACTCAAACCCATCTGGTTGTAGTTGCATTAGGCCAACGCACTCATATTGCCATATCATGATCATGCATCATATTGCGCATTGCATTGATTGTGTTTCCTTCTGTGTTGCCGGTATTTGTCCCCTCTCAGTAGACGTGTTCCGACGATGAGTTCGATGACACCGATGAAGAGCTATATCATCTTCAGAAGTGCGAGGCAAGCAAAAACCCCTTGTTCATTCTGATACAATCCCACTCTCTCGCTCCTTCTCTCTTTTATTGCATTAGGACAACAACTATTCAATTGCTACATGCTGCAGTAGTTGAACCCCTTATCCTCTGCATGACTTGTCATTGCCACAGCAAATAGATGAAACCCACTAGCATGATAGGAGTTGTTTGAGCCCTGATGTGCCTACTCATTCGTGCTTGTTGTCATGCCAGCTATTGCTTAGAGTTGAGTCCAGTCTGATTCATCAGGGATGAATTGGAATGGTGATGAACATGTCCTACTGTGTGTGAGCTAAGTGTGTGAACACGATTTGGTAAAGGTAGCGGTGAGAGGCCATTTAGGAGTACATGGTGGGTTGTTTCATTGAAGCCGTCCTCAGGAACTGAGTTCTATGTTTGTGATCCATGAACAGCTACTACCACACATTGGAGTGCTTAAGTGCCCCTCTCGACTTATTAATCAACTCAATCTCTGTCCAGGAGTTGCAAATAGTTTCTGGTGTTTGTAAGTAGTGCTAGCAGTCTACCAAGTGGCACCCGATACAGGTGGGCTTGGGACAGACTAGTTGCACTGGCACGGTGTACCAAGTGGCACCCGGATGGTGGGCTTGGGAACCATGCTCACATTGTTTGGGGCCGTGAGCAAAACCCTGGCCGGATCTCCTTGCGGATGGAAACCGAATAGGCGATAAACCTGGACTATAGACTTGTGTGGTTAGTCAGGTCATGGCCGACACCCTCGCCAGGCTTCCGCTTGAAGGTTGCCGAGATATATGATGTGTACATGGCGGTAAGTGGCAAGAGCGTGTGTGAAGAAGTACACGCCTGTAGGGTTAATATGATCTATTCGAATAGCCGCGTCCGCGGTAAAGGACCTCTGGGTTGCCTATACAGTTCATATACAAGTGAAAGTGGATACCCTAAAATGCGCAAGATAAGCGTGAGTGCTATGGATGGCGTTCTCGTAGGGAGACGGGAGTGGATCCATAGTGGTGTATTGATATGGTGAATATGTGGACTCGTGTGCGCCACCTCAAAAGAGTTGCTTATAGTCGTAGTTCAGGATAGCCACCGAGTCAAAGCTGGCTTGCTGCAGTTAAACCCCACTATCCCTTTATTGATACTGATGCATGTGTAGATAGTTCTCATGTAAGTCTTGCTGGGTACATTTGTACTCACATTTGCCTATTTTATGTTTTTGCAGAGAGACCTCAGTCTCGATAGTAGTTCCACGTGGACTTCTACGTTTAGCTTGTTACCTCAGCTACGATCTTGTACCCTCGACAGGATCTGGTAGATAGTTAGGCTTCTCAGCCTTTTTTATTTGTAAATGTCTGTACTCAGACATGTTATGCTTCCGCATGTGCTTTGACTTGTATGCTCTGAATGTTGGGTCGTGAGACCCATGTTTGTAATATCTCGCTCCTCGGATCCTATTGAATAAAATACTTGAGTCGTAGAGTCATGTTGTGATGCCATGTTGTATTTGCACATATCGAGCATAGTGTGTGTATGCTATTGAAATGCTTGGTATGTGTGGGATCTGACTAACTAGTTGTTTATCCTTGGTAGCCTTTCTTACCAAGTAATGTCTCGTAGTGCTTCCACTAAGCCTTGGTAGCTTGCTACTGCTCCGGAACACTTAGGCTGGCCGACATGTGTCCTTCTTCGTTCCTGTGTCTGTCCCTTCGGGGGAATGTCACGCGGTGTCTACCGGAGTCCTGTTAGCCTGCTACAGCTCGGATTCTCTGGAGTCCTGTTAGCCCAGCTGTTACAGCCCGGATTCACTCGCTGATGTCCGACACGTTCGTTGCCGGGTCATGTATGCTTTTCCCTATAAGTTAGTGCCACTTTGGGTTTACGACTAGCCATTTCAGCCCGGGTTCTTTGTCATATGGATGCTAGCGACACTATCATATACGTGAGCCAAAAGGTGCAAACGGTCCCAGGCCTGGTAAGGTGACACCCATGGGAATACCGTGCGTGAGGCCGCAAAGTGATATGAGGTGTTACATGCTAGATCGGTGTGGCATAGGATCGGGTTCCTGACAGGGGGAATCATAGTGTCCATCATCCTTTCCTCACTGGGGCACTACTCTAAAAATGATGATCATCACACTTCTATTTACTTATAACTCAAAAGGAATAAAAATTACAACTCGATACCTATGACAAAGTATGACTCTATATGAATGGCTCTGGAATGTACCAGGATGTGCAATGATCTAGCGTAACATGTATAAAAATGATGAACAGTGGTTGAGCCACATCTACTATGTCAGCTATATGATCATGCAAAGCAATATGACGATGAATGCTCAAGTCATCAAACGGAAGCGGTGGAAGTTGCATGGCAATATATCTCAGAATGTCCATGGAAAAGCCATAATAGGTAGGTATGGTGGCTGTTTTGAGGAAGATATAATAAGGCTTATGTGTGATAGAGCATATCATATCACGGGGTTTGGATGCACCTGCAAAGTTTGCACCGCATCTCAAGGTGAGACAGGGCAATGCACGGTACCGTAGAGGCTAGCAAATTTCGGAAAGGTAAGAGTGCGTATAATCCATGGACTCACATTAGTCATAAAGAACTCACATACTTATTGCAAAAGTTTATTAGCCCTCAAAGCAAAGTACTACTACGCATGCCCCTAGGGGGATCGATTGGTAGGAAAAGACCATCGCTCATCCTCGACCGCCACTCATAAGGAAGACAATCAAGGATAAATTGCGCTCCAACTTTCATAGCATAACGAGAGACTATACGTGCATGCTTCGGGAATCACAAACCCTAACACCAATAGTCTTGCTAACCACAACCGTTTACTAGTACTTCCCACATATTTCATCTCTATATCGCAAAACTATTGCAAGGAATCAAACATATCATATTCAGTGATCCATAAGTTTTATGTAGGATTTTATGACTAACCATGCAATTGACCAATTCCTGTTGAATCTCTAAATAGATATAAGTGAAGCATGAGAGTTTAATTGTTTCTACAAAATATCATTCTCTAACAAATATAAGTGAAGCAAAAGAGCATTCTACGAACATCGGTTTTCTATGTGAAAAGAAACAGGCAATCCACACTTCAAATGATATAAGTGAAGCAATGGAGCATTCTATAAATCAACAATGGACTATCTCATACCATCATGGTGCATAAAAGAAAAGTGAAAAATAAATGCAAACGACGCTCCAAGATTTGCACATATCACATGAACAAAACGAATCCGAAAACATGCTGATACTTGTTGAAGAAAGATGGGATGCCTTCCGGGGCATCCCCAAGATTAGACGGTCGAGTCTCCTTGAATATTTACTTGGGGTACCTTGGGCATCCTCAAGCTTGATCTCTTGCCTCTCCTCCTTCTCCTCATATCGAGACCTCCTCGACCTTCGAACACTTCATCCACACAAAACTTAAACGAACTTTTAGTGGCGGGGTTAGTGAAAATGGCAATGAAATCCCATCATGTACTGCTGCAACATTATTGTATAATTATAAACAAACATTAACCACTATATGATATCACAATTCTATGGTCCCAAGTCAAGGAGGCTTCAACAAGAATTCAATCATACGCAAATAACGAAGCTATAAAAGCAATGTGTGAAGACAGGACAGTCTGTAATGATTTGAACATCCACCATAATTATGTAACTCTATAAATTCTGAAAAAAATAGGAAAAATAAAATTTTGTATATAAAGATAGTGCAAAGAGTTTCAGAACCGTTTGACGTTCCAGAAAAAAATGTAAAATTGCGCACTACAGAAAATGTTTCAGTTTTGCACCGCACAAACCAACAAGCAATCTACCCATCCTAAAGGCAAATCTTGGCACATTATTTTTATAATACAATGGGATCGTACAAGGGGATAATTATTTTTGTTAAAATGTTTCTGTAATTAAGATTCACAAAGTTTCCGTGAGCATGAACAAAGTTCAAGGAGCTCCCCCACTTCAACAATGCTTGTCTCTCTCACTTTCACTTTCCTTTTTGAAAAGTTTTGGGTTCCCCTCTATATTTTTTTGTATTTAAACTTTATAAAAGCACTCAACAAAAATAAATGACTCTCTAAAACTTCTAGGTTGTCTCCCTAGCAGAGCTTTCTTTAAAGCCATTAAGCTAGGCATAAAGTGCTCAAGTAATGGATCCACCCGGATCCCAAGGAATATCAAAGCCAATTTGAATTAGCAATGATATGGCATTTAGTAGTTGATGACCCACAAGTATAGGGGATCTGTCGCAGTCCTTTCGATAAGTAAGAGTGTCGAACCCAACGAGGAGCAGAAGTAAATGACAAGCGGTTTTCAGTAAGGTATTCTCTGCAAGCACTGAAATTATCGGTAACAGATAGTTTTGTGATAAGGTAATTTGTAACGGGTAACAAGCAATAAAAGTAAATAAGGTGCAACAAGGTGGACGAATCCTTTTTGTAGCAAAGGAAAAGCCTGGAAAAACTCTTATATAAAGGAAAATGCTCCTGAGGACACATGGGAATTATCGTCAAGCTAGTTTTCATCATGATCATATGATTTGCGTTCGTTACTTTGATAATTTGATATGTGGGTGGACCGGTGCTTGGGTGCTGCCCTTCCTTGGACAAGCATCCCACTTATGATTAACTACTCTCGCCAGCATCTGCAACTATGAAATAAGAATTAAGGTAAACCTAACCATAGCATGAAACATATGGATCCAAATCAGCCCCTTACGAAGCAACGCATAAACTAGGGATTAAGCTTCTATCACTCTAGCAACCCATCATCTACTTATTACTTCCCAATGCCTTCCCCTAGGCCCAAATAATGGTGAAGTGTCATGTAGTCGATGTTCACATAACACCACTAGACGAAAGACAACATACATGTTATCAAAATATCGAATGAATACCAAATTCACATGACTACTTATAGCAAGACTTCTCCCATGTCCTCAGGAACAAACGTAACTATTCACAAATCATATTCATGTTCATAATCAGAGGGGTATTAATATGCATTAAGGATCTGAACATATAATCTTCCACCGAATAAACCAACTAGCATCAACTACAAGGAGTAATCAACACTACTAGCACCCCACGGGTACCAATTTGAGGTTTTGAGACAAAGATCGGATACAAGAGATGAACTAGGGTTTGAGAGGAGATGGTGCTGATGAAGATGTTGATGGAGATTGACCCCCTCCTGATGAGAGGATCGATGGTGATGATTTCCCCCTCCCAGAGGGATATTTCCTTGGCAGAACAGCTACACCGGAGCCCTAGATTGGTTCCGCCAAGGTTCCGCCTCGAGACGGCGGCACTTCATCTCGAAAGCTTCCTTCTGATTTTTTCCAGGGTGAAAGACTTCATATAGCAAAAGATGGGCACCGGAGGCTTGCCAGTGGGCCCACGAGACAGGGGGCGCGCCCAGGGTGGTAGGGCATGCCCCCACCCTCGTGGCCAGGGTGTGGGCCCCCTCTGGTTGATTCTTTCGCCAGTATTTTTTATTAATTCCAAAACGTGCCTCCGTAAATTTCAGGACTTTTGGAGTTGTGCAGAATAGGTCTCTAATATTTGCTCCTTTTCCAGCCCAGAATTCCAGCTGCCGGCATTCTCCCTCTTCATGTAAACCTTTTAAAATAAGTGAGAAAAGGCATAAGTATTGTGACATAATGTGTAATAACAGCCTATAATGCAATAAATATCAATATCAAAGCATGATGCAAAATGGACGTATCAACTCCCCCAAGCTTAAACCTCGCTTGTCCTCAAGCAGAAGCCGAAATTGAAAAATATGTCCACATGTTTTAGAGATGGAGGTGTCGATAAAATAAAAATACGGACATGAGGGCATCATGATCATTCTTGACTTCTTATGCTAAAGTAACAATCTATTCACAGTGTCAAGTATGAATCGGAAACTTTATTGAAAACTAACAAACTATAATCTCGGTCATTAAAGCAATTGCAATTTATCATAACATCAGAAAGAGTCAATATAAGAGCTTTTCATCAAGTCCACATACCCAACTATCATTTAGTCTGTCACAATTGCTAACACTCATGCAATACTTATGGGTATGGAGTTTTAATCGGACACAGAGAAAGATAGGGGCCTCAAGGGTAATGTCAACAATAATAGTTTATGATAACTTACATCCAATTGGATATATCTATCACGATCTTTCCAACATGAGGTGCTTGCCAAAGGATAAAATGTAAAAAGGAACGGTGAAGATCACCATGACTCTTGCATAAGGCATAAGACAAAAATAAAAGATAGGCCCTTCGCAGAGGGAAGCAGAGGTTGTCATGTGCTTTTATGGTTGGATGCACAAAATCTTAATGCGAAAGAACGTCACTTTATATTGCCACTTGTGATATGTACCTTTATCATGCAGTCTGTCGCTTTTATTACTTCCATATCACAAGATCGTATAAAGCTTATTTTCTCCACACTAATAAATCATACATATTTAAAGAGCAATTTTTATTGCTTGTAACAATGACAACTTACATGAAGGATCTTACTCAATCCATAGGTAGATATGGTGGACTCTCATGGCAAACTGGGTTTAAGGATATTTGGAAGCACAAGTAGTATCTCTACTTGAGGTAAAGAATTTGGCTAGCATGAGGGGGAAAGGCAAGCTCAACATGTTTGATGATCCATGACAATATACTTTATTTCGGATATAAGAAAACATAACCCATTACGTTGTCTTCCTTGTCCAACATCAACTTTTTAGCATGTCATATTTTAATGAGTGCTCACAATCATAAAAGATGTCCAAGATAGTATACTTATGTGAGAACCTCTCTTTCTTTATTACTTCCTATTAATTGCAACGATGACCAAAACTATGTTTGTCAACTCTCAACAACTTTTATTCACCATACTCTTTATATGTGAAGTCATTACTCTCCATAAGATCAATATGATCTCGTTATTTCTTTTTATTCTCTCCGTTTTCTTAATTCCCTCAAGATCATATATATGGCTCACGGACTCGATTACATAGAAGGATCATAAAGCAAAACTCAAAACTAAATCATACTAAAACTTTATTCTAATAGATCAAGATATTACCAAAAGGATCGAACTAAAAAAACGATAAAGATAGGAGTGTGATGGTGATACGATACCGGGGCACCTCCCCCAAGCTTGGCAGTTGCCAAGGGGAGTGCCCATACCCATGTATTTATGTCTCTTTCTTCGGAGGTGGTGATGGTAGAGTTGTTGATGATGTAGGCTTGTTGTCCATCTTCCAAGGCATAGGCTCAACATCATAAAGGGATGATCGAGTCTCCGGGATCCTCAAATCTGCAGCCAAACTCATCCTCTTGAATCTATATTCGTACTCACAGTTTTGGTTTTGCAGGTAATAGATCTGGGCCCAGAGGTGCTCGATTTTCTCGTGAAGCTTGAAGATGGTCTCCCCAATGTTCTTGACATCTAGATTGTGATTTTTGGTGAACTCTGTGATCATTATGTGGTTGGCGTCGAGTCCGCGTTCCACCCTCTCCTGGCACTTGAAAACTTGTTGCTCCATTGCTTTGAGCCTTGTCTCCGTGCTTTCGGTCCTCCTTGGTCCCTCAACATCGCGGATGTGCAGCAACCCCTCACGCATCTCAATGGTTTGAGGATGTTGCAGCACTTCCGCGAGGTAGGGGTTGATGACCTTCTCGAAGAACTTGTCCTTGGGGGCGCTTGGAGACGTCATGGTGATCTAGATCTGTCAAAAAAACAGCTCGAAACAAAGAAAGAGGATATTTGCATGATACGGTGGTCAAAACCTTTGGGAGATTATATAATGAATTTTTACCGACCAAAAGAAGTATCATGCAAGAAAACGGAGTCCAGAGAGCACACGTGGTGCCCACGAGGCAGGGGCGCGCCCAGGGGGTAGGGCGCGCCCTCCACCCTCGTGGATTCCTCGTGTCCTTCCCGGACTACTTCTTATTTTCCTATTTTCTTAAATATTACAAAACAGAGAAAAATTGATATTAGAACTGTTTTGGAGTCGGTTTACTTACCGTACCACATACCTATTCCTTTTCGGAGTCTGAAACGTTCTGGAAAGTGTCCCTTATGTATTCCTCCGGGGTTACGGTTTCAATAACATTGGTTTCAACATTTATGGGATTACCTAAGATGTAGTGTTTGATCCTCTGACCGTTCACCACCTTCGGATTTGTGCCTTCGAAGTTGTTGATTTTTATGGCACCGGAACAATAGACCTCCTCGATAACAAAAGGGCCTTCCCATTTAGAGAGAAGTTTTCCTGCAAAAAATCTTAAACAAGAGTTGTATAGCAAAACATAATCACCTACATTAAACTCATCCTTTTGTCATGCCATCTTTTGACTTTTTCTTTAAACAGTTTGGCATTCTCATATGTGTGGGTTCTCCACTCATCAAGTGACTAATGTCAAATAGCCTCTTCTCACCGGCAAGTTTAAAATCATAGTTGAGCTCTTTAATGGCCCAATACGCCTTATGTTCTAGTTCGAGAGGTAAGTGACAAGCTTTTCCATAAACCATTTTATACGGAGACATACCCATAGGATTTTTATATGCAGTTCTATAGGCCCATAATGCATCATCAAGTTTCTTGGACCAATTCTTTCTAGATCTATTAACAATCTTTTGCAAAATTAATTTGAGCTCTCTGTTACTCAGTTCTACTTGGCCGCTAGACTGTGGGTGATATGGAGATGCAATTCTATGATTAACATCATATTTAGCAAGCATTTTACGGAAAGCACCATGAATAAAATGTGAACCACCACCAGTCAGTAAGTATCTAGGGACTCCAAACCTTGGAAAAATAACTTCTTTGAGCATCTTAATAGAGGTGTTATGATCAACACTACTAGTTGGAATAGCTTCTACCCACTTAGTAACGTAATCAACATCAACTAAAATATGTGTATACCCATTAGAGGAAGGAAACGGTCACATATAATCAAAGCCCCAAACATCAAATGGTTCAATAACAAGTGAATAATTCATAGGCATTTCTTGACATCTACTAATATTACCGATTCTTTGACATTCATCACAAGACAAGACAAAGATACAGGCATCTTTGAAGAGAGTAGGACAAAAAAAACCGGATTGTAATACCTTATGTGCAGTTCTATCTCCAGCGTGGTGTCCTCCATAAGCCTCAGAGTGACACTTGCTTAGGATCTGTTCCTGTTCATGCTCAGGTACACAACGTCTAACAACACCATCTACTCCTTCTTTATAAAGGTGTGGGTCATCCCAGAAGTAATGCCTTAAATCATAGAAAAACTTTTTCTTTTGCTGGTATGTGAAACTAGGTGGTATAAATTTGGCAACAATGTAATTAGCATAATCAGCATACCATGGAGAAGTACAAGAAGCATTTATGACAGCTAATTGTTCGTCAGGAAAGCTATCATCAATAGGTAGTGGGTCATCAAGAACATATTCTAACCTAGACAAGTTGTCTGCAATGGGGTTCTCAACTCCCTTTCTATCAATAATATGCAAATCAAATTCTTGTAGTAAGCGAAACCATCTAATAAGTCTAGGTTTAGCATCTTTCTTTTCCATAGGATATTTAATAGCAGCATGATCAGTGTGAACGGTTACTATAGAGTCAACAATGTAAGGTCTGAACTTATCACAAGCAAATACAACTGCTAAAAATTCTTTTTCAGTAGTAGCATAATTTCTCTGGCCACTATCTAGAGTTTTACTAGCATATTGGATAACATTTAGTTTCTTGTCAACTCTTTGTCCTAGAACAGCACCTACATCATAATCACTAGCATCACAATAATTTCAAAGGGTAAATTCCAATTAGGTGGCTGAACAATAGGTGCAAAAATCAAAGCTTTCTTAAGTATTTCAAATGCTTCTACACAATCGTCATCAAAGACAAAAGGAATATATTTTTGTAAGAGGTTAGTCAGAGGCCTAGAAATTTTAGAGAAGTCTTTAATGAACCTCCTATAAAAACCAGCATGACCAAGGAAACTTCTTATACCTTTGATGTCCTTAGGACACACCATTTTTTCAATAGCATCGACTTTAGCTTTATCAACTTCAATACCTCTTTCAGAAATTTTATGCCCCAAGACAATACCTTCATTAACCATAAAGTGGCACTTCTCCCGATTCAAGATAAGATTAGTTTCTTCGCATCTCTGCGAAACTCGATCAAGGTTGCTCAAGCAATCATCAAAAGAAGTTCCATATACGGAAAAATCATCCATGAAAACCTCAACAATCTTTTCACAAGAATCAGAGACTATAGCCATCATGCATCTTTGAAAGGTAGTAGGTGCATTACATAAACCAAAAGGCATGCGTCTATAAGCAAAGGTACCGAAAGGGCCAGTAAAAGTGGTCTTATCCTGATCCTCTTTTGACACAGGTATTTAAGAGAACCAGAATAACCATCTAGAAAGCAAAAATGGGTATGTTTAGATAATATTTCTAGCATTTGATCAATAAAAGGTAAAGGGTAATGATCTTTTCTAGTAGCTTTATTTAATTTGCGGAAATCAATTACCATCCTATAACCTATAACAATACTTTGTGGGATCAACATATCTGTCATTAGGAACAACAGTAATACCTCCCTTCTTAGGGACACAATGGGCAGGACTTACCCACTGACTATCAGCAACGCGGTAAATTATACCTGCCTCCAGAAGCTTTAGTATTTCTTTTCTTACCACTTCTTTCACTTTAGGATTTAACCGTCGTTGGTGATCAACAACCGGTTTAGCGTCTTTCTCCAATTTTATCCTGTGTTGGCATAGAGTGGGACTAATGCCCTTAAGGTCATCAAGAGTATATCCAATAGCAGCACGGTGCTTCTTCAGAGTTTTCAATAATTTCTCCTCTTCCTGCTCTGAAAGGTTAGCACTAATAATAATAGGATATATCTTCTTTTCATCAAGATAAGCATATTTAAGAGTATCAGGTAATGGTTTAAGCTCAAACATGGGATCACCCTTGGGTGGTGGGATCCCCTAGGATTTCAATAGGCAAGTTGTGTTTCAAAATAGGTCCCTGTTTAAAGAATACTTCATCTATTTCCCTTCTTTCATTCATAAACATATCATTTTCATGGTCTAGCAAATATTGTTCTAAAGGATCATTAGGAGGCACGACAATAGAAGCAAGACCAATAATTTTATCCTTACTAGGCGATTCTTTATCATAAGGTTGTCTATGAAATTTAGCAATGTTAAAGTCATGAGACATATCCCCTAACCCAATCGTAACAATATCCTTTTTGCAATCTATCCTAGCATTAACAGTATTCAAGAAGGGTCTACCAAATATAATGGGACAAAAGCCATCTTGTGGGAACCAAGAATAAGAAATCAGCATGATATTTAACTTTCCCACACAAGACTTCAACATCTCTAACAATCCCAACTGGTGAAATAGTATCTCTATTGGCAAGCTTAATTGTAATATCAATACCTTCTAACTCAGTAGGTGCAATATCATGCAAAATTTATTCGTGTAAAGAATGAGGTATTGCACTCGCACTAGCACCCATATCACATAAGCCATGATAGCAATGATCTCCTATTTTAATGGAAATAACAGGCATGCCTACAATAGGTCTATGTTTATTTTTAGTATCGGGTCTAGCAATTCTAGCAGCCTCATCACAGAAGTAAATAACATGCCCATCGATATTATCGGCCAAGAGATCTTTAACCATAGCAATACTAGGTTCGACTTTAATTTGCTCAGGTGGTGTAGGTGTTCTAGTATTACTCTTACGAACCATAGTTGAAGCTTTAGCATGATCCTTTATTCTAACGGGGAAAGGTGGTTTCTCAATATAAGCGGTAGGAACAATAGGATCAACATTATAAGTGATAGTATTTTCTTCAACTTTAATAGGTTCAACTACTTTTACTTCAATGGGAGGATGGTATTTAAACCACTTCTCCTTAGGGAGATCGACATGAGTAGCAAATGATTCACAAAAAGACGCTACTATCTCAGAGTCAAGTCCATATTTAGTGCTAAATTCACGGAAAACATCGGTATCCATAAAAGATTTAACACAATAAAACTTAGGTGTCATACGTGACTCCTTACCTTCATCGAGATCCCAATCTTCAGAGTTGCATTTAATTCTTTCCAATAAATCACATATGAATTCAATAGTACTCATCATAAAAGAACCAGTACAAGAAGTATCGAGCATGGAGCGATTGTTGAGAGAAAGTCGAGCATAAAATTTTTGAATAATAATTTCTCTTGAGAGCTCATGATTGGGGCATGAAAATAACATTCACTTAAGCCTCCCCCAAGCTTGAGGCCGATGCTTTCTCCTTAGCGAGGCCAAAAATTATATATATAATTACTATCACGATGAACCTGATGCATAGGATAAAACTTCTGATGAAATTCCAATTTCAATCGGTTGTAGTTCCATGATCCCATATCATCACATAGCCTAAACCATGTCAATGCCTCTCCCTTCAAAGATAAAGGGAATACCTTCTTCTTTATAACATCCTCGGGCATACCTACAAGCTTAAATAATCCACAAACTTCATCCACATAGATTAGGTGCGAATCGGGATGCAATGTTCCATCTCCTGTAAAGGGATTAGCGAGCAGTTTCTCTATCATACCCGAAGGAATTTCAAAGTAAACATTTTCAGTAGATTCAGTAGGTTGAGGAGCAACTCTTAGCTCTGCTGGTCGGGGTGAAGATACCCCGAACAAGACCCTCAAAGGATTACTTTCCATAGTAACAAGTGACAGTAAATTTCAGCACACTATATAAATTTTTCCTTACCAATTTCAACTTACCAAAGGCACTTCACTCCCCGGCAACGGCGCCAAAAAAGAGTCGTGATGACCCACAAGTATAGGGGATCTATCGTGGTCCTTTTGATAAGTAAGAGTGTCAAACCCAACGAGGAGCAGAAGGAAATGACAAGCGGTTTTTAGTAAGGTATTCTCTGCAAGCACTGAAATTATCGGTAACAGATAGTTTTGTGATAAGGTAATTTGTAACGGGTAACAAGCAATAAAAGTAAATAAGGTGCAGCAAGGTGGACCAATCCTTTTTGTAGCAAAGGACAAGCCTGGACAAACTCTTATATAAAGGAAAACGCTCCCGAGGACACATGGGAATTATCGTCAAGCTAGTTTTCATCACACTCATATGATTCGCGTTCGTTACTTTGATAATTTGATATGTGGGTGGACTGGTGCTTGGGTGTTGCCCTTCCTTGGACAAGCATACCACTTATGATTAACTACTCTCGCAAGCATCCGCAACTATGAAAGAAGAATTAAGGTAAACCTAACCATAGCATGAAACATATGGATCCAAATCAGCCCCTTACGAAGCAACACATAAACTAGGGTTTAAGCTTCTGTCACTCTAGCAACCCATCAGCTACTTATTACTTCCCAAAGCCTTCCCCTAGGCCCAAATAATGGTGAAGTGTCATGTAGTCGACGTTCACATAGCACCACTAGAGGAAAGACAACATACATCTTATCAAAATATCGAACGAATACCAAATTCACATGACTACTTATAGCAAGACTTCTCCCATGTCCTCAGAAACAAACGTAACTACTCACAAATCATATTCATGTTCATAATCAGAGGGGTGTTAATATGCATTAAGGATCTGAATATATAATCTTCCACCGAATAAACCAACTAGCATCAACTACAAGGAGTAATCAACACTACTAGCAACCCACATGTACCAATCTAAGGTTTTGAGACAAAGATCGGATACAAGAGATGAACTAGGGTTTGAGAGGAGATGGTGATGGTGAAGATGTTGATGGAGATTGACCCCCTCCCGATGAGAGGATCGATGGTGATGACGATGGTGACGATTTCCCCCTCCCGGAGGGATATTTCCCCGGCAGAACAGCTCTGCCGGAGCCCTAGATTGGTTCCGCCAAGGTTCTGCCTCGAGACGGTGGCGCTTCGTCCCAAAAGCTTCCTTCTGATTTTTTCCAGGGCGAAAGACTTCATATAGCAAAAGATGGGCACCGGAGGCCTGTCAGGGGGCCCATGAGACAGGGGGACGCGCCCAGGGGGTAGGGCGCGCCCCCCACCCTTGTGGCCAGGGTGTGGGCCCCCTTTGATTGATTCTTTTGCCGATATTATTTATTAATTCCAAAACGTGCCTCCATGAAGTTTCAGGACTTTGGGAGTTGTGCAGAATAGGTCTCTAATATTTGCTCCTTTTCCAGCCCAGAATTCTAGCTGCCGGCATTCTCCCTCTTCATGTAAACCTTGTAAAATAAGAGAGAAAAGGCATAAGTATTGTGACATAATGTGTAATAACAGCCCATAATGCAATAAATATCAATATCAAAGCATGATGCAAAATGGACGTATCAGTAGTGAGCACAAAGCAACATGTATCAAGCAATGACGAAGTCTAACTCTCTTCCTATGCATCGGCATGTCATAAAAGAACAATTCATGCACACATAGTAACGGCCAATGCATAGTATAAATAGTTTCTTGCAATTCTATCGTGTTGGAAACATAAAGAGGCGGAGATGTAGTTCCTCTCTTATAATAATTGCAAGTAGGAGTAGCAAGCACATGCATATTATATCTATCAAAATTATCATGTGCAACGGTAAAAGGCAACCCATCAATATAATCCTTAATAAGCACAAACTTCTTCGATATAGTGTAGTTTGGAGAATTTAAAAAGATAATAAGACTATCATGCGTGGGTGCAATAGAAACAATTTCATGTTTAACATAAGGAACTATAGCAAGTTCATCTCCATAAGCATAATTCATATTGGCATTGAGGGACTCCTGGACTAGGGGGTGTCCGGACAGCCGGACTATCATCGTCCGCCGGACTCGAAGACTACGAAGATACAAGATTGAAGACTCCGTCCCGTGTCCGGATGGGACTTTCCTTGGCGTGGAAGGCAAGCTTGGCAATACGGATATGTAGATCTCCTACCATTGTAACCGACTCTGTGTAACCCTAGCCCTCTCCGGTGTCTATATAAACCGGAGGGCTTTAGTCCATAGGACATAACCTCCATTACAACAATCATACCATAGGCTAGCTTCTAGGGTTTAGCCTCCTTGATCTCGTGGTAGATCTACTCTTGTACTACCCATATCATCAATATTAATCAAGCAGGACGTAGGGTTTTACCTCCATCAAGAGGGCCGAACCTGGGTAAAACATCGTGTCCCTTGTCTCCTGTTACCATCCGCCTAGACGCACAGTTCGGGACCCCCTACCCGAGATCCGCCGGTTTTGACACCGACATTGGTGCTTTCATTGAGAGTTCCTCTGTGTCGTCACCGATAGGCCCGATGGCTTCTTCAACCAACAACGCCATCCAGGGTGAGACTTTTCTTCCCGGACAGATCTTCGTATTCGGCGGCTTCGCACTGCGGGCCAACTCACTTGGCCATCTGGAGCAGATCGAAAGCTGCGCCCCTGGCCATCAGGTCAGGTTCGGAAGCCTAAACTTCACGGCCGATATCCGAGGGGACTTGATCTTCGACGGACTCGAGCCTCAGCCGAGCGTGCCGCGCTGTCACGATGGGCATGATTTAGCTCTGCCGCTGGATAGTGCCTTGGTGGCCGCACACGAATCCGCTCCGGCCCTCAGTCCGGAGCCGATCGCCCAGATCGGGGACCGGTGGCTGGACACCGCCTCGGGGGCTGCACCTTCCACGACGATGGAGCCGAACACTAACCTCGTCCCTTGTAAAGCTCGTGACTCCGAGGTGCCGGACTCCGAACCTCCCGCGCCCCTGCCAATCGAATCCGATTGGGCGCCGATCATGGAGTTCACCGCGGCGGACATCTTTCAGCACTCGCCTTTTGGCAACATCCTAAACTCGCTAAAGCATCTCTCGCTATCCGGAGAGACCTGGCCGGACTATGGCCAGGATGGTTGGGATACGGACGACGAAGAAATTCAGAGCCCACCCACCTCCCACTTTGTAGCCACTGTCGACGATCTAACCGACATGCTAGACTACGACTCGGAAGACATCGACAGTATGGACGACGATGCCGGAGACGAACAGGAACCAGCGCCTACAGGGCACTGGAAGGCCACCTCGCCATATGACATTTACATGGTGGACACCCCAAAAGATGGGGACGGCGAAGAAGCAGTGGAGGCAGATTCCTTAAAGAAACAGCCCAAGCGCCGGCGTCAGCGGCGCCGCTCTAAATCCCGCCACAGCAAGAATGGAGATTCCGACACAGGAGATAATAACACTCTAGACAGTGCCGAAGACAATCCCCTCCAGCAAGATTCAGCACAGGAGGATGCAGAAGCAAGCCCTCGCGAGAGAGTGGCAGACGAAGAGGTCGAGGATGATAATTACATGCCTCCCTCCGGGGACGAAGCAAGCCTCAGCGACGACGAATTCGTCGTGCCCGAGGATCCCGTCGAACAAGAGCGTTTCAAACGCAGGCTGATGGCCACGGCGAATAGCCTAAAGAAAAAGCAGCAGCAACTTCAAGCTGATCAAGACCTGCTGGCCGATCGATGGACCGAGGTCCTCGCGGCCGAAGAGTATGAACTCGAACGTCCCTCCAAGAGCTACCCAAAACGCAAGTTGCTCCCCTGATTAGAGGAGGAAGCATACATACCTTCATCACCAGCGCATAATACGGCCGACCGACCACCCCGTGGTCACGACAGAGAGGCATCCAGGCCCTCCACCAAGACCGTACCCCGGCATCGCTCCAAAAGTACGAAGCCAAGAGGGAAGGCGCCGGACTTGCAAGATATATTGGAGGACAAAGCAAGGCAATCTAGATCCATTTACGGATCACGTGGGCGCCCCGCGACCCACGACGAATACCGTCGCGCCGGATACAACAACTCCGGCCGGGCCGAACACAGCAGACAACGCTCACTCGAGCTACGTCGTGACATTGCTCAATATAGAGGCGCCGCACACCCGCTATGCTTCACTGACGAAGTAATGGATCATCAAATCCCTGAAGGGTTTAAACCCGTAAACATTGAATCCTACGATGGCACAATAGACCCCGCGGTTTGGATCGAAGATTATCTCCTTCACATCCATATGGCCCGCGGCGACGATCTCCACGCCATCAAATACCTCCCACTCAAGCTTAAAGGGCCAGCTCGACATTGGCTTAACAGCTTGCCAGCAGAGTCAATTGGGTGTTGGGAAGACCTGGAAGCCGCATTCCTCGACAACTTCCAGGGCACATATGTGCGACCACCAGACGCCGATGACCTAAGCCACATAATTCAGCAGCCAGACGAATCGGCCAGACAGTTCCAGACACGGTTCTTGACAAAGAAAAACCAAATCGTCGACTGTCCGGATGCAGAGGCCCTCGCAGCCTTCAAACATAACATCCGCGATGAGTGGCTAGCCCGGCACCTAGGACAGGAAAAGCCGAAATCCATGGCAGCCCTCACATCATTAATGACCCGCTTTTGTGCGGGAGAGGATAGCTGGCTAGCTCGCAGCAACAACCTCAGTAAAAATTCTGGCAGTCCAGATACTAAGGACCACAATGGCAGGTCGCGTCGAAGCAAAAATAAACGCCGTATTAATGGCGACGACAAGGAGGATACGGCGGTCAACGCCGGATTCCGTGGCTCCAAACCCGGTCAGCGGAAGAAGCCATTCAAAAGAACCACTCCGGGTCCGTCCAATTTGGACTGAATACTCGACCGCTTATGCCAGATACATGGCACCCCCGAAAAGCCAGCTAATCACACCAACAGATACTGTTGGGTATTCAAGCAGGCAGGCAAGTTAATTGCCGAAAACAATGACAAGGGGCTGCATAGCGACGACGAGGAAGAGACCCGGCCGCCGAACAGTAGAGGACAGAAGGGTTTCCCCCCACAAGTGCGGACGGTCAACATGATATACGCAACCCATATACCCAAGAGGGAGCGGAAGCGTGCACTAAGGGACGTATACGCGATGGAGCCAGTCGCCCCGAAGTTTAATCCATGGTCCTCTTGTCCGATCACTTTCGATCGAAGAGACCATCCGACCAGCATCCGCCATGGCGGATTCACCGCATTGGTTTTAGACCCAATTGTCGATGGATTTCACCTCACGAGAGTCCTGATGGACGGCGGCAGTAGCCTGAACCTGCTTTATCAAGATACAGTGCGCAAGATGGGCATAGACCCCTCTAGGATTAAACCTACAAAGACGACCTTTAAAGGCGTCATACCAGGTGTTGAGGCCAATTGTACAGGCTCAGTCACACTAGAAGTGGTCTTCGGATCCCCGCATAATTTCCGGAGCGAGGAGTTAATCTTCGACATAGTCCCATTTCGCAGCGGCTATCACGCTCTGCTCGGACGAACCGCGTTTGCAAAGTTCAACGCGGTGCCGCATTATGCATACCTGAAGCTCAAAATGCCAGGCCCTCGCGGAGTCATCACGGTCAATGGAAATACGGAACGCTCCCTCCGAACGGAGGAACATACAGCGGCTCTCGCGGCAGAAGTACAGAGCAGCCTTTTAAGGCAATTTTCGAGTCCGGCCATTAAACGGCCGGATACAGCCAAACGCGCCCAGAGCAACATCAACCAAGACCACCTGGCATGATCCGAGCACGCGTAACAATGCAGCCCCGACCCAAGCCCCTGCATGATCGCAAGAAAAACCCTCCGCGTACATCATTACGCTTTGGAGATACCATGGGCGTAGGGGAAGGGGCACGACCACAGTAGACCCAGAGTGCGGCTCGACCACACCAGGGGCTCGCAAGTGTGTCACTCTTTTTTATTATTATTTTTCTTCTTTGTATACACAGGACTCCGTTAACCAGAGGCCCTGTCCGGCGGTGAACCTGCCGAACTCACGATGCAATAGCCAGGGAAGAAAGAAGGCTGCGACGAACACTCAGGTGGTCTCCACTACGAGCATTCAATTTGATTATATACACCAAGTCCGCAGCCCACCCCTTGAGGGGGACATGTTTAATTAGTCCAAACCCCTGCTTACCACACTATTTGTATCAGTCCGCACTCATAGCAGACTTCCTTTAATAAATAATGCAGCACTTTTCGACTGCAAGTACATTACTTTATATACATATGTTCATTAAATGACATCTTGCACCCGTATATTTTGGTACGGCCGAATACACCAGGGGCTTGTGTTCCCCGCATTATGGTGTGATAAGTCCGAACACTTTCACAAGTGCGGCACCCCGAACTTATAGCATTATATGAATCAGCTCCGAATCATGTCTTGGGTCAATAGTTGGGTTTGCCCGGCTCCCACGTTTTGGTGCCTTACGTTCCGTTCTGTCGGCTAAGGTGGCACTGGGAGAACCACTGCGATTGCGCCCCGGTTGAGCTGGGCGAGCGCCTCAGTGGAGAAAGCTAAAACTGACTGGCATGATAAGGCGAGAGACTAGTCGTTGTTCGAGAGGTCTTTTCGGGTCCCTAAAGACTCATGCCGCTTCGAGCGAAGTACCGGATAATGTCCGATGAAGGCGTGGATAGCGCCCCGAATTCGGTCTTCCGAATACTAGGGGCTTCGCCCAAATTTAAAATTATAGAATTCTATGGCTAAGTGAGAGTGTTCAAGCATTATAAGTCCGGTTGCCTTGTTCGTTGTGTTGAGCGCCTCCCTAGATGGACCCAAAAATGGGAACAAGAGTGCTCAAGTTTATCCCGAACACCCCAGCACTCGCGGCTCGGGGGCTGAAGCCAACGACTTGCCATCTCTTAGATTTTATAAACGGCCGCACAGAAGGTAATATTTTAAATTAAACAAGCATTGCTTAAAGCGCATATGAGCAAAGTTTTCAGCGCACAGGATAACACATAGCGAGTTTACTCAAAAATTACATCTCTGGGGCATTCATTAGCAATATCGCGGGCTCCCTTCAGGACAATCTTATAGTACATTTCGGGCATACGATACTCCTTGCTCGGTGGCGGCGGGTCAGTAAGAAGCTTCTCCGCATCCAGCCTGCCCCAGTGCACCTTTGTGCGGGCAAGGGCCCGACGAGCACCTTCAATACAGGCGGAGCGCTTGATGACCTCCACCCAGGGGCATGCATCCACCAGCCGCCGCACGAGGCCGAAATAGCTCCTAGGCATGGCCTGTCCAGGCCACAGCCGGACTATCAGGCCCTTCATGGCCTCCTCAGCCGCCTTGTGGAGCTCGACCAGCTGCTTCAACTGGTCGCTAGGGGGCACCGGATGGCCGGCCTCAGCGTACTGAGACCAGAAGACCTTCTCCGTTGAGCTCCCCTCCTGGCCACGGTAAAATGCGGCGGCATCGGATACACTGCGCGGCAGATCTGCAAACGCCCCTGGAGAGCTCCGAATTCGGGTAAGTGTCAGGTAGTTTACATTAACATGCTTGCTTTGCATGAAAAATGCCTTACCCGCCGCTATCTTCTTCACATCTTCAACCTCCTGAAGGGCCTTACGGGCCTCGGCCTTGGCGGACTTGGCACTTTCGAGAGCCGAGGCAAGCTCAGACTCTCGAGTCTTTGAGTCGTGCTCCAAACTCCCATGCTTCTCCATGAGAGCCTGGAGCTCTTGCCGCACTTCCGCCAACCACGCCTCCTGCTTCTCTCGCTCTGCCCGTTCCGCGGCCGCATTGCGTTCGGCCGCGGACACAGCCTCCTTCAGGGTCGCCACCTCGTTAGTGGCCCCTGCAGTACCCACGTTATCCTTGTCATTTTTCGCAACCTAAATCCTTTTCTGTAAGGTAAATCTTCAAAGTGGTGTTACTCACCTTCTTTTTCCTCGAGCTGCTTCTTGGCATGGCCGAGCTCTTGCTCGGACCGCTCGAGACCCTGCTTCAATGCACCGACCTCCGCAGTCAGTGTGGCAGAGGTCAGCAGCGCAGCCTGCAAAACCCATATTGACATATTTTTTAAGTAACCTTGCGTATATCTTTTTAGATCCTCAGTCCGGCTTCTCTTTCCGGACGCCGAACTGAGCATCAGGGGCTACTGTCTATGCAGTATTACATCACATAATTTTAACTTCTTACCTCAAAGCCTGTTAGAAGGCTGCTGCAGGCTTCGGTCAGCCCGCTATTGGCGAGCTGAACCTTCTGAATCACCGCACTCATAATAGTGCGGTGTTATTCCTCGATGGAAGCGCCTTTGAGCGCCTCCAACAAGTTGTCCGGCGCCTCCGGTTGGACGAGGGCCGCCGGTGTCACGGTCTTGCCCTTCTTGCGAAGGGGCCGCCTGCCGGACTCTGGAACCACTGCAGGTTCCGACGTAGAGTCCGGCGCAAAGTCCGGGAGGCTACCTTGCGGCGCCTCTGGAGCCTCCTCCTGATGGGTCCCTTCCCGGGATCCCACCTCGGCGTCCTCAGCGGCGCGAGGGGTGGAGGCAGTCGGAACGGATTCCACGTCCGACGCAGCCAACGACCCACTCGACGAAGCAGGGAGATCATCGTCGGCCGGACTACAGACAGTATGCGGCGTTAGAAGGACACTATGTGACAAAAAGAAATTACAGATCATTCAGGGATCCAGATACTTACGATCTCGCCTGAGGCCTGGCCCTCGAGGGCCACTCTTCCTCGCCAACATTGGTGTTGGCGGAGCTGTCCGGGGGAATAGTTCTTCCCCTCTTGGACCCATCGGCCTCCCCTGTTGGGGAGGCCTTCCTCTTTCTCTCTCCCCCCTCTGGGAGAGAGTCTTCTTCCTCCTCCTCGTCTTCGGGGGAGGAATCCGCCTCGGAGTCGTCGGACACCCGAAAACGGGAACTCTTTCGAGTACCCGTGGCCACCTTCTTGGCCTTCTTCTCCGGCACCACGTGCGGTGCCGGAACCAGCAACCCCGCTAGACGGGCGTCCACTGGGTCTTCTGGCATGGGAGCCGGGCAGACGAGCAGCTCGGCCTTCTTCATCCATTCCTGTCAAAGGAAAAAGGAGATTAAAACCCGCTTAGGGCCGAACTATTAAACAACAAGTGTCCCATAAAGGGGTAGAATCACTTACCTCGTTAGCTAGACGCTGCGAGTGGAATCCGCGATCTTCCGTCGCGGATGCGGGGGCTTTGGCGCCCTTGAACAGCACCCTCCAGGCGCCTTCGTACATTGTGTCGAAGAGCCCGCTCAGCGCCTGGTGCTGTTCCGGATTGAACTCCCACAGATTGAATGCCCGTTCTTGGCATGGGAGGATCCGGCGAACGAGCATGACTTGGACCACGTTAACCAGCCTGAGCTTCTTGTCCAGCAGCTTCTGGATACAGGCTTGGAGTCCCGTCAGCTCCTTCGAATTACCGACATTGGTGCAAACCAGTGGACGACGAACACGCAGACAAGCAACCGTCTGAACAGGACGAGTCAGATAATCAGTCCAGGCCCAGCGAAAACAATAGTCCAGACGACCTCATGCCGGACACAGCGCCGGAGAATAAAAACCTTCGGAAAAGACTCGTCGCCACCGCAAGAAGCTTGAAGAAAGAAAAACGGAAGCTCAAAACAGCGGAAGATACACTCAGAATGAGGTGGAGCAAAGTGCTCAAAACCGCAGACAAATACGGCAATGGCCATCAATCAAAGAGCTACCCGAAGCGCAAGCTACTGCCAGAATTTGATGAGGAGGCCATAGAGCCCCCACAGTCAAAAAACAAAGAGGCCGCCTGGTTGGATAGACGGCCAGATGATAGGCCAAAATCTGAAAGCGGCGCCACATATAAACCGACTAATGACCCTGGAAGGACAGATGGCCCAACCAGGTCCATTTACGGGCCAAAGAAGAGGGCCCCAGGAAGCAATACAACACGCCAAGTGTCCGAAGACAGCGGTACACCCAAATACAGGGGCGCCGCACACCCACTATGTTTCACCAGCGAGGTGCTGGATCATGAATTCCCAGCAGGATTTAAACCCATAAACATAGAGGCCTACGACGGAACAACAGACCCTGGAGTCTGGATAGAAGATTATATACTACACATACACATGGCTAGAGGAGACGATCTCCACGCCATAAAATACCTACCCCTCAAGCTCAAAGGGCCAGCTCGTCATTGGCTCAAAAGCCTCCCAGAAAACACTATTGGAAGCTAGGAAGAGCTCGAGGACGCGTTTAGAGCAAATTTTCAAGGAACTTATGTCTGCCCTCCGGATGCAGATGATCTAAGTCATATAACTCAACAGCCCGGAGAGTCAGCGCGCAAATTCTGGAACAGGTTCCTCACCAAAAAGAACCAAATAGTCGACTATCCGGACGCCGAAGCCTTAGCAGCTTTTAAACACAATGTCCAAGACGAATGGCTCGCCAGACACCTCGGCCAAGAGAAGCCGAGGACAATGTCCGCGCTAACAAGCCTCATGACCCGCTTTTGTGCGGGAGAGGATAGCTGGCTAGCAAGATGCAGCACCAGCGACCCAAGTACATCCGAGATCAGAGATGGAAACGGAAAATCACGGCGCAGAAAAGAGCAGCGCCGGAATAAAGAGAAAAGCCCAAAGAGCACGGCAGTCAACGCCGGATTCAAAAGCTCGCGGCCAAACAACAAAACACCGCCTCTCAAGGATAACAGCGATGAGCTATCCAACTTAAACAAGATTTTGGGTCGGATATGTCAAATCCACAGTACCCCCGGAAGGCCTGCAAACCACACCCACCGAGATTGTTGGGTTTTCAAACAGTCCGGCCGACTAAACGCCGAACACAAGGGGCTCGACATGTCAAGCGAAGATGATAAACCCCACCAGCAGAGCACCGGAAAACAAAAGAATTTCCCACAAAAGGTCAAAGCAGTAAATTCACTTCATGTGATAATACGGAAAAACAGTGTGGCACCCGTTAAAATGGGTCTCGCACGGCCCAACCCAGCGGAACATAGAGATTGGACATCAAAACCAATCACTTTCGACCACCTAGATTATTCCAGAAGCGTTCGAAATGCAGGATGGACTGCCCTGATATTGGATCCTATAATCGACGAACCACAATTTACACAAGTCCTGATGGACGGAGGGAGTGACTTAAACCTGCTGTATCCAAACACAATCCGCAAGTTGGGGATAGACCTTACTAAAATTCGACACAGCCGCACTTCCTCTAAAGGAGTGACGCCAGGCCCTTACGCCAAGTGCACAGGCTCCCTATTACTAGAAGTTGTGTTCGGATCACCGAACAACTTTCGACGCGAAAAACTAATCTTTCATATCGTCCCATTTAAAAGTAGCTATCAAGCACTCTTGGGACGAGAAGCTTTTGTCCGCTTCAACACCATACCACATTACGCGTCTCTTACACTTAAGATGCCTGGTCCACGTGGCATCATTTCAGTGCGAGGGTCATTTAAAGACCCCGAACACGGTCAGACGAGTCCGACATAAATAAGCTAGGGGCTCCCTAGCCGCACATCCCTTCACAAGGGGATGCACGCACAAGCAACAGCGAGCTCACACAGACTCCGCTTTACTTATTTATATTTCTTCCTTCATATTTTTCGCACGAGTTCCTTTCAAACTAAGTTCCTCTCTTTTTACAGATGAACAACGTGCACACCCGTCCAGGATAATGGCACAACGGAGACACAGGCGCAGACGTGCAGTAGGGACCCGTCGCGAGGATTCTTTTCAGATTAAGACCCTGCGTAAACCTTTTTTACTGTCTCTTGTTGTTATAATCCCTTGGTTTATCATTATAACCAAAGCGGAGCCTGACGTTTGGCATCGGCCGCGTCAGAGGACCATGCCCGTACCTGGACACTAGGGGCTTAGGGCATTGTTCTGCCCATTATTACAAAGACCGAACACGTTAGGGAGTGTTCGTCGTCTCGAGTTAGGCCTTATATGCATCAGCTCCGAATCATGTCTTTGATCAAATGTTGGGTTTGCCCGGCTCCTATGTTTTGCTGCCTTACGTTCCGTATCATCGGCTAACGCGGCACCAGGAGAACTACTGTGATTGTGCCCCAGTTCGGCTGGGCGAGCACCTCAGTAGAGAAAGCCGAAAACTGACTGTCATGATACAGCGAGAGACTGGTCAACCACTCGATCGACTACCGGAATGTTTAGAATTCCCCGCTTTGACGAAGGACCGTTTCCCGGTCAGGCACACACGCGCCCCGAATTCGGAGAAGCGCGGTGCCCCAAGGGGCTATATCGTAGCCCCACCCTCGAACTCCACTGGCTAAGTGAAAGTGATAAAGCATCATAGTCCGGATTGCCTCGTTTGCTACGCTACCACCTCCTTAACAGGACCGAGACGTCGGATTAAGTGTGAAAACGCGCTATTTTTTGTGAACACCCCCGCACCTTGTGCGTGGGGGCTGAGGCCGAAGACTGCAATCTTTCAGGTTATACAAACGTATAAATAAACGACCGCATAGGAGATATTTTAATACTTGGAACGCACAAGTATAAAAAGCTGTTACAACATAATCATTGTTTTACAAGATAAAATGTTCATTTGAACGTGACATTTTTCGAGCACTGCGACTCTATTACACGAGCGCCACGCATAACTTCCTAAAAATAGTGCTCGGCGGGTAACCGGCTTTCGTCCGAACCCTGGGCTGCAATAGCGGTGGCATCCATCTCTGTCCAATGTGTCTTCACACGGGCAAGGGCCATCCGCGCACCTTCTATGCAGGCTGACCGCTTCATCTCCTTGATATGCGGCACCGCTCCAAGAAATTGCTGCAATAAGCCGAAATAGCTCGTCGCCTTGGGCCTCTCTGGCCAGACATGAGCCACGATATCAGTCATGGCAAGTCCGGACAATTGTATAAGCTCAGCCCATTCGGCCAACCGATCGGTCAACGGAAGTGAACGATCCGGACTATGGAATTGAGACCAAAATAGCTCTTCCGTCTTGTGATCCTTCTGGCTCCGGAAGTGCACAACGGCATCAGCCGCACTTGCCGCTAAGTCCATATATGGATCCTCCGAACCCCACAGCTGGCCAAGTTGGGCATACTTTGGATCCGTAAACCGGCGACGCAGCAGAAAAGGCCTGCCAGCCACAATATCTCCGGCCTGGCGCAGCTCCTCCTTCATAGCCCGCATTGCAGAACGGGCATCCTTGGCCTCGGCGGTGGCCTTCCCCAGGTCTTCCCGCTCCGATAGGCGCTCCTTTTCAAGAGCCTCGTTGCGGTCGGCAGCATCCTTCAATTTCACGGCCAATTCGGCCATCTTTTCCCTGCTTAGGCAGTGTGCAGCCTTTTCGGCTTTCAACTCCTCGGCCGCCCTCGAGGCAGCCGCATCACTCCTTCGGGCTTGCTCCTTAGCTTGAGCAAGCTCGGCCCGAAGGCTCTCCACAGCAGCAGCACCGTCTGTATCACAGCATATATATTGTCAGATGCGGGCTTTGACTCCCTTAAATAAGTGACCGCGGAGAATTCATTTACCTTGCGACTCGTCAAGTCGCCGGTTGACAAGCACGATGTCCGCATCCGCCACATCGAGTTGCCGCATTAACTCGACAACTCCAATAGTCCGGCTAGCCCCCGGACTATCCACCACCTGCATAGGAATGGCGACATTCATTACCTGCGATGTTGATCCTCGGCACGCTGTCGCTTTCGACAACCTACCGAGTCTCAGGGGCTACTATCTATACAGGGCGCACTTCTATGTGCCAGACTGTCAAAAAGATGCGTCGTTCTTGCGTACCTCAAATCCCGCCAGCAAACTCCTGACGGCACTATGCAATCCGCTTTCGGCGGACGAAATCCTTCCAATCACCATACTCATCAAAGCACGGTGATCTTCTGAGATGGACGCCCTCTCAAGCAGATCCTTCAGCTCCCCCGGCCGGACACTAGTTGGCGCCGAACTCTCCGGCCCCACCGGACTCTGGGATACCCTCCGGGACGATACTTCAGGCTCGTCTGCCCTGTCCGACGGTGCAGCAGACGGAGGCGTTTCGCTCTCCATCATCTCCGGACGAAGATCCCCCGAAGACGAACTCATCTGAGAAGGCCGCAGATCCGAACTGTAAGGTAAAATTTTTGGTTATCCACAGAAGCACAAATAGGGGTATTTTCTTATTAATGAACCCCCCTTTTCCTACTCACGGCTCGCTGGAGGGCTGACCCTTTAGAGACGATTGTACGTCCGGGCTCTCCTCGGACGCAGGACCCTCCGGTAAAGATTTCTTCCCCCGCTTAGGGGCTTTGGCCTCCGGGTCTTCGGAGGCGGTCCTCTTCTCCCCCTAGAAGGAGGGATTTTCGATCCCCCCCTCTTCAGGCGCCCCCTTGGGCGAGGTGATAGCTCTTCTATTTTCCCCATCGCCCCCTTCTACGGGCGCGACCTCCAACATTCTGACCAGCACGGGCTCCGGTGCGGTCTCTGGGAGGGGGGCCGGACACCTTATCAGCTTCGATCGCGCTACCCACTCCTGATGAAGAATAATGGGTTAGAAGGCGAATTTCAGAAAATCAAACAAACCGAACGTCCGGACTCTGAGCCACTTACCTGTGTATCCGGGCGATTGCAGCTTAGGCCTACGTCCTCGGTCAATTCCGGACACGCCGCCTGCAGTCCAAAGAACAACTTGTACATCTCCACGGGCGTCATACCCATGAAGTGTTGGAGAATTCGTGGTCCCTCCGGATTGAACTCCCATAACCGGAGAGGACGGCGTTTGCAGGGCAGAAGACGCCTGATTAGCATGACCCGCATCACCACAACCAGAATGATCTCCCTCGCTTGGAGGTCTCGCATCCGGCCCTGCAATAAAGGCACGTCTTCGGACGGCCCCCAATTGAGCCCTTGGTTGACCCACGACATCAATCGGCGTGGAGGTCCCGGGCGCAATGAAGGCGGCGGCTTTCGCTTGCTGCCCTTCGGAGCGGTGATATAGAACCACTCCTGCTGCCACAAGCCGAGCTCTTCTTGGAAGGAGCCCTCGGGCCACGGGGCATTGGCCCTCCTGCTTATGGCCGCCCTGCCGCACTCCGCTTGACGCCCCCCGATCATCTTCGGCTCCACATTGAAGGTCTTCAGCCACAGGGCGAAGTGGGGGGTGACGCGGAGGAAGGCTTCGCAGACAATAACGAATGCGGAAATATGGAGGATGGACTCCGGAGCCAAGTCGTGAAAATCCAGCCCGTAGTAGAACATGAGCCCTCTCACGAAGGGGTCCGTCGAGAAGCCTAAACCCCAACGGAGGTGGGATACGAAGACGACGTACTCACCGGGCTCGGGAGTGGGTACGGCCTGCCCTTGGGCAGGCAACCTGTGCGAAATCTCGTAGGACAGGTACTTGGCCTCACGCAGCTTTAGCACGTGCTCCTCCGTGATGGAGGAGGGCATCCACCGACCCTGAAGGTCGGAGCCGGACATTGTTGAAGATCCGAAGCGCTCGAATCTGGGGCTCTGGGTGTTGGAACTTGGAGCAAGAAGAAGATTCGATGGAAGATTGAAGAAAAGAAACGAGCCTTGGTCCTCTTATAAAGGGGGAAAATACCAAGAGCCGTCTCCGTGACCGTTCAGGATTCACCTTTGATAGAGGAGGCGTGGCGATGGGCGCGGTTGGGTTACCCATGCTCGTATTGATGAGAATCACGGAATAAGGGGAGCACGATCTCTGCTTCGACAAGATGTGCCAAGGAAACCGCTTCGCTAAACGTGCTGAGGTGGTATAACAAAAAACGATTCAAGTAAAGGCTTGGTAGTGGTGTGACGTTATGCCACAAAATACGTCAGTAGATTGAACTTGTGTGCATTTTATTCTCTCTACAGTAGAATGTGGAATTTATTTTGCAGAGCCGGACACTATCCTGGTGTTCATGATCTTCTCTGGATTATTCAAAGGAGGAACCCGCCTTGCAATGCCGAACATTATGCACGCCGGACTTATCGTCATTGAAGCCTGGTTCAGGGGCTACTGAGGGAGTCCTGGACTAGGGGGTGTCCGGACAGCCGGACTATCATCGTCCGCCGGACTCCAAGACTACGAAGATACAAGATTGAAGACTCCGTCCCGTGTCCGGATGGGACTTTCCTTGGCGTGGAAGGCAAGCTTGGCAATACGGATATGTAGATCTCCTACCTTTGTAACCGACTCTGTGTAACCCTAGCCTTCTCCGGTGTCTATATAAACCGGAGGGCTTTAGTCCGTAGGACACAACATACATTACAACAATCATACCATAGGCTAGCTTTAGGGTTTAGCCTCCTTGATCTCGTGGTAGACCCACTCTTGTACTACCCATATCATCAATATTAATCAAGCAGGACGTAGGGTTTTACCTCCATCAAGAGGGCCCGAACCTGGGTAAAACATCGTGTCCCTTGTCTCCTGTTACCATCCGCCTAGACGCATAGTTCGGGACCCCCTACCCGAGATCCGCCGGTTTTGACACTGACAAAGCCCTTCTCTTTCCAGGAGGTGAGCTGCGTAGGGATTCCAGGTTTGAACTCGGGGGCCGCCGTCCACGTAGGTTCGCGTGGCTCGGTGATGTAGAACCACCCCGATTGCCACCCCTTGACGGATTCCACGAAGGCCCCTTCGAACCAAAGGACGTTGGGCATCTTGCCCAACATGGTGCCTCCGCACTCCGCTTGAGTGCCCTTCACTACCTTCGGCTTGACATTGAAGGTCTTGAGCCACAAGCCGAAGTGGGGCTGGATGCAAAGGAAAGCCTCGCACACGACGATAAACGCCGAGATGTTGAGGATGAAGTTCGGCGCCAGATCATGGAAATCCAGGCCGTAATAGAACATGAGCCCCCGGACAAAGGGATGAAGTGGAAAGCCCAGTCCACGGAGGAAGTGGGGGAGGAAAAGACCCTCTCATGGGGCCCAGGGGTGGGGATGAGCTGCCCCTCGTCGGGCAGCCGGTGCGCGACGTCGCCGGAAAGGTATCCGGCGCTGCGCAGCTTTGTGATGTGCTCCTCCTTAACGGTGGAGGCCAACCATTTGCCTCCCGCTCCGGACATGGTCGGAGAAGGTCGAGGCGAGATGCGCGAACTTGGGCGATGGATCTCGAGTGCGCGGAGATGGATAAGCAAAGGAGGAAGAAGGCGTAGGTGAGAAGGTGAATCCTTATCCCTTATATATAGGCGGACGAAGACTATGCGTCCCCACTAGCCTGGTAAAACTCGCTTATCTCCCAAGTGCCACCATCAATGGCGCGGTTGGGTTACCCACGTCCGTATTGATGAGAATCCCGAAATAAGGGGATCACGATCTCTGCTTCGACAAGACGTGCCAAGGAAACCGCTTCGCTTAACGCGCTGAGGTGGTATAATAAAAAACGATTCAAGTAAAGGCTTGGTAGTGGTGTGACATCAGGCCACAAAATACGTCAGCAGATTGAACTTGTGTACATTTTATTCTCTCTACGGTGGAATGTGGAATTTATTTTGCAGAGCCGGACACTATCCGGGTGTTCACAATCTTCTCTGGATTATTCAAGGGAGGAACCGGCCTTGCAATGCCGAACATTATGCACGCCGGACTCATCGTCATTGAAGCCAGGTTCAGGGGCTACTGAGGGAGTCCTGGACTAGGGGGTGTCCGGACAGCCGGACTATCATTGTCCGACGGACTCCAAGACTACGAAGATACAAGATTGAAGACTCCGTCCCGTGTCCGGATGGGACTTTCCTTGGCGTGGAAGGCAAGCTTGGAAATACGGATATGTAGATCTCCTACCATTGTAACCGACTCTGTGTAACCCTAGCCCTCTCCGGTGTCTATATAAACCGGAGGGCTTTAGTCCGTAGGACATAACCTCCATTACAACAATCATACCATAGGCTAGCTTCTAGGGTTTAGCCTCCTTGATCTCGTGGTAGATCTACTCTTGTACTACCCATATCATCAATATTAATCAAGCAGGACGTAGGGTTTTACCTCCATCAAGAGGGCCCGAACCTGGGTAAAACATCGTGTCCCTTGTCTCCTGTTACCATCCGCCTAGACACACAGTTCGGGACCCCCTACCCGAGATTCGCCGGTTTTGACACCGACAGGCATCTTGGCCACAAGCATAGCAAGCATCATCAAAAAGAGATATTTCAAGAGAATCAACGGGATCATAACAATCATCATAGCAATTATCCTTCGGTAAGAACAAAGGGACATTAAACAATGTATGAGTTGAAGAGTTACTCTCATTAGAAGGTGGGACGGGCAGCTAATCCGCTCTTACACCTTTTGTTCTTCGCTCTCCTCGTCATCTTTTTCATCCAATGAGCTCATAGTTTCATCAATTCCTTCTTCCATAGACTCCTGCAAAACATTAATCTCCTCTTGGACAGCAGAGGAGTCCTCAATATATGGTTTAACATAGGCATTAGAAGCATAATTATCATAACAATATTTAAGTATAGCAAAATTTTCAGATTTCTAAAGAGTAGCATCATACTTTTTCAATCAAAGAAGCAATTTCATAAGCACCTTTAAAAGCAACAAATTCTTCAATTTGTTCGATATCAAAGTAATTATAAACACCTTTGGCATAAGAAGATACGATTCCATTATCAATAAACTCACATTGTTAGGGAAGGTGTTTCTTAGGGTCTTCAGAACAACAAGTAACATCATATAATTCACATAAATTCCAAGCATAGCATTGCATAGTGTTAATTTGATGCTGTAAAAGTTTCCCTTTTTCAGATAAACGATGTCGCACAAAACAAGCATGCTCATCTAATGATTTTCCCTCAACTAAGCTAGTTGGGTTTTCAGCACAAGCACAAATGGATTGAAGATGATCCAAGTAGAAAGCTTCAGTAGAATGATATATTTCGGGTGGTTCTTCAACCATTGGTTTAGTACGTACAACTAATTTTTTTGGTATTTTGCGTTTCCTACCCATAACTAAATATAGAAAACAAGAGCACAAAATAAATACTACTTGGTGATAAAGCAAACAAGCACACATGAGAATATTCACCCCACGCTATTGCTCCTCGGCAACGGCCCCAGAAAAAGGTCTTGATAAGCCACAAGTATAGGGGATCTTTTGTAGACTTCTTTGATAAATAAGAGTGTCGAACCCAATGAGGACCTAGAGGCGGAACAAATATTCCCTCAAGTTCTACCGACCACCGATACAACTCTACGCACACTTGACATTTGCTTTACCAAGAACACGTATGAAACTATTTTGTAGGTGCGATGCTAGAAATAATTTGCAAGAATAAAACTAGAAGTACTTTGCAAGATAATAAAAGTTAGGTGTTTAGTAAACAAGAAAGTTATTTGTCCCTAGGCAATCGATAACAAGTACCGGTAATCATTCTTGCAATTTTATATGAGGGAGAGGCATGAGCTAACATATTTTCTCTACTTGGATCATATGCACTTCTGATTGGAACTCTAGCAAGCATCTTCAACTACCAAAGATCATTAAGGTCAAGAAACCCAACCATAGCATTAAGTATGAAGTCCTCTTTACTCCCATACGCCATAACCCACTTATCCGCGTTTAGGCTGCTGTCACCCTCGCAACACTGACAATAAGCAAACCATGAACATATTGCAACACCCTACAGCGGGGGCCCCTCACGTTTGCGCAAGAATGGAGCACACCGTAGGACAGCACCATAAATAAAATATACAATCATACCTACCAAGATCATGATTAACCCATAGGACAAAGCGGATCTACTCAAACATCATAGGATAACCATGGATCATTGGGAAATAATATATGGAGTTGAGCAGCATGTTTAAGTAGATATTACAGTAGGGAGAAGAAGTGTTACACTGCTGCATAGAGGGGGAGAAAGTTGGTGTTGATGGTAGCAAGATTGTTGATGAAGATCGCCATCCCGATCGTTGCCCACGCGGCACTCCGGCGCCACCAGAAGCGAGCGGGAGAGAGCCCCCCTCCTTCTTCTTCTTCCTTGGCCTCACCCTAGATGGGAGGAGAGTTTCCCCTCTAGTCCTTGGCTTCCATGGCATGGGAGGGGCGAGAGCCCCTCCGATATGGGATCTCCCTCTCAGTGCTCTTCTGTTTCGCGCCCCCTAGATCTGGCCGAAAACCGTTTCTTATATTCTCAAAGATCCGTAACTCTGATTCCGCTGATCTTTTTACATGATTTTTTCCTGATATAAGCTTCCTTGCACCCGAAGTAGAGATCCAACTGGAGTACGAGGTGAGCACAACCCACCACCACGCGACAGGGGCCTGGGGCGCACCCTAGTGTATCGTGGTCCATGTGGGCCTCTTTTTGCGGTGATTCCAACTCCCAAAAATCACAAATATTCTAAAATAATTCTCCGTGGAGTTGCATCACGTTTGGACTTCGTTTGATATGGATTTTTTGCGATACAAAAACAGGCAACAAATAGGAACTGGCACTAGGCACTGGATAAGTAAGTTAGTCCAAATAAATCATATAAAAAGTTGCCAAAAGTATGTAAAACTTGTATAATATTGGCATGAAACAATCAAAAATTATAGATACAACGGAGACGTATCAGCATCCCCAAGCTTAATTCCTGGAGGTCCTCGAGTAGGTAAATGATAAAAAAAGATAATTTTTGATGTGGAATGCTACCTAACATAAACTTGATCATATGTCTAGTCATGGCATGAATATAAAGACATAAGTGATCCAAATCAATAGTCTATAATTTGACATAAAGATCAATGCTCAGGCATCCCAATAAACAATCATGTCTTTCAAAATATCAACGCTAAAGAAAGTTATCCCTACAAAATCATATAGTCTTGTCATGCTTTGTCTTCTTAACACAGAGTATAAATCATGTACAATCCCGATGACAAGTCGAGCAATTGGTTCATACTTTTTAACGCACTTCGGCTTTTTCAACCCTCGCGCAATACATGAGCGCAAGCCATGGATATAACACTACAGGTGGAATAGAGTATGATGATGGGGATAAATATAGAGAAGACAAAAGGTAAGAAAGTCCCACATCGATGCGGCTAACCAACGGGCTATGGAGATGCCATTAATCAATATCAATGCGAGGAGTAGGGATTGCCATGCAACGAATGCAATAAGAGCTATAAGTGTATGAAAGCTCCATATGAAAACTAAGTGGGTATGCATCTAATCCTATAATGAAAAATTCCCACTAGTATATGAAAGTTACAACATATGAGACTCTCCATAGAAAAACATGGTGCTACTTTGGAGCACAAGTGTGGTAAAGGATACTAACAATGCCCCTTCTCTCTTTGTTTATTTTTTTCTCTTTTTTCTCTTTTTTCTTTTTTTATTTCATTTTTTCTCTCATTGTCTGGAGTCTCATCCGACTTGTGGGGGAATCATAGTCTCCATCATCCTTTCCTCACTGCGGCATTGCTCTAAAAAAGATGATCATCACACTTCTATTTACTTATAACTCAAAAGGAATAAAAGTTACAACTCGATACCTATGACAAAGTATGACTCTATATGAATGCCTCTGGCATCTACCAGGATCTACAATGATCTAGCGTAACATGTATAAAAAATGATGAACAGTGGCTGAGCCACATCTGCTATGTCATCTATATGATCATGCAAAGCAATATGACGATGAATGCTCAAGTCATCAAACGGAAGCGGTGGAAGTTGCATGGCAATATATCTCGGAATGGCCATGGAAAAGCCATAATAGGGTTATGTGTGATAGAGCATATCATATCATGGGGTTTGGATGCACCTGTGAAGTTTGCACTGCATCTCGAGCTGAGACAGAGCAATGCACGGTACCGTAGAGGCTAGCAAATTTCAGAAAGATAAGAGTGCGTATAATCCATGGACTCACATTAGTCATAAAGAACTCACATACTTATTGCAAAAGTGTATTAGCCCTCGAAGCAAAGTACTACTACACATGCCCCTAGGTGGATATATTGGTAGTAAAAGACCATCGCTCGTCCTCGATCGCCACTCATAAGGAAGACAATCAAGGATAAATTGCGCTCCTACTTTCATAGCATAACGAGAGACTATACGTGCATGCTTCGGGAATCACAAACCCTAACAGCAATATTCTTACTAACCACAACCGTTTACTAGTACTTCCCACATATTTCATCTCTATATCGCCAAACTATTGCAAGGAATCAAACATATCATATTCAGTGATGCATAAGTTTTATGTAGGATTTTATGACTAATCATGCAATTGCCAATTCATGTTGACTCTCTAAATAGATATAAGTGAAGCATGAGAGTTTAATTATTTCTAAAAAAGATCATGCTCTAACAAAAATAAGTGAAGCAAAAGAGCCAAACTTCGGTTTTCTATGTGAAGAGAAACAAGCAATCCACACTTCAAATGATATAAGTGAAGCAATGAAGCATTCTATAAAGCCATACTCAAAAGATATAAGTGAAGTGCAATGAGCATTCTATAAATAAACCATGGACTATCTCATACCAGCATGGTGCATAAAAGAAAAGTGAAAAATAAATGCAAAAGATGCTCCCAGATTTGCACATATCACATGAACAAAACGAATCCAAAAACATACCGGTACTTGTTGAAGAAAGATGGGATGCCCTCCGGGGCATCCCCCAGCTTAGACGCTTGAGTCTCCTTGAATATTTACTTGGGGTGCCTTGAGCATCCCCAAGCTTGATCTCTTGCCTCTCCTCCTTCTCCTAATATCAAGACCTCCTCGACCTTCGGACACTTCATCCACACAAAACTTAATGAACTTTTAGTGGCGGGGTTAGTGAAAATGGCAATGAAATCCCATCATGTACTGCTGCAACATTATTGTATAATTATAAAGAAACATTACCCGATGTATGCTATCATAATTCTATGGCCCCAAGTCAAGGAGGCTTCAACAAGAATTCAAACATACGCAAATAACGAAGCTATGATAAAGAATAATGCTAGAAAAAGTGTTTGGAACTATCATTGATCAAATTTATGCACTATGCTTGCATTCACACTTCATAAATTATTTCTTTTATCATTTACCTACACGAGGACGAGCAGGAATTAAGCTTGGAGGTGTTGATACGTCCCCGATGTATCTATAGAAGTATTCATGCCATGTTTACAACAATTTTATATGGTTTTGGTATGATTTGATTAGAACTAACCAAGACCGACGTTGTTTTCAGCAGAACTACCGTGGTGTCGTTTTTTGTGCAGAAATAAAAGTTGTCGGAATGGGCTGAAAATTTACGGTGATTTTTTATGGACCAAAATAGAACCCCCGAGCACAAGAGTTGGACCGGAAGAGTCCCGAGGCAACGACAAGGTAGGGGGGCGCGCCCTACCCCCGGGGAGGGTGCTCCTACCTCGTCGATGCCTCGTGGACCCCTTGACATGAGACCGACGCCAAAAATTCCTATAAATACCAAAACCCCCAGAAATAAACCTAGATTGGATGTTCCGCCGCCGGAAGCATCTGTAGCCACGAAAAATCAACCTAGGCCCTCTCCGACACCCTGCCAGAGGGGGCCATCATCACCGGAGGCCATGGAGGAAGATCCCGGAGGGGACCATCATCACCACTCTGAGATAGCGCGT